>JAJMGB010000005.1:0-605151 GCA_030568535.1 Suhomyces anneliseae | reverse complement strand
AACCGGGGTTGTTTGGATCAAAACCAAAAGTGATAACCACTACACTATACAACCGGATAGTTGTCTAAAAAGTCTTGCGAAATAATATTCTTTGTTGCACTAAATATAATCTTGTCGCGTGATAAAATTTTTCGAATTTTCGAAAATTTTGCGTGAGTAGTTTAGTGGTAAAATCCAGCGTTCCCATTGCTGGGCCCCGGGTTCGATTCCCGGCTCATGCAAAGTGCTTTCATTTTTTTGCATCTACGATGGTTTAGTTTAATCTTCGTAGGATGAATTTATCTGGTCAGGCTTAGAAATAGTGAATATGAATGCGAAAGAATTCGTCAATTTTAATTTCTGAAAAGTCAATTTTTCACCTAAATAAAAAAAAAAAATGTTCGGCAATTCTTACTGTTTACAGCTTTTATTATTTTAATAGAATACATTCAAGTTTTTCAGTTGCTAGTACTAAGTCAAATGAAAAGAAAAAAAAAATTATTCGTTTAATTCCTGTTTGTAAAGGGTCATTTTTCAGGTTAAACCTTTTATGTAACCAGAGTCGATATGTTTCTTGATTGACACCGTTTCGATATATGAGCCCTCCTTCTTTGAAGATACATAACTGTTGAATGTGATTTCGGGTGTACGGATGCTGTTTGCCACCTACATGACATATGCTGAATTAGACTGGTTTGGCATACTAAACTGTCATCTCTACAGCTGATCTCGTGATTTACTATTATGGGAACTTTTTCTATATAGACAGGTTCCGGACTAAACGTCATATTATGGTAGGGGCTTCATCAGGTAACAAAAAGAGTAGCTATTTTGCTTCTGGAACCTTCTATAAGCAATGGTATATTTTACGAGCACTTAAGACATACTTCTATCATCTACACTTGTCAACCTCTTCCTTTCCTTACCAGTTTTTTTTTGTCGTAGGTTCCTGGTGCCTGGTTCCTAGTTTTTTGTAGTATGTAGTTCGCGGGCAAATCATCGTCACAAAAATTTCTCATCACTAAGCATCTCCTGATCATCTTTCATCATGGATGCCAACATCCTATTAGAATGCTTTTCAGCAACATTACAAGCGGATCAGAACATCCGGCACCAAGGAGAATTGAAACTTAAGGAATTGAGTGAAACTCCTGGTTTCTTAGGAGCATGTCTTGATATCATCTCATCTAATGAAGGTCAAGTACAACCATCAGTTAAAAAGGCAACAGCAGTTTATTTCAAAAACAGAGTGGTTAGATATTGGAGTTCTAAAGAGAAAAAGATCGATGAAGGTGAACGTCCTGTGATTAAAGAGAGAATCTTACCTGTCATTATTCATAGTGATTATACTACCAAACAACAATTAATACCAGTTTTAAGAATTATGATCTCCCAAGATTTTTCTAACTGGACTGGATTGTTGGAAAGAACCGGAGAACTACTCCAACAAGTTCCTACTTCTTCCGACGATCATGAATACTCTAATTTGTATACTGGTCTTTTATGCTTTAGTGAGATTTCCAGAAGATTTAGATGGGTTGATAATCACGAAAGAGAAGCTGAACTTTACCCAATCATTGACCTGGCATTTCCTCATTTACTTTCCATTGGTAAATCAATCATTGCAAATTCTGAACATTTAACTGAATTTACTGCAGAGATCTTAAAACTTATCCTTAAGATTTACAAATTTGTAACTTATTATGATTTACCAAAGCCATTACAAACTAGAGATTCCATCATTGCATGGGGTGAATTCCATGGTTTAATAATCAACATGAAGCCTCCTGGTTACGTCATTAACTCTAATCTTACTGAACAAGAAAAGAGTTTCCTTCAAATCTCAAAGTGTTACAAATGGTCTATTGCCAACTTGTACCGTATTTTCACCAGATATGCATCCAAGAGCTTATCAAAGAAGTTCCACTATAAGGAATTCCACCAAATGTTCCTTCATGATTTTATACCCCATTTATTGACAAACTATTTGTCTCTTATAGAACAATGGTGTAATGGATCCAGATGGTTAAGTTCCACTACCTTGTTCTATCTCATCGAATTTTTAAGTCACTGTATTACTCAAAAGAGTACTGCCCTTTTGATTAAACCATATTTCGAAAATTTGGTATCGCATTTGATTTATCCATTATTATGTCCTACTGATCAAACTCTTGAAACATTTGATGAAGATCCTCATGAGTACATTAACTGCTACTTTGATATCATTGATGAATTTAACAGTCCGGATATTGCTGCTTTAGGTTTATTGGTAACTTTTGTGGACAAAAAGAAGGATACTTTAGAACCTGTCTTAGCATTTATCAATAACCAATTGACTGAACTCCAAGCAGCTGAGGAAAGTTTAGAAGTAGCCAAAAAGAAAGAAGGTATTCTTAGAATGTTAGGAAGTTTATCTACTTACGTTTTAAAGTCAGAATATGAATCTAAGATGGAAGAATTCTTGACCAATTTAGTGATTCCTAATATCGATTCCAAATTCGAATTCCTTAAGGCCAGAACTTTGGATATTATTTCCAAGTTCGCTGATATCAATTTCAACAACGAAGACAATCTTTTAAGAATGTTCCAAGGTATTCTTGTCAATTTCGATACTACCATCAACCCAGATGTTAATCTTGTTGTCAGTTTCCAATCTGCATTAGCCATTCAGGCATATTTGCAAAATGCCAAATTCAAGCAAATTTTGTCTAATATCATTTTGCCAACCATGTCAAGATTATTAGAATTATCTAATGAAATTGATAATGATTCTATTTCTATTGTTATGCAAGAATGTGTTGAGAACTTCTCAGAACAATTGCAACCATTTGGTATTGATTTAATGACCAAGTTGGTGCAACAATTCATGAAATTGGCTATGGAAATCAATGAAGCTTCAAACGTTGACATCGATGATTTTGAAGGAAACTACGATGATCAAAGTGACAAGGTTATGGCTGCAATTGGTTTATTAAATACCATGATTACTATTTTATTGTCATTCGAAAATTCTAAAGAAATCTGTTTGAAGTTGGAAGAAGTTGTTGCTCCTATGGTTCAGTATGTTCTCAGCAATCAATTGGATGATTTCTTGACCGAAATCGGTGAATTACTTGAAAATTCATCTTTCTTATTAAGATCAATCAGTCCTACTATGTGGAAGAACTTCGAATACTTGTACTCTACTTTTGAATCAGGTGTTGCTTTAATGTACCTTGAAGAATTAAATGGTTGTTTACAAAATTTCTTGATTTTCGGAGCTGGTGACTTGGCTAAGTCTCCAGAATTAACCCAAAAGTTCTTTAATATTTACAAATTTATTACTGACAGTGATGGAGAAGAAGCAGACTGGAACGACTTCTTATATGGATTAGAATTCGCCCAATCATTTGTTTTATCCTTGCAAGGAAATGCAAGAAATTATATCCCATACTTCATTAACAGTATTGTTAAGTATGAACAAGAATCTAAGAAATCTGCAGAATCAGGTCATGTCAGATCATTAGCATTTGATATTCATACTACTAATGTTCTTGTGGCTTGTTTGATTTATGACTCTGCCAATACTTTACGTATTTTGGAAGAAGCTTCTGCATTACATTGTTTCTTTGAGCAATGGTTCACCGTCATTCCAAAGCTCAAGAGAGTTTACGATTTGAAGTTATCTGCATTGGGTATTGTTAGTGTATTCACAGTTGATGATATAATTAAGATGTTTGATCAAGATGTTATCAGCCAATTCAGTCAAAAATTAGTATTATTAATTAAAGAATTACCAAAATCTATTGAAAACTTGGAAAAGAAGAGAAAGAACTTTAGTGATTTGGAATATTCTGAAAGTTTCAAGTATGATAATGAATGGAGTGGACAAAACCAATGGGATGATAATGATTCTGATGATTTGGAAGACATTCTTAAGGACGGAGAACAGGCTGCAAAGGATGATGAATTGAGTCAAGGCAGAGAAGAGTATTTGGATTTCTTACAGGAGGAGGAGTTCAAGAGCTCAGGATATTTCAGTGAGTTTGATGAAACTCTTATCGAGGATCCTTTAGCAACTACTCCATTGGATACTGTAAATGTTTTCAGCGTATTTAAAGATTTTGTTGAGGGATTGGAAAGAAGTAATCAAGGAAAGTACGGACTTCTTTTCGGAAATTTGTCTGATGAAGAAAAAAATATAATTGGTGAAGTATTCAGAACAGTATAAGATTAATTTCATTATATTTTTAACCTGCATTTTCTCTTCCATTTTTCATTTTCATTCTTTATTTAGGATCATATTGATCAAGACGAATATAGGACTAATTACTTTTGATCTAACCTAGTAGTTCTCAGTAAGAAGAAACGAAAGTTTTTCAATAAGGCAAAGAAGTATTTCATATCGCGTTAAATGTTATATATTTGTGGTTCTTGTTCTCACTTAGTTCTCCACAATAGCTGCAAATTATTATTGCAAAAGTCGCACTTTACCCATGAAGTATTTTTAGCATCTCCATACAAAACAGTCAGTCAATGTCATGATAAACTTTTATGTTTCGTGTAGCATTCACTACCCCAAGTATATACTTAGAAGGCATACAGCTATGTCTTCATTGTTTTTACCGACTAAAACCATTTTTTTGAGGGTGTCTCATTTTGACGTCATTTTCGTGTACCTCGAGAAACGTAAAAATTACCGTGTTTAGGTCATTACAGGATCACCAACACTTTTATTGAAGTTTCAAGTTGTCAATTAAACTTAGAAACTAGAAATACTAAATTAGCCACACCTCACATATTGGTGGGGTAAAAGTAAACAAAGATCATCCCCCCTCACTTATAATTGAACCTTTTGGCTTTGTATTGTAGGGTTATATTTTGGTCACAAGTAAGAGACATATTTTGAAACACGCGCTTACGTAACCGTCTCAGCCTTCAACCTTTTAATACATGATTCGTGTTTCGAAATACCAAGACCAAACCAACTACATCAATGGCTGAGAATTTCGGTAGACACGCCTCCACCAGATGGGTAAAGGCTTCAGTCCCCAGCTATGGAGACGAGTGGGGTGATGATTACGATTATAACTACTCCTCGGAAGAGGAATCAACCCCTAAAAAGGAAGTCATACCAGAGAAGTTTGAGCTTCCAAAGAACTATCCAAAAACACCACAATATGATCCAGCTACCAATGAAGTCCAACCAAAACAAGAAGAACCCAAAGCCAATGAAAACCCTAGCAATTTAGTGTTATCAATCGATCGTTTTAAAGATAGAAACGATACTGATTCTGATAACTCATCAGAAGAAGATGATCAATTTGATGAGGAGCTCCCTAAAAGTCCAAGATTAACCATGCACACTGCTCATGAAATAGTACATAAACAAGTGGATACTGTAGCACCTCCAACACCTACCTTCAATGACAGTTTTAGCCATCCAGATACCCCACATTCAGACAAGAGTTTTATATCAGATGCAGATTCAATCCAATATGAACCAACTGATTTGAATGTGGTTGATTCAGACAGATTTGGATCATCTACTGCATCAGCAAAGTCTCCTATGAATGTTGTTGGTGAATCAAACGAACCACTTGAACAGTATGAACCACACCAACATCATGAAACAAAGTCTCCATACCATCACCATTCTTCCACCGGTGATTTGGATACTATAGATACAAAATCTGATACAAAATCCGATACAAAGTCCTTCACTACAAGCTTGGAGCCACCTCATAGTCATTTCCTTGCGGATATACCAGAAAAGAACATTTCAAGTGTAGATGAATTCTACAGTGGTAAAGAGGATTTCGATGCTCATTCGATAGAACCTGAAACATTCAAGAAGCCTCCTACTCCACAAATGTCACTGGCACCTCTGGTACCACAAGCACCTTTGGTTTTATCCATTGACAAAAAGAATTTTGATTATTCTAGTGATGACGATGATGATAACGATGCTACTCAACAGTACGATAAAGATGAAGATGATGATTGGGGTTATAATAGCCAGCATAGCAGTAACGACGAAGATGAAGGAAAACAAGAAAAAGAAGAAAAAGAATTGGAGCCACATCATCAATACCAAGACGAGGAAGAAGAAGAAGAAGAAGTAGAACACAGCTATGAAGAGGAAGACCATCCTCATGAAGCATTACATTACAAAAGTCCTAATACTTCATCTCACATGGAAAGAAGACATGTTGAAACCACCGCTTTAGATTCATTGATTCATGATTTAGAGAATGCTTCTTTAGACAAAAGCCCGGAAAGGGAAGATGATTCTTATGTTGATGATTATTTACCAGAAGTTAGAAAGACTCATGATGCTTTTCTTAATAATAGAGATCATGAATTACCATCCAATGTCCAGGAAGATGAATATTCATTGAAATTGGGAGATAAATCTGAAAAAGGAGATGAGAAATTTTCATTACCTAGATTAGATTCTTTCAATATTTCATTACCAGATTTTGATACCACTGATCCAGGATTTGAGGAAGATAACTTCTCACCAACTACCCCAATTGCACCATTGAGTGCATATGAAGAGGAAGAAGGACACAAGAATTATTTGAGAGAATCTGGACATCGTCGTTCTATCAGAAAACCACCTCCAAAGAGAGCAGACTTGGTCTCTGTTGATTATTCAAATATTGCTGACGCAGTTAGTGGTTATATGGATAACGAAAGCATAGGAAAGAATTTGGAAAGCATTGGTGAAGACAAGAGTATTGAAGAAGAAAAAGATGTTAAAGAAGACAACCAAAGTATTGAATCAGATAAAGGCACCATTCGTGATAATCACCTTAACGTTGATGAATTTAAACCTCCCGGAAGTGATTTACAAACAGTCACATCTTATGGATCTCTTTCCACTGGTAAGTTTTCTTTCGAAACAAAATCACAAGAACACAATGTTGAACCAGAAAAGGATATATCTAGAAGAGGTTCAACAATGAGTTCATTCAACATGGGAACTTGGAGTCCAAACACCAATAATTTCCGTGATCAGTTTATTAATGATAATGATAATGAATCGCAGATCAATTTTAATCCTCATGCAGATGAAACCAGTACTTATAATAAATTTACCAAATTGAGAACAACCAGTGGACTTGCATCTGAAGTAATTTCCAATTCCAGTTCTGTTTCAGTTCCAGAAACCATAGATGCTGCTTTACCAAGTATTCATGAAGATCCTGATGATAATGACCATGAAGATGATCACGATAATGATGCTTATTCATTCGCTACTTCTCATAATGCCACTTCACTGATCTTCCCTCAAGAAACCAATAAGGATTCAATCTTACAGGATCACAGCTACCCACATCCAGTTTTCAAAGAGGAGAAATTGACTCCTGCAGCATCTAAAGAAGTCTTGCCAAAGCAAAGATACTCTAGTTTGCTTCTGACACCAATTGACCTCGATCGTGATGACACTCAGAATTCAGAAGATTCAAAAAGAGTCTCTTCCGACCCATCTACCCTTGGAGCTTTGGAACAAGAACTCACCAAGGATTTCAGTTCTCTGCGTGTTTCAAGTACCATGACTCAAAGTGATACTGCTTCCACTTTGGTAACCAAGAAATTTACTCAACAGAACTATCCTGTTTTCGACTGGAAAAAGATCATGGGTACCTCGCAACCAATTGATAGAATCCACCTTTTGAAGGAAGCATTAAAGAAAGAAGCTGAATATGATACAGGGTTGCAAAACTGGCTCCACGAGACTTTAAAGAGTTCTGAAAACTCTTCGAGTATTCACATTGGTAAGATTGCTACTGAGGCATACCTGAATGCAGCACATAATGATATTAGAAGACATGCTTCTCTTAGAAGTAAAGTTTCTATTGTCAAGGATAAGGTGGAAACTTCAGGGTTGCAAGCTTCCAGTTTTGGTAAGAGGTTCTTGAGTAGAGGTAGAAAGTTCATGAAGGGAGGACTGAGCGAATGATCTGATCAAATGAAACCCCAAGAATGATTGTATTCTCTGTTATCTGTATTGGAACCATTTTTTTGCACCTTTATCAACCAATAAATTGGCTATAAATAATCAATATAATGTTATGTCTAAGTGCCGGTTGGCTAATAATATAAATGACCCATTAAGTAAAATAAATATTTCACACGATGATGTAGAGAAGTTATTCGCAACACCAGAAACAACATATAGTCCATTAACTTACAAAGCACATTACATATTCACTTGCAGCTTCATAGAACTCATCTTACATTAACCCTTCTCTTGCTTCCTTTCTTCCATGGTTGCTCGGCTCATCTTTTTTTGCAACCAGTGCCGAAACCTGCACATAGTCTATCTAGCATTAGAATAGCATGTGAATATAACCACCCATTTACTCCTCCATCACTTAACCCTATACATAGTCATCGCTTACAACTATTCCTATTATTGTTGTGTTCATTTGCATTCTAACCACATTTACTGCATCAACTACCTCAATCTAACTTGCATCTCACTTTTTGCACTTTCTAGTTACATGTTTTGCTAATCAGCACTTGTTATTCCCCACACAATCACAACTTACCTTGAACCTTGATCACAGTCTCAAAACATAACCAACTCCTTAACCAGAATTTACCCTAACCTAAGACTAAAGACAATACCCTCCAAATCAACATCTCTCGACAAAGCACCAATTTAAAGATGATGGGTTTCATATATTATATCCGACACCTCATACTCCGTTGGTCAGCGATTATCTACAATAACACACCTTCTTTCATATGGGCACTAGTGGACTTTGTCACAGATATCTGCTTCTTTTGGCTCAAGAAGATTTATAGTTTTTACAACAGAAAGGATCCATTAAAGGAGTATTTGAAGCTCCTCGATAATGTTCAAACTTATAGTGAATGGAAACACATTGTTACCCAGATCGATAAGTTGACTAACATGGACTTATGGAGACAAGATTTCATTTCCAAACATTATGACTACATAAAAATCAACGATCGTATCAAGCTCTTGAGAGAGGCTCGGTTGGCAGAAGATTCTGCCCTTTTGATGTCATTACTTAGATCAGGTTTGATCCGAAATTTTGGTGGAATTTCCCAAAAGAGATTATTCACTAAGTCTTACCTTGGAAGTAAATTACAAATTGAAGAATACATTGAGGAGGTCTTAAGATGCCTCAACTACATTAACGACTCGATTCTGACTACCGACGATACTTTCATCATGAATAGTAAACAGTTAAAGATCGATTTTTTCCATGATGCTAGACAATCCTTTGGTAGTACTGCCTTACTTTTACAAGGTGGATCATTATTTGGATTATGTCACTGGGGTGTTGTTCGTGCATTATACTTCAAGGGGTTATTACCTAGAATTATCTGTGGAAGTGCTGTTGGTGCAGCTGTTGCATCTTTAGTGTGTACTTTGACCAACGAAGAAGTAGTTCCTATTTTGATCTCCATTTCGGATGTTATGAAAGATATTGATTCACTTAATCATGATGTCGATGAAAGATATGGAAATGTTATTGATAACGTTATCAAGAAGGGCTACTCCCAAGATATTCTTCTTTTCTTGAAGTTTGTTAGAGATACTATCGGTGATTTAACTTTTGAAGAAGCATATTTAAAGACGGAAAAGATTTTGAACATTATTGTGCATCCAACCAACCAAGCAATTCCATCTTTGTTGAATTATATTACATCCCCTAATGTGATCATTTGGACTGCCATTTATGCTTCTATTGGAACTGGTGTATTGTCTGACAATGTTCAACTTTACGTTAAAGATTTCAACAACAATATTGTTCCAAAATCCCCATTTAATGTGGTCTACTTGAAGCCTCAAGATGTAAGTTACCAAAGCGGTTATTTCAAATCCAAGAGTGACCAGAAGAAAACAGAGGGAAAGACTGAAGAGTATCATTACTTTCAATCCAAGGACAATTCTCCTTACACAAGACTTACTGAACTTTTTAATGTGAACCATTTCATTATCAGTTTGGCCAGACCATATTTGGCACCTTTAATCAGTAACGATTTAAGACATCATCATTCTTACGGAAAAGTCAGATACGAGACATCCAGAAAATTTGCATCTAATGAATTGATCTTGAAGGAAGATACTGGTGAAGTCATGAAAGGAATCGATGACCCTGAAACCACTCTCCTGATTGGGAAATCTATTGTGAAAGATAGATATGTTAAAGATTCTAGTGCAAACGGTTTGAAGTTAATCAAGAATTTGATCAGAATGGAAATTCAACATCGTTTAGTGGTAATGAACAAGCTTGGAATGCTTAATGAAGTGATGAAACGGTTCTTTATTGACGAAAAACCTTCATCTTTACAAACTTTATCTAGTGTTAGAGAAGTTACAATTGTTCCTGAGTTAAAATATTTATTAAAGGATTTTGGTAGAGTGTTTGATGTTCACAAAACCATGGAAAATATTCCTTATTGGGTCTTGGTAGGAGAGAAATCGGTATGGCCATTGTTTCCTTTGTTATGGACTAGATGTGCAATTGAGTTTGCATTGGATGATTTGTATAATCTTCACAGAAAATCAAGTCAATAATCATAAGGAAATTAATTTGAGATGTTGAGATTGTGCTATTGATATCAATGGACATTGTATTTCTTTTTCTTCCATCATATGAGATTATATTATGTTCTCTCTAAATAGATTTGTAGACATTATTTAGAATTTACAAGTTTGAAATTGAGATCACAGTTGTATCGTAGGTATCGTAGGTTGAGTTGCACTGTAAGTAGAAATACCATATAATATCTATGATAAAGATTTTCTGTTGATAAATTCTACTGTAATTTCTTATCTAAAGAATAACTTCATGCTAGAGTCCTTGGTGACATGGTAGATGTATTCGTTTTCAATAATTTTTAAATTTGGAACAATTGAATCGATTGGCAATGATCCCCTTGAAATGGTCAAACTTCCTGTTATATCATTGGCTCTACCAGTGACCAAAGGTTGTAAATTAAGGTTCAACTGTGATCTGTGGTACAACTTGACTAAGAAATCAGAAACTTTAAATGAAGGCTCTTGAGAATTAGTTGCATGTAAATCTAAAAATTGAGGACTGTCTTGAGAGCAAATGACGGACAAGTGGCGGGATGCCTTGTTGAGGTTTAATATGTGGAACAAAAGGTCATTTTGGTTGAGACTGGTGGCCATCAAAAGGAATTCTACACCTTCAATGAATATGATTTTGCGGGTACCAGGAATGGAATTCACTTGTGATTCTATATCAGAAAACATTTGCTTGACGTACTTTGAAGCATTTTTAGGGTCTTTAATCTGGTTTGTGAATAAGTTGGTGAAACAGTCGATAAAATGGAAATTCTTGATGATGTTAAGATCCAAACCATTCTTCTTACTGTTTTGAATATAGAACTCTTTAGTGTGAATGAATGAGATGAAGAAAACGTCTGCTCTATGCGGGGTTTTTCTATTGAGATCTTTGTTAATCAAAGTAGCAGTACCATTCAATCCATTTTCAATTAATGAACTGAGAAGCCATGATGGTGATGTTCCTTGGAGATGAGATATGACAGATAATGTTGAGCCTGTGGATTCTATTATTTGATCAGGGATCAATGAATTGTCTTGGAAGAAGATAAGGTCTTGTTGTTGGGTAGACATAGTCTGTAGATGTGGGTTGACTATTAGGTATTGAATATGTGCTATTGAATAGTAATAAAAAAGATTAGGTAAGTTCACCTTTTGATGAGATGAATTTGAGATGCAAAAAAATACTCCGCGACGGGGAATTGAACCCCGGTCTACCACGCGACAAGCGGTAATTCTAGCCACTAAACTATCACGGACTAATTGTGAAAAAAGTGTTGCAGATGTTGAATCTGTGTATACTTAATAAGAGAAGTTAAATCCAGAAGATAATATTGATTGAATGCATTATATATGTAAATTATCAAGATTTGTTGCATCAGTTGCTAATTTTTTGATTATTACAAATATAAATGTATGATTTCTCAATTTTGAGGTACTCATTTTAATGGTATTTACGATATTTTTGTTGCTAAACACTATTTATCTTACTCTACATAAGTTACCCCAAGTATAATTTCTAGTTGCTAAATCCATTAGAGGTTAGACCTTTATGGAATGATGTAATATGTTTATTGATTTTTTTAATACACTTATCCAACAATATCCAAAGTAGTTTACACTTTTTCCTGACACTTTATCCTGCTAGCAGAATATGTGGTTTAGCGTAAAATTTTGAGAATCTCAGCAAATGCTTTAAATACCACGAAAGAAACATTTTATATTCTGTAAGATAAGTATGACTGCAACATTTGTTAGTTCCCTTCCTAAGGAAGTTTGGTTCCAAATCACAGCTTATTTAGATGTTAATGATCTTACAAAATTATTGGCAAGCACCAATGACCCATGCCTTCAAGTTTCCTGCCTCTATTCGTTGTCCAAAAAAGGACTTATTATTTCAGATGAATTAATTCAAGTCTTGCCTCAAAATTATATTAACGTCAAATGCTTACCAGTCAATCAGCTTGCCTTGCTTGATCTCATCAGTTTTAATGAACATTTTTCCACCACGATAGCACCACTGAAAGTGCGTATTGAAACTGGATTAAGTGAAGAATCATTAGAAAAATATACCGAAATTTTTCATTTAGTGCAAAATGAATATAAAGGGTTGTTTTCATTTACAAAATTTGACTTGTCTCTTAATATAAATATTTATGATGAAGATTTGGTGGCTGAATTTATGGAACAAATTCGTCATTTTGCACCCAAATTGGCTACCTTAACTATAAGAGGTAAACATTTAAAGCCTACACTTTTAGAAGACAGTAACATAATTTTTAATCATTATGGTTCTAAGAATCTTATCAAAACCTTTGATACCCCTCTTCCTCGAAATTTTCAAATCCCGGCAGATGTTAATCATATACATGTTGGAGATTGCATGGCAAGACCTATCACTAAGGGTTATTTTACATCATTGAAATCTTTGGTTTTGGACAATCTTGAAGAAGATGTAACCCATTTTATTAACAGACATG
This sequence comes from Suhomyces anneliseae, assembly GCA_030568535.1. Classification (NCBI taxonomy): domain Eukaryota; kingdom Fungi; phylum Ascomycota; class Pichiomycetes; order Serinales; family Debaryomycetaceae; genus Suhomyces; species Suhomyces anneliseae. The sequence goes on along the minus strand of JAJMGB010000005.1, from coordinate 592,134 downwards.
CAGATACATTAAATATTTTAGCCTTGAAATCTGCAAAATTTGATGTCAATGATATCGAACTTTCCCAATTCACCAACCTTTTCGATCTTAAGATAATTAACTCTTCAAAAGATGCCCATTCAGGTTTACAATTTGCTGGAATTATGGGTAACATTGATTTTTTAGAACAAACCATGTACCGGGGCTACACTTTAAATTCACGCATTCTGTTTAGTGATATCAGATTTCCTAGAGGTTTGAAGTCACTCTACTTGGATGGAACAAGATCTACTTTCGACTGTTCAAATTTTCAATGTCCTCTAGGATTGCAGAAATTGACAATTAGGGGTCAGGTATTTAAAAATGAGTCTAAATTGACACTACCAGATACTCTTAGAGTACTAGATTTAGGATGCAATGATATTGGAAGAATGTGCAATATTCGTTTCCCTGAAAGGATCAAGTATCTTGATCTCAGTAGTATTAGACTTCAGCTTATGTCACCCAAGTGGAAATTTCCTTCTAGGATTCAAACATTAATCCTCTGGACCTCAGTTCCAATGATTGGACATCATGACTTCAGAAAATATAAGGACTTGAGACATTTGAACATTTTAATAGACCAGCGTAATAATTCGTTATTAGTTGGTTCCAAAGTAGAAGTTTACGCAAAAATGTCTGCCTATATGGCCAGGAGAGAACTCTCCTTTGTTCCTTAAACTGCATTTCGATTTGTAAAGTACTTCATAAACTATTTGTCGTAACATATAAGGAAAAGTCGATGTCTGTTTCAATGCAAAGCAAATAATTACAGTATGTTCAAACATATGGAAAAATCACATTTCCCGTTTTTTATCCGCTTAAAAATGAGATATATATTCAAATAAATAAAAGCTATAGTTAGAGTTGTTTAGTGTCCAGCACTTGGGATATAATCAAACCATAGGTTTATGAGTCGATTAGTACTCCAATTTATTGTTTTAAAACAAGGGCCCTTTCTTTAAAACACATTTCTTACTGGCTTCGTATTTGTTTCTGGAAACTCTCTTTGGGACTGACATTTTAAGATATGATGGTGCAACAGAATAATGTTTCAGGGATAACTCAATTATTTGCATACTATATCCAAAGGATTAGTAAATTATTAGTATTAATAAATTCATTAATGACTTGCTTGTTTTTTTATTTGCTTATATATGTATATATATATTAAAATATTAATTATTCTGTAACTATCGCAACAAAAGTTTAAAATGTATCTAAGTGATTTCGGTTGTAACATCCATATAGGTGAGACCAGAAGAGGCATTTTAGATCGTTATTTTAGTTCCATTCTATTGTATAACAAATTGACAATCCCACACAGTAGTCAACAATTGAGACAATACGTCGAAATTAACCCGCTAGATAGACCGATATCACCGACTACTCGGAAACACTATATATGGTTATGATCAAATAATCTCCAGCCAATACTATGTCCAAGTTCAGGGATCAATGACATCATACGAGAACAGAAAACCAAGAACAACGAGTGGAGAATAAGGGGATTGCCCAATTGTGTACAAACAAGAGCACCCGTAGCAATTTGCTTGGTACAGTACGTTACATCATACCATAAAAGTATAAGGTTATAATTTTAAATTATCCAATGACAGATCAGTGAGTAACTATAATATTATAAGTTTGATTGGACAATCAACAATAACCCGTTATTAGATTCCATATTATACCCCTGAATAAATTACGAACAATTGGCTGAGTCGTGAATAAGTCCTGAGAGCGATTGTACTGTAGTATAGTTTAATTTTGCAGTCATAATATTTACTTGCAGAATAATAAGGCGTGAAGATACTTGCAGCTAAGAACAAAATATTATAGTCTTTGGCATCTGCTTCACTTGAACCATTTTCTACATCAACTCATCTGTTATTTTCCTTGAAGGAATTTCTACATTACTAGGTTTTAATCAATAATCAGTAATCATATATTAACACCTATAAAAAAACAAGTAGTGTTAACTAAATAGACCGCTCTAGGCGGGAGCACAGCTCTGTAAAATTGTCAAGTAAGTAGCATCAATGATTTAGATTACTTCTTACAAACACCGGCACAAGCACATTTAGCTGGAGTACAAGACTTGCAAGTAGAACAGGATTTGCATTTAGAACAGGAGGCACAGTTTGGCATTTTGAATTGATTGATATTTGTTAATTGATGAAGGAGAAGATTAATCTGGGAAACCACCAGTATTTATAGTAAAATGATTTGTATGGTACTCCTTGATCAAAGGTTTATCTACACGATCACTTACACCTATTTCCTGTCTCTGTATGCATAATCTTTTCCATCGGTCGGATATATCGCTCCTGTGTGGTTGCAAAGTCAAGTTATACCGAACCTTACAACAAACCAAGAGTTGATTCCTTAATTTATTAATTATCCTTTTATTATTTTTCTACTAGTTAAGTAATATTAAGATCAAATATCTGAAGATTTATCAGGCGAATATCGTCTAACCTAGTGTCATTTTTGGTGTAAAAACATAGTAATAACCTTTAATATGTACAGATCAACTGGTAATGCGATACACCAATAAATGAGATCAAAAGATTCACAAATCGGTGATATCGGGACCATCAGTACAAATTGCTCATGCAATCTAACATCACAATGTTGTCATGAGGCACATAACCTTAATAACCATCCTCCTATTATAGAATATGGAAGATAATTCTCACCCGAATCAAATGCGAATAGGATCAGATTTGGGGGTCAATTCAAAACCCCAGCGAATTGCAGATTTTTGTAGTTTTACCATAACTGCTAGGGTGCTAAAATTTTACTGGTAAGATCATAAACAAAACTGACGAGCCATGTGTTATTGAGTAAATTATATCCTTAGAATAGTTCATTTATTTCCTTTGAAGCCCTATCTACATATTAATTTTTGATAGAGGCTTAATTAGAAACTTTTTTGAACAAAATTGGTTAAGGATGAAATAAACCTATGGAAGGTTTTTGTTTACCAAGTTAGTTGAAAAATGATAGACTACCACCGTTAAAAGTTCATTATGGGCTTTCATTCCAATAAATCTAATTTTAAAAGACCCTTCCAACCACCAAACATCAAAATACAATAATCTTTCACTCAATAACATCGTACTATCAATCTTATACTTAAATATCAATACGATTTTTTTTGAACTTCTCTGCTGTATTTAGTTTAAGGCAGAAAAGAAACAGTCTAGATATTAATATAGAAGTGCTAGGAATTTAAAAGGTTCAAATGGGATTTTTAAAGTCAGTGATTAATTATTGAACTATTGGATTATATCAATATACTTTAGGGTGGTTTTCTGGTACTATTTCTATTCTTATTATTATGTTGAAAAAATTATTCTTTAATATTCCTACGGATAATGTATATTGTTTGTGAATTAATTTTATTACCAAATCATCTATATCATTGGTTTATTTAATATTTGTGCATTATTTGATTCAAAAAGAATTATAATTGAATCATTAAAAATAAACCCGGTTGTTTAAATGTTCGGTTGTGTACTTGACTCTATCAAATTAAAAATGAAATGAATCCCACACCAATGGCACCCATAATACCAGCCAATTTTTCCCAAGAAAGAGCAATGCTAGAACCTCCATTCTTCTTTGAAGAGGAAGAACCAGAAGAGTTGGAGCCAGATCCGGAACTAGAATCATCATCTCCGCCTTGAGAGAAGGAATCATCACCGGATCCAGAATCAGAGTCTGAATTGGATCCTGAATTAGAATTGGAATTGGAGTTGGAGTTGGAGTTGGAGTTAGAGTTAGAGTTAGAGCCAGACTTGGAATCAGAATCAGAGTCATCTGAACCAGTAGATGAACTCTTTGAGTCAGATTTAGAGCCCTTGGAAGTAGACTTAGAGGAGCTGGATGTCTTAGAAGATGAATGAGAAGATGATGACTTCTTGATATCCTTCTTGAATCCAACACCCTTTTCGTCACCTAAAATAGTACCTTCATTGGTGACCATAATAGTATCAGCCCATCCAGAAGTGTCATTGTAAATATAAGCATTATAATCGGAACTGTTCTTACCCTTGTGAGCATGACCAACGTTGTCTGGCAAATCATAGGCTTTAACAGTGACGTTCTTCAAGTATGCATAGTAGTAACCATTCTTCTTAATATCATCAGCACCCCAGTCGATCTTACCACCGGCCCATTCGATAGTACCTTGTTCATTGGTTTCATTACCACCTGGCCAAAGGGACATTTGAATTCTGGATGGAGTTTGTGGGTAAGAGTACTTCTTGGAAGTATCATTCCAGGTTTCTTTTTTACTAAGAGATCTGACCTTGTCACCATCTAAGTACCAATCGATGTGATCTTCTTGCCAGTCAATTTCATAAGTATGCCAGTTTTCTTTGGTGTCAGAAGTTCCATAACCTTTAGATTTGGTGTAATCCAAAGCACCTTGAGAGTAGAAATTAGTTTGAGCATTGGTCATGTTGTTACCAACGAATTCGAAATCAATTTCATCTTCAACATCAGAATAAAGAATAAATGAAGTAACGACACCAGGTAAATGAGAAGTTTTTAAAGTAGCACTAATTCTTCCGTACCATAAGTATTTGGTAGAAGAAATAACAGAACCACCAGAATTCTTAGGCATTTCGATTAATAAAGAATCATCATTGATATCAATCCAACCAGAATATAACCAATCAGTTTCAGAAGAATTACCCAAATAATCAGTTTGTAATTTCATTTTCTTTTTGGAATCAAAGGTAGTATCAAAAGATTCCATTCTTGGGACTGGCAAACAAGAAGTTAAATTATAAGAATTTTTAATATTGCACCCATTAACACAGTATGATCCAGTACCACATTCACCATATTGAGAACAACATGGTTTATCCTTTGGACATTGATTTTTACTATCACAAGATATAGCCAGTGTCAAACTGGCCAACAAGAACCCGGACACTAAAGTTGAAAAGTACATTATTGGATTGACTATTTTAGATCAAGAAAATGCAACAGTTTATATACTGACACTGCCTCCTTTTCACCAAATGGGGCAGCATAAACAATTTTTCTGACCGACATTTGAAGTTTATGTCTAGATCGCTCCTAGTTTACTAAAAAAGGCAACACCATACATAATTACCTGCTGCTGGAGAAGGGTTCCAAATCATTCGCGATGTTTGTTTTTCTCGAACTTATTCCCTATCTAGTTAAATTAAAGCTAACTGAAGAAGTTGCGTGTCAGGGGTAAAGTGTTATGGAAGGGGAAATGGGCTTAAAATGTATGTGTGTGTTTCTCTGAGTGGTTTCTCGAACACAACTTGTTAATCTTGAGCTTTTACGGTGTCTGTAGAGCCATTTTTCCAGCTAATAAACCTGTGCACTGGTGGACATCTGATTAGGAGCCTCCACACACAAGAAATTTATTGTCCGTGTTTTGATTTGGTCTATAAAACCATCTAGACCATATTTGAGTAGAGCTCAAATCAAAAAGACTACGAAGTTACTATTATTTTGAGCTTCTGGTGTTAGAAACTCAATTTGGGAGTTGTGCTGCTGAAGGATGCAAAAACCCCTGATTTTGAAAATATTTTCATCACCAAAAGGTACCGATCGAACACGCACTAAAAATAGTTTGTTCGCCAAGCTCGTCTAATCGAGAAAGGACCTGACACAGTTCAAGAGCCCATGTAGAGGAAGGAGTGGGATATTTAAAAAAAGAATCAGTTGTATAAACATTAGATCACTCTGCTGAAGACTTAATTGTTTAACTGTGGTGGATTCGGATAATGTAAACACCTACGTTATTGAAATGTATTTCTAGAAACACCTTTAGACGTGAAAATCTATAAGAAATGGGGAGTCTTAACTTTGAATACCTGTTTGATCAAATCTCCTTCATTTATCCCCAAACTTGCTGTCAACTGATTTTTTTCTCCTGTTAGGAACAACTAGAATTTCCGTGGTGTGATATATTTTTGAACAGTAGTTCAAATGAATAAAACACTTCATATGAAAGATGACTGTTTTATTTGGAATCTTGGAACCCTACGACTACTTAATTTAAAAATATTCGGAGATTTCAGAATGTTTATCATTCTTATTAAAATTTAAAAATGTTACCTTCGGTTCATTTTCCAACAAACTCATAAATTTGTAAATTTAGAAAATTATTGAAATGGGCCAGGTAGCATTTTTAGACGGTTTATTCGATCCATATCATTCTTTTAAAAAGAATTGAGCAAATTTATCTAATGGAAACCCAGTAAAACACTATTTTTATTTAATAATAACCTTGCAGTATGATATTACAAAGATGGTCCGCTAAACCACAGAATTTAATTGTCAACAAAATCGGGCGTGTGGTCTAGTGGTATGATTCTCGCTTTGGGCGACGATTCAGTTCACTGAATTGATAACTACAAACATGCGAGAGGCCCTGGGTTCAATTCCCAGCTCGCCCCATTTTTTAATTTTTTTTAAATTCCTAATTTTATTCGAACTTATAGACGCTATAGTATCTCGATACCTCACAGTGGATGAACTACTATTACATCTAATCATTTTTTTGTCTTTAAACTTATTGAATCTTGTGATTTTAGAAAAATCCCCACCATAAAGTCCTGGTCGTGTACCCACCAATAGATTAGGCTCTGATTTTGTATGGAGTCGAATTTGTTCTGCAATATTCTATGAGACAACGGAGTGTTTTTGGAGCGAGACTGTTGGAAATTATCACTATCACCTTCCTAGATTGACCACTTATACTTGTAACTTGCATTCCTCCCTGGCATAAAGTAAGGAGTATCAACAACCGTTTAAAAGGAGGTCCATAAGTATTGATATAAACGTGGCGAAATCAAATATAAATCTCGATTTTATTATTAATATAGTTCATAGATTGGAACCAGCTTATTAAAATTAAATATCCACAATGTCATCATATACAGCGGACCAAGAGAAAATAGTGTTGAAGGTTCTTTCATATAAACCAGATCAATTTTATGAAATTTTAGAAGTGGAAAGGACAGCAGGAGAAACAGAAATCAAAAAGTCATATCGTAAACTTGCCATCAAATGTCACCCAGATAAAAATTCACATCCTCGGGCGCTGGAAGCGTTCAAGATCATTAATAAGGCATGGGGAGTGTTAAGTGATACATCTAAAAAGAGTATTTATGATCAAACAGGATCAGACCCTGATTCAAGATTTGGAGGAAGTGGATCAGCTTCAGGTGCAAGTCCATTTGCAAGAGGAGGAGGTTCTCCATTTACTTCTTTCCAATCTGCTGGTGGTACCCCATTCGATGAAGATCTTTTCAATCTTTTCTTCGGTGGTGGTGGAGCTGGTGGTCCAACATTTGCATTTGGAAATAACGGATTTACATTTCAATCATTTGGTGGTGATCCATTCATGAGACAAAGACAAAGACATCAACATACTCACCAACAACGTCAAGGAGCCCGTCCTCAAAATCCAGCGGATCTTTCTACCTATGAAACCTTAAAACAATTAATCCCAATCTTATTATTCCTTTTGATCCCATTATTCTCCGCATTATTCTCTGATAATTCATCTGTTCCAGATTATTCATTCGAACGTACAAGACAACTTACCTTAGAAAGAAAAACCCCAAGATATAAAATTCCATTCTATGTTTCAGAAAGTTATATAAAGAAAAAGAATTTATCTATCAAACAATTGAAAAATCTTGATACAAAAGTTGAGCAACTATACGTGCAGGACAAGAGATCTAAATGTTCAAGAGAGCAGCTTTTGAAGGACGAAATGATCGAAGATGCTCATGGCTGGTTCTCAACCGATTTCGATAAATTGAGAAAGGCTGAAAATATGCCAATGCCAAATTGTTTAACCTTGCAAAAATTGGGCTTGATCTAACTTAATTTAATTAATTTAATAAATATATAAGTATTGACTCTAACTTCTCTTTAGTTCTATATAGTTCACTAGCAACAATCATATCTTTAATATATGCAAAAAACAAACAAAAAAAATAAATTATTGAGTAGGAAATAAAAAATAAGCCCGACGCGGGGGTCGAACCCGCAACCTTGTGATACCTTTCAAATCACCGAAGTGTTTTAAAAGTCACATGCTCTAGCCATTGAGCTAGCCAGGCCAATTTCTGAAGTGAATTAATGTCGAGTACCACGCAACTCTGAGAAAAAGATTAAGATGTTACATGTTGGTACAAGTTTTGCATATACATTTTAGCTGATTGGATTGAAATGAGGATGATTAAGCTTAGAGAATAGTAAATAAGCTATAATAACGGGCATGAATTATGCCCTCGTGATCTCTCCTCGTTTAGAAAATTTAGCATTGATGCTTCATCTAGTTTTCAAATATTTAAAAATGTAATTTGAATTGCGCCAAGCGGTTATAGTTAAACAAACATTGACTGATCTTCTATTTTCGGCTTTAATACTAGATTGATGATTTACTTCCTTCCAATGATTTAAGAGAGATCTAGTTACAAATTCACTTGTTTAACCATCTAGCATAATGGTCTTAGTATTTCAGTCAAGAGCGGCACCAAGAAGACAATAATTGAAGATGTAAAAAAGTCCAATGATTTGTTTGAACTCAATATGTCAAAAAAGATGAGACCTACATTTGATAAATCGCTAAAGTCTATCTTTCGTATTTTTTTTATCTTATCGCCCAGGCAACTGTAGATCATATCAAGAAGATGAAGTTTTATTTTAGAGCTCCATTCTGTTGCTAGGGTATAGATATGTACTTACAAAAGAATAATTTTAGTTGTAATGAAATACCATGCAATACGATCATAAGACTCGTATAGACTTTTGAAATTGATCCTCCTAACTACTCAAAAGTCGTAAGGTCATTAGATAGAAGTTGTTTCACTATTTTGTTACTTGGTCCTGTTTCATCTTACAAATGCAGATTTTAGTTTAAACTTGATGGGATGATAGTTCTAAAAATAATATTGCGCTTTTTGCATGTCAAGCCATCTCAAAAAGTTAAATTTTTGTCAGTAAGATCATTTCATCTAACTGATAATTGATACTTGGTTTCCATAATCTCAATTGAATGTCAGTAAGTAAAGTCAGGACAGGACTCTTTTAGAGTTTGAGTGTCAGATAAAGCTCATAATCAGATCAATAATTCACCAATCAAATAGTCGCACTGACAACAGTTAATTACTTGTACTAAAAAGGTATTGTGCACTTGTCCCTGTAATAAAGAGTGTCGTGCATAGTTACTACAGTAACCAGTAACCAAACCCTTGAAAGATCGGCATTATGTCGGTTTGCCCTTTAACATACGTTCCGATTTATGCTGGGTAACAAACCTTTTCTTATTTGCATAGTAGATGATGACCCTTTTTTTTTTTTAGAATTCCCCCAGAAGGCAAATCTTCAGGGAAGCCACTAGATCAAGCCATCCACCTACTATTTATAGTTACTTACCAAGAATTCTTAAATCTGGTGAGATCACTATAGGCTAATTTTAGGGATATATTATTATTATTATTATTTTACATTATTATTCGCTTTCTCCTTCTTGTGCACTGGCTTAGTCAAAAATCCAACCAGGTTTATATGCATGTGCGAAAAAGCCGACTTGACAATTTATTACGTCATTGTTCATAATTTCCTCCAAACACCTAGCTTTATAGTAGTAGGCACGGTAGAAACTGTAATAATTAAAAAGTATTGATGGCGGGGTGTGCTAAAGAGTTTTTTTTTTCACTTGTCCAATTTTAAACTATTTACTGTACAGGTTTTATTTACTCCTCATCAAATAAGCATTCTTACGCCTTCTGTTACGTCATAATCCAAATTACTAGATCCTCACTCCCAATAGGGTCAATACCAGTCTTTTACAGCTCATCGAATGCAATTTAATCGCCTCTCCTCCGACATTTGTATTATTTTTTAATCAAGTCTCTTTCGTAATTTATTCTCCAGTACCTTACATGTAATTTCTTTTCGTTTGTTAGTGAACTGGTAAACAATCGCATTCTTAGGGGACAGCACAATAGTCGCACACACACGACCACCGTTAACCTACACTCGTGCCGCAGACTCTCTCACTACACACACCTCAGTGGATTACACATCCATAACATAACACCCCCTCCTTTGTTCCAACTAGTCGACTTGTTTGAGAAATAAGACTTCAGTACCAGTCTGTAAAACTACTACAAACTGCATAAAACTGTCAGAAACGGATCCTCCCACACCCGTTTTCATATATTACCAATAACTGGATCCTGAAAGTCACTTTCTCCCTTTGAAGCGGAGACAAAACACGAAGGCAATATCCAACCTTAAGGAGACTGTTGTTTCGAATTCTAATCACTGAAACAAACATTATATTGATCCAATCGAGACCATTTAAAACAGGTTGATCGGTCTCTAATCTAATAATACTCACTCTCCCTAAACTCCTTATTACAAAACGTTTCCAACATTACGCCTTCTACTAAGAAACAAAAGGTGTCAACAGAGGACGAACTCATTCCAGATCTAATCGAAAAGGAGTCAAGTTATACTCAATCTATGGACTCTGCAGAGCTTTTAAGGATCCTTGAGGATCCTGTTCTTTTCAAAGAAAGGGGTGATGCCATACGAAATGATCTTTTAAATCATATAAAACAACAAGATGTACTTATTGAAAATGTCACTAACGAATTAGATACTTCCAAGACTGCAAACAAAGCTTTCAAGCAAGCTTTAAGTGAAATTGGTACCGTTGTTATTTCTGTTGCCATGGGTGATTTATCTAAAAAAGTTGAAATTCACACTGTGGAATCCGATCCTGAAATTTTGAAAGTTAAAATTACTATTAATACTATGATGGACCAATTACAAGCTTTCGCCAATGAAGTTACCAAAGTTGCTACTGAAGTCGCTAATGGTGAATTGGGTGGTCAAGCTAAGAACGAAGGTTCTGTTGGTATCTGGAGATCTTTAACTGATAATGTGAATATTATGGCTTTGAACTTGACTAATCAAGTCAGAGAAATTGCTGATGTGACTAGAGCTGTGGCTAGAGGTGATTTATCTAGAAAAATTAACGTCCATGCCCAAGGTGAAATTTTACAATTACAAATGACTATTAATACAATGGTGGATCAATTAAGAACTTTTGCGTTTGAAGTGTCTAAAGTGGCCCGTGATGTCGGTGTTTTAGGTATTTTAGGAGGACAAGCTTTTATTGAGAATGTTGAAGGTATTTGGAAGGAATTGACTGATAATGTAAACGCTATGGCTTTGAATTTAACAACTCAAGTCAGAAATATTGCTAATGTTACTACTGCTGTCGCTAAAGGTGATTTATCGAAAAAGGTTACTGCTGATTGTAAAGGTGAAATTTTGAATTTGAAATTGACTATTAACCAGATGGTGGATCGATTACAGAATTTCGCGCTAGAGGTCACTACGTTGTCAAGAGAAGTCGGTACTCTAGGTATTCTAGGTGGTCAGGCTAATGTTCAGGATGTTGAAGGTGCTTGGAAAGCAGTGACGGAGAATGTCAATCTAATGGCGACGAATTTAACGAATCAAGTCAGATCTATTGCAACGGTTACTACGGCAGTCGCTCATGGTGATTTATCTCAAAAGATTGATGTTCATGCTCAAGGTGAAATTTTACAATTGAAGAATACTATCAATAAGATGGTGGACTCTTTGCAATTGTTCGCTTCTGAAGTGTCTAAGGTTGCTCGTGATGTCGGTATTAATGGTAAATTGGGTATTCAAGCTCAAGTCAGTGATGTCGATGGTTTATGGAAAGAAATTACTTCTAATGTCAATACTATGGCTTCTAACTTGACTTCTCAAGTCAGAGCTTTCGCTCAAATTACTGCTGCTGCAACCGATGGTGATTTCACAAGATTTATTACTGTTGAAGCGAGTGGTGAAATGGACGCCTTGAAGACCAAGATTAACCAGATGGTGTTGAATTTAAGAGAATCTATTCAAAGAAATACTGCTGCAAGAGAAGCTGCCGAATTGGCTAATAGTGCCAAATCCGAATTCTTAGCTAACATGTCCCATGAAATTAGAACACCATTGAATGGTATCATTGGTATGACTCAGTTATCTCTTGATACTGAATTAACCCAATATCAAAGAGAAATGTTGTCTATTGTTCATAACTTAGCTAATTCTCTTTTGACAATTATTGATGATATTTTGGATATTTCTAAGATTGAAGCTAACAGAATGACTGTTGAACAAATTGATTTCTCTTTGAGAGGTACTGTTTTCGGAGCTTTAAAGACTTTGGCCGTCAAAGCCATTGAAAAATCTTTAGACTTAACTTATCAATGTGACTCTTCTTTCCCTGATAACTTAATTGGTGATTCTTTCAGATTACGTCAAGTTATTTTAAATTTGGCTGGTAACGCTATTAAGTTTACTAAACAAGGTAAGGTTAGTGTTAGTGTTAAAAAATCTACTAGAATTGTTGAAGAAGAAACTGATAAATTACTTTTAGAAGTTTGTGTTAGTGATACTGGTATTGGTATCGAAAAGGATAAGCTTGGTCTTATTTTCGATACTTTCTGTCAAGCTGATGGTTCCACTACAAGAAAGTTCGGTGGTACTGGTTTAGGTTTATCTATTTCCAAACAATTGATCCACTTAATGGGTGGTGAGATTTGGGTAACTTCTGATTATGGTAATGGTTCTAATTTCTATTTCACTGTTAGTGTTGCCCCATCTAATATTAGATACACCAGACAAACCGAACAATTATTACCATTCAGCTCTCATCACATTTTATTCGTTTCCACCGAACATACTGATGAAGAACTTGCTGAAATTAATGATGGAATTGTTGAATTAGGATTAAACCCTATTATTGTGAGAGATATTAATGATGCTAACTTGACTGAACCAGTTAAGTATGATATTATTATGATTGATTCTATTGAAACCGCAAAGAACTTGAGATTACTTCCAGAAGTTAAATACATTCCATTGGTTTTACTTCACCATTCTATTCCTGAGTTGAACATGAGAGTTTGTATTGATTTAGGTATTTCCTCTTACGGAAATACTCCATGTACTATTACTGATTTGGCAAGTGCCATAATACCTGCATTAGAATCTAGATCAATTTCTCAAAACTCTGATGAATCTGTTAGCTACAGAGTCTTATTAGCTGAAGATAACTTGGTTAATCAAAAGTTGGCTGTTAGAATTTTGGAAAAGCAAGGTCATCAAGTTGAAGTTGTTGAAAATGGTTTGGAAGCTTATGAAGCCATCAAGAAGAATAAGTATGATGTCGTGTTGATGGATGTTCAAATGCCTGTTATGGGTGGTTTCGAAGCCACTGAAAAGATCAGACAATGGGAAAAGAAATCCAATCCAATTGACTCATTAAGTTTCAGAACTCCAATTATTGCATTAACTGCCCATGCGATGTTGGGAGATCGTGAAAAGTCTTTAGCCAAGGGAATGGATGATTATGTTTCTAAACCATTGAAACCTAAGTTATTGATGCAAACCATTAACAAGTGCGTGCACAATATTAACCAATTAAAGGAATTATCGAAGCAAAACAACAGCAACAGAACATCTGATTTTGCCAAGAACTTGAAAAAGGGATCTATAAAGAATGAACATAATGTTCATCCTAATTTATTGAATATGTCTAGTCCTAGTAGTACTTCAGTGAATACCCCAGTTGGCTTTGTGGGAAGCAGCAACAATGGAACAGGAACTGGAGGCACTAATTCTACATGTTCTACCCCACCAATTCCACCAATAGATCTTTTCAATTCCGGAGCTCAAGGTCCACCAAAAATTAGAAAGACCAATTCCAACGATCAAATTAATGGCGGAGCCACCAGACCTGGCCAATTATCAATGAACAACAAATCTATCACCGAAAGCAGAATTTTATCTTATGCAAGCTACAAGGCGGATGGAAATATTGATGTCATGGATATTGACGAGCCAGTCAATAAGATTGAGCATCTTGAATAGGTTTTATTTCTTTCCCCGCCATGCTCCTATAATTAATAATGCTTGGTGTGCTCACTATTAGCTGGTCTTGAGCTACTAAGTCTCTTGTCACGACGTTATCGTTGCTTGTTTCTTCTTTTTAATTTTGGGTTTTGTAATAAGAATGTCATTTATAATTGTTTAACGAATGAATCAACAAATTCATCATAATAATTACTTTTCTACATTTTATTTTGGTGAATTGATGTCTAGTCATGTTTGTCATTTACAGTTTAATATATGTTTAATAAAACAAACATAAGAACAAGCGATTGAGGCGAGTTTTTGAGTTTGTCAGTTCCATGAATGACCAGCAAAATCATTTAATCGGTTATACTTGACCAAACACCAAACTTCCTCCTGAAAAGCATTTTTTAGTTGTAATATATATGTTTAATTTTATTGTCTTTTCTTTTATAAATAAAGTAGGTGGTTATTCTCACCATATTCGGACTATTAAAAGGTGTACTTTTGATGCAACAAGTTGATTAATGAGAAGTGTCACTCTTTGACAGCAAATTAATATATTTATTCATATTGTTCTACATCATGGCTGCAATTTTTAATATAAGTCGTATTATTCTATCTAAATTTGGGCTAAATCATGTTCCAGGTACACTGACAAGTGATTACCTAATAATTTTGCAGCTACACTCGTTGGATCTATCATAATAAGAGGCTACACAATAGTCGCTATAAGAGCGCCAATTATCCCCATAAAATTAGCAATTTCTTTGGGAATACCTCATGCAAATGCTTTGTTCAAAGCATCAGAGTTGGACTTGAGCAATTGAATACCTTGTTCCAAAACAGCATCCATGGCCATAACTGGATGTGGACAACCCTTGTATTCATTAGCAATCACATCAATTCCGTTCTTCTTCAACTTGTCAGCATACTTCAAACCTTCGGACTTCAAAACATCACAGCCAGCCACACATACAACAGCTGGTGGGTTCTTCTTGAAACTTTCGTCAGAGTAGAACAATGGAGAAGCTTCTGGATTTTCAAATTCACCATTTGGTAAGTATAAGGCTCTGTACCAAAGCATCTTTTCAGCAGGTAATTGAGGAGTCAATTCATATTCCTTCCAAGATTGAGTGTTTTCTGGGGAAGCAGTACAGTCAGTTACTGGAACCACCAAAATTTGCAATTTCAAAGAAGGAAGAGTTTTTGCAACATCAGAATTAACAAACTTGTGAGATGCAACAGCAGCCAAGTTACCACCAGCAGAAGAACCACCAACGGCAATCTTGTTAACGTCAATCTTCAAAGCATTTGGACCTTCGGTGAAAAGCCAGACCAAGGATTCAAAAGCATCATTTGGAGCAGCAGGGAATGGATCTTCAGGTGCTAATCTATAGTCAACACTGACAACCACACAATTAGCATCTTCTGCCATGTGAGAACAGTAAGAGTTCTCGGTGGTAATATTTCCGAGAACATGACCACCTCCATGGAACCATAAATAAGCAGGAAGGCCAGCAGCAGGTGGAGTGGTCTTTGGGACGAACACTCTAGCAGGAATAGAAGGACCATCAGTATACTTTCTTGGGATTTGAATGTCATAAGTTTCTTTCATCTCAGCCAATGGACGTTGACCGGGTATAACATTTCCACTAGCTCTGATTTCAGCTAATGGGACCCTGTGAGTATAAAGAATGTTGGAATTGTTAGCTAAGTGTTCAGCATAGAACTTCTTGTAAACAGGGTCTAACTTGTCAACCACAGATGGATCCAATTGATGTGGTTTTGGTGGAACACCACCAGTGAAACTATGATCAGCTTGAAGAGTATACATGATTGTGGAAAATGGAAGATCTAATGATTACGTTATTATGTACTAAGTCAATTGAATGTAATTGCGTTATCTTAAGTACTTATAGTTGAGCAATTCGGATAAATACCGTGAATCTCCCCCACAATATTGTTAACAGGTTAAACAATAACGATAAGTGGTTATCAGATCATCGGCAGTTCTATCCGAGAATTAAACCAACGGTGGAGGGAGTTTGAGAGAGTTTGAGACTGATATGAGGTTATGTTAGGTCTCGGTGGAGGGAGTATGCCCAGGAGATTTTGTGGAGGGTTTTGTGGGGAAAAGAAAAAAAAAAACCACTCACTTCAGGGTATCATGCATGAATAAGCGCTCATACCGTTTATGGCACGGACTTGTACGTTATTGTCCCCACCTTCAATCGGTGATTTGGTCTATAAATGGATCACTTGATCTGAGCTGACCAAATCCAACAATTTTCTCTAGTCAATTACCTCAATTACTTTCAGCAGAATGTCATATCCCTCCAATTTCAACCCTTTGCCTAATAAGCAAGATGTACTCAAACAGTACAAAGGAAAGCACATCTCTGAATTACCAACCCCATCAGTTGTGATTGATGAAGGTAAGTTTAAGGCTAATTGTGAAAAGATGCTTCTTAACTCCCACAACTTGGGAGTAGATTTCAGGGCCCATATCAAGACTCACAAGACCTACGAAGGTACTGTATTGCAATTGGGCTCAGGTCAATATAAGACTGATAGATTGGTTGTTTCTACTACCAGAGAAGCATGGCATGTTCTTCCATTGGTTGAACAAGGCTTGGTCTCTGATATTCTTTTCAGTTTACCAGTTGTCAAGTCTAGATTGACTGAATTGGCTGATATTGCCAACAGAATTCCAAAATTAAGACTTATGCTTGACAATGTCAAGCAATTGGACACCTTGTCTGAATTCAATGAAGCCAATCCTGGTACCAAGAAGTGGTCCGTCTATGTCAAGATTGATATGGGTACCCATAGAGCTGGTGTCATTAATGATACTCAACCATTGGATGATTTACTCCACAAGCTCTTAAAGGATGACAGAACCAAACAAAATGTTGAAGTTTACGGTTTCTACTGTCATGCTGGTCACTCTTATGCCTCAGATTCTGGTAAAAAGGCTAAGGATTACTTGCTTCAAGAAATCACTGCTGCTAATGCTGCTGCTGCCGCTGCTATCAAGATCGATCCATCTTTGTCCTTGCACATCTCTGTTGGTGCTACCCCAACTGCACATGCTTCAGAATTGCTTACAAAGGAAGAATTGTCCGCACAATTCAAAGATGGATTAGCTGCAAAATTGGAATTGCACGCTGGTAACTATCCATGTTTGGATATTCAACAAGTGGCCACTGGTTGTGTCACTGAAGATGATGTTTCTCTTACTTTGATTGCTGATGTTCTTTCTACATACCCAGGTAGAGGTGATGTCGGTCCTGGTGAACAACTTATTAATGCTGGTGTCATTGCATTAGCAAGAGAAAGTGGTCAAGTTCCAGGTAATGCTAGAGTTTTTGAACCAAAAGGTTATGAAAACTGGATCGTTGGAAGACTTTCTCAAGAACATGGTATCTTGGTTCCATTGGATGGCTCTAAGAAGACCGAATTCTTGCCAATTGACACTCGTGTCAGATTAATCCCACAACATTCATGTATTACCGCTGCTGCTCACCCATGGTTCTTCATTGTGGATAGCAAAGATGTTGTCACTGACATCTGGGTTCCAGCCAGAGGTTGGTAATTATGATTATAGAGTAAAATACTAATGAATAGAGTTTATATGGAACACCCGACAAATTAAAAAAAAAAATATTAATTGAAGTAAAATTAATCTAGATGTAAATTTAAACATATTCTATATGTCCTATTACCGTACCAGTAATAGCTAAAGCTGTAGTAGTAGTATAAGTTAGTTAACGTTGGTAATTGCGGCCATTTGGTAGGTTGCAACATTTCCATCTGCAGTACGTCATCCCCGCTTACATAATACCAATTCAGCGCGTAAGTATCGCGATCCTCCTCCACACGCGTTTTGGAATACTAATCATCCATCAGCTAACTTCCTCTATACTTTTCACATCACCATCATGTCACAAGTTAAGAGAGCACATGAGGGCCAGGATCAGGCACATTCCTTGCCGCCTGTATCACAAAGCATATCATCTTCCCAGGTGGAATTCTCATCATCACAAGAGCAATTATTAAAAAAAGTAAGAAGGCCAAATGGTGGAGAAGAACCATCTGAGTTCGAAAGAGAGTTGTTGGATATGACCCAACATGCCCGTGAGATTGGTAGTGAAGAAGATCAATCGTGGGATAGACCAGAGTTGAAGGAGTTTGATCCCAATGAAGTTGATATCACTTTCCAACAGTTGGATGCAGAAGAATATAACAATGGTGATACTACAGAGGCGAGATTCTTTGGTATAACCAAAGAAGGTCATTCAGTCCTTTGTAATGTTACTGGATTTACTCACTACTTATATGTACCTGTTCCAAGAGGTTTCTCCAAGGATCAACACATGAACCAATTCACAAACTACTTAAAGGCAAACTATGACGGAATTCAAGATATCGAAATAAATCTTAAGGAATCGATCTGGGGTTTCAATAATAGTACTAAGAGTCCATGTTTCAAGATCTTCTGTAATAAAAATATTTCAAAAGTTAGAACTGGTTTTGAAAGAGGAGAAGTGAGGTTTGAAAACTTGTTTCCACCCCAAAATGTTACCTATGACAATATTAACTTCTTGTTACGTTTAATGGTTGACTGTAAGATTACAGGTATGTCATGGATGACCATTCCTAAGGGTAAATACACTATGATTGATGAACATCTGAGAATATCTTCTTGTCAAATAGAATGTTCTATAAACTACAAAGATTTAATTTCACACCCATCAGAAGGAGATTGGTTAAACATGGCCCCTCTCCGTATTTTATCATTTGATATTGAATGTGCTGGTAGAAAGGGTATTTTCCCAGAAGCTGAGCATGATCCTGTTATTCAAATCGCTAATGTTGTCCTGAAGTTAGGAGATACCAGACCATTTGTTCGTAATGTGTTCACCGTGAATACTTGTGCATCTATTATTGGTTCCCAAATCTTTGAAAATGTCACTGAAGAAGAAATGTTAATTAAATGGAAGGATTTTGTCAATAAGGTGGATCCTGATGTCATCATTGGTTATAATACTGCTAATTTCGATATTCCATATTTAATCGATAGAGCCAAAGCTTTAGGTTTAAGAAATTTTCCATTCTTTGGTAGACTTAAAAATGTGAAGCAAGAAATTAAAGATGCTGTCTTTAGTTCTAGAGCTTATGGTACTAGAGAAAACAAGGTTGTAAATATCGATGGTAGAATGCAATTAGATCTTTTACAATTTATTCAAAGAGAATATAAGTTAAGATCTTATACATTGAACTCTGTGTCGGCCCATTTCCTAGGGGAGCAGAAAGAAGATGTGCAACATTCGATTATTACTGATTTACAAAATGGTGACAGAAATACAAGAAGAAGATTGGCAGTTTATTGTTTGAAAGATGCATATTTGCCTATGAGATTAATGGATAAACTTATGACATTAGTTAATTATACAGAAATGGCCAGAGTTACAGGTGTTCCATTTTCCTATTTACTTTCCAGAGGTCAACAAATTAAGGTTATTTCTCAATTGTTTAGAAAATGTTTGGAAGATGATATTATTATTCCTAACATGAGAAGTGAAGGTACTAATGAAGAATACGAAGGTGCTACTGTTATTGAACCATCAAGAGGTTATTACGATGTACCAATTGCAACCTTGGATTTCAGTTCTTTGTATCCTTCGATTATGATGGCTCACAATTTATGTTACACAACTTTATTGAATGCTCAAACAATCAAAACCTTCGGTTTGACAGAAGCTGATTATACCAAAACACCAAATGGAGATTATTTTGTCAAAGATACGAAGAGGAAAGGTATCTTGCCTACCATTTTGAATGAATTGTTGACTGCAAGAAAGAAGGCAAAGAATGATTTGAAGAAAGAAACTGATCCATTCAAGAGAGATGTTTTGAATGGTAGACAATTGGCATTGAAGATTTCTGCCAACTCTGTCTATGGTTTTACTGGTGCTACTATTGGTAAATTGCCTTGTTTGGCCATTTCATCTTCCACTACTGCCTTCGGTAGAGAAATGATTGAACAAACTAAAAATGAAGTTCAAAGTTATTATACTAAAGCCAATGGTCAGAAATATGATGCTCAAGTTATTTATGGTGATACAGATTCTGTCATGGTTAAATTTGGGCATCCAGATATTGAAACATGTATGAAGCTAGGAGAAGAAGCTGCTAATTATGTGTCAACCAAATTCAAAAGTCCTATCAAGTTGGAGTTCGAAAAGGTTTATTTCCCATATCTTTTAATTAATAAAAAGAGATATGCTGGTTTATATTGGACCAATCCGAACAAACCAGATAAGATGGATACCAAGGGTATTGAAACTGTCAGAAGAGATAATTGTAGATTGGTCCAAAATGTCATTACCAAAGTCTTAGATTTTATTCTTGAAGATAGAGATGTTGAAAAGGCTCAAAGATTCGTCAAGCAGACAATCGCTGATTTATTGCAAAATAGAGTGGATTTGTCACAGTTGGTCATCACAAAGGCTTTCACGAAACATGACTATGCTGCTAAACAAGCACACGTTGAATTAGCAGAACGTATGAGAAAGAGAGATGCTGGTTCAGCTCCTACATTAGGTGATAGAGTTGCTTATGTGATCATCAAGACTTCCAGTGATAAGAACTATGAAAAATCAGAAGATCCATTATATGTGTTGGAAAACTCATTACCAATTGATGTGAAGTATTACTTGGATAATCAATTGTCGAAGCCGTTGGAAAGAATTTTCCTTCCAATATTGGGAGAATCAAAAACTAAAGAATTGTTATCTGGTGCCCATACAAGAACAATCAAGGTATCAGCACCAAAGACTGGAGGAGGGTTGATGAGATTTGCTAAGAAATCTGAAGTTTGTGTGAACTGTAAAACTCCTCTCAAATCTGACAATCACGGTGCCTTGTGTCCTAACTGTATTGCTGATGGTAAGGCTCCTGCTTTGTACGGTAATGCATTATCTCAAATGAATTATTTGGAAAATAAATTCTCTAGATTGTGGACCGAATGTCAAAGATGTCAAGGTTCTTTACATCAAGAAGTTTTATGTTCTAACAAGGATTGTCCGATCTTCTATATGAGAAAGAAAGCACAAAAGGATGTTCACCAACAAGCAATGGAACTTGTCAAATGGGAGGAGACAGTTTGGTGAACAAAAAAAAAAAGCTTTGCGGTTTGAAATTGACCTAAGTCATTGACTAAGGTAATTTCTCTATATTTTAATGGGTTTTGTAGTACTATAGAAACAGCTACTGGTGTATAATTGACTCAAGTTTTTTTATACATAACTTGAAATTTAATATTACGATTTAACATATATATTTATAATTAGAATTCATTAATTTTGTAGTTTCACATACTTTTTTTTTATTGTTTTAATCTTATCATCACTGGAATTATTCATAACAATTTCTATTTTAATGCTCATACATATTCACACAAGTCACTTCCTTTCTTCCTAAACTTCTTTCCACACAATTCTTGAACAAATTCGAATATTCTCTTCCAACTTCCCAATAGGAATTTTTAAAGCTCTTATAAAACATTTTTAATAGACCCGCTATATGGTGCTTGTTTTCAATATTGTTTAAATTTTCTGCGAATTTCTTGATTTCACCACGGAACTCAGCACTATTCTCGTGTCCCTTTTGATTTAATGGAGCAGATATAGAAGCGGCGAATCTTCCTCTGATTCTTCTCAAATATGAATAACCATCTTCACGGTCTGGATAAAACTCATCTCCATCAATGCTAGCGAAAAAGTTCGATTCAGGACCATATAAGGAGAAATTGTAAGCAAAGATCACCAACACTGCACTGACAACAATGTTTTTTCTATGCAAGAATGGATCGGTATTTGGATCGTACAGATAACTTAAATCTTCTTCGTTTGGAGATAAAAGCATTTCAAAAAGGAAGAGATATGCATGAACAACGGTTATAGCACCATTCATGCTATGTGACCACTCCTTTACCCTGCGTTCCACATTTTTGTATTCTGCATCCGTGACCATGACATTCATTCTACTGGGAGCCCCTGCGTAAACGATATAGTCGTAGTGAGTTATTCTCATGTAAATTTGAGCTATGTGGTAAAGACTGAACTTACATCTTGTATCTTCATACCTGAGCATAGGAGGTAAAATAGCACGATCCTGTTCTGGGAAACTGAAGGCTGTTTTAGTATCATAACATCCATCGGGACATACCTCAACTCTCCAAACATCAATGGCAATAGAAATAATTTCGTTCCATTTTTCTTTCATAGAATCCCATTCTAAAAACGACAATTGCAAATCTTTTTGTTGCATTTGGAACATGATAGTTAAAAGACCTGCTAAGAGAATAGACCTTCCAAATGTACTTGTACGAATATGCTGTCTGTACAACAAGCCTTTAAGTGCGTCCAAAAACTTTGGAGACTGTGACTTGCTAATGGAATCTAGAGTGGAGTTCTCTGCATCATATTCCCAAAGACTGTCTTCACAAGGAAGAGAAAGCTTAATTTGATGGGCATATAATATAAGTGTGTGACCGTAGACTGTTGAATTCACAGTATCCAAATAAAAAGCCATAAGACAAGCTCTTTTCATAGATTCGAATTCAATCCATTGCTTCCACAAATGAGGATCCTGATCCTCAACACTATTCTTCAGAGGGTCACCACCCAAAATTGGACTTCTTCTTAATAATTGAATTTTGGTACCATGGTAAAGAAAAGATCTTTCGTGCAAGAAACGACTAGTACTGGTAATTTCAAAAGACTCCAATAACAAGAGACTTTGAACAATGTAGACCTTAGCAGGTGGCTTACATTCAGGATGGGAAAAGATGAGCCATCTCAATGGTTCTGCAATCTGTTCCGCCAAAGTCTGCGGTGCAACGAAGAGTGTCTCTTTTTGTCCACTACAGTGTACCATACTTGCACCAATCATAATCATGGCTAGCAAGAGAAGTGGATTTGCGGTAGAATTAGAGAACGAAGGACGATGAAGAATCGGATACTGGGGGTGATATGTCAACCAGTATATTTCAAGACACCGCTCTATCTGAGGTAAACCAAAATCTTGGTTTAAACTAAGAGAGGGAATTAAATTAATTAATTCTTGTCTGACCTCATCATCCACCGAATTTCTACTACTAGCATGAGGAAATTGAGGAGTAATTGCAAACACATTTTCTATAAGGGATGATACAGGTGACACTTCATGAGGAAAATTATGAAATTCAGATTGTAAGACCTTGTCACCACGAGAGAGTGAATCATCTTGAAAAAGCCATTCAATTAAGTCTGATGGAGAGAGTGGCTTATTTAGCGGAGTTGTGGGGTTCAGAACTAACTTCAGGTACACTGAAGGCAGCTGCTGTGTTTGTGGAGGGATAGACTGTGGTTGTGGAGGGAGCTGCTGTTGTGGAGGGAGCTGTTGTTGTGGAGGTGGTTGTTGTAACAGAGTTGGGTCCATTGATATGCTGAAGTTTTGCTGGCGGTCCAAATAATAATTTGGAGCTTGCGAATCAACCAGTATTTC
The DNA here is from genome assembly GCA_030568535.1 of Suhomyces anneliseae. Lineage (NCBI taxonomy): Eukaryota > Fungi > Ascomycota > Pichiomycetes > Serinales > Debaryomycetaceae > Suhomyces > Suhomyces anneliseae. The sequence goes on along the minus strand of JAJMGB010000005.1, from coordinate 568,596 downwards.
TTTTTGTAAGCTTCCCTCCACTGGGTCAATTTTGGGCTCGGGTAATATGATGTTATTATGCGTTAGCATTTGGTCGCCATTCTCCGAAGAAGATTGTTGTTCTCTTTCTATCACTTTTGTGACTGGCTTTTTCAGTTTAGATACATCGATTATAGTTTGATTATCTTCTCTCTTAATTTGAGGTGAATTCGTATCATTTTGTGATGAAGTTGATCCTGCTGCTGCTCCCTTTACCATTCGAGCTGCATGTCGTTGAAGATGTTTTTCACGAATATCATTTCTAGAGAATGTCACATCACATCCTGGCCATGTGCATTGTAGCTTTCTTGTAGGGTCATGGTTTTTGCGATGGCGGGACAAGTGATCTGCTCTGGTAAAGCTTCGTCCACAACCTTCAAACTCACATAGAAAGTTACCATAAGTCCGCTTCCGTTTAGGAGCTGGATACTCTGTGTGTATTTGATCTTCGGAATGAGCGTCTACTGCCAGTATGGCCATCTTTGATTAGTTACGGCAGTTAACTACCTGATTGTTGAACAAGTATATTGTATATTCATTTTAATTACTGGCATTGTAAGTGGGGTAAGGTAGTGCATTACTGAGATATCGATTGAACCCCCGACGTGAGCTACCCAAAAAAACGGACCCTGAGCTCACAAACGATGGGCCGTTGAGTGCGATTTGATGCGAATAGAAGTGGGGCACGAAATTACATGGGGAAAAAAAATATTATTAAAAATATCATAATCATACTTGATGATTTGGATTGTATATTACTATGATAGTACTATACTATAGTCTATTTATTTATTTAATCCTTAGTGGCAATGACTTCCAATTCGACCTTGATTCTTGGGTCCATGAAGGCAGCAATAACACAACTTCTAGCTGGCTTTTGAAGGAAGGTCTTACCGTAAATTTCATTAACAGTCTTGGAGTAACTTATGTCAGAAATGAACATCATAACCTTGAAGACCTTGTCAGTATCAGTACCAGACTTTTGCAAAACGTTCTTAACATTGGCAATAGCTAAGTTAGTTTGGTCTTCAAGAGATTCTGGAATTTCACCAGTGGTGTAGTTTTGACCAACAATTCCAGAGGTGAAAACATGACCATTGGAAGTCCAAGCTGGACCTAAGACTGGATGTTCTTGACCGTCAATTGCTGACCATTCTAATTTTTGAGCTACCATTTTTAATTAATTTATTAAGGTTGATTTGGAAAAAGTGAAGATTCAAGAATTGGGGAAGCTGACTCATCTAAATAAGTAAAAGTTTGACCGTTCGCCTAGTGATATTGGTATTGTAGCCCCTTCATTAGTGGGGTAGATGTTACATTAGAAAGTGCCCTCCAACAATCAGTGGAGGGATTCAACAGGGTGCACGGAATTATTGGTGGAGGCGCGAGATCGATTGTTAGTAACCTTTGCATATGGTGGAGGGAGCGAATGTGGGGCTTACCTTCGCGACTTTTGATCTCTGCATCACCTTGCCCAATTGCCCTACTGTTTGGTTGGGATACGGCGTCGAGTGGAGGGAGTGGGGTAAGTAAAGTCAATGAAGAAGCTTTTTCAATGACGAAATAAGCGTATTATGCTCGAGCCCTTGTATCGGAGATGGATCTTATTCTATTAATTCGTCCCAATTAGGAAGGTGCTGTGGGGAGAGATAATGATAATTCTCAAATTCAATGAACGGTTGAGAGCTAAATTTCGGACCCTATATCTAGATGCCAATTTCTCTAAATTCTTCAATATCAAATCTCAAGTCATTATACAATGAGTAGCATAAATCAGAAAGACGCTGACAAATCTATGGATGGTCAACCAGAAGTTGTTCGCAAATCATCTTTGCTTAGCAACGAGAGCACAACTCCAAACCCAGATATTCACGTTGCAGATGTTGACAAAATCCAAGATACTGGTGTGATAGATGAAGTTTACTACGATAAAACAGTTGAAAGAACTATTACTAGAAAGCTTGATTTGAGAATCTTACCTGTTATTGCTGTTATGTACCTTTTCAACGCGTTGGATAAAGGTAATATTTCTAATGCTAAAACTGATGGAATTGATGTTGATTTAGGTATTCATGGTCAACAATGGAATCTTATGCTTTCTATTTTCTACATTCCATTTGTCTTATGTGGTTTACCATTCTCTTTGCTTGTTAGAAAATATAATGCTGCCAATGCTATTCCAGTTTTGATGTTCACTTTTGGTTGCATTTCTATTCTTGCTGTTTCTGCTTTTAATTTTGGTTCCCTTTTAACTGCTAGACTTTTCCTCGGTGCTTGTGAATCTTCTTTCCTTCCATCTATTATTTATTACCTTTCTACATTTTACAGAAGAAGAGAACTTGCTACCCGTGTTGGTATTTTCTATGCTGCTTCGGCTATTGCAAATGCTTTTAGTGGTCTTTTAGCTTATGGATGCTTCCAAATCAATTCCAAATTACATGGATGGCAAATATTGTTTTTAATTGAAGGTTTTTTAACTATCACATTTGCTATCTTCTCTTTCATTGTTCTTCCAAGAGACACTGCCACTGCACATTTCTTGACTGATGAACAAAAAGAATATGCTGCCTACAGAATTAAGACCGATTCTTCTGATGACACTTCCAAGAAAGTCTCCTTCAAAGATGCTATCAAGGTTTTCAAGCACCCTGTTGTCCTTTTGTGGATGCTTGTTGAAATCTCTATTGGTGTCCCTCTTAATTCCATCAATAACTGGTTCCCACAAATTATTGGTAACTTAGGTAAATCTACTGTTCAAACAAATCTTTTCACTGTGGCACCAAATGTCTGGGGTGCTGTCGTTTTAGTGGTATTAACAATTCTTTCTGATAGATTCAGAGTTAGATCTGTATTTGTTTGTTTCGCTATCTTATGTTCTTTGACTGGTTTCGCTGTCTTCGGAGCAATTGACATCAAAGCACATCTTGGAGTTGCATACTTCTCTTGTTTCTTGATGACCATGGGTGCCTCTGCTTCATCTGTGTTAACTTCAACTTGGTATACCAATAACACCCCAGGTGCTAATAGAAGAGCAGTTATCTCTGCCGTTGGTGTCCCATTAGCTAACGCAGCTGGTCTCATTTCCACTAACATTTTCCTTCCAAAGGATAAGCCAAAGTATATCCCTGCATTAGGTATCACCGCTGGTTTCGGTGGTTTGGGTATCGTGGTTGTCGTCATTATTCTTTCATACATGATCTATGATAACAGAAGAAGAAACAAGATTCAAGGCGTAAATAAGACTTTCGAGGATGTTCCAACTTATATTCTTAGTGAAGGTCCAGACAACATCAATTTCAGATGGATGTACTAATTTTTCTTTATGGGAGGAGTATTTTAATTTTCATTTTTTATTGCCGGTACGTTCCACTTCTAACCTTTGATTCTCTTTAGTCCTATGGACCCTTTGCACAAATATTTATACTATGAACTTAAGATCTAATGTTCGATTTAAGTTTAAATAAAAATGAGTTTAAAACAATAATACTTGTATATTGGCTTTCAATCTTCGAAGTCATTTTGCCATTTAGCGACACCTTAAAATAATCATCTTTGTCACTCGGAATATTTTACAGTATACATAACTATCACTCACTGGATTTTCCGGTGTTTTTAAAATAATATCAACAACAATAAACTATATTATATATTGTGACAATCGGAACAATGCTGCAAACTCATGAAAATCATAAAATCTTCGGTTGCAAAAATTGAACACCGCACGACTTTATAGGATTTTGCAATTCCACCCTAGTAGTTAACTACCATGGTGATTATTTTCCATAATTGTCAGTGGATATATCACAAATAGAGTTTATTGACCAATTAAATGATCGCAATTGTAATAAAAATGGTTTTTGCAGCAGATACATAAGTTGCAAAAAACATCAGTTAGTATAATTTCCAATGCAGATAACTTCAAGGGTATAATAGTCAGAAAAGTATAAATAGCTGCCACAATATCTTTAAGTAGCCTTTGAAAAATCAATCAAAAATGAATGAAGAAAATCTTAAGCAGCCTATTCCAATCACTCTTCTTTCTGGTTTCCTTGGTGCTGGTAAAACCACCCTTTTGGAGCATATTTTAACTAGTAATCATGGGCTTAAAATTGCGGTTATAATCAATGATGTATCTCAGCTTAATATTGATGCTGCTCTTGTCCAAAATCACAAGGTTACCAAGAAAGAAGAAAAATTGATTCTGCTTCAAAATGGGTGCATCTGTTGTACTCTCAGAGGTGACTTGTTAGAAGAGTTGGTCTCATTAGCAAAAAACGGATCATTTCAATATATAGTTATTGAATCTACTGGTATTTCTGAGCCAATGCAAGTAGCTGAAACTTTCACTACTGAGTTTAGTGAAATGATGATTCAATCCCCAGGTATGATCTCACCAGAAGAAGAGAAAACAATTTCTGAAATAATTGATCTCGGTGGATTAACCAAATTGACAAAATTAGATACTTGTGTCACTGTTGTTGATGCAGTAAACTTCATTTCAGACTTTGCAACAACTGACTTCTTGGTCGATAGGTATGGGGATAATGGACAAAATGAAGGTGACCGGACAATCACTGATTTAATGGTAGACCAGATAGAATTTGCTGATGTTATCATTGTCAATAAAATATCATCTATGAAAAAGAAGCATCAGAAAAAGATTGCTGAAATTATTCATTCATTGAATCCAGTTGCCAAAGTCATTAAAACCAATTACTGCAAAGTAGATATCAAGGAAGTTTTAAATACCAAAAAATTTGATTTTGAGAAAGCTTCGACTGCTGCTGGGTGGTTGCAAAGCATTAATGAAATGACTATTAGAGAAGGTTTTGGTACAAAGAATCAATCATCACTTACCCCTAAACCCGAAACTGAAGAATATGGTATAAATAATTTTGTATACAAATCCAGAAGACCATTTCATCCTGAAAGATTATACAAAATGTTGTACGATAAATTTGTGATTATCGAGAGAACTGGACAAGATTTAGAAGCAACTGAAGAAGATTTTTCTGAATCTGAACAATCAGACGATGAAGAAGTAGTTTCTGAAAATGAGGATCAAGAAGATCTCAGCGACAAACAGCTTTTGAAAAATAAGAAAAAATCACCATTTGGCCCAATGTTACGTTCTAAGGGATTTTTTTGGCTTGCATCTAGATATGTATTGAGAGGTGAATGGTCTTCTGCTGGTTCTATGCTTACTATGAGAGGTGGTATCCCTTGGTTTGCGATCCAAAGTCCAGATTTTCTTCCTCAAGAAGCTGCAAAACTTATTGAGAGAGATATGCAAGGAGATCATGGGGATAGAAGAAATGAGTTGGTCTTTATTGGGGTGAAAATTAACAAAAATGAATTGACCAAAGCTTTGGACTCTTGTTTGGTTACAGAAGAAGAATATTCTGATTTCGAAAGCATTGTGAAAAAGGAAAGGAATCTATATTATATAGAAAAGAAATTACAATCTCATTTTGAAGATGGATTCGAAGATTGGTTATCATTTGAGGAAGAAAGCACTGAGGATGTTGATATTGAATCACATAAAAATAAAGAGATTTCTCTTGACAAAAAACATAATCATAGTCATAAGAACAAGCATTCTAAGGTGCCTATTCAAGTTTAGATTAGTTTGAGTTTTTAAAAAAATGCGATTTCTGTGGATCGAACACAGGACCTTCAGATTAACTGTGACTGAATCTCTTCAGTCTGACGCTCTCCCAACTGAGCTAAAACCGCTTAACATGTAGGAATTTTATAGTGTTCCTGTCTGCCGTAAGCAGGCAGGAAAGTAGATAACCCCTAGGAACACTTTATACTGTATCTAGCTTAATTAGCTTAATATATTGATGCTGTCTGACTAAGGATATCCTATTTATACGTACAATATCCTCCTCTAATATCCCCTCGGGATATCCGGCCATTCTGCCGTGTTACTATAGGGTACGACTTACTAGTAACCTAGTTACCATATATATATCACACACAGCTGATTACAAAGCGAGAGATCCGAATACAACATCATCATTTGCTAAACGTTTTATTAAGAACTCCTTCAACGGTTATGAACTGGAAAATCCGAATACAGCAGTAGGATTTTGATATCACGAGGATATCACGAGTATGTTGCTGATTAGTTAGAGGTTGACTGGATAAGGCTACAAACTACACCATCATAAGGCTTGATTAGATATGTTATAACTCGTTCGAAATATAAGATTGATTAAATATTTGGAGATTTCGTGAATTTACCTCTCCGTTTAAAATTATTTTGTTAAAAGAGATAAACTTTCAAATTTTTCAAAAAATATAAAAATTTGTAAACTCAACATACGATGATGATACTCTATTATGAAACTTCAAAAAAATTATCGAAGAAGTCCAATACTATCGTGTTGGATGTATATTTGTAGTTTCTATAATTTTACCAGATTACAGAGTTATTCAAAAAAATTATGTGGAAAGCGTTTATAGGAGTTTTTCTAATTGAAGTGCGTTTTTACGGATAAAAAGCAGATTCGGCTCGGTAGGATATGTAAGAGAAAAGAGAGGAAGAGAAACAATAGAATATCTCGAAGGGCTGATACAAAGACCAGCCTAACCCAAACACTGGATTCTTTTATTTGCTACAAAGTGGTTATACCCTTCACTCAAAGAGATTGTGGTACCAGATTTACCTGGAATCCATAATTTAGATTTCGCACTGTGTAAACTTGAGTATAGAGAATTTTTTCAGCTCCAAAAGACTTCTTCAAGCCCCATTTGATCATATCAAACAGTAAGAGTCATGTCCCTTTTGAAACAAATTGACGGACTTATACGTCCCTTGAGTAGCAGAAGTGGAATACTCCAAATCTCTTCCCTTAACAGTATTACCCAAGTCCGTACCGCAACCAAAAAGGTATCCGGTTCCAAGACCAACAAGAATGACTCTGCAGGTAGAAGATTGGGTCCTAAGGCATACGAAGGACACTATGTTCAACCAGGTCAAATCATTATGAGACAAAGGGGTACTAAAATACATCCTGGTGAAAATGTCAAGATAGGTGTTGATCACACAATATACGCTATTGAACCAGGATATGTCAGATTTTACTACGATCCATTTCATCCATTGAGAAAGTACGTGGGTGTTGCCTTGAAGCAAGAATTAAAGTTACCAACTCCTCATTTTGCTCCAAGAGTAAGAAGATTCGGATATGTTGAACTTACTGACCCAGTGAAGGCTCAACAAGAAGAAGATAGAATGTCTAGAAAAGAATATGAAGCCCAATCAGAAATCATCGGAGAAAGAGAAAAAACCGAGTCCAACAAAAATGAAACCACTACCGCCTACGTGAAGTCCTTGAAGGAAAACTTTGGTATTGATTTAGATGAACAAAAGTTACAAACTGTTGCAAACAGATTCTACGAAATTGCTCAATTAGTAAAGAATGGCCAATCCTACGAAGAAGCTAAGATTCAAGCTACTTTCAACTACGTCTATAACCTTAAGCTTTCTGTCAGTAAAGAAGAAGGAAAGTCCATCAAAGAAGAAGCAATGTCTCTCTTTAATGAAGTTGACAGTAAAGTCGAATTAGATGCCCATGGTTCTCTTTCCCAATATCTCACCAGTGAACAAAGAACTGCCCTTCAAAATGAAATAGTAACAAAATTAGAACCATTTTCCAACCGTATTCTTTCCAAGGAAGACAAGGCTACTGTCACTTCTTTGATCGAAACTCCAGGGGCATACACTCTTAAAGAACAAGATAATCTTAAAAGTACCTACTTACCAGAAATCATTCCATTGAGTGTTCCAGGTTCTGTTATTGAAAATATCGACCCAGAAAATCCACCAAAGGGAGTTGTTGTACAAAGAGTATTCGATGAAGCCACCAGATCTACCAGGGTTATTGGAAGACCAAGAGAAATTGTCGCCTAATAATGTTTTCCATTCCCTAAATCGTCATTATATAGCTTGTAAATATCATGTCTTAAACATAGCTTCATACTGTAGGAGTTTTCATAGTTATAGTGGAGTTTAGATTACATTCAAAGAGAAACTTGAATAAAGGATCTAATAATAAGTGAATATAAGGTTCCTTTACCGCTAAATAAATCATTTACTGCAAAAGGCTAAGATTTTAAGGGCCAAGCCGTTTTCGCAATATCCTGTATTCATTTGGAATCAGACCCGATTCATTACGTAAGACACACCACGATTTTGTGTCGCGTTACAGGTGTTTTTTTCACCAATTGAACACTTTGCAAGACCACAACCACTCTTGTTAATTATATCCAAGATGGCCATTGAAATACCAGAAGCTATTGCTTCCCATCCTGCTTTCCAAAATGTCAAGAAGACATATCAAAAGTACTTGGATCAATCCGTTCCTCACGCCCTTTATAGATGGGTTGCATTAGGATTTGCTTTATTGATTTTCTTAGCTAGAATAGTGTTAGCACAAGGATGGTATATTATATGTTATGCTTTGGGTATATATCTTTTGAACTTGCTTTTGGCATTTTTAACTCCAAAGTTTGATCCTTCTTTAGAACAAGAAATGAGAAGCGAACTGATTGAAGAAGGTGTTCAAGATGAAGACCCTGAACCCGAAGATGATGAATTCAGACCATTTATCAGAAGATTACCTGAATTTAAGTTCTGGTACAAAGCTGCTGTTGCAACCGTATTATCCTTGTTCTTATCCCTCTGGTCAATTTTTGATATTCCAGTTTTCTGGCCAATTTTGTTGATGTACTTTATTATTTTGTTCACTTTGACCATGAGAAAGCAAATTCAACACATGATTAAGTACAAATATTTACCATTTGATATTGGTAAAACCAAGTACAGAAAGTAATTATTTTTTATTGAAAGGGAACAAATACATTAAAGGTGTATTTGGTGTTTTTTGGAATCACCTGTCAATATTACTTATTTAATACAAAACTCCTTTGTATTGAGTTTTTAAATCTACAGAACTATCAAGCTAGGTTGCAGATAGTGAGTGGATCGGAATTTAGATTATCCTTGTAGGTCGGTTTATCCGAGAAAATCCGATACATATGAACAAATTAATACACAGATGCAAGGCGCATATATAATTGAATCATCTATTTTTAAAATTACTATCAATAGATCCATAATAATTGTTTTTTCTAGAGAATGATCTTAACACCTCAATGGCGGTGGCCAATCTAATCTACGAGCTTCTATAGTGACCAAATAGTCACGTGACCAATTTTTTCAACACCTACCCCTTTACAAAGTGAGTTCACGAATAGGATTCATAACTCAGCAATTCATAAATTGAACAACAACAACTTCAATCAATAGAACACAGTTACAATGAGTCGCGCTGAGGTCGATTTACAAAACAGTGTGAAAAAGGCAACGAATGCAGATGAGGTACCTCCCAAGAGAAAGCATGTTAGAGCATGTATCGTGTACACTTGGGACCACAAGAACTCAAGGGCGTTCTGGAACGCAGTAAAGATTCAACCATTGCAAAGTGATCAAGTCCAAACTTTCAAAGCTTTAATTATGATCCATAAAGTTTTGCAAGAAGGACATCCTAATACTCTTAAAGATGGATATAGGAATAGAGATTTTATTGCATCATTAGCTTCCGTTTTTCCTACTCAAGGAACTTCATACGGTAGACTTATCAATCAATATGATAAGTTTATTCTCAAAAAATTAGATTTCCATCGCAATAATCCTGGATTCAATGGTACTTTTGAATATGAGGAATATATTTCGTTAAGAGCAGTTCATGACCCAAATGAAGGTTATGATTCAATTTTGCAATTAATGGATTTACAAGATCTTATTGATGACTTCCAAAAATTGATTTTTGCAACAATTCATCAAACTCCTAATAATCTTTGTAAGGTAAGTGCATTGGTGCCATTGATTGCTGAAGCTTACGGAATTTATAAATTTTGTATCTCTATGTTGAGAGCATTATATCAACAATTGGGATCAGATGAAGCATTGGCTGGTTTGGTTGAAAGATTTGAATCTCAACACTTTATGCTTAGAGATTTTTTCACTGATTGTCATGGAATTAAGTTTTTGACAAGTTTAGTTACCATTCCAAGATTGTCTAACAACCCACCAAATATTCAAGTTAGCGATGATGGAAGTGCTCCAGTCTCAAGACCAAGATCTGTTAACACTAACAGTACTTTGTCTGCTCAACAGACTTCAAACTTTGAAGCTCCACCTAACCCACCACCTGCTGTTGATCAATTGTTCAACGATCAAACTGCCCTTTTACAGCAACAACAACAAGAGCAAGAAAGAATTCAAAGAGAGCTTGAATTGCAACAGCAACAACAATTGCAAGAGCAACTTCAACAACAGCGTCTTTTTGAAGAGCAACAAAGGCAACAAGAAAGAAGATTTTTAGAAGAACAAGAAGCTTTGAAATATCAACAAACTCAACAACATCAATCTAGAGTTTCTGAATTAGAGCATGATTTGTTGATGTTCAAAAATCAATACGATAATGATCAACTGTTGTTACAACAGTATGATGCCCGTGTGAAGAGTTTGGAAACAGAATTGATGAACTTTAATAATACTGCAACTCAACAAATTGCTTCTAAAGACGAACAAATCAAGAATTTAGAAGATCAAATTCAAAACTGGATCAAGAAGTACGAGGCATTAGCCAAATTATACTCTCAATTACGTCAAGAACATTTGAATTTGTTGGCCAAATTCAAAAAGATTCAGCAAAAAATTAATTCAGCCCAGGAATCAATTCTCAAAAAAGAAAAGTTCGAGAAGGATTTGAAATCAAAGAATGTTGAATTAGCTGACTTAATTCGTGAACGTGATAGAGCTAGATTGGACTTGGATAGAGTTAGAGCCGGTAAGGATCAAGAAATTGAAAAGCTCCAAGCTGAAGTCCGTGAATTAAACGCCCATGTCAATGAATCTGGAAAGTTACAAACAATGAATTTGACCTCAATTATTTCCAAGCATGAAAAAGAAATGGATGATTTAAGAAACCAATTGAACGACAGAGATACAAAGTTAGGGGCATTAGGTTCAGAATCTTTACAAGATAAACTTAAAGAAACTGAAATTGACTTAGAAATTGCTCAAGAATCTTTAGATAGTGCTCTCAGGGAATTAGCTATTTCTAAAGAAGATCAAGATGATGTAGTCAATGCTCAAATTGATCATATTCTTTTACAAAATATTGAAAAATTAAGAAACTTGATTGATACATTTTTGGAGAACAACATAAAACGTATTCAAGATTCCAAGCGTGATCTTGTCTCTTCAATTCAAGCTGGTAATTTGAATGCTTCTCCTGAGTTTGTCTTATCTATTATCGAACTGTGTTCAGACACTGCTACAGATTTCGCAACTACCTTCAACAGTTTCATTGCTGAAGGAAGAAGAACATATGATGATGACGATAACACCTATTCTGATATGATTTTATCTAGTTCTGAGTTGACCACTGCCATCAATGAGCTTATGCTTAACTCCAAGGGTTTAACAAGATTAACTTCAAAGGATGAGGAAGATCAAATTTTAACATTAGTTTCTGAGGTTTTGAACAATACTGAACAGTATTTCTCAGACTTGAAATCTGATAAGTTAGCCCACCTTGAAGATGATGATGACAGAATTGATAAAGTTATTGATGGTAATTTACAACTTCAAAATGGATTACAATCTTTGTCTAGATTTATTGATACCTTGCGTTCATCTCGGGGAATTAATCTCAAGCTGGGTAATTTGGAAGATCTTGTCAAAAATGAGATGGAACAAACTGCAAACATTGTTTCTTCTGCATCAAAGTTCTTGTCTGGTCTTTTAAGCAATCCAAACATATATGGAGGTGATATTGTTGTCCACGAAGCTTTGTTAGAAGCAGCAAAGGCAATCACTGATGCTGTCGCCTTGTTGATTTCTGCTTCTGCTGAGTCTCAAAGAGAAATTGTTTCCAAGGGTAAAGGTGACCAAAGTAGAACAGAGTTTTACAAGAAGAACAACAGATGGACTGAAGGTTTGATTAGTGCTTCAAAGGCTGTTGCTGGCGCAACTAATGTGTTGATTCAAACTGCAGATGGTGTTCTTAAGAATTCAAACTCCCATGAACAATTAATTGTTGCTTCTAACGAGGTTGCTGCATCCACTGCTCAACTTGTATTGGCATCAAGAGTGAAGGCAAACTTTGTTTCTAAGACTCAAGATGACCTTGAAAAAGCTTCGACTCAAGTTTCGAGTGCTTGTAAATTGTTGGTTAATAGAGTGCAAAAATTGTTAGAAAAGGAAGATCGCTCCAATGATATTGACCTTAGCAAGCTTACTACTTATGAAGGTAAAACTATTGAAATGGAGCAACAAGTTGAAATCTTGAAACTTGAAAACAAATTGAACTCTGCTAGAAAGAGATTAGGTGAAATTAGAAAGCATGGGTACAAAGATGACAACAGTGATGACGAAAGTTAATACTATAAAGCACTACTTAAAAACCAATCTCCTTTAATTCTAAAAGTGCTTTGCATTTTCTACGAACATTAAAAGTTTTTATAGTTTTTTTTATAAATATTCAAAATCTCGTATACATTCGCGAAAGCGAATCCAAATTCTTATAGAAAATTGTTTTAACTGCTTCTGTAATTCTCCTACCTTTTGGGCCTTCATAATAAAGCTCAACTCTAAAAGTTAAGGTCATACTGAAAGAGGGCCTGGATGAAAATCGCATTTTATCCTTCCATTTAGATAGTTTCAAAGTTGCTCTCCTCAATGGCAAACGTCGAGCTGGTTGTACGTAAGTGAGGTGCCTATCGTAGTAATAAAAAGATTTGGATCTGTTGTGCCAAATCAGAACGGTAAAAGGTTCTTTAACACAGTATTCTTCCGATATATTATATCGATGAGTTTCTGTCAACTCTGTTGAATTTACACTATCTGGGAAAAATTGAGGCTGCTGGATAGTAATGATATGGTCTTTGTTTGTTGGAACCAACTGCCTTTCCTCAATAAAATCCATTAGTTGAAGTGGTTTTTTGGTACTCAGTTCTGATTTAGCTTCAAAATCTTGTATCTTTAATTCTAGTTCCTTAACCTCTATTTCACTCCCAGGTATTGTTTTTACATCGTTAATTAAAGCTATGATATTTGGTCTTGTATTTAAAACTTCCTCAAAATCCACTTTAGCATCATTATCGTCTTCACCCGTACTAGATGTTTCGGGGAACTTCTGAATACTTGGTACTTCTTGAATCTTATCTTCTTCATTCAAATACATCTTTTCTCGAATGGTGTCCACAGTAGCGCTATAATATATCGAAGGGTTTTCTGAAATTACACCAAATGTCTCCAATTGAGTATTTTTGTCATTCTCCAAAGAACTGTTATCTAACCATGGGTTGTCTTGTAAACTGTACAGATTGTCTGTGTCGTAAATGGAGATACTATGTTCCCACTTACCGGATGATAGAGCCAAAGAATTATGAACAAGGCTTATCTCAAATTCATTTTCTTGAGATAGCATGAGACAGATTTTATATGATTTCTAAACATGAATAGCAAACTGTAGTCAAAGTAGCGAATGTTTTTGGCATATTGTAATTTCAATTGTGTTCACAATAGGTTTGCAACCAATTGTTGTGGGGTGCGAAAATACTGCGCTGCATGGGAAAGAAACTCAGGGTCTTGTTGGGTGAGTTTAACGTTACCCATTTGGAGTGGTAAAAACACACGGATAAAATCGTATTCGTAATCATGAAAAGATCTAATTCTTTTTTAGACAAATATTAGACTTTTTTATAGCACTATGGTTGAGGTGATGGCCACCAACTCTTCTCTTTGATTTCATGGTTAACAAGACTGATGTTAATAAATGTTAAACATTAGGTTCAGTCAAACCATAACAATTTACATTGATATTGAAGTTTGTAAGCAACTTTTAGATGGGAATTATCCATACTCTGCAAAGGTCTGCTTGAAACAAACCGAGATTCTACATTTGAGTGAAATCAATAGACCGTGACATTAAAACAAAAACAAAAACATTAAAATATCTAGCTAAGGGAGTGAAACATTAAAGAGCTAATTTTAAAATAATAAGTCATTAAATTGAAATTTTTGAAACTGAAAGGGTAATCCAAACCATTATATTATCTACCTTTTAACATGTGCAGGTGGTGGTCCTTCAGGTCTGGAGTACTCAGGGGGTGCTGGATCCAGAGAGCTACCACCATAACCGTAGCCTTGTTGTTGACTCAGACTGTTATAATTGTTATCATAAGTGTTAAAATTGTTATAATCATTTTGAGGGAAACCAGCATTGGGGTTAGGGTTAGCAGGTTGTTGAGGAGGAACATAAGATCCGTCTTGGTTATAGAAACCTCCACTCTGTTCAGTTTGTTGGTAGTAATGGTAATTCAGTTGAGCTTGAGGTTGAGATTGACCAATATAATTAGTCTTTCTTCGTTTGTTTCTGATTATGGATCCAATAATCACCAAGATGATAATAATAGGGATAACAACCAAAATCCATAGGTACCACTTGTGATTATCCCACAGAGTACGATAATATAATCTTTTCTCTAAATCAATAAACATCCTGAATTGGGTCGAGTATTCTAAAGAATGTGTAGAAGAAGTGTATTTTATATTGAACGAAAGTGTCTAGAAAGCTAAGAAATTTAACCAACAAAGTATAGTCATGTTCACGTGACCGATAAGAAAATTCAAGCCCCCGAGGTCACTCAAACTACTGGTATAGCCGTTGTTGAAATGGTGCGGCTTTACATGTTCATTTAATTTCAGGTGACGAACTGCGCTCGTATCTATATTAATATTGTACGGATATAAGCAACGAGGGTTGCTTAAATTGGAGGTGGCGCAAGCTCCTACCCAATTGCTATTTAATTAACAAGATGACAGATGACTCTTAGTTAAATCCATAGATACACTGCATTTTACGATTTCTTAATGCAACTCAATGCAAGTAAATAGTTGATTACGTACACAAATAAATTATTTGGTTTGAGCCGCGGACTTAGATGCTGATGACAATAGTTTGGGAAGACAGACAGATTTGTTCCCTGCCTTCTAATAATGCCTCATTTTTGTGTATATTCTTATTACATAGTTGTCACAGACAAAAATTTAGGGATACTCATTCCAAACAAATTATTTAAAGAATATAGCCTTGAAATTGCTAAAGGCTTAGTGGCGTCACCCAAGAATATTTTTGTTCCCCGGAGATTGACGTAGTTTTATTTTGAGATCACCACGCAAAGTGAGAAATCTTTTGTTGAATTTACTGCACAACTTTTCCGAGCACGCTCATTGCTGAGATCTAATCAATCACACTATAACTATAATTATCAATTATTTTGAATTATTTTGAAGCATCGGTTGCTTTGAGTATAGAAGCGAACAATAATGAGTTTTTTCGTTGTGCCGCTGGTTCTGTATCAAACGAAACAGAAACTCAATGAGGCCAAAAAGAAGGAGAATGAGGTCGCTGGTCCAGAAAGTCATCATCATTCAAAGAAGAAAAAGAGGGTAAAAAAGGCCAATGATGGTTCTGGGGGTGATAATGAATCAATCAACTCTCGTGGAACTGATAGCGGTAGTATTATAATGAATAAGAAACCTTCACACTCATCACACTCCACCCATTCACATTCATCAGGCAATTCAACTTCATACATGCATTCCGGCCATAGCGACTCTAATACAACCACACCAGTTGCACTGGCGTCTTCCAGATCACATTCACAACTTCATAGTAAAAATGATCCTTTAAATATGTCAAAGCTTGACGAGAATTTAGAGGAATTAAGAATAGAAGGATCCGATCAGAATACCCACGAAAGGATGCCCTCCATATCACAACACAAAAATTCTTTACCTGAATCAATCAATTTATCCCCATATTTATCACCCCCTTCTAAGGTTCATCAGTTCATTTCTCCAAATATGTCGAACACTGAATTGAGCTCAATCGAGAAAAATAGGCATAATTCGGAGTTCTCTAATACTTCAACAGCATCTTCTTCAAATTTACAAGGTTCAAAATTTAGGCGTAACAGCTCCTTATCTTCAACTAATTCAAATACCAATTTAGCTCCATCCACACACAAAAGCTCAACTTCATCAAGGTTCTCAAGAAAACTATCAACAATACTATTAGGAAGTTCCAGTCCCACTCCTAATTCAACACCTACACCGGAGATAAAAGGTTCTGAAACCAAGGAACCTGAAACCAAAGTGCCTATGACCAAGAGTCCTACATTACCATTAGATGATAAACAAGTGACATCAAAACCAAATTTATTCAAAGCTTCATATGATAACCAAATTCCACTACATGATTCCGAGTCAAAAACCACAAAAGATGATGAGCCACATAGGGAAATTGATAAACGTCCTATAGAATTGGGGGTTCCTAGATTTGTTCCATTAATGCATTTAAGTATTTTAAACAGTATCAATGCAATGAAAGAAATTTTGCTAACTCCAGCATTTCAAATATTCCGCTTCAACAACTTTTTGAGTATTTTATCAGATGATAATAACGGTGATCCTATCAATTTTGCTAGCATAAGAAATCATTCAATTCAGAAGTTTATCAATAAATATAGAGGGAGTATCGATTTCAAGTACATATTTGAAAAGAGGCCTGATAACCATGATGCCGGTTTTTATGAAGGCTTACTTGCTCATGAAATACTAGAAGCAAGACTGTTTATTCGTGAATTGATCAAGAAAGAGCTGGCATCTACTAGTAACAAAGTACAAATTGTACATAATGAGGAGCTATTACAGGTTAATTTTACTAATTATGTTCGATATGTTATTGAGTTACCAAGTGATCAAAATCCTGAAAATCTCAACGATGTTGAGCTTACACATTACAAGTACAAAAAGTTATTCACTACTATAGCAAATGCTCTTTATCTTATGAAAAAAGAGGAAGTTGGTGGTGAATCTCTTGAGACATCAGGCGAAACAGAAGCGAACATTAAAGCAAGTTTGTTGGTCCAATTAATAACAAAAGTTTCTTATGAGTACATTCTTTTGGAGAAATATCATATTCAAATTCTTTCAAATTTTAATAACAACTCATTAATCGATAATCGTTTGTTATCTTCATTACATGCCAAGCATCGTGAACGCGTGAGACAAGGTAATTCCGAACAATTAAAGGTCCTTCTTTTTAACAATTCTTTCAGTGCTCAATATGCCTGGTATTTCTCACTCTCTATTCCATTTGTGAGAGTTTTTGAGGGAAATGTTTATGCTGAGAACCATAAAATAATTGGAGATGAGGCATTATACGATGATCTTGAAAAGAAAACTGTAAAGACAGATTTCACTAAAACAGATAGGGAATTGTTCGAAACACACACCAGGAAATTGCATATCAATGACTTTAATCAATATAGAACTATAAGTGCAGACAAATTGGTTAAGCTACACAAGCTGCTTGATAATAAATCCCCGAAATATGCAGCAATCAATAGAAGACAAAACCCTGATCCAGCATCAACCTATAGTCATAAACCATTAAACTTTGAGTATTACGATGAATCATTATCTACACTTGAATCTGATTCTTTTGAGCTTATTCATAGTCGGGA
This sequence comes from Suhomyces anneliseae, assembly GCA_030568535.1. Lineage (NCBI taxonomy): Eukaryota > Fungi > Ascomycota > Pichiomycetes > Serinales > Debaryomycetaceae > Suhomyces > Suhomyces anneliseae. Next base: position 550,962 of record JAJMGB010000005.1, on the reverse strand, counting down.
TTTACCATACCAAATAACTTTGGATAATTCAACAACAATTATAAGGCAATTTCATAGAATATTAAAACCAGGTGGTACTTTAGAGCTTCCTTTTATCAATATTGGTCAGGATGACATTAAGAGACGGATCGATTTAAGAGTATTTGGGGTTGAAAAGGACAGACCTAGAATTCAGGACTGGATGGATGACACTTTCAACATCATTCCTAATGCGACGAAACATATCTTGAATGCTCTCCTCAATGTTTTTGGTAAATCACAGGTCAAATACAGTATTGTTTTACTCAATAAGAATAATGAAGTTAATCACTTTTTATATAAGCATGTTAGCTCGATACAATATGAGATGGTAGGAAAAATGGAAGCATGCTTCTCGGATCTCAGAGATAATGATGAGAATGGATTAAATTATAAAGATGAAAATGTTCATTATTACATCCATATCATGGCTAAAAAAAGTTCATCATGAAAAATACCAAAATTAATTTTTATGATTATGAAATATATGCTAATTTTGTGGTTACTTTTTATGTAGGGTGTGTATCTGGCCCAAAGATAATGTATTTTTTATTGACACAATAACGTAATCGCTTAATTTTTTGTTTGAGTCATAATCTGCGAATCCAAAAGATTAGAGAAGTTTATTACTGCCCACAACACATTGAAGTATTTACTACACAAATGACTAACACGGTGCACATTATCGATGTGGAGAGTGGTAATTTGAAGTCTCTTACCAACTCTATCAAAAAAATTGGTGATTATGAAGTGAAGTTTATCCGTAACGCCGAGGACTTCAAACTAGTTGATAAAGAGATTGAAAAATTGATCTTTCCTGGAGTAGGAAATTATGGACACTTTGTCAGAGAGATCAATTCCAGAGGTCTTGTTGATGAGGTCGAAAACTATATCGCAAGTGGTCGTTCTTTGATGGGAATATGTGTTGGTTTGCAAGCTTTATTTCGTGAAAGTGAAGAAAGTCCTGGATTAGAATACCAAGGTATGAAGCATCTTGACTTCAAACTTTCTAGATTCGATCAAAATGATGATGTCTTCAAAAAACAAGGACTTTCAAAGTCTGTTCCTCATATTGGATGGAACAGCGTTAAGAACATTTCAAGTAGTGGTAAGGATATGGAAAGTAGTACATCATTGTATGGAATCAACACTAGCAACAAGTATTATTTCGTTCATTCTTATGCTGGAATCATTAAGGATGCTGATGACGAGCAAATCATCAAGGATGCTTCTGATAAAGGATGGGATTTTGCTTACACAAGATATGGTTCAGAAAAGTTCATTGCAGCCGTTTCTTACAAGAATTTTTTTGCAACTCAATTCCACCCTGAAAAGTCAGGGGTTGCAGGTTTGAAGGTTATCAAAAGCTTTTTGGATGGTAAAAAATACATTGAGTTGCAAGACACTGATATTCAAAGCAATGAAGGTATAATAGAAAGTGCAAGTGGTTTGACCAAAAGAATCATTGCCTGTTTAGACGTTAGAACCAATGATGATGGAGACTTAGTTGTTACAAAAGGTGATCAATACAATGTTCGTAGCACTGATGGTGAAAGTAAGGTCAGAAATTTGGGAAAGCCTGTTGAGTTAGCTACCAGATACTACAAACAAGGTGCCGATGAAGTCACCTTTCTTAATATTACTTCTTTCAGAAACTCACCTATTAAAGACTTACCTATGTTACAAGTTTTGAGTAAAGCTGCCGAAACTATCTTTGTTCCCTTGACTGTTGGAGGTGGAATCAAAGATTTGGTTGATCCAATCTCTGGTGAAACTATTCCTGCTGTGAATGTTGCAGACTTATATTTCAAGGCTGGTGCTGATAAAGTTAGTATTGGATCTGATGCAGTTCTCATTGCCGAAGATTATTACAAGAATGGAAAAGTGAAGACTGGAAAAACATCTATTGAGACTATCTCTGCTAGATTTGGAAATCAAGCTGTTGTTATTTCAGTAGATCCTAAAAGAAAATATGTAACTCTGCCATCTGATACCATCATGCAGACTATAGAGATTATGGATCCAGAAAGATTCGGTCCTAATGGAGAACGTTATTGTTACTATCAAGTTACTTCCCAAGGAGGAAGAAAGTTTCATGAGTTGGGAGCATTAGAACTATGTACTGCGTGTGAAGATTTAGGTGCTGGTGAAATCTTGTTGAACTCCATCGACCATGATGGATCTAATAAAGGTTTCAATCATGAACTTGTCACCCAAATTAAGAGTAACGTTTCGATTCCAGTGATTGCCAGTTCTGGAGCGGGTAATTCTCAGCATTTCAAAGAAGTGTTTGAATTGGAATGTGGTGTAGATGCTGCATTAGGTGCTGGTCTCTTCCATAGAGGTGACTATGAGGTCAATGATGTCAAACGCTACCTCAAAGATAATAAGATGGATGTCAGACTCGATGACACAGTTGAGTTATAACTGATATTCCTGTAAATAAGTTATAAACCCATTATAGATTACTTTACATTTATGTTGTTTCCCAATTAATGATTAGTAGCCTGTAGATGTAAAATGTTTTAGTACTGCGAACCCCATCTTTGACTCACGTTCGCAAAAGATAATTTTAGATCAGAGTCTAAGAAGATGTACTTTTTATGATGAGAAGCATAAGTCAATCGGGAACTCCGAATGGCGATAAAGCTGAACTCTCATCCTCATTGAATTCGACTCGCCTGTCGCTCAGTGTTGCATCTAGTGAGTCTGTTAAGATAGGGTCACCAATTCAATCAAACTTGCCCGAATTACTAGTCAATTTAAGGACTAACGATGGTAAAAATGTGAACACAATTGAAAATGGCTCCTCCAAACTCAATTTACAAAGAGTAGTCACTCAGTATAATATTAAAACTGATGGTGATCAAACAGAACAACTTATAACGGATCCACTAATGAAAGATGCAGTTGAGGAAGCACCCTCACTGCGAGAGACTACCCCAGAGACTAAACCAATTAGACCGGACAGCTTATCCTCTAGGTCTTCATCTAATACTGCAATTACGGAATCCAATTCCCCTAGTAACATCGAATCTCAATCCATTAAAATCCCTAATGTCCTTCTCAAAGATGGTTTGCCATTGTTGAAAGCTTCACAGAAGTCTAAAAAGCGAGTTTATCTCAAAATAGATGCGTTAAACTTTAGTATCTCATGGAAAAATGCATCAAATTCATCAATATCATCTAACAGCATTCATAGATTATTATCTAGCAAAGGTTCATCCCAAAACATATCTAACAATGACTTTTCTTCAAATTCTAATACAAAGAAATCCATTGAAATCTATTTTGATGACATCAAAAGTTTTATTTTTCAAGATACTGCTAGTCCATATAGAGAAGAATTGCACATCTCGAAGGAGTTTGAGCCTTATTGGAGTACAATTATATATTTCAATCATAAAAAGGGTAAGTTAAAGACACTTAATCTCATAGCTGATACAGAGCATGACTTCAAAAAGCTCTCAATTGGTTTAAAGAATATGAAGTTGTATCGTGATGAAATTAGAAATCAGTTCTTCAATGTTGGTGAAGCTCAGATGCCCAGAACCCTAATGTATTTGGAGGAGAGCAACAAAGAAATCAAAGAATTACTTACATTTCAAGACATATTAAAGTATACAAAGAGATTGCACATAAATATTGGTCAACGGTATCTTCAAGAAATTTTTCAACAAACCAGTGACTCTATGTGTATCCAGGGACCAATACTTACCAACGGTGCCCCTTCACTTAATTTCGATCAATTCAAAAAATTCATCACTATTCTAAAGACAAGGAATGATTTAAATGAGATTTGGGATAGGATATGTGGGAGAAACAATCCAATGACTTTTGAAATGTTCAAAAATTTTATAAAATTGGAACAAAAGGAAACCTTGTCAGAAGAGTTATTATTAAGAATTTTCAAGCGATTTTCAATAGGAAAGTTGGAGCATTGGATTCCAGAAAACTTGAACAATTTTTTACTTTCAAAATATTCTCCTTACTTGAATACTGCTGAGAATTGCGACTTTGATCATCCCCTCAACGAATATTATATCTCCTCTTCCCACAATACCTACTTAGTTGGACGACAATTCGCAGGCGATTCCTCAATTAATGGGTACATCAGGGCCTTGCAGAGAGGATGTAAATGTGTTGAAATTGATATATGGGATGGAAAAGATGATACAAGTATCGATTCGTCTGACTCTTCCAAGAATTCTCATTTCCTTTCGGACGAACCAATAGTTAGTCATGGTAGGACTTTCACCAGCTCGATCTCATTTGTAAATGTGATTAAGACGATTAAGAAATACGCGTTTGTAAGTTCCCCTCTTCCGTTGATTTTGAGTCTTGAGATAAGGTGTTCTGTCCAGAATCAAGTTAAGTTGATAACTTTATTAAGAGAAATTTTGGGTGGATTATTGGTATTACTACCATTGCATGATAATTCAATAATTTTACCATCACCTAATGAATTGAAAAATAAAATATTGCTAAAAGTAAAGAAGACTACTGGGTCGATTAATTCAACAGAAAGTGGTTCAAGTACAGCATCCTCAACAACCACATCATTTAGTGAAGACAGTAGTACTTCAATAAAGCGAAATCCATTTTCACTAAGAAATAAGAATGAAAAGATAAAAGTACTACCAGAATTGAGTGCATTAGCTGTATATGTCCAGGGAATTAAATTTAGAAACTTTTCCTTGCCTGAATCAAAAACTTTTAATCACTGTTTCTCTTTAAATGAAAAAGCGATTAATTCAATGCTAAAGGATGAAGCAAAACGAATATCGGTTGATAAACATAACAGGAAATACTTAATGAGAATTTACCCATCAAAGTATAGATTGAGATCTTCAAATTTCATACCTTTAACATATTGGGCACATGGTGCCCAATTAGTAGCTACAAACTGGCAAACATATGATCTTGGTCAACAAATTAATGAAGCACTATTCGAGGGAGTGGACAACCAAGGTTATGTTTTAAAGCCAAAATCGTTGAGAAAACCAACTTTGAAATCTTCAAGGCAGTTATCTATAAGGGAAGAACTCATAAAAATAAAATTCAGTATTGATATTCTTAGTGCTCATCAATTACCTAAACCAAAAGGTGCTGAAAGTCCTATAAATCCTTTCATCACACTTGAGGTGATAGGTGCTGATCAGGTTCAATGGGATAGTCCTGAAATGATACTGGGTAAGACTCGCCCTATAGCCGAAAATGGATTCAATCCAATCTGGAATGAAACCTTCTCTGGAATAATCACTGCCCCAAACGATTTGGTATTCATAAGGTTTACTGTCAAATCTATATCTCTTGTAGCAGAAGAGATCTCTACAATAGGTCTTTTGGTTACCAGGTTATCATACTTGAAACAAGGATATCGCTACCTCCCAATTTGCGACCTTTTCGGTGAACAATTAATTTACTCTAGTCTTTTTGTTAGAATAGCTCATCTGATGTGCGATTAGATCAAACTTTTTTTTTTTCATGTCATCGCACGCATATGTATTAAAGGAAATAATAAGTAGTAAGAACTAATCAAAACCTCATACAATCAATAAGTACTTCGGAAAATGGGAAAAATCACCGTTAATGAAACAAAAGGAAAGCAGCGTCATAATCCTTTGTTAAAAGACATCTCTTCTCAAGGTGGTAATTTGAGAACTCTTCCCAGATCATCTCAAGGCAAAGTAAGAAAGAATAACGAGGACGAGGAGGGCTTTTTAGATGCTGCCAGTTCTAGAAGAATCTTACAGCTTGCAAAGGAACAACAAGATGAGCTCAGAGATGAAGAAAACCATGTTACTCCTTCTTTTGGTGAATCCTTCAGATCCCAAGTTGGGGATGATGAAGATGATGATGAAGATGATGATGATGAAGAGGAATACTCCGACTTTGAAGAAGAAATTTTAGAAGAAGAAGTTGAAATTGATGAAAAGGACTCAGAATTGTTCAATAAATATTTCCAAAACAATGGAGCAGGAAACTCAATCAATTTGGCTGATAAGATTTTGGCAAAGATCCAAGAAAAAGAAAATCAAGCTCAAGCTGTTGAAAGACCTACCGATGCAGTTTTATTACCCCCAAAGGTCATTGCTGCTTATGAAAAGATCGGTCAGATTTTAGCAACCTATACTCATGGTAAATTACCAAAGTTGTTCAAAGTTTTGCCTTCATTAAGAAATTGGGAAGATGTACTTTTTGTAACCAATCCTGAAGCATGGACCCCACACGCTGTTTATGAAGGAACAAAGCTATTTGTATCTAATTTACAAGCAAATGAAGCACAAAAGTTCATTGAAAATGTATTATTAGAGAGGTTCAGATCCTCCATTGCAGAATCCGAAGACCATTCCTTGAATTATCATATTCACAGAGCATTGAAAAAATCATTATATAAACCAGCAGCATTTTTCAAAGGATTTTTACTACCATTAGTGGATTCATTTTGTACCGTCAGAGAAGCTACCATTGCAGCATCAGTGTTATCTAAAGTCTCTGTTCCTGTTTTACACTCTTCCGTTGCATTAACTCAGTTGCTTCAAAGAGACTTTAAGCCATCAACCACAGTTTTCATAAGGGTCTTGATTGAGAAGAAATATGCATTGCCATATCAAACATTGGATGAATTGGTCTTTTACTTCATGAGGTTTAGAAATGCTGCTCAAGAGCATCTCCAAATGGAAACTGATTCTAATGAACCAGCTCCTCAACTTCCTGTTGTATGGCATAAAGCTTTCCTCGCCTTTGCTCAACGTTATAAAAATGACATTACTGACGATCAAAGAGATTTCTTATTGGAAACAGTCAGACAAAGATTCCATCACGCCATCGGTCCAGAAATTCGTAGAGAATTGTTGGCAGGTAAACCTAGACTCACCGATAGTCCTTCAAAAGAAGCAACCATGATTGATGCATTTTAATTACTGAAAATATTTCTTCTTACGTGTATATTAATTTAAATAAAAGAGTAGAATATTTTGAGAAGTTTCTATATCTATTAAACCAAGGTAGATTCCTCAGTAGTGTTGTTTCTTGCATTTTCACACAACTTGTCGTAATCCGCATACAATGCGTAATATGACTGGACAAAGCCAATAACAGTCAAAGCAACAGTACTTCCAATCCAAAGACCATGCAATGTACCACCAAATGGAGAATAGAATGTTATGTAAATAGATAATGGGATCCCCAAAGCATAATATGAGAGGAAGTTTACAATTCCTCCAATTTTTGTTTGCCCTTGACCTCTTAAACAACCTGCCGAATTAGCATTCATGGCATCAACAATCTGCATGAGAGCAATAAGCCACATAACACTACCAACTGTCTTGATAACTTCTTCATCTTTGGTAAAAGCTTCGGCAATACGTCTTTGAAAAATAAATAAAACCAAGAAATTGAAAGCTGAAATGACAAGTCCAAAACTAATTGCAACTTGAGTTGAAGTTTTTGCTGAAGCAGGCAATCCAGCTCCCAAGAAGTTTGCAATACGAGTAGAAGAAGCAATACCAATAGCAAATGGAACCTGATAGGTTAATGCAGCAACAGTGGTACCAATTGACTGGGCCGCAAGAGCAATGGTTCCCAAATAAGAAGCCATCAAAGTTAATATTTCAAAAGCAAGAAACTCTGCTTCTAACATAACCAAACCAGGAATTGCTAAATGGGCCAATTTACCCCATCCTCTAAATGCTTCTTTGATCTTTAAACCACCCCAACAAGTCAATGGATGAATTCCAGTTGGTGTTTGGTCGGCGCTAATCAAAAAAACTGTTGAAAAGATAAGACCACATGCCATTATCCAGTAATTGATAGCAACTGCAATAGGAGCACCTAAGTATCCAATTTTATTAACAAGAATAAAATTCATAATAAGGTTAGAAGGTGCTGCAACCAAAAGAACATAAGTCGATACATGGTAAATTCCCTGGGCTTGTAAAAATCTTTTACCACACTCGAATGTAATATATGCTGGAATACCAAATGCAATATACTGTAAGTAAACGGCTGCGAGCTTTGCAGTTTCCTTATCAGGAACAATAAGACAAATAAATCTGTATCCAAAGAAAATCCAAATAATAAGTATAGGTAACATTACAACAACAATTAATGCGGAACATTTTTGAATATACGATCCTACCATTGTGTACTTTTTAGCTCCAAAAGCTTGTGGACATAAAGTATCCAAAGCTGTTGCAATTCCCTGAATAGTAGCATAACCTGAGATATTGGCGGTCATAGAACCCATAGAAACTGCTGCTAACTCTGTGGCACCTAAATGGCCCACAGTAAAAACGGACACAGTTGAAAGGGAATTTTGCAACAAAAAGGTCAAAACAAGAGGAATTGAAGCTCTGAATAATGCTTCAAGTTCGATTTTCCAAGAGGTTTGCTCAATGGTTTTATTGACTACTGCATTTTCAAAGGCATCGGCAATTTCTTCTTCATCACCGCTAACATTAATATTATGATTTCTTAAAATTGCTCTTTCTTCATCTAATAACTCTTTTCTAACACTTGATCTCCGGTGCTTTGTCGATCTTCTGCTTGTTTGCGAACCTAATAATGGTTGTGACTCATTTGGAACTTCGAGAACATTTTGGTCTCGGGTTTCATTCTCATCGAATTCATCATCTGAAACCTTTATAAAATCTGATGGAACAAAAATACCACCTTTTCCTGAAGCATCATAGGCTATCGAAGCTCTACGATGAGTATTTGAGTGAGTGAATTGGTGATTCCGATCGCTATGAGACATAATGGCATCAATTCCAGGAGAAGATTTTTAAAACTAACTTCTCTATCTCGTCTTATCACTTGGCGCATCGAGAAAGAGACATTTGTGACGACATTTCATTAGAATAGAAAAAAGAAATGTCTTATTTCAGAGCCCACGCTTTCTACAGTGAATATTACAAGTAGGCGATTTTTTCTACTTATGGAACATTATTTATTTACCGATAATATACAATGCAAAAAAGCAAAATAGCTCTTTCTTTAATTAAGAGTCGCCCATTTATGGTTACCAACTTCAACTGTAAACCCCTGGTGTTTCTCTACTGCAGTTCAGTGATGTTTGAGAGAAGCTGAGCTAAACACCTCTTTGTAGCAACATCATCCTGTAAGATTGCCGAAAATGTACCATCTCTTAAAGGTTCTGGCAATATGTTGGATAATGCCTTTCTAGCTTCTAAATTGTCGGATAAACGCATATAACATCTAACAACATGCTTCAACAATCTTCCAGAGCTGCTTGAAGTTTGCTGAGAATTTTGGTTATTAATATTTGCACTCAATTGATCGATCATTTTGGATAAGACAGAAGCCACAGTGTGGAAACGTTCATAGGTGGTACAAATGTAGGACAAGCCTTGATCATCGAGCAATATTTTCTGTAAGATAAATATGGCCACAGTTTTGGATAATTCAGAAGAAATCTCCATGATGTTTAAACACAATGGTACTATTTCTGTAGTGAGGAGAAAATTAATGACTTCTGGTGTATCGTTTTTAACCAATGCACCAATGACTCCTAAACTTGTCAATCTCAAATACTCAAATGAGCGCTGTCTTGCGTTGGTTGACAAGAAAGGATATAAATATAGCGGTAAGTTGGCATTTAGGAACAAACCTCGAGTCTGAACGTTTGAGGCCACACATTGTAATAACGCCAAAGCATTACACACTCTGTTAGATATGGATGCTGTCAAAACTGGTGGGTTTAAATATGGATACACCGATATTATCTCTTCAAGTAACACAGTCATAACACCAAAAGAATTCCATAACACCAATGCTAAATCATCATATTGCTCTCTCTTTTTACCCAACTCAAGTAATGCACGCTCTCTATTTGCTCCGGTAACTAATTCAGAGACCCATTGATAAATCTGTTCATCATTCAAAGCCTTGTTGGTTAGGGCCTGAGAATCTTCACCTGCACTAGGTGAAATTTTATTCGAAGGTTGTGTCAGTGTTGATACTCCATTTTGATACATTTTGTAAGTGCTATCATCAGATCATAAACCAGGTCACTAGTTGTACATTTTTATATCAAGTTGTTGATGTGTTATATACAGGACTTTTTCGGAGGCAAAAGGCAAAAAAATAACGACCTCGGTGAGGGTCGAACTCACGATCTTAAGATTAACAGTCTTACGCCTTAGCCAACTTGGCCACGAAGTCATTTTCTATGATTTGGGATTTTGTAACTTTTTTGTGATTTCACAACACAAAAGTACCAATCAGAAGATTTATAGCTAAAAAATCAATTAATAGATAAATTGGATTAGTTTAATTGAATGCTTCAACATGTCTTTTGAAGGTTCCCAAAATTGTAGGTGAATATTTTCAATAAATGTAAAAAAAAAAAAAATTAATAATCAAGGTCCAATTTCTAATTTGACTGAGTTAGATCAATCTACATTAAGAATAGATACATCTAAATGAATTTTTTTCGAAGTATTCAGTTTATAGATTTAAATTGATCTCGACTTCCTTTAAAATAAAAAATTGTTTTGACTTGATAAACTGTCAAAAACTAAGAGGCTGTGTTAGGAAGTCTGGGAACAATATCCACCATTTATTAATGGTTTTATCTTACTCCTACGAGCTACCCACAAGTCGCTGGAAATGTCTATTAACTATTTTTACAACAAATTACTTAAAAGAAACAAAAAGTATCTTGAATCACAAAAGTATCTTTTCAATCATCGATTTCTTCGTACTTTTCTAATCTATCTTCTCCTTTATCTTCATCATCAATTTTAACACCTCCACTGACTGAGAATTGGCCACCTGCACCAATTAACTTGATGTCATGAAATTTGGTAGCAGTATTAACAATTCTTGTTGGAACTTCAACATCTTCATCTAACGGACCTAAACCTGGAGCATAAGTATCAGCAAATCCCCAAGCATATACAAACCCATCATCTGTGACAGCGAATGAGTGATGTGACCCAGCTCCTACAGTCTTGATCTTCACACCATTATCCTTCTTGGCGCCAAATTGCAATTTTGTAGGGGTAGGGACTGATCTAACATTTCCGTGTTGATCCTTAAATGCACTCTCAGGCAAACTGTCTTTTGGAATACCAACTTCTTTCATATCGTATCTGCCCCAAGCCAAAGCATCACCTTCTTTTGTAACAGCCAAAGTATGATGCTCTCCAGCAGCAATCTCAGTAATGTTTTTATTAGATAATGATTCCACGACTGTAGGTTTGCTAATAGTAGAGCCGTCTTCTAAATCACCATGTTCGTTTGTCAATGCACATTGACCAAATTGGTTCAAGCCCCAAGCATATACTTTGTCGTTATGGTCAATGGCGAAACAATGAAAATCACCACTTGCAATATACTTAACATTGAATAGACCGAATTGTTGTGGTTCCAAACTCCTGTAACGATGTCTTTCCATAACTCTGCGTCCTAATTGATATTGTTGTCCATTACCCCAAGCATAGACAATACCTTTAGAGTCCAAAGCCAAAATATGATCTTTACCTGGTGCTAATTGAACAATGTTTTTAAATTCCTTAATCTTCAAAGGAGTCTTTTGCAACTTAATCTCGTCTCTTAAAAAACCCAACAACCCTTCGTTACAACGGAAGGATCCCCAAGCATAAACATCACCATTGTCGTAGAGAGCAGCACTCAAATTATCAGTTGCTGCAATTTGGACAATATTTCCTTCCTTTGGCAATCCTGTAACTAAAGATGGTGTTGATTCAGCTTCATTCAAATCACCATCTTCATCATCTTCATCATCAGCATCATCAACATTTTTTAAAACTTCCTTTGCTTGAGAAGTATCTCTACCCAAGGCACCACTGTCATTGGTACCCCATGACCAGATTCTGTTCAATCCATCTAAAGCCAAAACATGCATTCCACCAACAGCAAAATCAACGATATGGGTTCCACCTAATTTTTCACTTGTTAAAAATGGGTTTAATCTTGGTCTCTTTACTTCTTTGTTCTTTGCAGAAGGGCCTAAACCTAACTCACACATAGAACCAGTTCCCCAAACAAAAATGTCTAATCCTTCAGATCTTGCCTTGGGGAAAGCATTTAAATCAGGTAATCTAGAGTAGGAGTGTAATATGAATGATGAAGTAGCTACTGATTTGCTCTTCTTTACACCATTCGATTCAGAAGATGCACTCTTTCTTTTTCTTTCTAAAGCTACCATTGTTTCCAGTTTGGACTTGGTTATCTGGTAGTTATATTTCTTTGATAGATTCAAATCGCAGATGGGTAAACAATAGTTTTGAAATCCATCATGCGACATAAAACAGAGACATTATTACTACATGTATGCGACATAAAATTAAATCTTGCAATTAAAAAAGGGTATTATATATTTAATTTAAGGCATTGGTGCCTGGTAATGCATATCCACCTCTTTTGTGGTTCCACTTACTCTTTGCTTCAACAAAAAATCTCGCAGAATTTTGGATTAAGTAACCAAAGGAACCAACGGCTCTGAAAACTGCTAATAAAGCAACAGTCCACAAAATGAAGGCTAAATAGACATTACGTTTTGTTTCTCCTGGTTTATAAACTTGTAACATGGTCATTATGAAAACCAAATTAGAGAGCATCCATAATAAGACGACTCTTGTACGGACATCCTTTGCATAATCCTCTCCGTCCATAGGAGCTGATTTTGGCCCATTTAAGCTAACTTTCTTGTTAGATCTCTTAGCACGAATGTTGTACAAGGTTTCTAAGTATACTTCATCAACATTAACGTCCACAACGACCGCTTCAAACTCACCTTTATCATTCTTCTCAATGATATATTGATTTGATTTGTCTTCTTTAGGATTGTTATCACCCTTAGTACCCCAAGAAACATCATGTGTATTACAAAAGGCAAAAATCTGTAATGTACATGTATATGAAGGAATCATCAAAAAGTACTGAGCTGAACATGTAACCATATGCCAAGGATCTAAGTATAAAATTGACATCAAAGTGTATAACCCATATGTTGCTAATAATGAGACCACGATACTGACCATGACATATGTTGAGGAATCACCTATACCAAATGCTCTAATGGTATTGAAAACGAAATAAAAACCAACAATAAGTGCATATAGAGCACATATGGTTAATAGTATGATAAGTGTTTTGAAAATTAAAGTTGATGCTTGAGGTCTATTACCAATCGAAACGATGAACAATGAAGTTAAGGTACATATACACAAGTAATTGAATAAGGTAAATACCCAAAAACCACCATTATGTCCCATATGCTTGTCATCGATCAAAGAACCAGTCAAAAAGTAGAATGTTAAGTAAAAGTTACTTAAGGAAAAAAATGAAACAACCAAGGTAATAAATTGGTAAATGAATTCCACATGTAAGAAAAATTTTCTAACAAACGAATGATCTGTGGACCATATTCTATTCGAATGTCTCAAGGAGTACAAAGCAGCAAAAAATGCACCATTGATCCAACGTCTTCTTTGAGAAAGAAATTCGGCAATGGTTTCAGGAACATCTGTTTCACCTGTTGCCAGTTTCACAAATTTCAAAACCCAATTTTCATTCTTTTTTGCAACAAGCTCCCAACATAAAATACGATCTTCAGCCAAGTACATATTTGCTTCGAAGAAATTAGATTTATTGTTCTGCTTATCTTGTCCATCTTTAAGCAAATCTTCACCCTTGAAATAAGATGCCAAAGGCCCAGTTCCATCTTCATGATTCTTCAAAGCAATATATCTGTAAGCTGATAATGCTCCTGGTAAGACAGAAATATAACCAAATAATGATTCCGTTGGTTTATCCAAAATATTGGACATCTTATATTCGAAGTTTTGAGAAGCAACCAATGGATTTGTTAAATTGATCCATCCTTTACCTTTCATTGCCTTAATTTCTCCAGCAGCTCCCGCAACATTCGAATCCCTATCAAATGCTTTCCATAAGTTATAAATAGCATGATTATCAGGCTTAGTTCCAACATCCAATAAAACCACTACATTTGGGTCAAGGATAGGGCAAAATGCATTAAAAAGCCATCTATGAGAGTTGATTTTCTTTTGATTTTGCTCCTTCAAACAAAAAAGAACTTGAACTGGTGCTAAATTTTTCTCATCTCCTTTAAATTTTAAGTTTTCATCAATAGAAATTTGTGTGGTATATTCAAAAAGATGAGCATTGACTTTCTTATTGTTGACATATGGTCTAGCCAAATTCTCTTGATAACAACCAGTAGCAGTCAACAACTGTAAAACAGACTCGTTTACCTTATTTCTACCATCTGCCACAATAATCACTTGAATTTTTTTCCATGAATCTTTACCCCATTTGGAAGATTTATGTCTGGAACACAAATGTGCAACATTTTTCATGACACCATGCATTGTTCTTGCAAAAGCGTACTCATCTTCATTATACATTGTAATACAGATAACAATTTCTGTTTCTCTTCCGTACTTTGCACTTCTTAAATTGAATCCTTCTTTCACAAAATCATCTGGTTCTGATGTACAAGCAGTGTATGTCATATGTGTGAATTCTCCGAATGTTGACTCGGTTCTGCTTAAGACCTTCTTCAACTCTTCAGGAATTGGATTTTCTAACACAAGATTTCCTGTTTTACCTCCAACCAATCTAACTTTACGCCTGGAAATAGTTTTTTCCCTCTTTGGATGGTAACCATTGCTGATATTATTCATTATATTTCCATCAATTGATTCACTGAAATACTGACTTTCATGATTAGGAGCTTCAGATACATAGGATGACCCACTATAAGCAGTGGATTCCGAATACATTGATCTTTCTTCCAATTCTCTGGCCTTTTCGTATGAATCGTAATCGTAGCTATCCCTTTTCTCATCATTGATTGTGTCTTCATCGTCATGGATATTTGCCTCTGCAAAAGTTTCTGGTGAAAATATTGGTTGAGGTGGTTCTAAAAACCTGCCACTTCTAGTTGAGCTACTACCAAAATTGGATCTACCAGGGGATCCATTCAAACTTGAAATTTCTTGTAGGTCATCATCCATTGTTATCTCAGTCTTTTTTTGACGTGTAGGTGACTCCCTTGTTGTAAAATGAGCCCTAGGGGTCCCATTTCCGTATTGTAGATTAGGTGTGCTATCGAGCATACCTCTTCCTACTGATGGATTCATCCTAGCAGTACTTCTTGTAAAAATATTTGGAGATTGTCTTCTACTGTTCTGCATTGATTGTGGGAATGCCATGAAGTCACTTTGTTCATTCTCATCATCGTCATCATTTTCCAAGCTGTGGAACCTTCTAGGAGATGTACGGTCACTGGTGAATGCTGCATTAGGCAACATTGGATTAGTCTCCTTGAATGGAGAGTCCTCCGAATCATCGAAAGGATTCATTTCAAATTGTAAAGAGTAACAGTCAGTTGAGAAATAGACAAGCGATTTCAATCTGAGTTTTATATCTAGGGTCACCCCCAATCGCACAGCCAAACATTGATGTCAGTATGTTTACGTTTCTAATTTTTATTTTGAATTGCGCCCAATACGGTTAGCCAGCATACTTATATACACACCACTGAACTTTAGTCATAAATTGATCTCATACTACTTGATTCTGGAATCTAAATTGTGCTATTGTTTCGGAAGTAAGTTCTTATTAGCCAATATCTTATTGTTTATAAATTTACTTCTTTTCCATGCTCTTCTATGAATGCATCCACACACATTTTTAAAGAATGATTTGGATAGCATTGATTTACAGAGAGTTTTTGACGAGTCAAAGGATCGTAGTCATGCTTTGACAAATGATGATATAACCAAGATTTTTCATATGAATGACCAGAAGGTGTCAATACTGGGTCATGGAATATTAGGAAAGAAATAGGATCGCATAAATAGTCTGGTGGGTCATCCTCAACTTTAACTAAAGCGTGGTTATAACTGTTGGAGAAAATTTGGATAAGATCTTTCACTTCAGCGGCATATTTCAAAGATAATTTTGTTGTTGAATAATCTAAGGTGCTTTTGGAGAGGTCTTTTTCATTGAGTTCTTCTAGTTCAGCGTGATATGTTTTTTGAAGCAACACAATTAACTTATAAAATAGGGGATGTGAGTTTGCAATCCTACTTTTTTCATCCTCTTCACGTTTTGCCTTCTTTAATTTGAGTATATCATGATAAATCTCTTGTGGTAGCACATACTTCTTCAGAGACTTCGCATGTTCCAATGATTTCCTATACGCCTCGTCTAATAACTTCATAGCTTTCTCGTAGTCCGCCAAACCATAGTAAGTGTAAAGAGCATTATAATACATTGCATCATAGTTCCTTTTGTCTAACGTTAATGCCTTTAGGGAATCTTCACTAACCTTTTTCCATTGTTGATTAGATGCATTTGGTAGTTGTTTTGCGTGTCTGAAATACGCCTTTGCTCTGGATGAATACAATATTGAGTTAGATGGTTCATTCTTTATAGCAAGGGTATAGTAATTGATTGCCTTAGAAGACTCGCCACTAGCTAAAGCAGCATCTGCATTCTCTTTAAACAGCATAATGTTATGGTTCAATTTTGATACGCACTGTTCAGGTGACAGTTTGAATATAGGGAGCAGAAGGTTCTGAGAAAATCATAGGATCCCAATATTGGAAGTAAACATGTCTGAAAAAAGCTCACCATTTTACACCCATAAGAACAATTCTTCTGCCTCAAACTTTCAATCACAATCAGGCAATGTTGCATCAAATATATCTAGTGTTGGCTTCAACAATTTAAAGAAAGTAACGACAAATTCATCACTGAGCTCCACACTTAGCACAAGCACATTGAAAACTAATCCTTTGACAAGGTTATTCACAAAAAACCGTTCTGTGTCAAACTTATTTCAACCACCGATTCAAATAGAGAACAGTCTCCAAAACAATAGCGACGATGATACTCAAACTGTTTCAAGCATATCTACTTTGGATCCCAAGAAGTCCAACTCTTCATCTAAGTTCAGGTTTTCTTCCAAATCAAAACTTTTCTCCAATAAAAGTCAGTCTAATAAACCAGAATTAACAATACAGACCAATGGCCATCATGGTTTGAAGGTATCAAAAAAGATATTAAGCTCTGGGCTGTTAAACGAGAGTTCTAGTACACCTGGCAGGAAGAACTCTGTAAACTCTCCTGGGACTACTTTTCATAACCTTTTTCACAGAAACATTAATCCATCACAGATCAATACCGACAGCCAATCTTTGATGAGTAGTACCGACTACAATCCTAAACAAAAGATCAACAACAACCCCACTAGAACTTCATTGAGTTTATCTTCCAATAACTCCAATTCATATGTGTCAGATATCAAGTTTGCAATGTTATATAAGTTCACTGATCCAGATTACTCAGTTGAGGATGTCGATGCATCCAATGATCACACAATGTTTTTGGATATACACAAAAAGCTATTCGTTCCTACGGATCAATATCTACAAAGCAGAATGCATAAGGGCCAAGGACAAGGCCAGGGACAAAGTCAAGGACCAGAATTGGGATTGGGAATATCAGGGGATAATTACGATGATTACACGGAAGATTATGGCAAAGGAGAAAAGTTTCTAGATCATTTGCTCTATATAACTAAACCATTATTTACCCCTTCCCTTCACAATGGTTTTCAACATCCTTATATTGGCTACACCATAGAAGATATAGCGAACAATGTCAAAGAGTACTATTTAAGAGAAAGCTCGAATGTTTCAAATACAGGTTATAGATCTTCAACCGAAACGCAACAACATACACAAGTATCTCAGAAGAGTTCGAAATCTAAATTAAAGAATAGTAAAAATATGAGAACAAATTCTACTGCGTCCATAACAGCAACAGCTGAACAATTCCATGAAAAATTTGATGAATTTAGAGTTAGAGAAATATCCCTTGACTTGTTTACTTACTTCGTAAAGTGTATGACAGTATTAAAGAGAGATTTTGAAGGAAAGGAAACAGAGGATCAAAAGAGCTTGTCGGATAGCAATGTCGCCCACACAATAATCAAGCAATGGATCAGAATATCCACAATTTGGTTGTACTTCAATAGAAAAATACGTTATTACATTTTGGGCATTTTTCAACCTTTACAATATTTTTTACATCAAATTTTTATGGACCAATACAAAGGATGGGGTCAACCACTGATGCTTGATATTGAAATCGAAAACTCTCTTTTATTGGCATTTAGAGAGGTCATTATTGTACCATTCTTAATTCAACGGGACAAATTATACGAATCAATAAATATGGAACCGGATCAAAAATCATCCAACTCAAACAGTTCCACGTTCAATAATGAGTCCGATAACTATATTGAAGAGAGTACCGCCTTACATCTTCATACCTCCACGATAAATAATTTGGTCGATTGTTTTGGAGAAATATTTTCTAATACCCGTTCACAAGCTGCAAATAATGATAGCGAACATTACTATAGAACAATGCTTTTTGAAAGAGCATTTACATGGCTTTGCAGAATCCATTAAACAGAACATTCACTACAATTTTACTGGTTAAAATAAGTGTAGAAATCATATAGAAAACAAAATATTTAGTGCATAAACCTACTGCAAAACTCAGAATATATACCATAATAGACTGTCTAAAACAATATACACACTTAATTGATTTGCCAAACAAAAAGAGTCAAAAGAGCTGGAAAATCCCTGTATTAAATCTAATGCGAATATTTATCAAACAACTAATTTAAAAAAGGATACATGAATGGATGGGTAAGTATCCAAATCGATTAATAAATTACTCACCACCTGGAACATTGAAATAACCTAGATAATCTTCCTGAATTGTTGTGTTGAACTCATGAGGTACTTACCAAAGACTTGAATTGAGCTACTTATGAGGATCAAAGCGAAAATCGATCAATAATAACCTTATGATCTAAATCAAGAACAGAATTTATCTAATTATGTAGACAAAACTTCATTAGTACCCTTGTTGGCATTTCAGACGATAAAAAGAATTAAACTGTCAGCAACATCATTAGCGAAAAGTGAAACCTTTAAAGATCCATTATCAGATATAACTACATTAAACTTCATAAATAAGCTTCGAATTCTAACAGATTCATAAAGTAGAACTCTCATCGCCAGACGTTAGCTACAGTTGAGAATTAAGTTAAAATAATTAAGACAGATAATGAAACGGTCTTACTTAAACTTGAAGCATTTCTCCATTGACATATAATATTGTTAAAATTAATTCATTTCATTCAATGTAATGCTACAAATAAAAAAAATACCACTTTTCCCGAAGGTTTCATTCCCTCTAAACTCTTATCATCAGGAATTGGAATTCTGTAACACTAAAAATAACAAAAGAATGATTTCTTTAGTGTATCAAATCACTTAGAATAGAAAATATTTTGAATTAATAGCAAATAACAATTTAAGTGGTCACATTAAAATTAAATGTTAGTGATTCACTCTATGTTGTGCTGTCACATAATATAGTTAAAAGTATCATCTATATCACTATTTCACTCATGAATACCATGGACTAATACCTTGCTTGAGTATAGAAAACCATCAACTAATACCTAGCTTCAATATAGGTTGGGTACCAAAATGTTCTCATTCTCTTGATCAAAATAGTAACTTTAATACAAAAGGAAATTTAGGAAGTAATGTAGTAATGTAGGTACACAGTAGACATGAATACTTTGAACAAGCAATACTATAATAATAATAATAAATTGTAATAGT
The DNA here is from genome assembly GCA_030568535.1 of Suhomyces anneliseae. Taxonomy (NCBI): domain Eukaryota; kingdom Fungi; phylum Ascomycota; class Pichiomycetes; order Serinales; family Debaryomycetaceae; genus Suhomyces; species Suhomyces anneliseae. The sequence goes on along the minus strand of JAJMGB010000005.1, from coordinate 531,202 downwards.
CGAGGGCTAAAAATGCAGTTCTTTTAGCTGCACTATGTATGCCGTATATGATCTATACATCCCAAGATATAGCATGTGGTGTCTTTCAAACGTTTCAATCTATAAGGTTCGTTCATGTATCGTTACGTTGATTTGCCCTAGAAAATACATTGAACCTCCGTAAATGAACAGTTATTCTAATATTTATTGGTGCTTATTCATGATTCAAAATATGCAAGAAATACATTGGAAGAAGTATACGATTGTAGAATATTTGTATTGAGTTTGATTCTCATTCGTAATTATAATAATTGAGATTTGAATTAAGCTTACATTTATATACTTGATTTATTAAAAATTCAAGTATGGTTTTAAAGTAGCTGGAGGGTTGTTTGACAAAGTATGTATTGAAAATATTTCTAAAAGGATATAAAAGGATATATTATAATGTTCGTACGTGATAGCCTTATTTTACCAGAAGTAAAATTTTCATACCGTTAGTCTTTTTGTATCAACCGATAAGTTGGTTTACACGTTTCATTGATTGATTGATAGATTGTGGTGGACGACTTTTCTATTACTAATGTTTGTAACATTTTCAATTTGTATATATATAAAGTTGATCTTTATATAGTAGCAAACGTTGTTTCACTTTTATCGAATGTCCTTATGGCTAACTATTTATGAGATTTAAATTGTAGCCAGCGGTAATATCATGTTTCACAATGAACTGAAATTTACTGATGGAATAAATTCACAAAAAATAGAAGTCATATTTATATCGTAAGTTAATTATTTATCAAATTGAATAATATAGAAATGGTATTTGCGGGTAATTTTATTAATTAAAAGTTGTATAACTATAAATGAACTAGAAGCTCACGAACTATATATACGTGTGGTACAAATTAATATTAAGCTGATATTGTGAGGAAATCAGTACATAGAATATTTAGATGTGAGCAAGTAATGTTTAAAAATATTTATTAAAGTAGAAGATACAACTTGTGTTATTTCATTTGGCTTTATTGGGACCCTATAGATTGTTATTGGAGGGTACTTGTGTCGGAAGAAGACAATTTTTCTGTTTTTGTACTCAGGGAACTTAGTGTAAAGGTTAAATTAAGTAGTACCAAGATTGATATTGTAATACATTCGTTTCATATTGTAAATTATACATGGTATTGATATCTTCTTTCTTCTTGGTTTTTGGTTCTGCTTAGGTGGTTTATCATGAGGATAAGTTGTGGCATGTAGGAACATTATTGTATATTTACCAGTACATTTCATCTTTATTGCAGATTTGCTATGGGGATTCGACATAGAATATTGTTTTGGTTATCTTGTTACAATTGGTTATGGTGAGTTAATATTGGCAGTAGAAATTTATTATTTCGTCTATTTGAGTACAATAAGAATTGCTCAGATCATGGGCTTTATTTTGAAAAGTAAATTATAGTTGGTTAATGGATTTAAGGAACTGAGGTAAATTATCGTTTTCGTAAATCATGGTACTTGTTGTAGTTATATTTTAGGTTTACTATGTAGATATGAACAATCGTGGATCAGTTTTATATTTGTATAATAGTAGAGTATTGTTTCATGTGTTATATGCTAGTTTGTTTAATTTTTTTTTTTTTTTGTGGTTTGGGCGTGCTATTTTGTTATTATAGAGTTGTCATTAGTGTTCAAAATCATTGAAACCTTTTCAAAGGTACTGGATTTCCATTGATATGGAGGTTTCATTTTCTAGAGATACTGTATAAATGTGTTGGACTGCATATTGTGGTCATTACACTGTGTAATACTTTTGATGTAAAGTATTAAACCATACATACAATTGACTACTTGAGGAGATGTCACAATTAATTTCGGCTATTCGTGTCCCGTCGACCACCAAACCAGCCAGATCAGCATTGATTTTTGTACATGGTTTAGGTGATTCTGGAGAGGGATGGTCCTGGTTTCCACAATTGGTTGCTCAAACCGATAATGTCAAGTCTAAGAGCGCAATCAATTACGTCTTCCCTAATGCTCCAACTATACCTATAACTGCTAATGGTGGATACCCAATGCCCGGTTGGTTTGATATTTTTAGTTTGGGAAGCTGGGATGGACCTCAGGATATTTCTGGTTTCTTGAAGAGTTGCGATACACTCAAGAAATTGATTAAAGAAGAGATCGAAGTGAATCAGATTCCTCCTGATAGAATTATTTTGGGAGGCTTTTCACAAGGTGCTGCGGTTAGTTTGGCTACTTTAGCTCTTTTGGATATCAAGATTGGAGGTGTTATAGCATTATCTGGATTCTGCAATATTCCTGATACAATTAAGGAGTCAATGAATAGAGATCAAATAAACTCGAAGACACCAGTTTTCCAAGGTCATGGTACAGCAGACCCTGTTGTTGATTACAAACTTGGACAAATGGCGCGTGATCTATACACAAGCTTAGGATTCTCAAACTATACTTTCAAGACTTATGAAGGCTTGCCTCATAGTACAAGTGAAAGAGAGCTTTCTGATGTAATGAATTTTATTTCATCGATTATTGATTAAAATTAGTGAACAGATAATTTTTGAACTGAATATAGATTTTCTTGATGTTAAAAGATTAGAATTTATTGTGAATAGCAAACAATTATTGTCCTGTAGAATTTAGGTACATTATTTTCAAAACCAGTATTCCTTCAATAGATACTCAACTAGTCGTGCGTGTACCAAATTATTGTCTGATAACTTTCAGTTGTTAAGATACATACACGTCACTTCTAAGTAAATGATATCTAAAAGGTTGAATAATGACCTCAATTGCATCTCAAACTTCTAAAAGACTTGATGTATCGCAATTGTCTTCTAAAGACAAGAGGTATATCCAACAAGTTGAAAAAGTTTTAACATCCTTTGACTCACTTGATGAGTGGGCTGATTACATTGCATTCCTATCTCGACTTTACAAATCTTTACAATTATCAGAAGACAAGAAGCACTTACATTCGTTACCTTGGATCCCAAAATCATCTCAAGTTGCCAATAAACTTGCACTTTGTTTGTCATCTACTTTACCAAATGGAGTACATCAAAAAACCTTAAGTATATACGAATCAATATTCAAGAACCTTTCGATTGAAACCTTCAATAACGAGTTGAATATTTGGCTACCAGGCCTTTTTCCCCTTCTTTCATATAGTTCCATTCAAGTGAAACCTCAACTAATCCGGATTTACAAAGATGATTTACTTTTCAACATTACTCCAGATAATTTAAAAGTGATTGCCAAACCGCTCATATTAAGTTTACTCCCAGGTCTTGATGATGAAAATTCTGAAGTTTTTACTGAAGTTTTAGAATTGATGGATAAATTGAAATTGAAATTGGCAGATGACTCTTATTTTTGGCATAGTATATTTCTTTGTATAATCAGTAACCCTGAAAAGAGGTTGGGTGCATTATATTGGTGTAATAGAAGGTTGCCAGTGTTTACTGCTATTAGAAATGACAGTGGATTCCATTTTTCTGACGAAGCTAAGGCATGTTTGACCCCTGAGTCAGGCTTATTAATTAGAGCCTTTGCTACTTCAATAAGCGGAAATTCTACAAATATCAATGCTGCCAATGACATTATAGTTGTGAGGGGCTTTTTTGATCTTCTCTTATCACACTTGCCTTTGGACAGTGAAGTTTTTGATGGTCTCATATCACAAAAAGATAAAGAGCTTTTAATAATGGCCTGTTGTAGAGTGACTTTGAAGAAAGACATGAGTTTGAATCGAAGATTATGGAACCTTTTCTTAGGACCAAAAAATGAAACAGAGGCCAATTCAAATAATAGTCATTCAGTTTATTTTGAAAAATATGCATTGGAGACCTTGTCAACTGCTTTCTTAAAGTTACTCAGAACACCCAACATAAAAAGAAAAATTGAAGCGTTTAAGATATCGTTGGCAATCATAATGGATAAGTGGGAAATTAGTAGTTTGATTACTCCAAGAATTTTCTCCCCATTTTTACGCACTTGTTATGAACTCAAAGACAACAAGGAATTGCTAGCTTCAGCGCAAGCATTTTTCGATGGGATCGAATCTTCTTACATTTGGAGTTATATAATAGAAATTATCTTAGGAGAAGATGAAGAGAATTTGGGACTTTTGGGATTTGTGTTGAATGCTTTTAATTTCAATGAAGAAGAAATGATAACTCTTCATGCTCCGTTGGCCATAATATGTCTATTAGCAAAGGAAAAATTATCTGAAGAAAGAATATCCATTCTTGAGTTATTAATAGGTTTAGTTCCTCAAAGGGCATTCTCACCTCTTAATGATGACATAATTGAACAAGAAAACTATGAGTTAATCACATCAATTACCAGCTTCTATCAGAATAATTTAAAAGGTGTTCCTACTGAGTCACCATTAGGCGGTAGAGAAATTACTTATTATATGGTAGGTCTTTTGAAAAATGTTTTAACAAAACATATACTGGAACCAAACAGGTCATACACTCTTTGTACGATATTGTCACATTTATTATATACAATTCCAAAGAATCATCAGTACAAATGGGAAAATCTGAAACTCACGTCTGCAATTTTGTCTCTCAAGAGAAGCTTAAATGATGACTCGGACTCAGTTCTTAAAGGTAATTCATTAATAGCATTAGGTCTTACCAAAGTTTTTGGATATATAACGCCAAGTATGTCCAACACAGAAAGAGAGAAAATTTTAGGTTTGATTCTTGGAAATTTGTGGTTCTCGGTTTATTCGACGCAACCAGGAAATTACCAATATGAAGCTGTTAAAGCAATTTATGAGTTGGAACTCACTTCACTGGGTAATGTAATTGAGGCTGCCATTCTTCACATGATGATGAATGTTTCGCAAGTCCAAAGAATTCAAGCTTTTTCGACTATGTGGGTACACTCTTCATCCATTGCTGAGGGTGACTCAATATTAATAAAGCCTCTTCAGGTAATTTTAGACGATTTAAGCAAGTCAGGAAGTTCCATAGGTATCAAAGATTTCATTGGAAATGTCATAGTTAAAAATGGAACCACTAACAGACTTTTGAAACTAGTTACAAACCCTCTCCTTGATTTTGACTTAATGAAATTCAGCCATTCAGTTTTGACCCTTGATGATGATCTTGCTCAATTCTCATACTTTCTTGAAACAATCATAAATGTCTGTAATTCAAATCCCAAGCCACTTAAAGATGCATTTGCCAATGAGCTTTCCGTTATGGATTCTAACTCAAAACTTCTGCTTATGAAATCCAATGACTGGGATATTTCAACCTACAAGTCACTTCTCATAGCAGTTATCACCAAGTTTTTCACATTGAAATTAACTCCGGATTTAATCAAAGATGAAGTTTTTATGGATGAATATTTCAAATCCATTGACATCAGTTTACAAATACTATTGTTTTTAGTTACAGGAAATGAACCAGAATTTGAGTCAATATTTTACTCATTGATACAATCTTGTTCTTATTATTTCACTTTTGATTCGGGTGTTTTCTCTTTGGAGTTGATACAGACTAAATTTTTGAATTGCATATACCATTTCTTGGAAATATCAGATGATTTGAAGATCAACTTAAATTTATTACATGTCGATGATGATGGTAAAGACTCAATTTTAGTAAAATTTATGATAGGTGGAATTTCACGTGCGAAAACATCCTTGCTAGTTGAAAGTTGGTTGTCCCTCTTGGTAAGATCCTTGTATCTATTCAATGAGTCTGTTTTCAGCGTGTTATTGACTTTGAATGATTGTATCATTAAAAAGATACAAGAATATTTCACAAAATTAAAGGAAAGAAGTGAGTTTGACGATTTGATAGATGTGGAATCTTCGATTAACACTTTGATATCTGGTCTAGAAAGTTTATTGTCAATTAGTCATAGTTTCTTGCTTGCTTCAAGTATTAAATTTAATAACGATAGATCCAAGCTGTCTAGTGAAACCGGTTTTTTTGGCTCCGTGATTCAAGGTGTTTTCCTGATAGAGTCGCCAGCAATCAGAACAATAGAGCAAAATAAATTATTTTCCATCTTGCTTTCTTTCCAAGATGCAGTGAAAGTATGTTTCAAATTGTGGGAATGGGCAGATTCTAGACCAAGTAACCGTGTTGAATCATTGCAAATAGGAGAAAAATCGGACATCTATCTTGCTCATAAACTTAAATTTAAAGCCCGCAAAATGCTTGAATCGTTGTTGGATTTGGAGAAGCAAGAAGTAATTGAGACATTGGTGAGTGTCAGTGACTCAACAATTTCAGCCATCAAATTGCTAAACATATTAGACGGAGGCAGGTCACAAATTACTTTGCCATTTCTTCTTGACTCAATCACGTCACGTAGCTATCCTCTGCTATTAGATGAATCTCGAAGATCAGCTATGAATATTCCTATATCGGAGAAGGACTTATCTCGCTTTTTGGTTTTATATGTTGAATCCATTGATACGGACACTATATCAGATATATGGTTGACCATTCTTCTGTTCTTAAAAAGTGTACTCAATCACAGCAACCATTTTAAGGGTGTTTTACCTGACTGTTTAAAGATTGTTAAAGTTTTATCTTCAAAAATCTCAGGACCTAATATCAGAGATAATAAAAAGCAAAAACGTGAACTTTCTGAAATTTTTATTAAGCTTTTGAGTACGGTGGTTACAGGTAAAAAAGTTAACATTGACCATTCAGACTCTGAAAAGGAAATTGACGATGACATTGACGATGAAGGTGGTCTTAGTAATTCATTGATACTTCAAGACGATACTTTGGATGCATTAGTTGTTGTACTAGAGCATTTAGGAAGCATCATAGAAGATCCAGAAAAGGCATCAACGTCTCTTGATGTAATTATTGCTAATTTAGTTACACCTCAAATTAAATCTAAAAATATTAATGAAATATCATTAAAGACATTGGTGATTATAGATTTGATAGGAAAGTATAACCCAAACAGAACATGGAAGAACATCGTGTCGGACGCATTCATGGACTCCAGTTTCTTCAGGGTTAGTGCAAGCAAGTTAAAGCTTTGGAGTTCAATCATCACAACCTGGAGTTCCATCGAAAAGGATAAATTCCATGACTTAATTTCAAGAATTTCCCCCTTAATCCTGACTTCAGCCAGTAATCTATTTACTTGGAACGAAAACTCAGAAATAGAAAACAAAATTCAAACGGTCAAAAGGATTACCTATTTAATATTGATTCAGCCAAGGGATTATTTCTTGAGTCACTTGGATGCAATTTTCAGTCGTGTTGAAGACTCACTTAATTCAAGTTGTCCACCTCCTTATAGAAGTGAATTGTCATCTTTATTAAGAGCCATTACTTTGAAGTTCGATGAATTACATTTATTACCTCGATGGACAGTCATATCACATGAGTTGATGGATATTTTTGATTTTGTTATGTCAAAAAATGTTAAAGACAATAACGCTTTTACTCAGGATGAGCTTAAGTTAGTGTTATATGGTTGCAAATTACTTGATCAATTGCTTCTTTTAAGGTTTGATGAATTTAATTTGAACGAATGGCTTTTCGTCTCTAGTGGTTCTGAGGCAATCACTGAACCTATGAAACATACAATAATCGCAATCATCGATAGAATCTCTCTTGAAAAGGATTTGACCAATCTTAAGGATGAACCAATAAAGATCGATCAACCGCAAGATGATCTTGTTCCGCTTCTCAAAGACATCAAGGGTATAACTAACATAACTCAATTAAGACTCTTTTTTGACTATCTCAGCATGATCAACTATGAGCGTACATTTGGGTTGTTTGAACTAGATTTTGAAGCTTGTGAAGCTGATATCATCAATGATTTAGTATAGGTATATATTGTATTTTACAGGTTAATTTTACAGTTTACATATTGTAACATCAAGACTTTTTAAATTATTTGGAGTGATTAGATACAGGTTGTTAGATAAGATGTCAGAAAGTGATGAAGAGTTTGACGACACTAGGATTGAGACTCCCAAAGGTTTGAGAAATGATATATCTGGCCTCGCTACAAGCTTTATAGAGGAACAGAAAGATGAAAGTTCGCAATACCCATATACAGTCAAAGTACCTTTGAAAGGTGATACTCCACAATCAGCAAAGGCACAAAATACTTTTAGACAGATAAATGGTACGCCATTAAAAAGAAGCCATATTGATTCACCTGTTGGAGTGAGCTTAAAAGCATCTCAAATGAGTAGTTCGCCAAATCCAAGCAGTTCATATCTTGAGTCCCAACCTCTAAGTAAAGTAGAACCCAAAGCTCAATATTCTAGTCCCTTTCGAAAGCTGACTCTGAAGAGACCTTTAATTAACTCACCTCCATCTCATCTTAAAGTCAGACCTTTAAAGTTAGACAATGAAGTTCCTATAACAAGGAAATATGTCGAAAATTTAAAAGAAAATGGAATTGATCATAATCTAATCAAAACCTCGATTCCAAATTCCCCTGGGTCAAAGTCCTCGAGTAGCTACTTTCAACAGAACATATATTCTACTGTCTATAAAAATTTAGTGGATGATGTCATTCATCGTGACGTTGAAGACGATTCAGATGGCTCAAGAAAGGTACAGCCTTCTATATTGTCTAAGACTACAGACATTTCAAGAGCTAATTTGTTAGAGAGAGTAAATCAAACTTTGGATTCCATTACACATCAGGATAACAAATTTTCCAGCTCACCCAGTGCAAGAAAAGAAGTAACTAATAACTTTCTAATCAATGAAGATGACAATAGTTCTAGTGATTCTGATAGTTTTATTAAAAAATTCGACATAAAGTATAGAAATAATAGTCCTGTGCTAGGAAACTCGACCCCCAAAGTTGGTCACTCAACCATTGCACCTAATAATTATCATCAAAACATGGATGACATAGAGTTCAAATATAGCGAGAGAGTAAGCGAAGGATCCGAAAAACTCAAAGCTGGACGTATTGTATCACATGTATGGCTGGCCGATAATTGGAAAAAGCTTAATAGGGTGGTCTCACTGAAAAGAATTGCCAGGGAAGACGCAATAAATAGTAAAGCATTAATTGAAGAACTATCCTGCATTAGTCAAGAAGACTTAACTCAAAGAATAGATTTCTTGATTGCGTTCAATAAGTTAGTTAAAAAACAAGATCAATCTTCTAGAAAAAAAATACGAAAAACTAGATAATATCTACAATAATAATACACATCTTGTATAATTAATATGACTTTGCTATTTAGGAGATTCAAATTAGAACACTTGTGAGAGGACTCCATTCAATTTATCATTCGGTATTGACTTTTCTTTCAATTCATCTTTCAGATCAGCTCTGGTACTGGTGACCTTACGCTGTTTGAAACTTCTCATTATCTTCTCCTCTTTAGAAGCTGTTTGACCGTGGTCCTCATCTGCCTTTTGTTGTCTCTTTCTCTTGATTCCATTAATCATCTTTGATTTTTCAACGTTATTTATGAAGTTCTTGTTTAATTTCTGTTGTTGAGAGACCTCTAATGCAAGTTTGGACTGTCTTACCTCATTTTCTTTGGCAATTTGTTGTGTCAAATCAAACCATTTGAAACCAGACAAGTATTTTATATTCATGACATCATCATAATAATAAGAAGTCTTTTTGCCCCCAAGCTTGTTTGCATTTAAAGTAGATGCACATAATTTGGCATCCTTTTTATTCACAAATTCAACCCAACCTTCGGTAAAGTTTTTCTTCTTGTTCCCACCATATTTGACTCTTTTATGATATATTGAACTATCCTCGGGCTTTAAAAACAACCGGTCAATCTTACCAAATCTCGTGAGTACTGAACGCAATTTTGCAGGCTTCATGTAAGGTGGAATACTTGATAAGTAGCAAACACCTGTCTTCTTTATCTTACGTTGTTCCTTTTCGATCTGAGCAGGGCTTAATTTTTTTAGATTTTTATTTTTACTTGATTTTTCCAACACCTTTTCATCATCAAAGTCCAAACCCTCTCTTAAATCGTCTAAATTTTGAATAAAATCATTCCGTGCATTTTCATCTTCTATGTTATCATCAGCATCGGCTTCTTCTTCTGAGACATCCTTAATGCTCCCTTCCACTTCATCATCCTCGCTATAAGCAGGAAAGTTTAGTTTATCTTGCTTCTTTATAAAGACCTTAGGAGTGTCATCATCAGAATCAAAATCGTTGAAATCATCTGAGAAATTATTCTCTATCTCCTTCATATCACTTTGTAGTTTTGTATTGTAATAGTTTTAATCTGAGTCTGTTACCTCATCTAATTTGAGTGATGAGTTTTGTCACGTGATTTAATCTTGCTTTGTTGTATAAATTTGGCTGCGAATAGTCTACAGTATAGGTTACATGATAAGTTACGTAAATTCATCTAATCAGCTATATCTTAAGTGTTCACGAATATACTATATATAATCACTTCTTGCCAGCATCATGACCAGTTTCAGCACCTTCTTTGGCACCAGTTACAACACTTGATACGTATTGGGCAGCATTGGCAGCTTGTTCCTTTGCAGCATCAAGGTACTCGGATGCAGTCTCGGCTAATGTAGCTTGATTCTTGCCAGCTGCTTCCTTAGCATCATCATGACCTTGCTTGACACTATCTGCGATTGTTTGAGAAAAGGATTTTTGGTCTTCTGGAGTAGCTTTGTTTGCAATGTCATCAAGCTTGTTGGTGACTTGTTCCTTAGTCTTTTCAACACCACTCTTCTCAGAGTCTGGGGTGAGACCTTCAGAGACTTTATCAGATAAGTTCTTTCTTCCTAAATCAGACATGTTTATTAAATTGTTTTGAATGCGATATATAATTCGTAAGTGAGCAGGTAAGAACACCTATTTATACCATTTTTTTGCCTACGTAGACAGCAATTCAGTTGAAGCAATTTAAGGCGTCATGTGAAGTTTGGCTGTGGTACATTTTTTTAATATTTTTACATTCTTGTTACTTAATTCGGCATGTATGGCAAATGTTAAAACAAACAAGGCAAAAAGAAGCTGTTGTTAATAGCTATTTTAGGCTCTTTCTATGCAGCTGCAATAATGAAATTGTCACACATACATTATTGGAGTGATCAACATCTTAAGATTGCTCAATGCGACACGTTATGATTGCTATTGACTCGTCTTTTTTTAAAAACGAGCAATATTCGAGAAAATATTACCGAAACCTCGATTTTTGTGACCAATGCGGCTCAATACTATGGAACTCTCTAAATAATATTTGGTCTTACTTTTTAGACCATAAACATGTCTTGAAATTTGAAGTTATAAATCAAAAGGTCGTCACGTGAATATTGACATGTGATGTATCACGTGATACGTTTTTTCGGTGATGCGACCTAACATGAACTCATCGGAAACAATTGGATTCTAATAGAACATAATTAGTGATGGCAAACAAACGGACTGTGAGTCAAAGTTTGGATCAGAAGATCTATGACTTAATTCATGATCTCCTTGAGGCAAAAAGTCAAGAAAAGGCCACCTCTGGAGAGCATTCTGATGATCCATATACCAAAATCGCTTCTGCAAAAGAATTGTCACTCGGACAAATTATGGAGTATGTCCAATCTAAGGACTTTCAAATGAGACGGATGAAGAAAAATCTTCTTGAGAAAGCTGCTAGTGCAGTATTGAAAGTGGTCGTTGATGAAGAAGAGGAATATTTCAAGTCTTTGAAATCCGGTGAACCAGATTCCGGCGATGATGAAGAACAAATTGAAAGTGGTGATAAGGATTTGATGGAAGTAAAGGATACAAATGAACTAAACAAATCAGTCGTATCTCTATGGGGCGTTCTGGAGAAAAATGGAAAACAGGAGCAGCCTTCATCAGAGAATCCTAATGAGCAAGAAGAGGGGAGTGATAAGAAGAGAACAAAACACTCTAGCAAACTGTCCAACAAGAAAAGGAAAAGTAAAATTGATCATGAGCCACCATCAACTACATTATCATCACTTGGGGGTCTTGAACATGTGAGAACACAACTTATGGAATTGATTGGTTTACCGATTTTACATCCTGAAATATATTCATCTACCGGGGTTGAACCACCTAGAGGTGTTCTATTATATGGCCCACCAGGTTGTGGTAAAACTTCTATTGCCAACGCGTTGGCTGGAGAGCTTCAAGTTCCATTCATTAACATTTCAGCACCTTCAATCGTATCCGGAATGTCTGGTGAGTCAGAAAAGAAATTGCGAGAGATTTTTGAAGAAGCAAAAAGCCTTGCACCTTGTATTATATTTATGGATGAGATCGATGCGATCACTCCGAAAAGAGATGGTGGTGCTCAAAGAGAAATGGAAAGAAGAATTGTTGCACAATTGTTGACTTTAATGGATGAACTCACTTTGGAAAAGACTGGGGGTAAACCCGTTATTGTAATGGGTGCCACAAATAGGCCAGATTCTTTGGACTCTGCCTTAAGAAGAGCTGGAAGATTTGATAGAGAAATTTGTTTGAATGTACCAAACGAAGATCAAAGATGCTCTATTTTAAAGACAATGACCAAAAATTTGAAAATAGATCAAGTAAGTTTCAATTATAGAGAGTTGGCCAAGATGACACCAGGTTATGTGGGGGCTGATTTAAAAAGTTTAGTGACTGCTGCTGGTATTTCTGCAATCAAACGTATATTTGAAAGCTTAAGTGAGCAACAAGATGAAAAGGCTCGAATCGAAGAAATCGAAGAGAAGAATACCAATGATTCTATGGACATAGATACAACATCCTTGGTTGTTCAGAATAGTACCTTGGCTCATAATTTCGAAAGCAAATCTGATAGTGAGAAGCTTACAACCATTCAGAAGTTCTTACAATCGCATCCTAATCCTTTGTCAGATGACCAGTTGGCCCCATTATGTATAAGTTATCAAGATTTCTTGATTGCATTACCTACAATACAACCAACTGCTAAGAGAGAGGGTTTTGCAACAGTTCCAGATGTGTCCTGGCAAAATGTTGGTGCATTGAATCATATTCGGATGGAATTGCATATGTGCATTGTCCAACCCATCAAAAAACCAGAACTTTATTTGAAAGTTGGTATTTCTGCTCCGGCAGGTGTATTGATGTGGGGGCCACCCGGATGTGGTAAAACTTTATTAGCTAAAGCTGTTGCCAATGAATCTAGAGCGAACTTCATTTCTATTAAAGGTCCAGAATTATTAAATAAGTATGTTGGTGAATCTGAAAGGGCTGTTAGACAAGTTTTTCAAAGAGCAAGGGCATCTGTACCTTGTATTATCTTTTTTGATGAGTTGGATGCTTTAGTTCCAAGAAGAGATACCTCATTATCCGAGTCAAGTTCAAGAGTTGTCAATACGCTATTAACTGAGTTGGATGGATTAAATGATAGAAAGGGTGTTTTTGTCGTAGGTGCTACTAATAGACCAGATATGATTGATCCTGCTATGCTTCGTCCTGGAAGATTGGACAAAACATTGTACATTGAATTACCATCGAATGATGAGAGATATGAAATCTTAAAAACATTGGTCAATGCAAATAAGACTCCCTTGAGTAAAGACGTTGACTTAAAGGCTATTGCAAACGATGAGAGATGTAGAAACTTTTCAGGTGCCGATTTGTCTTCTTTAGTGAGAGAAGCAGGTGTATTAGCATTAAAGAAAAAATTCTTTCATGGTCATCAAATCAAAGAATTAGATGCTTCAGGTTACTACGAAGAAGATAATATCGAAGAAATCATGGTGACTAATGAAGACTTCGACAAGGCGCTTTGCAATATTCTTCCTAGTGTTTCAGATAGAGATCGTGCTAGGTATGAAAGGTTAAATAAGAGGATGGGATGGAGTGTAATTAATGAGACTCAGATAGAAAACTCTAAAGCGATTGCATGATTGCAATCGATCTTCAGCATATTTCTCAATTGAAAGCGAGATAGACAATTAAAAGGCAAAGCCATACTGCATTCTGTTTATTTAGTTCAGATAAACTAAAGACGTCAATATTTTTATAGATTTTTATTATACGTGGGTTAAAATTTACCCATTACAATACAATACAACACAACGTATGTATGTTTAGGCTAGTAAGAGATCTATAGATTTTCGCGTGCATAATTTCGCAGTTCTATTGGATGCTGAAAATAAAATAATCGAAAAAAAAGTTCTTCTAGATAAAAAGATAAGAACTTTCTAACCAAAAACACAATCATGACTCAAGAAATAGATTTAGGGGTGACTGCTGATATGCACGTCCACTTAAGAGAGGGTGAAATGATGGAATTGATTACACCTACTGTACACCAAGGTGGTATCTCTATCGCTTATGTGATGCCAAACCTAGTTCCACCAGTTACCTCCATAAAAAGGGTGTCAGATTACCGTGATAATTTGGAAAAACTCAGCCCTGAAACAAAGTTTTTGATGTCATTCTATTTATCAAAAGAGTTGACCGAAGATTTGGTAAGAGAGGCGGCTCAAAAAGGATATATTCATGGTATCAAGTGTTATCCAGCTGGTGTAACTACAAACTCTAAATATGGAGTTGATCCTAATGATTTTTCTGCTTTTTATCCAATCTTTAAGGTAATGCAAGAAGAAAACTTGATTTTGAATATTCATGGTGAAAAACCAGCTGTTAAGACAGAATCAAATGATGAGAATGATGATATTCATGTTATGAATGCAGAGCCAAAATTTTTACCAGCCCTTAGAAAACTACATGAAGATTTTCCTAAACTTAAAATTGTTTTGGAACACTGTACCACCAAAGAAGCTATTGAGTTGATCCGTGATTTGAACAAAAATACAAAACCTCTGGATGAGGTTTTCGTTGCTGGAACTATCACAGCACATCATTTGTCATTGACAATCGATAATTGGGCTGGGAATCCTATTAACTTCTGCAAACCAGTTGCAAAACTTCCTAGAGACATGAGAGCCTTAGTGGATGCTGCCACAAGTGGAGAGAGATGGTTCTTCTTCGGATCAGACTCAGCTCCTCATCCTGTTGAAGCCAAGAGTACACATGTGGGTGTCTGCGCCGGTGTATATACTCAGAGCCATGCTATTAGTTATGTTGCTGAGGTATTTGAACAACAAAATAAACTTGAAAATCTACCAGATTTTGTTGGAAAACATGGTATTAGCTTTTATCGCTTGAAAAATGTGAATAAAACTTCACAAAGAACCTTTTTAGTTAAAAGAGAAATTACTGTTCCAGAAACTATCTCAAATAGCCAAGGATTAAGAGTTGTGCCATTCAAAGCTGGGGAAAAATTGAATTGGGCGATTGAATGGAGATAGTTTTATTTAACATATAAGGGTTGATAAGGGATACTAGTAATGAATAGTTTCTTTTTCTTTTCTTGTATTTCATTTTTTAGTTCATGCAACGAATAATCGTAAGAGTAAAATTTCTTATTTTCATCTAATCATTAAAGTAGATCCTGCTTACAATAAGAAGACTAATTAGATCCAAGCGAAGATAGGGTGTAACCATTAATAAATACACGTGGAGCGAAAATCAAAAAAAAAGGAACGATCTAATAAAATAAACTATTCGTAGTTTAAGCGAGGCACATGGGCGCATCGTTCCTAGTGTAGACATAGGGCTGATGACATTGACGTACTTTGGTTCATTCTCAATATAACAATAAAACCTCGTAAATGAAACTACAATATCTCTGGATATACGGAAGTAATGTAGATTTGGGGAACTGGTGAGGAGAAGCAAAGTAATTTCGGTATTACTAAGATTAAAAAAAAAAGTATATACGTGCCGTTTGAAGTGTGGGGATCGTCAATAATAATTTTTTGAAAAAGTAACATCGACAATCATCGGTAATACGAACAGTATGGGTTGACGTGAACCGTTTGGCTCACATAAGAACCTTCATATAAGCATTAATATAGTCAGAGTCTGGTTTACAGGGTTGATGCAGATTTTGTGCGTTTTTAATTGGTAAAGGTTTGACTCCAATTGCCGTAAAGAATATCTTTTTTTGAGAATACCCCACGTGCATCACACGACTCAGCTGGGGAGGGAAGTAGAAAGCGCACGTGCTTTTTGGACCACGTTCATTCAATATGTCAATTTTGAAGTATTAGACAGATTTCAGTCTAATGGCCTTTACAATAACCTATCTGAACTTGTAGTATACACCTGGAAGCTCGATGTCAGAACATATTACAATTGAGAAGACTATATTTGACGTGTTGAAAATTAGATCCTTTATGTTTTCTTATCAATTTATTGGCATTGTTGCCGTTTCAGTAATATAAAGTATTTCCGTTAATGGAAAATTATATGCAGGTATGCAGATAAGTGCAGATCACCAGTCCCATATAAAAAGTGCCAAAGACCGTGGATCTCCAGTTCTCTTACAGTGTGCGAAAATAAAACTTCTCGATTGAACTTGTTATATAAAAGGATCGGTTTATCACTTTTCGATTTTTGTTGTTTAAGTTCAGAAGTTTATATTTGGTACTCGAAAGAGAATAATTCAATAAAAGAGAAGAAATAACATTCAAAATGGCTTCAAGAGATCTCCCAAAAAGTTTCAACGACTTGGTTTTTGGTTGGACCAGACACATACCTAATGAAGTGACTTTGGGAAAGAAACAAGAAGATCTTATGCAAGATGACAATCAACCTGAAGGTTTTCAAAGCCCTCAAAAAGTACAAATCAAAAACTTGTGGCCCGCATTCATCGCTGGTGCTGGTTTGTTTTCAGATGGTTACGTTAATAATTCTATTGGTACTGTGTCCACCTGTTTGAGTATACTCTATCCAAAAGACTATGCACACAGTAATGCAATTTCTAATGTCTCTTCCATCGCTTTTGCTGGTACAGTTCTTGGTCAATTATCTTTTGGGTACATTTCTGATAGAATTGCAAGAAAAGGTGGTATGATGGTCGCTAACATCATGATGATCGTTTTTGCTCTTCTTACTGCTGTTGGTACTTGGAGTGCTGCTGGTCCTGGTGGTTTATTCGCAGCTTTAGTTACTTTCAGATTCTTCTTAGGTATTGCTATTGGTGCCGAATACCCTACTGCTTCTGTCATGGCTTCTGAATTTGCAAACATGTTACCTGTTGGTCACAGAAATCGTTATTTCGCTTGGTTTACCAATTCTATGATTGATTTGGGTTTTATTATCAGTGCCTTCGTTCCTATGGTCTTACTTTGGATCTTTTCTGAACGTCATTTAAATGCTGTCTGGAGATTAACTCTTGGTTTGGGTGCCATTCCTCCAATCTCTTTATTCTTCATGAGAATGAAAATGAAGGATTCAGGTTCTTTCCAAAAGCTTCACATGAAGAACATTCAGAGGTTCCCATTCTGGTTAGTTATCAAATTCTACTGGTTCAGATTAACCATTATCTCATTGGTTTGGTTTATTTATGATTTCTCTGCTTACTCATTTGGTATTTACTCCTCATTCATTATTAAAAATGTTATCCCTGACGGTGATCTTTACAAAACCTTTGGTTGGAATGTTGTTTTTAATGTCTTCTATATTCCTGGTACTTTCTTAGGTGCAATTGCTGCTGATTACTTTGGTCCACGTTTGACTCTCGGTGTTGGTGTGATTTTACAAGCTGTTGTAGGATTCATTATGGCTGGTCTTTATCCTCAGTTAAAAAATCATATTGGTGGATTCGTTGTTGTTTATGGTATTTTCAGTACATTAGGTGAATTTGGTCCAGGTAATAACATTGGTTTATTAGCATCTAAGACCAGTGCTACACCAATTAGAGGTCAATACTATGGTATTGCCGCTGCAGTTGGTAAGATCGGTGGTTTCGTCGGTACTTGGGTCTTCCCAGTTATTATTAAACGTGCCGGGGGAGATAAGACTAATAGAGGTAATCAAATGCCTTTCTACATCTCTGCTGGATTGTGTGTTTTCTCTGGTATTATTACTTTATTGTTCTGCCCATCAGTTGGCCAAGATGCTATCAATAAGGAAGATGAAGAGTTCATTGCATACTTGCAACAGAATGGTTTCGATATCACACAAATGGGTGATGCAACTATTGTTGAAGAATCTGAAGATGATTCAAGCTTGCCTAAGAAGACTGAAAACGTCGTCAGAATTGAAACTGAATCTAAGCAATCTATCTAAGCTCACGTTTTGGATAACTATTAATAAGTTATAAATGTGGAATATATTCTACTGTAACTATGTATCGCAGCTTATCGCAGCTTATGGTTGTTATTTTAATAGGTTGATTCCTGTCTAATTCAATTCCTCAAATTAATTATCGAACAAATGAACCGTGTTAATTTTTATCTACATATGATGGTGTCCGTTCATTTCAATAAGTATTATGTATAAATAAAATTTGTTAATTTTTCAAAAGTATTGTACTTCAAACCTGTCACCCGAGATGCCTGTCAACAAGGATGTCACGGAGATGCCTGGCATCTAAAAAAAACCTGTCATACTTAAAATGGTATTCAGTCGCGTGAGTGTAATCTTTATTTGGATTTCAAATTTAAAAAATAATGAAGGATGCGAGGTTCGAACTCGCGCGGACACTGTCCAGTAGATCTTAAGTCTACCGCCTTAGACCACTCGGCCAACCCTCCACTTTTTGATACTTGATTTCTATCATTAACTATTGCAATATATAACAAGTCTTGGTTCTATGAGTATAGTTCTCAAATAAGGTTGTTCAATTTTCTATTTTGCTGACAAATTTTATTGCAATAGAGGGGTAACGAGCAAATTCCTTGCGGCATTCCATTCGGCATTCTACTCCTCTCTGAAAGGAGCCATAAGAGTCAGAGTCAAGCCATCCTGCAAGGCTGTTAAGTCCGAGCTTTGGTCCTCGGCTTGTAAACCTCATGTGGTTGGATAATGATTTTCTTACGAGTTCAAATTTATGAGGTTTTACGATTCCTACTCTAGGATTATCGTAATTTTTGTTGGCATGATATTAACATTTTCTTCAATTTTCAAAAATCTATAAAAATCGCAATAATATTCCAAATACTAAAAATACTAGAATACTAAAATACTAAAATACCAAAATTTTGTTCATGATAATAGTGATAATAATTCGACGATTTAAATGAAGAACAAAAATTTTCAGGAACTTCCCTATTCAATAAAGTTCATGAACAAATTTAGCCAGTATCGATTTTTTTTTTTCCCCAAATCATATTGCTGCAATTTTGGTTGCAAAGAAAATCAAGTGGTTAGGACCCCTGCGAAACTATGTTATCAGATATTGATAACGACACCACGTGAGAACTAGTGATTTCTAAATTGATTAGCTCCACAATTCTAAAGGGTCTCTTCAGAATATTCCAGTATTTAGTAACAACGAACCATGGTAGGACTATCAACAAAGCTTATCCACGAAGCTGATTACAAATCCCGAGTTTCAGATGTTGTATCACCAATAAACATTTCTACTACCTTTAAATATGATGCAGATCCACAAAAGCTTAAGAAATATGCAGATCTTGACTCTTATGAACAGTTAGATAACGAAGGCTTTTATTATTCAAGATTGAACCATCCTAATGCACAACAGGTTGAAATTAGCGTGAGTTCAGTCACGAATGGGTATGTTGTTGCTTATTCTTCAGGACTAAGTGCATTTTATGCAGCTTTGACATATTTCAACCCTAAAGTATTAGGGTTAGGTAACGTTTATCATGGAAATATAGGAATTGCAGAAATTTTTACCAGAAATAATGGTCTAAAGCAAATTGGTCTTGATGATGATTACAATCAATTAAACGAAGGAGACTTGGTTCTTCTAGAAACTCCAGTCAATCCAGATGGAACTTGTTTTGATATTCAACACTATGCTGATAAAGTACACAACAGAGGTGCTTATCTTTTGGTTGACTCTACTTTTGCTCCCCCACCTTTGCAGGACCCTTTTGAATTTGGTGCTGATATGGTTATGCATTCTGCTACGAAGTTCTTTGGAGGTCATAGTGATCTATTAGCAGGATTTTTGATAACACAGTCAATGGATGTACGAAACAAGCTATTTAACGATAGATTATATTTAGGTACCATAATTCCTTCATTGGAATCATCCTTGTTATTAAGAAGCTTGAGAACTTTAGAATTGAGGGTACTTCGACAATCTGAAAATGCAACAAAAATTGTTCAATTTTTGCTGAAAAATAAAGATCGCTTTTCAAAGTTGAGGGATATTAAACATGGTTCATTACAAAATGAGTCTTATATCGAAAAGCAAATGCCGAGAGGAAACTCACCCGTTTTCACAATAACTTTAATCGATGAACAAAGTGCGAGAGAATTTCCTTCTAAATTAAAATATTTCCATCATGCAACATCATTGGGTGGTGTCGAAAGTCTTATAGAGTGGAGAGCCTTGAGTGATCCACGAGTAAGTAGTTCTCTCTTGAGAGTGAGCATTGGTGTTGAAAATGTAGAAGACTTGATAGAAGATCTTATTCAGGCACTTGAATAGTACTGGGCCAACTAATTCCTTCATTTTTTAAAAGAGAAAAATTTAAAAAGATCTTTCCTAAAATAAATTTGGAATTGGTGCACTAATTGTAAAGTGTCTTTCAAGAACTTCACTTATCTCTAAATATTTACTAGTTATGAGGTTAATAGGACTTAAAAAAATAAATGTTTGAATTCTTTTTGATGTTTTGGCAAGAAATACCAGATCGTTTGCAACATTCTCATCATGTAGAAATATGATAATTCGCAAAATTTCTCAATATTTTTGATCATCTCTGAATATTTTACCAAGAAGGAGCTACTTACAGCTTTAACATAACACATGTTTGATGTCTTTATATGGTGTTGGTATTATTACTACTCTATCAGAGAAATAGAAGGTTACATCTGACAACTTCGAATGGAGGGTTGGCCGAGTGGTCTAAGGCGGTAGACTTAAGATCTACTGGACAGTGTCCGCGCGAGTTCGAACCTCGCATCCTTCATTATTTTTTATATTTTTTGCTATTTTAATTGAGCCTAGTTTGTTTCAATGATTGTGGTTGCCAAATTCTTGTTTTGCATTATGACGACTTTGTTAAGCGAAACGCCTAAATCAACTGAAATTAATCTTAGAATACTGATGAGCTTGACTGACTGTTGCATAATAAAATGGTTGCTATGTTTCTCATAGACTTGGGCAGGATGTATCCATAATGTTAAGACAGAGTAATCAGTTAACTGTCTCGTGGATATTCCACATATTGATACTAAATGTTAGTTAAGTATAGATTTTGGCTCATGAAACATACCATTAATCAGTTCAGCTTGATAGTACACTTTGTTGCTCAAAATACTTTCAATAAATGGTAGCATGATGTCACCATGAAGAAGTGCTTTATCGGTCAATTTAATTTCCAATGTGTATCCATTTGACAATGTAGTCTTCAAGGGAATCATTCCCAGTCTAAATATGAGTAATTCATCCTCTTTCGTCTTTTGTATTTTCGTATCTGATTTATAGACTTTCCTTAAATCTTCATTATTCTCAATAAAAGGACCAATGGTCAACTTGTGGCCGTTTCCCTTACTTTCAAGTGTCCATAAGTTCCATTTATAATAGAAAGACAAATTATAATCCAGTTTTAAAGAGTTAACTTGTACTAAGTGTTTAAAGAGAAGCTTTTGGTAGCAACTTTTTAAAGCGATAAGGCTAGAAGGGATACCAGAAGTAACTAGTTGAATTGTTGGTGGAATTTTCTGATCAATAACTTCATCTTTGTTATTTTCAGGCATGTGTGATTCCCAATCATCAATACAAATAATTTCATTGTAAAGCTTATCCATACTTGTGAAGGAAGCAAGATTTATGGATTTGTCTCTTGTTAGTGATTTTTTATGTATGATAATTTTCGCAAAGGGTAAATGGGTGCAAAATCAGTGTACAAATAGACTTCTGCGAAATCAGTTTAAAAGATCAGAGAATAGAGGGTTATAAAACAAAATATGTTCTGAAAATATTATGAAATATTTGGTACACTGGAATATACCTATACAACATATGGCTGTGCCAGGGTATAGTACATTATTTAGATCCATTAAAAACAAACGATATTCTTCTTTTACTATTCTGAATAGCTTATTTTATTATTATAATCGCTATAAATCAAATAACTTTAATGCCCGAGTCAAAAATATCCTCTGAGATTGGCAAAGATACTTGACAATGCCATCAGAAGCTGAGATTCAAAAAATATGAATCCAAAAGGTTATTAGTTACCAAAATGTGTCGTGCACTTACCGCTATCAAATGATAGTGATGACCTTCGTTACTAGTAAACTTCATCAAGAGTTACAATGGGTTCAGTATTTTTGCCTCATTTGAAGACAGGATGGCATGTGGATCAAGCTATTCTTTCAGAAGATGATCGTTTAGTAGTAATTAGGTTTGGATTAGAAAATGAAACTGAAACAATGCTTATGGACGAAATACTATATCAAATACTGGAAAAGGTTAAAAACTTTGCTTCAATTTACCTATGCAACATTGATGAAGTAAATGACTTCAACCAGATGTATGAGCTAGATGAAGATCCATGTACTGTTATGTTTTTTTATCGGAATAAGCATATGATGTGTGACTTTGGTACCGGGAACAATAATAAACTTAACTTCACTATTGGTAGTAAACAGGAGATGATTGATATAATAGAGACAATCTATCGGGGTGCACATAAAGGTAAAGGTCTTGTGATTAGTCCCAGGGATTACAGCTTTTTAAGAAATAAGTGACGGTTCATTAAATGTTTACATCAATATAAAATTTTAAATGTGTTGAAATGAAAACTTATCAATAACTAATCAAAAATGAGTTTACTGATCCTCATTCTGGGCATAGAAGAAATTTACACCTAATAATTTCAGATCAGGAGCATTCTTTGCAATCCAATCCCTGACCCCACTACTAGGAGTTCCAGTACCCCAAGTGGGTCTATCAGGTGGTGCATTCAACAGTTTAGCCAGAGGATCCTGCTTGTATAGCAAAAATACATAACGGTGCTTTCCAGTTCCAGGAGGTGGGGCTGGTCCTTGATATTCTAATTTCTCGTTTCCGTTTGTAAAATCTAATATATGACTGGATTCTTCTTCTCCTGATTTAAGCTGCAAGTCAGTTATCAACCAATGTGCATATTCTGACCACTTATGATCCTTATTAGATGGTGCATCAGGATCAGTCAAAACTAGAATGAGCCTATCAGTCTCACTAATTCCCTCTATATGACCATCTTGATTTGGCAGGTTGGGGGTAAATTGAATTACCGGTTTTTGTTGAGTATTAGCGACTGATAATGTGTTGCCTAATGCTACCTGTTCTCTGTCATATTCTATGGTCAATAGACCCTGTGTTTCGAACTTATCAACAACATCAGGGATAATCTTGTGCTTGGAGTAAGACTCATCCAAAGATTGTGAAATTGTTATAAGTGTCATCTTCGAAGTTCCAATCGTTTTGTGAAGGAGATACGATGAATTCCTTGGTATGTTACGAAAGTAACTCCGTGTTATAAGTCTTGCAAACATGGATTTTATAAATTAGTTCAATCTGACCTTGGAGAAGGGTAGTGTAAATCAATTGTGGGGGAACACGATAAATTAGTCTGAGATTGCTAATGAAGAAGAATGATCGCAATGATACTATGGTTTAATGATGTATATGGTAGGCAGCAATAATTGCCGAATGATATTCAAATGATCCTACTCAATGGCTCAAACCCAATTGGTATTATTGCGGTTTTTGATGTTTGATTAATCGGAGACAAACGGGTGGTATGGGATTGTCACCACGTGACCAAAATCGTGGCTACCCTTATGAATTAAATACAATAATTACATCGCCATGATAGGAGAAAAATGTATCCTTTCTGTATTGAACTCCCACATATAAAGCCATAAGTCATTTCGTAAATTAAATATACTTAAAGTGGTTAAGTTAGATTTAATGTAGATCTAAACTAAAAATATCATTCATGAAAAAAACGTAGAAAGTATGGTCTAGTAAACAACTATAAATATGGATTGGAGAAACGGCGAATGGAGGGATTACACAATCTGTGAAACAACAGGATAGGTAACGATGGCATAAAAATTCGAATTTGAAATCCTAAATTCGTGAGTATATGAGGATAGAACATTACATATAGTTATAATAACATTGAACAATTTATATTACAAATACAAGAATTAATATTTAAAACAAACTAATATGAAACAATTGATACATCAATTCTAATGAGGACATCATGAGTGATGAATCAGGAACAGGGACCCCAGACACAAAATTTTAATTTAGAGGATAATAAAATGGTAACAATTAGGAAGTAAATTACAAATGGTTCTGACCTTTTGCTTTGAAAGTGGTGGATGGTATTTTTTTTCGTGAATATCGTCAATTTTCCACATTTTTAGTAGTTTCCTTGGTAACCTTGCTGGTAATTTGGATATGATTGATAATTTTGAGCTGGAAGGTTGTTCATACCATTATTAATAGGAATATTTTCATTTTCATCCTTTTGTAATAATTGTTGTTGAAGCATTTGTTGCTGCAATAATTGCTGTTGTAAAAGAACTTCACTTTCCTGTTTCATTTCTAATTCTCCATCTTCTTTGTTCTCATTCCCTGACCCTTGCTCATGTTGAAGACCCTGTCCTTGGTGAGATTGTGGGTGTTGTGTATGTTGGTGAGATTCAGATACTGTTTGTTGAGGAGCTTGTTGGTGAGGCTGTTGAAGATGAGGTACCTGAGAAGGTGGTTGTCCCATATAAGTTCTAGTAGCAGGATATTTCTTTGGCTTGTCTTCTTCTCTGGGTACAACATCAATCAAAAAATCAAACATGTCACTCTTGGTAAGAGCAGCAGCAATATCTGATTTTTGAAGAGTTCTACGTTTGTTTTCTTCAGCATGTATCCATGCTCTCATAGTAAGCTCAGTGATAAAGACATCACAACCCTTGGCAAACAAAATTGGCGCTTCGGCACTAATCATACGAACATCTTCGTCAGTCTTCATCACTTTCTTAATTCTTGCCAATGGTAACTGATGGTTTTTGAAGTCATGATCATCATGCTCTATCAGATTAATTGTTTCTTGCCAATATTGCATCATAGTATCACGAAACTTACCAGTTAAACCTTGACCAACATTATTGAAAGCCCCACCAGGTTGTTGCTGTTGTTGAGCAGCAGCAGCTTCAGCAGCAGCTTGTGCTGCCAATAACTCTGCTTCATCAACAACATTCTGTGTAGGAGCAGAACCTGATTGTAGCAGTAACTCGTCGTTTAAGTAGTTATTATCGTATCTGTCCATCTTGGGTTTATCTTCTCTAGTTGGTAAATATCGTGTGGAGTTAAATGAGTGTGTATATATGTCGAGTTGATCTAATGGTTGATACTTTGAATGTAGAGCAATTTGAAATCGCTTGTGTCTTGTACAGTTCTTGTTGTTGAAGTTAACTATTCACTTAAGGAGTTCTATTTTCTCAACTATTTCTTGTGATCTCAGAAAATTTCAACAGATTTGATTTTTAGTCCGGTTCGGAATGCACAGTATCAAACCGAGTGCAAATTACCACATCAGACTTACGAACTACATAGTACTCTGGAACCGGTAGATATATGTTCTATATAGGGTTCAGTGAATGAGAACAACTATCTTATATACTTATAATGATAGTTGAATCCCAGGTGGGTTGTTTCAGTTTACAATAAGTACTCTAATTGTTAAAGCTCAGCTCAAGAATGTATACCACATAATCATAATCATATCCATTCCTAGAGTATTAATTAGATACTACAGGGCATATTTCTACATGCACAATATGAATAATCTAAAACGTTTCTTCGTCTCTATGAATTTGAAAGCTATTTAAATTTAATATCTCGTGACATTCATGCCTCTTTTGCAAGTACTTTTTCATCAAATCTAACGGACTTTCTTCTTTCACCTTTTTCGGTTGGGATTTCAAGCTCGATTGATTGACCACCAAGTTCCTTGGAAGTCTCAGCCAATAGTTTCCTAACATCTGATTTAGAAGCAGCCTGCCCAGTGGAGGATTTTCTACGATGTTGTGCTTGTAAATCAGCTTTACACTTATTACATGCACAGAGGAAACCCCAATTAACTCGAAGTTCACGTTGACGTTGTAATACAGGATGGGCAGGATTCACGTAGGTTGTAGTCAACTCTTCACCAGATTTTATATCTCTAGCAGCATAAACCTTAATTCCAGAAGTACGTAAAGGTTGCGATTCTACTGAGGTGTTTGGGTCACAATTGTGATTCAAATGAGATTGGATCAAGTAGATTGAAGAGTCTAAGTTATTGATATTGTATGTTCCCATCATGTAAAGAAACTCACGATAATCAATTCCTTTTGATGCTGCACTTGGGAAAACTCGTAAGAATTTTTCATATCCTTCTTTCCACAAGGTTTCTTGTTGTTCTTCGACAAACAAAGCTCCTCCCAGAAGACTATCAAAAGCACCTGCAGAAGAATTCAATGCCTTGTATCTTATGTCTTGAGAGACCCTAGCCATTGCCTTGAATTGCTTTTCCTTGACACCACTTTTATCATATAAAGCATTGGCATAGATAAGTGCAATTGCATATAAAGCATTCCACTGTTCTTCCAAACAATAATCTTGGAATTCTAAAAATGCATTGGCATCAATAAGTTTGGAACTTTTCTTACCTGGGTTATAAACATTATGCTTGAGGTGTCCATGTAAGTTTTGGTCGATACGCTTACATGTTTGGGAACACCAAACTTCAGAGCAAACATTACAATCAAGACCTCTCAATAAAGATCTAGTATCTTGAAGAAGGGAGCCACAGTAGGAACAAGCCCTTCCCGATTTTACTAAATTAATGTTCTGTAAAGGAGGAACAAAAAACAATTGTGTTTCTTCCCAGATTAAATCACCTTTGGCAATATCCTTCTTAGCATACAACCCCTTTCCTCTCTTGTTGGTCATAACAATTTGAACTTTGTCTGGTAAAGTGATATCTGGGGTAGGTAAGGATGTGATTTCGTTTGCATATGTGAATTGTTGATTGGATTGTAATAAACCAAACTTCTTCAACAGAGTTTTCACTCTCTTTTCGGATACAGACCAGTTTGGATATTTTTGTCTAACTAAAGCATGTAATTTTCCAACACCTAACGATTCAGTGTTCGGATCTTCCTTCCAAATTGCGATAACACCATCCACAAGTTGTCTTTCATGAGGAACTATTGGACCCTCTTCAACCTCATCTTTTTTATCATTTATGGAGATAACCTCGACTTTTTTGGCCACTTCTTCCATTTCGTACAATCTAAGATCTAGTTGGTTATTTTTTTTTCGGGCCTGAGAAGTAAGTCAGATGAGACTTTGCCTAAACCATCACAAGAGGAAGTGGGGAAGTTAAAATCAGAATTCAACTAATAAATCAGCTTTCTAGATAGTTCTGAAAGCCTGATATAGCTGAATTATTCATGGGTTCCTCAAGATCACTTTCGCTCTGCATCTTACTGTGTGATTACGAGCACATGAATCAGATTTGAGCATAGATAAATTAATTTTAACACAGTATTAAACTTTCCCATAATTACGACTATCATTTCTCTTTAGCAAATTATTTATTCTAGTGAATTAACTTTGCAATTGTGTTCTATCTTTTGATTGACAGTGTTATAAAATTCAATTGCAAAAGGCTATTTTATTAAAGAGTGAAGATGTGAAAACCGTCATAAGTTAAATAGCGAAAAAATGGTCTTGGTTAAACAATATAAGTTAGATTATAAATTATAATAAATCAACATCAAATAAAATGTAAGTAATAATTACTTAAGGTATTTTAAGACAAAGATTCTTTATAGTCTAATAACTCAATAGGGTGATTTACAAGAAATTTTTAATAAATAGAGTAGCGCAAATGGTTTAGTGGTAAAATCCAACGTTGCCATCGTTGGGCCCCCGGTTCGATTCCGGGTTTGCGCATTTTTTTTGAAATTTTGGCTTAAATTCTTGGGGTCCGAGTCAATTATTTTTTTGCAGATGTTCTGAAACACTTTACATAGTTACTAAAGAAGTTTGTCAAAATACTTGATTTAGTAAGGTAATACCACAGTCATGTCTTTGGCACTTAAAGATGCAAAGAACCAATTAAGGAAAACGGTTAAAGAAAAGCTTGCACATGTATCTCAAGAGTCACTTAAAGTTCAATCCTTAACAATATTATCAAAGTTGAAAGAACATGAACAATTCATCAATGCTAAAAGAATTGCACTTTATATGAATATGCCTCACCTGGAAGTTCAAACTGGACCAATAATAAAGGAATGCTTCGATTCAGGAAAACAAGTTTATTTGCCAAGATGTGTAAAATCAGCAATGAATGATAGAAAACCAAATCACTTAGAAATGCTAGAAGTGAAAAGCTTCCAGGAAGTATTGAACTTGAAACCTCAAGGTAAATACAAGCTACTTGAACCAACAGAAGGCAAAGATATAATAGAGCAAGAAGGTGGTGAGTTGGATTTAATAATAGTACCTGGGGTTGCATTTACTAAAACCAAACAAAGATTGGGTCATGGAGCTGGATTCTATGACGAATTTTTGAATACATATTACAAGAAAAAGCAAAGAAAACCTTATTTGATAGGAATTGGATTACTACAACAACTAGTAGAATCATTACCTACCGAATCACATGATTGGGATTTAGATAATGTAGTCATTGAAAAGAGTATATATTGATAAGGATTAAATTAATAGTATTAGGGTTCATTAAATTAAGATCTATAATCGTAAATAAATTATCATATCATGAGAAGACGATAATTCCAACCATGCAGTTTTCTAACATACGGTCTGCATTAACCCAGCTATGATATTTGTTGAATAAAGTTGTTCCATCTCTACCTGCACATTTCATGATTTCTTCAACTCCCCCAGGATGAAAGTTAATATAAGGGGTAATATTGAACACTTTGCCATTGATGCAAGTCCAACAGTCTTCTTCTGTTTTATGCTTCTTTAATTCATCTTTCGTTATTTTGACATATTGGGGAGGTGGAGCATTGGGAGGCACACCACGGAGTATATAGCTTGGAGTCTTGTTGTTCAAATTAGCCCAGTCTAAAGGTGAATGGCCAGGTTTCAATGCTACTTTGTGTCTAATTGGACCTTTTGGCGGAGCTAAACCTCCTGATGCGACTTGTGGTGAATTGGGTGATGGAAAGGCTGGTACAGGCCGGGATAAACGTGAAGCATTTGGACGTGATACAGGTGGTGCTGGAATCCTTGTCCTTGAGTCAAAACTAGGAATGTTCGATGATTTTGTTCTTTCTGGAACAGCCGGAGTCACACTCAGCTTCATGGTAGATGGCTGCTTTTCTTCCTCACTCATCGTGGGTTTTAACGTATCTCGTTTTCTATCAGTGGTTTTATGGTAGTATTGTATATGCTAGACCGGATAAACTCAATTACCTCATCTATAAGTACGTTGTTGTCTAATATATAATGTGTTAGATAGATGAGAAGATCTGATGTGATGGCGCATATTACGTAATGGTGATCTTTGGCTCATGCTATGGGCTAGATACAA
The DNA here is from genome assembly GCA_030568535.1 of Suhomyces anneliseae. Taxonomy (NCBI): domain Eukaryota; kingdom Fungi; phylum Ascomycota; class Pichiomycetes; order Serinales; family Debaryomycetaceae; genus Suhomyces; species Suhomyces anneliseae. Next base: position 501,647 of record JAJMGB010000005.1, on the reverse strand, counting down.
CCCCACCCATTAATCTTACCAGAACATTTGATAAGAAACTACTTTTTTCATAGAAATTATAGTTTAATCTAATTGGAATTTGGCATAATTGATTTGATAACATTTACGCATAATAAATTTTTTTTTTAAGTTTTTCCATTTGGCTGCAAATAAGCAGACAAGATAACAAACATAATAAGCTAGTGAATATAAAAACGCATAAGGAATCACAGAATAAAAAATTGTGCCAAAAATGAAATTATTCTTCCTTACTAACTTTCTTTACATTGGAGCTACATTTGGAGCTGCTGTTCCAACTTGGGATCCAGTTTCCTTAGATAACAACTTTCCTGATGCTATTGATTTAGATAGATTCAATGAAAACTCTTATGATAATTTGAATGTGGATATTGACAACTACCTACTACAAGCTCAATTAAATAAGAATAATAATGAGCCAACAGTTATACAATACAGATTAAAAAGAAGACAAGACTTGAATTCAAAGAAAATGAATCATGTCTTGAAACGATCACCAAAATCAACCATTTACTTTGAAGACACTAATTCTATTTTGGTACCTGATACCGAAGATATATTGAATGTTGATGATATAATATTGAGAAAAAGGTTCGAAAAAGGAGATAGTTTTAAATTCTTTGAGTATAGTGGGGGAGAGCCTCAATCTTCAATGGTGGATGTAATGATTCCAGCAAGTCCTTGTCTCCATTTAGTAGACAAGCATGGAAAGGGTGAAGGTTCTGTTGGAATTTCTTATGAGATAAGTTTAACGCTAACTTTGTCTGTTGAAGGAGACGAAATTAATAGTCCATCAGGAGTGATTACCATTATTGGTGTTATGATTTTAAAGTTTAAGTCTTCTAGAGGGTCATCTTTTTCTGGATCCCACACTTGTTCTTCTACCAAGAATATTGGCGTAAGACTATTCTATAAACCAAGTTTAGTTGAGTTTGATGCCACTAGGAGGTTAACCATTTACAATTCTTCTGAAATGAAATTTTCAGTGACACAATGGATGGAGTTTGGAAAGATGAAGTTCCTCACTCAAAACCCCCCTTCTTATATCTGTGGATATGAGGATAAGATTGACTTGCATTGTGATGTGCCATCAACTGGTTTAATTAATTATGAGGGTGATGTTTATAATTCTACTCTTATTAGCAGCAAACGTGTTTTTTAAGAAATACTTTTGTACTGTCCTTCAATTGTTCTCATAATATATAATTTTCAAACATCCTGGTAGATTCAGCTCTCATGTAAGTTCGTAGATTGGCTCACTAAAGCTTCCATTAGACCTACAATTTCTTATCAGATGAAGAGCCTCACTCACAAGTTGTGAGGATGTGTTAAATTGAAGATAATACATAACTTATATAGCATTTTCTTCACTCAAATTTAAACGTAATAAAAATGCAAACTGGAACCCCTTTACTAGATACTCGTATACGTTCATGAATGTCCCTTGATCTGGTTTCTATCAACTCTTTCATAGTACAACATATAGACACTTGAAGTTTCAAATAAAACAGATGCTTTAGAAACCTCAGTTACTTGAGAGTCACTGATTCTCCAGAACGGATTCTTGATCATGGAAGGAATTTTCTTCATCTTAACCTTCTTGGCACTATCATTAGATTCTCTTCTTTCTTTGCCTATATTATCCAAAGCACCACTTGCTAATGCATTGGAGAAATAATCATCTGGTTGAATTTCATCAACTAATAATTCAGCAGGAGTTTGAGTACCAGAATGAACGATTTCTTGAATGCTTGATTCGTCAAGATGTCCTTGAATAACAGATGGACGACGACCCATCATATTTGAGAATTTTCTACGGAATCCATCACCGTTTGCATCGAGTCCTTGGGATGATCCTGCAACAGATGGTGCTCTATTTCTTCCACCACGATCTTTCTTAACACTATTTGAACGAGATACCGATAACTTTCTCAATCTGCTAGTCGGAGAATCAGACTCCTCAGTTTTATCATCGTTAATCTCAATTTTTTCTGATGGTTTCCCTTCATCTGCATCATATAAGAGTTCATCACTAATTTCATCCAACACTTCTGGTGATAATTTGAAGATAGTACCGTCTTTATCCTTCACGAATAATGGTTTACGCTTGTAACATTCGTAGTGTCCTTGGGTGTGTGATCCCTGGTGCTTAATAACTGCCTTAAGTCTGTATTTATAAACGTCATTGTCATTAAACTTAAACTTTTTGAAGTGCTCCTTCAAGTTATCAGTTTGATCTTCAGTTATAGGAGCGTTATTCAAAGTTTCAGGGGTTTTGGCAGCTAATGTTGACAGGTCTGAATTTCTGGCTCTAGTGCTTGTAACAGTGCTGTCTTTCAATGTAGCAGAAGTATTGATCGATTGATGTGCAGTGGAAATTACATCATTTTCTTCATCACTAGTATCATAATCCTCTTCACCTTCAGTTGTACCCCCCTCACTTTCAGTTACTGTACTGTCGTCAACAGCATCATCGTCCTCATCTTCAGCACCTTTTTCATCAAAATCTTCACGTTGAACTTCTTCATCTTCCATATCATTGAAATCATGTGTCAAAACGTGATTTGGTAAAGTATCACCAGCACTTCCAGTTTCGGATCCATCCACCAAACCAGCCGCTTCAGCTTCAGCCTCAGCAGCAGCAGCACTTTGAAATTTTTGAAGCTCTTCATGATATTCTTTACCAATAGAAAGAACCAACTGATCTTTGAACGAAACCCTGCATGAGTTTCTTGTGATGTCTACACCATTAAATGAAGATCTTGAAAGATGAAGGCCAAAAATTTTCGGTGGTTTGAGGATCTGGGTTTTTCTAAACACAGTAGAAGTAACTTTAGAAATATCACATCCATTTTTGTTATAGGTTTTTATAAATTCTTCAAGTTCTGGGGCCAAATCTTCATTTATAGCTAATTTTTTATCTTTATTGAGTTCTTTGATTTCTTTAATAAGTGGATTTGGGTCATTTGGATCTCCACTTCTATTCTCTTCTTCAACAATCTTCAGAATTCTACATTTCAAACATTGATATCCTTCAATTGATTCAGATTCATTTTCATTCAACAATGTTTCAACATCAGTAGATAATTTTTCTGGTGCATGGAGAGTCAACATCAAGAATGGAGAAAACAGAGGGGTGGAAACTCCTTTACAGGTTAAACATTGCATTTGACTTAACACTAAACCAGAAAATGGGAATTCGGGGATTTCAATCAGTTCCAAGGTTTCATAATCTTGAGGTGAAGGAACATTATTTATACCTGTTAATTTAGCTAAATTAGCAGTGATGTATTTATGATAATTTCTAATTTTCAAGTTTTCAAATTCTAAAGTTTCATTAATAAGCTGAGTCAATTCTTGAGCATCATGCTGAGATCTAGAAATTTTGGCATTGAAGATGTCTTCGAGACTGTGTAAAAATGTCCAGACAGAAACAGTTCTCGAAGTTAGTTGAGTATCTTGTAATTTCTTGACAATAATAGCCAATGAAGTATGAAGTTGAATATCGAATTTATTCGAATTCTTAAACTTAGTATTGTTCTTTGGTTTCGGTAATTTTGATACATCGATATTCTTTTGCTTCACAAAGGCTCTTAATTGCTTAAATGAAGTATAGAACTTATTAAGGTACTCGGTTAAACCGGGTAATGATGAATATGCTTGCATGGACAGATTGGCAAAGCAATCATTTCTCATATTGATAAGACCTGTGGTATGTTTATCAGGACGTTTAGAAAACATGACTGGGCTTGGACGTAAAGTTGGTGATAATATGTAATAGGTTAATGTAAATGATGCAATTAATGGTAAAGAATATGACAGATAAAAAAACTGTTCCAATTGTTTAGTAGTAGGGAGTGAAAATGTAAATGTCAGTGGAAATAATTGTGTCAATAAATCGTTAATCAGTGGCAACTGTTGTAAAGCACTATATAACTGTCTAAGTAATGATGATAAACTAAATTGAACCACAGAATTAGAAGAATTAACTGATTCCGAATTTGATGAGTAAAGGAGAGTTTTTAAGTACCAGAGACTCATAAACTTTCACAACAAAGATCTCGGTTTAGCAGAGGAGAAAATTCCAGCAAACCCGATAATGACAGAGCGGCGGATTAATACGGGGAAATGCCTGTCTCCGGAAAGATTCTTGGAGAGAGTAGTGCGTGGCTTAGATCACGCGTAAGGATTCCCGGGGTAATAGTAGTTTTTTTTTTTGAGGCTGATAGAGTCAAGAGTTGTGGGGGGTACTTGCGTTTAACATTAGGTTGATAAGTAAGGCTACATGAGAGTTTACATTGCTAAAATCAAAAGATGATCAAATTCGGAGGATCAGATAAAAAATGTGGTGGTCTGCTATGACGTGATAAAAATTTTTTAGATTGTCCTTGATGGAACATTCCAAGACGCAAAGAAGCCGCAAAACAACATCGTACTGTGTATAGTTCTTAGTTACCGATCTTATAAGTGGCTTGTCATATATAAGAAATTAAGCCTAAACAACTTAGTTAACAATCTATTTTGACCTCAAGTGTATATACTGTATAAAAAGGGATAATAAAAAAGAATGAATTATATATAAATATATAAATGGGTATTTAGATGTTATTATCATGCTATATTAGATTTAAAAATAAAGGAATGAGTGAGTTATTACGGAACATTTGAGTATATGCAATTGCAAAATTAATTAATTTCTTTCTCCTTTTAAACTCAACTTGAATTCTTGTTCATTAAAAGTTGATTAATCTCATGGTCACGTATCCAACAGACACAATAATAGCATATGCAATAACAGAACTTGGAACACCTCTAGTGATAAAAGTACCTACAGTCAAGTATGGCTTTCCAAATTCGTCAGTCATACAAATGGCTGTAACATTTGGAAATCCAGAAGTAGGCAAACCCATAGCAGCAGAACAAAGTAAAGCACTGGCCATAATCAACAAACGAGGGTGAGGGTCTGGCATATGATTACCAATTTCTGAGACTAATGGAATAATAATAAGAGCGGCAACAGTATGTGAAACAAAAGTAGCCATAATCAAAATCAAAAGACCGAAGGTGAGGGTAACTCCAAACAAAGAGAAATCTTCCACTTGTTTTTGAATTTCAGTTGCGATGGTAGCCAACAATCCCAGGGAGGCGACTGCCTTACCAAGAGCTGTACCACCCATAGCTAATACCACAATGTTCCATGGGTAGTTATTGAAATCTTCAGTGCTTAATAAACCAGGACCAAAGAAGAGGATGATAGGGATCAAAGCAATAATACCCATTTCACCAAAAATTCCTTGTAAACGAGAGGCAATACACCACAAGAAAATTGTACCAGCGGAAACAGTAACAATATACCATTGCACACCGGAGAACTTATCATCAATAGTACGAATTGGAACAAGATGAGTGTTTTTGGTAGGGAATGTTAACAACAAGAACAACCAAATTAAAATCAACAGCAATACACAAACTGGGATAGCAATTACGAACCATTGACCCCATGATGGTTGAGGGTCCATAGCTCCAATGGCAATCATGTTTTGAGGCAGCGCAATTGGAGATGCCATTCCTCCAATGTTAGATGCTAAAGCGATACCTAAAATAAGAGCATTAATGAAACGAGATCCTTTTGGTAAGGTACGTAATAATGGTTGGATAATGGAGAAACAAAGAACTGGAGCAGCAACATTGGAAACCCACATAGACGCAAATAATGCAACAGACATAATAGTAAGTAAAACCACTGAAGGATTGGTTCCTGCTTTTGATAAAATCCAAGTGGAAATCAATTTAGCAATATGATACTTGGATAAAGCAGCAGCTAAAGTGAAACCACCCAATAATAATAAAATGACAGAATTCCACATGGTCGATAAAATGAACTTAGAACCTTCTTCAGCATTCATCAAAGAGCCATCAGTATTCTTCAAAACACCAAGACAAACAATTAATAAAGGAATAAGAAGAGAGGTGACAAACAACGGAATAGTTTCGGTAGCCCATAATAAAGATGCACAAATGACTAAAGCAAAACAATGATTTTGAGCTTTATCATCAAATGGTGAAAAGTTTAACAATAACATAGTGATGATCAGAATTACCAACAATTTCAAAATAGTTGGGTTTCTTAAAGATAAATTAAATTTGGACATGAGTTTTCCATCTCCTTTTTTACCATCATCTTTTTCTCCTGATAAACGGTCACCTCCACTCATTAATGTAGAGTTAGCAGCATAAGTCTTACGCTCAAGACCAATCATATCTCTCCAAACAGTGTTTCTTTCCCAAACAACATGTTCTCTTAAGTGAATAGATAACTCTGCCTTGGCAGTTTCCAAATCATCTCCATGATTGCAAATCAATGCATACAACTTGATAAGGGAATATATATGGTCTTTCAAAGTAGTCATTGTAACATCACGGAAAATGTAGGTTTCAACTGGTAACTTGTTCAAGTAGTCATCCTTCAAATTTGTATTTAAAGATTTATCAAACTTCTTTAATGCCTTTTTAAAACCAGTTTGATTCAATTCAATAAAGGATTTCAATTCAGAAAGAGTGGTAAAAGATCCAATAACTCTTTTACGTAAAATAACACGAGTTTCAGATAAAAGAACTAATTGTGGGGGCATTCTATTAGAGTCAGCATTGTTTAAAGTATTCCACACGGTTGGAGATCTTGGAGACTTGAGGTAGTTGTCGATGGACTTAGTTCTAGTTAATCTAGCTCCTTTAGATCTTCCACGGCTTTCTTGGTCATAAGCTGCGACATCGTCGTCTTCTCCTTCGTCATCATCAAAGTCTTCTGCTTGAGTTTCTGCATCGGTGGTATTTGATAAGTAGCCTGGACCACTAGTATTACCATCAGTTTCATCTAAGGAGAACAGGTTTATTTCCGAGTTCTTTCTGTTACCACCCAAGTGGGAAGTACCATCCAATTCTTTTTCGAAATTCTCAATATCCACTATCAAGTCATCCATAGTCTTATAGACGAATTCTTCTTGGGTTTGATAAAAATCATCAATCTTCTTTAATTCAGCGTCTAAAGCTGCCAAGAAGACAACTGATGCTGATGTTCCGGAGCCTTCTCTTTGAGAAATAGATGAATAGTCATTACTTATGAGGTGGGCAGCTTCCAAATCTTCATCATCAGTTCTTCTACCTTTCAGTTGTTGCCTTAAATTCTCTCTTTGAAGTGAGTATATCAACTTTTTAAGCGTGGTATACGCTATATACTTAGAAGTCCATTCTGGTACAGCGTTGAACTGTAAGGAATGTGAGAACTTCATGATGTCTTTCTATTAAACTTCGTTGCTTCAAGTGGCGGATAAGTTGCACACAAGGTTTTGGGCCCTTTGTTAAAATTTTGTTTGACTAAGGAAGTATTTGACTTAATACTTTTTAAAAGTTTATAGAGGAATTTGAAGTGAAGTTAACCCTATAACCTAGCAATAGGTTTAAACTCTATTTGTTGGAGGTCAGGTAGTTTTTAGACACACGTGAATGATTTGGTGCTAATTTGCAGGCTTTGGACAATGTAAAGAACGATTTTGGACCCGGCCTTAGGCACGACCGGAGCCTTATCTGAGCACATCGGTGAATACACGTCTACAGAAGGTTTTTGGGCGGGCATTATTGACCCATACTATGTGTACGCGTGATCCTATACCCAAGTAAGGCAAGAGATTCTTTTTTACATGGTAAGTAATTTACAACGGTGAACTGAAGCCTGTTGATTTACTTCAAGTATTTGTAGGTTGTATAAGTTTGTTAATAACGATTTGAGCCACGTTGTTGATTTTCTCGTAAATTTGCGTTTTTTAAATATCTGGAAGGAGTTATCGGGCGTTCACTACAGTGATATATGCAAATGGGGTCTTAGCGGGTTGCCGTGGAAACTGTCCTTAAAAATAACCACATTTTCTCGTCGCCAAATTTTTAGTGTTTGATATTGAAACCTAAATGATTCTATCTCGAGTCTAGTTGAGACTTTGGAGTCACCTACACCTACAATGAATCACGTGATCCGAAACCTTTTTGTTCCTGCACATGACTCGAAACTGAGAAAGCAAACTTGTGATAAACTTCGTAGGCTGTGAGGCTTTGAGTACGTCACAAATATCCTGATTGAAAACATCCTACTTTTATTAGATATCATATCTATATCAACATGGATTTCTGTTTCTTTTTAATTGGGTGTATGTATCAGGGTCAATTGATTTATTACAAATCGAGTGCTTAATGCTTAGTTCAAACATACATGGAACATTTGCCTAGTTAAGATCATTGATTGTGGGGTTATACTAATGACGTCTACTTATCTCACATCTTATACAAAATACTAACACCTAGTCAAAGAATTCAATAAACCATTACCAGAAGTTGGTCAAATTGCCAACTACTGTGGTCATTGTCATAATCAAGCAGCATATGCAATTCGTTCCATTAATACTGTCACCTTATTTTTTATTCCAGTGTTACCATTCTACTTTTCTAAAAAGATAAAGTGTTCAATCTGCGGAACCTCTGGTGATATAAATAATGAAGTTATCGAACGGATGAAAGCCGGTCAGCCTGTGGCCATTGGTTGATTCGTTGAAAGTTTACATTCCTCATATCCTTGGCCACTCCAGAGTTCATTCAATATTTTGGCCAATTGTATACTTTCACATTATAGGACAATGTCATAATGATGTGAGGGCTGGTTATTTCGATATGAAAAATATGTTGGTATTACAAAACTGTTTCTCAACTGACTTAGATTGCTTAAAATTGGATCCAAAAGTTGTCCTTAGAGATCTGGTATGACTAGGATCAAATATTTAAATACTATATCTCCAGAGATTTTATCTCAATAGTTTACAGAAGTCATATTTCACATTGTAGTTATGTATCATATTAAGTCAGGTAACGGCTTTGTAGGAGGCAACATATAAAAACCTATGGAGTAAATATGATAGCACTCCTAACTATAGAAAGCTGCTAGTGATCTCGATTCGAGAGATCGCTTACTACACAAGTACCCAATAGCCGAGTAATATGAAGCGCCAAGAATTCAAGGTTGATTTTTTTGCCCTTGAATTGAGTATGATACATCGAGGATATTTTGCGACTTTACACTGGTTGCAAAATGAAGGTGAGTGAACCAACCACGCTTTATTGCAAAAGGGCCCAGGGTATGGAAACAACTATTGAGTAATGTAGACTATAGATACTGAGATAGAGATCACCATATATAGCTTACTTTGGCGTGTTTGTTTTTATGGGCCGAAGACCGGAATGTAGTGTTAATTGCAATTAAAAGTCTGTGGATATACATATTTGTAAAATTTTTGCAATTTCTCAAAAGAATATTACAAATAATGATTCTGTTTGAGGCCAAAGAGAAACACAATAGTCCAGCAATAGACAGTAATTTATTCACCCCATGTGTCAGTGGGGAAGACACCAACATTGAACGTGTTTCTAAACTCCCACTTCATGACTACAATGCCTTAGAGAAGAGAGGGTCTCTTGTATCCAAAATTAAACAAAGAATAAAAGGAAATCAAAGAGGTCTTGAAATTGACTCTTTGTACAAGCTTGTGGAAGAAGAATTAGAAAAGTTAACTAGAGGTATGCCTCAGGATAACCAGTCAATTTCTTTAGAACTTCAAGCAGAAGTTAACAAGCATCTTCAATCTCAGTATGATTCAAATACCGACTTGCAATACTCTCCTTTAAAACTTCAGAAGGCAGAAAAAAATGATTCCTCTTATCATATGCCCGAGAGAATAACTCCAAACTGTCTGAAATATCCAAATTATCCGAACTTATTTGTTGATCCAACTCTCCAGTTAGCTCCAAGGCTACATGAAGATCTCAATGAGGCATTTACCGTTAAAGTCCGGGGCGACAAATACGACATGATAAAGCTAACAAAAGACTTACGAAATTCTTTTTTGATTAGTCTTGAGTCTAGAGACCTTGTTATTTTCCAAAAAATCTTGACTACCAAAATACGGATTCTTGAAGATAGAAAAGATCGCAATGGATCAATGTATAAACTCCTCATAGAAATTTATGATGATTTAGAAGCTCAATGGGATCAAAGAAACAGAAACTCGAAGAAAATGAACCCTCTTGACTTTCTTAAAAATCGTACTGTTTCAGTCAAAAGACGAGAACGTAGGGATGTGACGGATCAATTGCTTTGAAAAAATTGCTAGGTAATATAAATCTGATTTATTTGAATTCAGCTATTTAATAAAGGATCCAAAAAGTTAAGTTAGATACTTCAATTCAGCTTTTGAATAATTGCAAAACAAAAAAAGCCAACACATTTAGTGCTTTTCCTTTATGGCGTCTATATTCATGAATAATATTTATGACCCACTTGGTATGTGATATCGGGTATAATTATCATTCTAATGGTGTTCTCTAAAAAATATTACGGGTGTGTATACTAATCGTAGATCTATGGAAAGAGAAACTAGCAAAATTAATTAGTAAGTCATTGGATGTGGCAGTTATAGCTAGAGACAAAAAAAAGCCAGCACATACAATTCTCCGAGGAGAAATCACTTAATACCTTGTAACCACTCTATTCATCATCTTTATGGTTGCTATTTCAGAACACTAACAGGATGGTCATCTTATCAGTAACTCGTGCAATACCCATGCGCGCGTCTGGCTCCGAATGTGAGTGAGGCTTCCCCTTTTCTCTCATCGAAATCTAAATGTGGCCACCAAACTTCTGTTTCTTACTATTTACACATCTACAACTATAATATGGCTTCTAATTCCAACTTTAGAGCACAACCAGCATCTCAACAACTTTTAAGGTTGGTGAAAACTCAACAATTCTACTGGTTCTTGGGCCATGTATTTGCTTTGATCAACTTTACCTTACAAGCTGTGGTCTTTTTCGCTCCTACTTTTTCATTAAGACATTATCGTTTTACTTTATTATCGATCTTAATTACTTATATCATTGTCATCAAACAAATCTACTTCAAACGTTTGAACTTTTCAAATATTTCAACAAAGGCTATTGTTAGAGATGAAAATGTTCATTATTTCATATTAGCACTTACCTTTTATTTGGCAAGTTTTAAGATCGGTATAATTTCTGGTAGTTTATACCTGTTTATTATCTTTGCCGTATTCCATTCTTTGACTTATTTCCAAAACAACTTGTTGACCATTTTAATTCGTGATATTAGCAGCCAACAACGTTTCAACTCTATGATTAATAATTTCACCATGAAATATAATCAACAAGCATTAGTTCTTGCTGCCAACGCTGAAATTATCCTTTTATGTCTTACCATAATTCAATTAATCCCATCATTCTTTTTCCAATTATTATGGAGAAGACAATTAAGTCAATTCCTTACTAAATTTGTGGTATTTGCCGTTGTCTTAGTATTTAATAAATTGAGATTTGACATTAATCCATATACCAAATCAGTGGTTGAACAATTAGACACTCAAGCCAATAATTTCCTCCTTAGGCTTAATGATCCAAGAATTATTGAAGCTTACAGAAATGTCAAGGCTAATGCCATCCAATACTTGGCAATTATTAGTCTTCCAAAAGAAGAGACCAAGAAGACTCAATAATCGAATCATCAAGCAAAATCTTAGTGAAAGATTTAAATCCAGTTTCTCAATACAAAGAAAACTCTTAGTGGATTGCCTTTGACCGAGTATCAAAAAAAGTGGGTTTTATTATGTTCTACGAACTCAATTTATAGACTTAATTTATAGTAGGATATTAATGTCTTCAAATAAAATCCGATGTATTTTAAAACTTAAGACCAAGTTCTAATTTTCAATAAATGTAGTCAATGGTAAACTTAGACCCTTTTCTGAATATTGCAGTTTATTGGTGTTCAACTAGTAAAGTCTCAATACTCACCAAATCTACAGTTGAACATTTGCGACAAAACTTCCAACAGACTACATTAAAACTAGTGACAATGGCCTCCCAAAGTACCAAGAAATTGGCTAGTACCAATGCCGAGGCATTGAAGCAATTGCATACTTTTTCTTTAGCCATAAATGCATTCGTCATCATCATCTTATTCTTGTTTAGAAGACCAAGCAACTTCAAGCCATACATCATTTTTTCCCTTCCAGCATTTGGTTTAGAGTACTTTATTGAGAAAAGTGGACGTCCAACTTATGCTGCTGATGCTGCTAATCCTCGTAACTCCAAGTTAGTTCGTGCTGGTGATGATATCACCCGTGAAGGTCTTTACGAATACTTTTTTGATACCATTTACGTGACTTGGATTATTGATATTTTATTGATCGTTTTAGGAACCAATTATGTCTGGTACTTGTACTTAGTTATTCCAGCATTTGCAGGATACAAGGTGTTTGGAATCGCTGCTCCATTCTTAAAGAAGAACAAGCCTTCCGCTGCTGAAAAGGAACAACAACAGCAACAACAAGGAACCACCAAGAGTAAACGTCAAACCAAGTTAGAGGCCAGAAGAGAAAAGGGTCCTGGTATGAAGTACCGTTAGTTTACATACATAGTAAAGTTAAAAAAAAAGAAAATAGGGAAATAAAAAAAAAAAAAATAACAAAAAACAAGAAATATAAGACTTTTAAATTTTCATTCTTCATTTTGTAGTAATTATTGTACTTACAGTCGATGTATAAGGTTATCTGTTGGTTATGAATAGAATATGGCCAAGTTAACCCGCAATCAGATCAGCCCAACATGCAAAACTTATCAACAAAATTTTCGAGCTCGAACTACAGGTTACCTCCATACGAAAGTTCACAGTTTTAAGCTGGTCAAAACAGAATAGAACATACATCACCTGCCACCAATGCCAAAGGTTAAAGATCTTGATTCATTCATTGAATCAGCTACCGAGTTATTAGCTGCATATCCATCCACCACCACTTTATCCATAACGTACACCAATGTTCAAAAGAAACAAAAAGATGGAAAAGTCTCAAAGGAAAAGACCAACAAGGCCACTCATTCAGTGTGCAGCAAGTTATTCGAGCCAAAATCTGGTAAATGCATCAAATACACCACTTTTAAGATAAAAGAATTATCCAGAATCCTTACATTTATTGGACCAAAGGGGGTTAGTGTGATAACTAAGACCAAAGGTGACAATGAAGAAGAAGAAGCCGTCCACAAGGTTGGATTGGCCAGTATAATGAGTAATTCTAAGTTCGAAGAAACCCCTGAAGAAGAAGCTCCTAAGGAAGAAGTTAAAGAAAGCACTCCAGTAGTGGAAACTTCTGCTCCAAAGAAGAAGAAGAACAAGAAGAAGGGTAAGAAGTAAACGGAAACCGAGCTGTTTTCAATGTATAATACACGCATTATTGAACGACAATCAGAATGAAAATTCAATGTAGGAATTACTATAGTAATAGAGTATTTATCTAGTAGAACAGAAGATAATTTTACTTGTTTAATTGCAAAGTTGGAAACCAGTTACTCAACTTATTCCTACTGGAAGGAAACGCTTCATCCAAGACCAAGATTGATACTTGATAATTTTTACAGTTATTAATCGATTTTATAAGTTGCTTATTAAATTTATTAGACTCTATTTGGTTTATTAAAGACCAAAGCAGCAAAAGAAGTGAATAATAAAAAAAAAAACCATTTTAACAGGAGTTGTATAACCCTTCCAATGGAAACCTCTACGAGATCAGATCTCAAATAGAATTATATAAATAGCTATTAATACTTGAACAATCCCTTAAATCTAGAAATCAAGTTTTCTCTTCTTCCTGGAACACGAGCAGATTCTCTTGAAACTGGAGCTTCTTCTTTTCTGCCATTATTAGGACTGACTGGGTATGCACCAGGACCACTGAAAACAACAGGACCATCAGTAGGTTTGTTGTTAGGAATTGTAGATTCAGAATTATTAGAAACAATTTTAGGTTTAGTAAATGAATTGTTTCTGGAATTAGCACTGAAGTTAGCAATAGAAGTATCTGGGGTACTGGCACCACCAGATTTACTTTGAGATGCACTGGATTCAGGGTTGGTCAATACAGTTGAATTGAATAAAGAGTTGGTAGGGGTATTAAATTGTTCTTCATCAATAGTAGTTGTGTTGTTGTGATCATCTTCTTCACCAATGTCATGGTAGTCATTTTCTGAACTTAAGACGGAGACACCAGCAAATGAAGACTCAGAAGTTGAAACATTAGTGAGTTTATCACGGTGACCAGAGGACTCGGAAGTCTTTGGGGGTTGAGGCTTCTTTGGGGAGCTAGTAGCATCGACTACTGAATCATCAAAGTCAGAAAGGAGATCATCATCAGTCTTTATAGATTCGATGGTAGGTTCAGATCCTGGAGTGTCAGCTCTAATTTCACTAGGTGCGCTTCTATTTGCAACATTTACGATCGCCAGTTTTTCAGCGAGACCCTGATTTTTAGCAGCAACTGGAAGAGCAGGTTCACTGGAGATTTCAGTTGGGATAGAAATAGGTGTCTCCTTAGTTGCTACTGAATGTGAAGGTTTGGTGGTTGATGGTTCAACTTCAGGTTTGGCTGGCTTGGTAACAGTTACATCGACCAATTCGGATTCATCAACGTAGTTATTTTCAGCACCATCATCCCATTGAGTCTTGTAATCACTGCTTAACTTCCATTCACCGTCCACAACGAACTTAAACACAAGCTTTTGCTTAGATTCGACCTTGATTTCTTGTTCAAAAACACCATCAACTTTCTTTGCATTAAAACTTCTGGACCAGTTATCAAAATTACCTGTCACTTGGACTTCGGAGCCTTCATGAGGCCTTGTATGTTAGTTATTATTCGAATTTGTTGGGATAACCCTGATGAACTTGATATTCCTTATTTTTTTTTTTTTTTTTGCTATTTACCACATTTTAATCACTTGGGATTAACGGGATCCACAATAAATAAATGAAGTGATACCCTCGTTCACCACATTCTTTTGATCTAATCGTACTTACCACTTAACTGTATACGTATAACTCATATATATCAACTAACAATTATATAATAAGAAATGGATTTCGGGAGTCCGCAATTACTTAAATAGTTTTAGGATCGGGAGGTCAACAAATCAAGAATATTTCACTATACAATAAATTTATTTTATAGAAACTCTTTTACTATTACAGTGCATGGGAAGAAGTCGCCGCCCCCCCAAAATATGTGTGCAAAAAGAAGGAAAGTGGGAAAAAAAATTAAGGGGGCTCGGGTGGCTAGAAGTCCGAATGGGGGATGATTTCTGGGTATATCAAAAAAAAAAAAAAAAAATAACAATAATAACAGGGATTCCTATAATCAATTGCTCCGAAAAGCGTGAATCCCGATGCGACTCGTAATCATCGCAAGTGGGGGCGTGGTGGGGTGCCTTAAGGGTACGGCGTGTACTTTTCTGTAGGTAGTCAGGTAGGTGGAGTATCACGTGCTGTCCTGGTAAGGTTAAAAAAATCCAGTCTTTCCGGTAGATTCAGCTTTGGGGGTTTTATTAGGTATATTGAATATCAAATCAAAATTATGGTTGATATTTATCGGGCGGCTCGGAGTGGGTTGCTGTGTGATGTCCGATGTATACAGATTTTGGTTATCTGCGGAACAAAAATTTCCGATGCCACACACATAGATAACGACCTGCATAAGGCGGGCCACACAACTATCTACACGTGAAAACAAAAACACAACTAGTGACATAATAAATAAAATAAACCACCCGGTGTTTTGGTGACATGTTGTTTGATTCCTTTTTGAGTTTCAAACTCCGAAATTTTGGAATTTATTTCGGGAAATGGTGCTCCTTGGCGTAGTATCTTGTGTGCGAAAATATACACCTAATGACGTCACAAACCCTTGATAATATCTTCGGAATGCTAGAGAATGAAAAAATTGCATATTTACGTGTTCCAGATCGATGAAAAAGATTTCTTTATTTATGTTCTGCTTTTCCACTATTGTTTACAATTCTCTACGTGTTCCGAACCAGAAAATATTCTTTTACAATCCTGTTTTGCAGCCAAATCATATAATATGTGTCAGGGTTTTACTACTTCACCAAAAAAGGTAACCTTTAGTTGGTATTCAAAATTACAAAAGATTAAACTAATAAAAGTAGCCTGTTTGGCCACTTGATCTATTATATTATGCAATCATTATAAAAATGACAAAAAATTAAAACCAAACTAATAGGTTATGATAGGTGCAAAAATGAGTATCTTAAGTGAAAAATCTCACTCTTGCCCAAATACTAAACACGGCAATTGCTCTATAAACTATCAAACATGCAAAAAGGCCAGCAAAATAATTTCCCAAATTAATATCCAAATTATATGTTTCAAGTACTTGCTTTCCTGAGTTTAGGACACATCCTTCAACTCCACAATCGAATTCTTGATCTGCAAAACCAAGTTTAGCACAAATACCTACACCATATTTCAAAGGACTGATATAGTTAATTCCCTTGAAAAATGGTGGCATATGAAGCGACATTGTACCACCCATGAAAATTGCTAAAATGACAGTATTAGTCAAAATGTTGGTGGCTACTCCCATGTGGTTGAAGCAACTGTTCACCATAATACCTAATGATTCACCACACATAACACAAACCACACTAGTGGAAAACATCCCGAAGAACATTCCAGCATTACGAGGTAATCCCACTGCGAAAACAATTAAGCAACTGAAAAATAAACAGGAAACAAGTTCAATTGGGGCTTCATTCAAGAAGTATGAACCACTAAACTCAAGAACCCCATAAGTACCATCTCTGTATTCTTGGTAAAATATGTCTCTTTCGAGTGGATAAAGAGTAATATTGTTGATAAGACCAACATAGTACAAATTTAATGCTTCTTGAATCAAACCCAATCTATTGTCAATACCTGCCTGTGAATTTTTCAAAGGAGCAAAGAAGAGAGTGTGAATAACTGTTAAAAAGAGAGTTTGACCCGCTCTAGAAATCAAGACATCTCTTGATCTCAATGCGTTAATCAACTGTCTTCTAGTGATTGTAGGGAAAGTCACAAATATTGAGGATTTTTTGAATTTGTATTCTTCAACATCAATAGTGTTTTGAGGAACAGTAGGATAGCTAGCTATTCTTCTAGATTTCCACAGGTATATCATATGATTTACCCTTTGTTGACTAGTTTCAATATCTTCATCAATCTTGATTGAAATAAGATCCAACATGAAGTCTGCAATGTTAACCCCGATAGGAACTTCAAAACCAATGCTTTTCAAATAATGTGGAACTTCTTCAGTGGAACCATCATAAATGACCCTTCCACCTCTTGCTAATAAGAGAAGAGATCCAAAACTGTAAAACATTTCTTGTTGTGGTTGATGAATAGTCAAAATAATCGTGGTACAATTAGTGACAGCAAGATTAGCCAAGAGTTTTAAAATTTTTACTGCATTGGTCGAATCCAACCCTGAAGTAGGTTCGTCAAGGAATAAAATCTTTGGCTTACTCAACAATTGAATTGCAATGGACAACCTTCTTTTTTCACCACCACTGATACCCTTGGTAAATTCAGAACCAACAAGGGTATCAGCACAGTCAATAAGGCCAATTTGTCTAATTAATGAAGCGACTATCTGAGGAATTTTTTTATGTTCATGGAAAGGAAACCTTAATTTTGCCTGAAAATATAATGTTTCCCGAACAGTCAAATTGGCAATCAAAGAATTATCATGTTGTGAAACATAAGCGGATATTTTGGAAAGCTCCTCTGTAGAAATCGATTGAACACCATTAATCTTAATGGTTCCAGTGGAGCTGAACGATGAAAATTTAGGAAGTCTATTGGACATGTAATTAAGCAATGTGGTTTTACCACTTCCAGATGGTCCCATTATAACGTTGACCATATTTGGAGAAAACGAAGCATTGATATCAGAAAGCAAAACCTTTTCATTTTCTTGTTTTCCTAAAATACTACGTTGTTCAACCAGCAAATTTATTGACTCAGCCTTTAAACCAATATCCTTACTAGTGACCAATTGGGTGTTATTATTGGAGGAAGCACTTTGAATCTTTCCAACCAACTCTGGAGTGGAAACAATCTGAGTAACTGATTCATGCGAAGAGCCTTCCAGGACTTCACTTTCCTCAGGTTTTTCTTTTTCATCATCATTGCCTTCTTCTTCTTCCTCACCACCAAATCTATTCTTTTTGATTTTGGTGATTCCAACACTAAACTTCATGTACTTTAATGCTAACCAAGTCATCAATTGAAATCCAAAAAACCATGCTACTAAAATTCCAATTGGTTCACCAACCCAACCTACTGGAAATCCCAAGGTCTCCAAGTTATAATTACCTGAATATTCTTGACATCTTGCATCACCAGATTCATAAGGACATTCACCCATCCAGTCAGAAAATTGGTTAGCACTCAAAGCTCCAAATCCGTACCAGAAATAAGTAATATATTTTGTCCAACGAACATAAACTGGCATACTTGCAGCATTAACGAAATAACCACAAGCACTATTTTGCAACTGATAGAATCCATTGTAAACCAAAGCAGAAACAGAAAAATCACTAGAAATAGCAAAAACAAAGAGAGAAGATGCCATTCCCACAAGATTGACTAATATGGTGATAGCCACATAAATTCCAAAGAAACTCAAGTCTCTTTCACCATCACTGTTTTGAAGCCTAAGTCCCCACATGAAGTAAGTGATACACGAGAAAAGTACGGCCACAGGTAAATCTTCCAATAAAAACTTACCTAATCTTCTAGATATCAAAAACCCAGGAATACTGACGAAATGTTCACCGTACTCTCTATAAAAGAACATTCCATCAACACTCCATAATCTTTCAAGTTCAAAGAACATGGGACAAAAACCAACCACTTCCATCATAACATAAAGAACAGATGTAAGTGATCTAATACCTGCCAAGTCTCGGGCAGGACTGAAGAACATCCAACCAGTAGCAGTAGCTAACAAGATGGAACCAAGATTAAGGGCTATAAGAGAGGCCTTATCTCTGTAGGTAAGCTTAAACGTTCTCTTGGTAAGAACGATAAGCTCAGTAAGAAACGATATACGTTCTTTTTCATCTCTTTCAAAGAGTTTGATGTTATCGTAAAAGTGTTGTTTTTGCTCCTTATACAGCAATTGTAGAGGCTCATATGAAGCATGAGTTTTCCAGTTGGTGACCAACCGATCAATACGTTGCATAGTAGCAATCTCATGAGTTTTTGAGGTGGTATCCTTGATGGATAAATCTATAATGTATTCGATGTATGAAGATGAGTATTGTTCATTACAGGACTCAGGAAGAAGTCCCATGCTGTTGAAATAGGAGGCAGTATCTACCAAATTACCATAATAAACTAGTCTTCCACCTCTTGTAAGTAAACACAATTTATCGAATAAAATAGATATTTCAGGTCTTGGTTGATGGATGGAAAGAATAACAGTAATTCCGTATTCAGGAGATGCAAGTTTCTTCAAAACTTTGGTTAATTTTAAAGATGAAGAAGTATCAAGACCAGTAGTTGGTTCATCTAAAAAGAGAATTGATGGTTTGGATAATAATTGAATAGCCATAGATAATCTTCTTTGTTCACCACCAGAAAGATTAGATGTATGTGATGAAAAGGAAGTGACTACTTCATCTCGTATAGGTACCAACTCCAATACTTCCAAAAGTGACTCAATTAATTTTAATCTTTCTTCTTTGGTTGTAGATGGAGGTAATCTCAAATCTGCCTGAGTTTGAAGGGTTTCAAATACGGTTAATCCAGGAAGGAAGATATCTGTTTGAAGAAGATATGCATGTTTGATTGTATCATCAGTTTGACCTCTAGTGTATTCAACAATTCCACCAAATTGAAGACTCTTATTAGTCACATTCAATCGTTGTGATAACATATTTAAAAGGGTGGTTTTTCCACTACCTGATCCACCCATAATGGCAAGCATTTGACCAGGTGCTAAATCGAATGAAACATCATCTAGAATTCTTTTCCCTTTAAGATCTTCCTTTTCAATATCATTATTACCACTTGATTTTCCTACACTAACAGTTAAATTTCGGACCGTTAGTCCTACCCGATTATCCGGATGTATCTGTAAGATCTGTGTATCTAACATGATCAAAAGGAAAGGTATCTGACGTGAAGGATTCCTTCCGTTTATGAATGAATAATATTTTCTATCGACGTTGACGTTTCACGAGCAAAATTTGTAGTCTTTATAAAACATGGATGGAGAGAGATTACAAGTTTTTACGAATGCAAACTTTGGTAAAAGCGCAAAGCGCAAGTTTCTTAAAGAAGATGCGCAATAATAAAAAAGTGTGAAATAAGAAAAATCATTGAACTGTTCAAGTAGAAAATTCCGCGTTTGAAATGATAAGTCAGAAAAAAAGACTCATGATAAGTTAAGGTACCAAATTATGATGACTCAATTGACACCCATAAGTCACAAGTTATGACTTATGGTTTATTTCCCTTTTTATCTGTTCTTGTTAAGCATTTCTATAGGTTTCAATTTCTAAAACATCTCTTCAAGTTTAACCTTAAAATTTCTTGGGTACCTCGGTTTGTTAATGCACCTAACCATAACTGTATTGCGCACCTAATTTTCGGCGGAAATATCTTTTGCACCGCCGGTTCTCCAATTTGTTTCAAACGCAAGCCATCGCCTCAACAACTTAGATATTAAATCCTTAGGTCACATAGTTCCGGCTCTCCTCTTGTGGCTTACAAATACAAGGATTCTTCATAAGATAAGGGAAATAAAATTGAACGGCATCACCAACACCCCCTAGTTAATAAATCTGTTATCAATGACCTTTGGTACCTTTTATGCAATTTATCGCACTCAAAAATCAAAAGAGGAAGGTGGGGATTATGACACACCAACAAATTTTATCGCTTTTGCACCCACCCAATAACCAATAAAGCTTTGGATCAGCACTAGAATTAAGGAGAAAATTGACTCTTCAGTCCACCTTATCTATAAATAAATAAATACAAAAGACCTAAGAACGGTTCTGTGAAGAGCAGCTTCGGGTATCTCCACAATTGCGCTGAATTAAACGTCAGGTACACTCCAATTGTAAATGAAACAACAATTTGAAATGGCCTAATTTTTAGTAAAAAAAATAAAGGTTGATGCAACATTGACTCTTAAAATCCGGAATTACTGAATGCTCCCGATTTCCCTCAATATCCGAAATCTTCTTTTCAATTACATTTAGTATGATTCAGTATACCGACTCATTTGATAATAGAAAGAGTGATATACTATAGTGTGAGTTGACGGATCATGATCTTTACTACAATATTGAGTCTAGAATCTAGAAGAGGTGGCCCATGTTGACAAGTCTAGGCAGTGAAGAATAATTGGCTCTCTTTAGAACCACTAAAACAATCGAATTATAATTGCGTTTGACTGTTAGAAGGCTTAAGCAAATTATTTTTAGTCACCAGAATAGAAATTAGGGCTATAATGAGGCTGTATATGAGTGAATCTGGATTTTGACATTGGAAATCAAAATCATATATCGGGTCTTCATTATGTTGGAAGAGTATTGTTCAATTTTCTGAATCTCAAACCGACTACGATTTTTTGAAAATCTATCCCAAAGAATATAAAAACTTCAGGATCAAGAATTAACAAAGTTGTGAGACCATAAATGACTACCCAAAGTGATTCTAATGATTCGAAATAACAATTACTATTCCTTCACTCTATAAGAATTCCAATCCAAACAGATGAAAGCTCAAGAAAGTCTCTTACCATAGAAAGAGCGATCTGAAGGAGTAATTAAGTATCAATTCGTCAATTTACAAGAAGAAATGATTTCAGATTTAGTGCTAATTCAGTTCTGAAACCACTGAGAGCCAGTTCAATTGCAACCAGTCAGCTGCCAATCTCTACGACATTTGTGTCAATGGGTCACCAAAACATATGTAATGTTTAAGTCACTCCATTAGAGACAAACTCTCGCTGTTGCTATACCCACTACTGTATATCGATCTGGGCACTGGCCAGAAGCTTTATGCGCTCTTGACATATAAGACAAAGGAAAATTGGCTAGATGTGCAGTGTTAAGTCCTAATGTGTTTTTGCAGGTTGTCAGAGCAGCTAGCTATGTGTATGAGTGGACCTAGTCACGAATGCTAAGAAAAGACTTCTAAGCATCAAAAGTACTAACAAACACTATCTACTCATTACACCCTATTTCTTCACTAAGTGAAAAAAAAATCTACTTGTATAGGAAATGTGTCTATTAATAGTGTAGAAATCAGTTCACTTTGGGTACTAAGTAAATTTCATGTTCACCTGTACAAAGGCTAAGAAAATACATTTTAGCGCTTTAATACTATAAAATATTAACCAGACTCTCAGTAAAACATTGAACCAGATCCCACCTTCACCTCTAATTAATAAGGCCAATCCAGGTTAATGTGGTATGGTCCGGATATACTTCCTGTTTAGGTCCTCCAAACATGTGAAAAAAAGTCTCTTCTCTTCTAATCTCCCCCAACGTCTAACTCCACTTACCTTCCTTTTTTTCACACCCCAACCCTTCTCTTCTCTTCTTCCCTCACACACCCCAGCTTATTCCCAGGTTTTGCGACACGCACCACGCATCTGTGGTGGTGTTCTACGATTAGGTAATCACTGAAATTTTCACCACGCGTAATTAACACCCTGTTGATTAGATCGCATCCTTTAACAACTCGAGCCCTTCTTCCTTTCCAATTAGAACGAGGATTGACTCGTATTTTGTTGTGTGAATATATATCATGGCTAAGTCCAAGAACTCCAGCTCAGCCGCAAGGACAGCGGCCATCAATGCCAATAAACCCGCGTCCATCTTTACTGTTGATCCAGTGGTTGACCCAGTATTTTCCAAAGGTCCAGAAAGATCTTTCCTTGTTTCAACCCCAAGTCCTTCAGTGATTAAAAAACGTCTGATTGTCGATGTCAAGGAATACTACTTGCTTGCAATCCTCTTGGTATCTTCCTTGTATATCCGTTTATACAATTTATCAAACCCTCATTCCGTGGTTTTTGATGAAGTTCATTTTGGTGGATTTGCTAGAAAGTATATTTTAGGTAAATTCTTCATGGATGTCCACCCACCTTTGGCAAAGATGCTTTTTGCCGGTGTTGGATACCTTGGTGGATTTGCTGGTGATTTCGAATTCAAAAACATTGGTGATGTTTATCCTGCTACTACTCCTTATGTTTTAATGAGACAATTCCCTGCTCTTTTAGGTATTGGTACCATTCTTTTATGTTACTTGACTTTAAGATCTTCTGGTGTTAGACCAATTGTCTCTTTTATTACTACTTTCTTATTGATTATTGAAAATTCAAATGTTACTATTTCAAGATATATTTTACTTGATTCTCCTTTGGTTTTCTTTATCGCTGCCACCGTTTATGCTTGGAAGAAATTTGAAATCCAAACCCCTTTCTCTTTAGGATGGTTCAGATACTTGATCATTACTGGTATTGGTCTTGGTTTAGCTGTCAGTTCTAAATGGGTTGGTTTATTCACCATTGCTTGGGTTGGTATTTTATGTCTTTACCAATTATGGTTTATTATTGGTGATTTGAATGTTTCTGCTAAGAAAGTTACTGGCCATTTCTTCGCCAGAGGTGTCATTTTGTTAGGTGTTCCTGCCTTTTTATACGTGCTCTTCTTTGCTATTCATTTCCAACTTTTGAATCAAGAAGGTGATGGTTCTGCTTTCATGTCTTCTGCTTTCAGAGCTGGTTTAGATGGTAACACTATTCCAAGAGACATTAACCCTAAGGTCGGTTTAGGTTCTGTTGTTACTTTCCGTCATGTTGATACTCTTGGTGGTTACTTACACTCTCATGCCCATTTCTACCCAACTGGTTCTAAGCAACAACAAATTACTTTATACCCTCACTTAGACACCAACAACGACTGGTTGATTGAACCTTACAATGAATCCTTTGTTCCAGACACCTTCCAACCATTAGTTGATGGTACCAAGATTAGATTGAAGCATGTTAATACCGGTAGAAGATTACACTCTCATGATGAAAAACCACCAGTCAGTGAACGTGACTGGCAAAAGGAAGTTTCTTGTTATGGTTACGAAGGCTTCGCTGGTGATGCTAACGATGATTTCATTGTTGAAATTGTCAAGCACAGAACTGAAGCTGGTGATGCTCAAACTAATGTTCATGCTTTGAAGAGTGTTATTAGATTGAAGCATGCCATGACCGGTAACTACTTATTCTCCAGTGAAGTTAAATTACCAGACTGGGGTTTCCAACAACAAGAAGTTACCACTGCTTCCCAAGGTTTAAGAGGTTTGACTCACTGGTACATTGAAACCAACACCAACCCACTCCTCCAAGACGACGAAATTATTAACTACCCTGAGTTATCATTATGGGAAAAGATTGTTGAATCTCACAAGAGAATGTGGAAGATCAACCAAGGTTTAACCAGTCACCACAACTGGCAATCATCTCCTTACTCTTGGCCATTATTGTTGAGAGGTATTAACTACTGGGTTAATGAAAGCAAGCAAGTTTACTTCCTTGGTAATGCTGTTGTCTGGTGGTCTATCACTTCTTCTATTGTGATTTTCTCCATTCACTTTGCTATCTCTGTCTTAAAATGGCACGTTGGTCAAAGTGTTGCTTCTGATAAGGAAGTTTTCAACTTCAATGCTCAAGTCTTTTCCTACGCTGCTGGTTGGGCTTTGCATTATCTTCCATTCTTTATCATGGGTAGACAATTATTCTTACACCATTACCTTCCATCCCTTTACTTTGGTGTCTTGGTCTTAGGACACACCTTAGAAATCTTCACCGGTTACATTATGGCTCGTTCCAAGTACTTGCACAAATTTAGTTTTGTTCTTTTAACTATTTTCCTTGCTTTGAGTACTGTTTTCTACGTTCAATACTCTTCATTGATTTACGGTACTCCATGGACCAAGAGTCAATGTAACAGCTCCAAGGCTTTAACCGGTTGGGATTTCGACTGTAACACTTTCCATGATAACATCGCTGACTACAGTTTAGATCCTTCTGCTAGTTCTCCAACTGCCGTTGCCGATCTTATTGAAGATCCAATCGAACCAAAGGAAGCCAAAGAAACTGCATTTGTCAAGAACGAAGTTGCTCAAGAAGAGCCAAGTGAATCTCAAGTTGAAATTCCTGATGAAGTTCCAGAAGTTGAAATTGAAACCGAAGAAAACGTCGAACAAATCCCTGTTAAGGAAGAACCTGTTGTTCCACCTTTTGAGGATGATGGTACTTCCAGAGGTCAAGAAGAAGTTCAAGATATCCCACAATCTGAATAAACTAACACTATTTATTAAAGCAACAAAATAGTGTAAGATAACAATTTAAAAAAAGCAGTTTATTTAATGAAATTTCCTCGGGCATGAATACTCTTCCGTGGGTTCAGATACCAGGAGTGATTTATTCTCGAATATAGCTCCACAGATTCTCATGTATTATTACATGTTATCCATATTTATGAACAAACGGGTCAATGAATTCTACTTGATAATCCAAAATACTCTCATTTTTATTATTTTGGTTGTTAGGTTCCAGTTTTGATACTTTGTCGTTAATTCAACTGACTTCTATAAAGCTATAGGTTGAGTATGTACTAAATATATGATAGAAAAGCGTAAAATCACCAAATTGTATAAGAATTCTTGTTGTGTGTTGATATTTGAAAGAACTTGTCTATTGCAGTGGTTCAAATGTTTTTATAAATCTGATGAATGTAAACCATCAAAGTATTGTTGTACTCTTATTGAATAGTATAGTCATAAAGTTTTGATGTAAAGATATTGATGTTCCAACATAATGGGAACATCATTTTATTTTACCGGTGTAATTGAGTTTAGTAAATTATGGTATTAAATTGTTCTCTTGACTGATAGTTTCCGCTATTATTCATCCATGTTTTCTATAGTTCTTCCCTTCACGTATTTCTCGTTCTTCACCATATCCAATAACGAATCATACATGCACCAAACTCCCCAAAATACTGACACTAATGCATAAAGTGCAAAAGATACAGGGCTGGTATTTACCATGTAAGAATAAGGATAGCCTCCGTTTTTCCAGAACATTAATAAGAGGAACAGAGGCACATGAACGGATAAGAATCCGGTTCCTAATTCACTCATCCATTTTCTATATTGAACATCTTCTTCTTCTTCCACGTTTTGAAGAACATGAATTCTGAAAGCAGCCACTGGATACTTTAAGTATTTGAAAACTGTCCAATAAGAAACCAAGAGATGGATTGGGATTGTCACTCTATTCAACAACAATTCAGAAGGTCCAACAACTGAAGATGGCTCATTTTGGAAATAGTATCTGGCAGGAATTTCCACACAATATGTATGAATACTGGCGATCCATGCCATCCATAAACCGAAAGAAATTAATAATTCAAAGTTGAGTCTATCTCCCAATCTGTCACCCATATCAATATTCATGATTGGGGCAATTGGGGCAGCAGCGGCAGCAGCAGCAGCAATATTTGCTTCATTTACTTCATTATTGACTTCGACACCATTTGCAGCATTTGTACCATTTGCAGCTTCTTGTGCTTTCTTTCTTTCAAGTCTGGCATCAAAGGAACTCAATAAAATTACGAAGATGACAAAACCAATTGCACCGGAAAAGATATCCACGTTCCAATTTAATGGTAAACTGTTCTTGAAGAAAAATTCATTTCCAAAAACAATGCCAAAAGCTCTTACAACTGGTCTTCCAACCGCTAAAGCTCCAAAGAAAACAGTTAAGAACAAAGCAACAGCAAATCCCCATAATAAAGCCAACAATCCCAAATATCTCAACTTAAAGTTTGGTGGTCTGTACACAATTGCATATCTGTTTTCAGTAGTTACATTTTCTTCTTCATCCGAAGTAGGAGTTTCATAACCAGTACTAACAGGCTCTGTTTGTGGAGAAATTAATTTATCATCCTTTGTAACCGCCACAAAAAGCTTCCTGATATATTTTCTAGAGAGTGTATCATTATCAGGAACTCTAACAAATGAACCATTTGGTACAAAACATGCCTTAACTTCAGGGTTCTCTTCAAAGATCTTCAAAGCTTCTCTATAAGTGGTTGGTCTAGAATAATCAGGTTGACTAGTGCCTAAAAATTGAAGGAACAAATTACGGTAGACAATATAACCTCTTTCTTGAGATACTGGTTTTCCTAAAATGAAATGAGATAATCTCATCTTATGAGAAGAAATTTCAAAGACTCGTTTCCAATAAATATGAATATACTTTTGGAAAAGTTGAATAGATGCAATAGAAGCTAATGCAAGGATTGGAATCACCAAACAAATATGGAAGGAAGGACTTGGAACCTTGGTATCATCTTGTTTTGCTAATCTTAAACCCCAAGTGACACCACCAATACCGAATAAAATAAAACCAGTATAAACCTTAGCACTCAAATAGATTCTTGATAATTGTAATGCTAATGGTTTAACCAAAGCATCGTGAATAATTCTAGCATTTGGATCTTCAGGTGATCTAATGAAAAATAAAACACCTGGTCTTAAAATCTTATTTCTAACCATTCCAACGAAAATGGCAATGAACAACATATAGGTAGTACCCATTAACCAAGATCCGAATAATCTGGTATGAGAGGCCAGACTAAATTCAGAAATAGATGATAAAAGAAGCAAAATGGATTTAGAACCATCTTCTTCTTTTCTAGAAAATTCAGGAAGAAGTAATGGAGCTCCACAGAAATCTAATAACCATCCACAGTAAACAGGGAATAAAAAGATTTCAATTGCAAGAATAAAGAAAACTTTAACAGTAGAAGTTAACTCAAACAACAATTTATAGACTTTTCTGGAACTTCCCATTAAAGGCTTCTCACCCGCGGTTAAAGTAGACATGACGGAATAAATAGCATACCCAACAATACCATAACCAATAGATAACAAAGTAATTCTTTCAAGGAAATTAGGATGAGAGGAAGGATGGATAAAGATCGAATCAAAAGTTTCCCAAGTAGGTCCATAAAAGTATTGTTGCAATGTAAGATAAGCGAATTCTACTGATTCAATTTTGAGTAATTCAGTAAAATATTCTTTACCTTGGTCAAGATAAGGAATCTGAACATTAGGTACAAAACGGATTAAATTGGTAACCAAAACTCTAACCATGGAAGCAACTGTATTTCCAAGCATGTGAGGAATAAAGTAGAACACAAACAAGTAAATTGCAATGATACAGTCAGCAAGTATTGTCAATTGAATTGGGGTCTTGAGATTGAAGGCAAACCCAAAAATTTCAAGTAAATCACCGCCTCCATTTACTTCTGCAGCAGCAGCAGCGGCAGCAGCTTCAATTGCTTCAGCTTCTTCAGCGTCACCACGGTTTTCATCAAAATTATCGACTGCTACTTCCAAAGGAACACGTTCTCCAGGTTCAGCAATTTGTCTTGGAGCAGGTTGAGCAATTGGTTCTGGAGCAGGTTGAGCAATTGGTTCTTCAAGTCTTTGTTCAAATTGTTCTCTTTCATGAGGATTATAATATTGGGGTGGATGTTGATCTGCTAATGTATCATTTTGTGGGTTAAAGGCATTGTCTTGTTCAATGTCTCTTTCAGGACCAAAAATTTGTTCGTAGTCACCTTCTTGTAAATGTCTTCTTAAAGCTTCTTGGGTTTGAGGTTCACGAGCAGGTTGTTCATGTTCAAGATCACCAATAGCTCTAGCTAACATTTCCAATTGTTGAACATTTTCGGCAGCTTCAGCATTGCCTTGAGCACCATCAGTTCTGAGAGCAGTCAATGCTTGTTGTAACATATCCAGTAATTTTGTTCTTGGTTCTTTACCAATTCTCTTTAATAAGGACTTGGTATAACCTTCATCTCTGACCACCCATTCATGTTCAATAAACAATGCTATGTGAACTAACAGAAACACAAAGATATGTCTAACACCACTATAATAAGTATATTGGAAAATCTGTTCACCATAGACAAAGAAAAGTTCGATTGGACTTAAAGGACCAAGTGATTCAGTGTATTTAACAATATCGAATCTTCCTAATAACAAGGCTTCGAGAATCGTAGGATTTTCTGCTGGTAATGAACCATCTATGGCCCAAGTATAAACTCTTCCAGCAAACTTCCAAAATAAAGGCAATTGTAATAAAAAGATTACGTATAAAGTAATCGATAATGATTTGAATAAACCAGTAGTTAAAAAATCCCAAAGTTTTGATAATATTAAACTGAAAGGTATTCTCTTTGGCATGGAAGGATCATATATGGTTTTGAATTTATATTCAGTGTTACAAATATCACATTTTTGAGTTGATTTGTTGGAATGTTTTAACCAGTCAAAAAGACAATCTTGATGTACGTATTTGATAGAACCACGGCATTTACAAGGATGAAAAAGTGGTTGTGATTCCGTGGCCTCCTCACAACAGATCCGACATGTTGGTTCCTGATCTATCATGGTGTATGAGGGGTCCGATATAGGTATAACGAAGATCTTTAGATGGCGTGAACTGGATGACGATATCAAGGTGCAAGTCACATGAGAATCTTGATTTGTGAGCTGTATAGTTGCAATTTGTGATTACGTGAGCGAGATCTTTTTTATTAGGAGATAGAGTGGGGAGTGGGAGTATATTTAAATAGTCTACATGTAATGGGTTCATTAGGGGGTGCTTATATGGGGTGACTCTACGGATATGTAAGACGGGGTCATCACTTATAGTGATCATCCACCTCTCAGAATCTGGATATAAATTGGCCTGGTTCGGCAGGAGTTATTGAGGTTAGTAGATAGTGGTGTTTTAGGCGTAAAGGTACGGATACAGGCAGCGACATGTTGCTTAGCGAGTGATAAGTCATCTATACGGATTATTACAGTGGCAACAGTATCAGGTACGGTTATATACGGATAAAAAGGGTACTAGGCGTGGAGCTTATCCAGACACTCTTTTAGCATGGCTGTATTATCAATTTTTTCAGGATTCTGGTGAAAGATTTCAGATATAATACGAATAGTGATCGGTGAATCACTAAATATATATTTATATTTATACTTATATCTAATTATTATACAGTAAGTTTTTTGAAGACCATAGGATCGTTATATGGACTCAAAGGGAAAGCATTGTACAAAAATCATGTCTTGAACATCACATTTCCTGTCACCTTTCTCTTCTTCTTCTTGGTCTCTTCCTTAACAGGCTCTTCTTCATCTTCATCCTCTTCTTCGGAACTACCATCACCACCGCCACCAGCTTGGCCTTCGGTGAAATTACCGGTCTTTTCTTCGAACATCTTCTTGACCTTTTGAATTCTATAGTTTTGTTGATTAATGTATTGGAATCTGGCTAATTTGAGTGGATCGTTTCTGAATGCAAATACCAAGTCATTCATCTTGACTCTCAGTCTTCCCTGTGACCTAGAGTAGGCTACCACTTGATGAGAAAGGTCAACTAAGAAATCAACCATTATATCATCTAAACACAGCACAGTGGCATCACTAGAAACAGGTCTATCACCCAATGCATAAAGAAGGTTCTCGATATCTCTCAGGAAAAGGCCCAGGAACTTCTTTCTTCTCTTTGTGTTGGTGATAGGAGGTAACCTAGCTTGGTATGGGGTAAACCGCCTATAGGCAGAGGTGGCAGCTAATGGAGCCCCGGAAAGGGTGGAGGTGCTGGTATATGGTGTATGGGTATATGTATCGCTGGTAGTTGGGGGATTGATATTGGGCACACTTGACACATTCGGCATATTGGACACATTGGATACCCCAGGAACAGTGGAGGCGCTGGGCACACCCGAAGGCAAGTTCAGGCTGTAGTTATTTTCAGCCATTGGTGATTTGCTTTTGTATAGTTTCTAATTGTATAGACCAAGTTTGATATAGAGAATTGTCCGCGCACGACCATACCACCATGTAAGCATATATTACCATTAAACTACTAATAATTCTAATAAGTGTAATAGTATAGTTATTCACATATACAGCCAAAAGTGATTAGTAGGATACTGGAAACTTTGGTTTACAAAATATCCAAAATTTTACTACCTGGTAACACTAACCAGTTCATACTAATAAAATGTCAATATTATTAACTATACAAAGTTCTAAAAAATCCAAGAAATATTAAGTAACTGGCCCCGGCAAGTTACCTTGTTTGAATAAAACAAAAGATGTTGCTTCTATACTTGAGTATTAAATTTTCTTATTTTTTTTTTTACTCAAGCAACAACTTCGGTCTTGGCAAGAGGATCTCTCTTCTTCCATTCCATGATCAAATCATCCTTAGGGAAAATGGTAGCAAAGACCTTGATTTGTTCAGATAATTCAGTCTTGTGGTGAATCAAATCAGCGTTCATTAAGAACTTACCCAACATACCAGTGAACATCATAACGACGTAGTTCTTACCAAGACACTTGTGTTGACCAGTACCGAAAACTAACCAGTTACGGTTTTCCATTTCAGAAGTAGCATTTTCCCATCTTTCTGGAATAACAGAATCTGGTTCTTCATAAACTTCTGGATCATGTAAAGCTGGGTAAAGAGTTGGAACAACCATAGTACCCTTTGGAACAGTGTAGTCTTCAGTGATTGGGAAGTTTTCCTTAACCAAGTAAGGAACCATAAGGACTGGAGGACGGTAACGTAAGACTTCCTTGACAACGTTTCTAGTGTAAGTCATCTTGTTAATAAGGTCTAAAGTTAATGGAACAGATGGGTCATTGTTTCTAACGGCTAATTGTTCTTCTCTAACCTTGGCGGCAATATCAGCTCTGTCAGCAACAATTTGGAATAACCAACAAGCTAAAGAAGAAGAAGCATCTTGGGAGGCGAATAAGAAAGTGAAAATAGCTTCAGAAATTTCCTTGTTAGAGAATTCACGAACCAATAATTTTTCTTCAGCAGAAGTAACACCCTTAGCCTTGTGTTCCTTAGCTTGCTTCATCAAGTAAACCCATTCATCGACAACACAGTTTGGAGAACCATTTTCTTCACCAATACGCTTCTTGGCCATAGCAGCACACTTTTCAAAGATCAACATGGTTTCATGAGCGATCTTCTTACCGTACCAAGTCTTGGTGTAAGGAATAATAATTGGGAAGTTAACAAGTTCCAAAGCAGCAGTGACCTTATAGTAGTTGTCAGCGATTTCGGCGATTTGTTCTTCAAGAATGTAATCACCACAGAAAGATCTTAAAGAAAGAGCACAAAGTAATTCTCTAAATTCTGGGAAGAATTCTCTTGGAGAATCGTAGTTAGTGAACTTTTCAAGGTAAATATCCATGTACTTTTCTTGAACCTTGATGTAAACTTCTAAAGCGCTGGTAACGAAAAGACCATTTAAGGACTTTCTGTAATCACTATGAGCCTTACCATCCATGAAAACCCAGTTGGTTGGTCTTAAAATCTTGTAAGCAGCATCAACAACACATGGTCTAACATACTTTGGAGAACTCAAGATCTTTCTAGCCAAATCTCTAGTGGATGCAATAACAACAAACTTATGGAAAATAGAAACACATGATAAAGGACCAGAATTCCACTTATCAACATATTCTTCAAACTTAGGATCAAGAGATTCTAAGAATGGACCAATAATAGGCCAGATCTTATATTTTGGACCAGCAATATTACCCTTACGGATTTGATACATAACTTGATCATAAGTCAAACCCAAGATAATAAAGGTAAGGGCCCAATGCCACCATGCTAACAGTTGTGCAAGGTCAATAACTTGAGACAAAACACCGCCATCGATCTTTTGACGGATCTGCTCAAGACCATGAGCTATTGGTGAGGTACTATTAACACTCATCTTATCTATAAGAAAAAGAATATAACAAAAGGTAACTTCTTTTTCTCGAGCGAAGGATTGTAAGATTCGTCGTATAGGAAGAAATAACAAATTAATTTTATACTTATTCACACCCACCAGGAGACACACACAGGAGAGGAAAAAAAAAAAAAATGCGTCAAAAGGGAGACCCTAATAAAATTTTTCAGTAGAGGTATAAATAAGCAGAAAGTAAGCGTAAGACGAGAATAATTAGGTGGAAATGTGATCAGCGTAATATTCAGGTTACATTCTATATATTAGGGCAATCTTGGCGTAATTATTGTGGGAAATCTTGTAGTGAAGTGGTACCACTTGCCTAGGGGGTAATGGTAATCGGCGTTATCGTATACATCACGTGGACCTAAACGATAATGTGTAATGACAATATGATCGGAAGCCATAGGCGGAACCCGTACGCGCCGCGGTACGAGATCATGTGAGTATAGGGGAAACAAAACAAGTAGAGATGGGCCGATCACCGAGAAAAAAAATAATAATAGATGTGTCGTTAAAGTGTCGTTAAAGTGTCG
Organism: Suhomyces anneliseae; assembly: GCA_030568535.1. Classification (NCBI taxonomy): domain Eukaryota; kingdom Fungi; phylum Ascomycota; class Pichiomycetes; order Serinales; family Debaryomycetaceae; genus Suhomyces; species Suhomyces anneliseae. Next base: position 468,227 of record JAJMGB010000005.1, on the reverse strand, counting down.
TTAAAGTGTCGTTAAGGTGTCGTGAAGTGTCGCGAAAAAGTGAAATGAAGCAGTGTCGCAACCAGAGTCGCATCTGGAGTTGCGACAGACTTCCACGACACATCTTGTAAATGTGCGACACACCACTCATCTCCCCATCACCATCGCGACATTTTTGTAGGCTATCTTTTTTCAACTCATCTGATGAGCTATTAGACAGATTCGTAACTTAAAAATGGGTAAAAGAAAGTCGAATTTGAAAGACCAAGAGAAGAAGAAGAAGCTCAAGCAAGACAAGGATGCCGAGCTTGCTTCTGGGTTCTTTAACGGTGTCAATAAGTCTCATGAAGAAGAAGATTGGGACAACCAAGAACAAGACTATGAATTAAGACCTCGTACCATTAAAACCGTTGATGTCACCGAAGGATTGCCTATCAAGCGTTCAGATGGTAGAATAGAAAGAGTTGTTTATGAAAAGAAGAAGAACGCAGAAGAAAAGCAAAAGGAAGAAGCCGAAGAACAAGCAAGAAGAGCAGCTGAAGCTGAAGAACAAGCCAGAAAGGAAGCTGAAGCCAAAGCACAAGAAGAAGAAGAGGAAGAAGAAGACGACGAAGATGCCAGCCTTACTCCACAAGAACGTCTTGCCAAGATAAAAGAAGAAATAGCTGATCTTGCATCTAAATTAATTGAAGACCCTGAAGAAAACTATCAATGTCTTACCAGATTAAGAAAAATGTCTGAATCCAAGAATATGGTTACCAGTCAGTTAGCAATCATGGCATTAATTCCTGTTTTCAAGTCATTGGCTCCAACCTACCAAATCAGACCTTTAACCGATGCTGAAAAGAGAGAAAAGGTTAGTAAAGAAGTTGCCAGAATCAGAGCTTTAGAACTGGCTCTTGTTTCTAACTATATTCAATATGTGGACAACCTTGCAGTGTTGGCCAGAGTATCATATTCTAATTCCCAAAACAGTAAAAAGATCACTCCTGATCAAGTTAAGAAAGGTTTATTAGCCACCAAGGCTGCTTGTGAACTTTGTCTTTCATCATTACGTCATTTCAATCATCGTTCCGAAGTATTTGCAATCGTGATACGTCGTCTTAATAGAAAACCTTCTAATCCAGATGATTTGGAAGCCTTTACCAAATGTCTTCGTGTTTTAGAAACATTATTAAAAGAAGATGAAGAAAATGGTGATATTACTCATGAAGTGGTTAGAATTATGACCAAATCTATCATTGATAAAAAATTCAGAGTTGATGAATCCGTGATAAATGTTTTCCTCAGTCTTTCACTTTTGGAAGATTATGATCCAAATAATAATAAAGATGATCAACCTAAACAAAAATTAAAGAAGAAAGATAGAGTCCATTTATCCAAGAAGGAAAGAAAAGCTCGTAAAGAACGTAAAGAAATTGAAGATGAAATGAGAAAGGCAGAACAAGCCATAACAGTAGAAGAAAGAGAAAAGTATCAAGCAGGAGTTCTTAAAATGCTTTTGACTCTTTACTTACAAATCTTAAAAGCCGGTACTCATACTTTAGATTCTACCAAGAATGATGCTAATGGATTAATGGCTGCAGTTTTGGAAGGTTTATCTCGTTTCGGTCAAATGGCTAACTTCGATTTACTTGGTGATTTCCTTGAAGTTCTTAGAGAAATTATGACTGATATTGTTGATGAGCATTCAATGGCTCTGACTGATGAAGAAGTTGGTGGACTTTACAGTGCTCAACAACTCAGAACCGTGTTACTTTGTATTGCTACTTCCTTCACATTATTACTCAACCATACCACATCTGGAAAATTACCAATGTCTATTGATTTATCCAAATTCATTACATCTCTTTACACTCTTTTGACTGATTTATCACTTGATGCTGATTTAGAATTCAGTCACAAATCTCTTCGTTTGGCTGATCCACTTTCCCAATCCGAATTTAACAAGCCATCGGTTAATGTTTCTACCAAATCTGAACTTCTTTTAAGATGTCTTGATTATATCTTTTTCCGTTCTAAAAACGGTACTATACCTCGTGCCACTTCTTTCACCAAACGTCTTTACATAACCATGCTTAATACTCCAGAAAAGACCTCTTTGGCTACTTTGAAGTTTATCGGTAAACTTGCTGCAAGATATGATGAATCTCTTAAAGGTTTATGGAATACTGAAGAAAGAATCAGTGGTGAAGGATCTTACGTTCTTGGTACAGAACGTTTAGATAGAGATGTGGAATTAGAAAGATCTAATAGTGGTGCTGCTACTTTATGGGAAAATGTATTATTGGAAAACCATTACAGTCCAATGGTTAGAGATGGTGCTCGTTCTTTATCTAAGAACAGTAAACCTAGTGATAGACGTTAAATAGCATAATATAGAATTAACCAATAAAAATCAGTTGGTGGATTAACTAAAATGGAAATATTCTATAGGCGTGTAGAACACACAGTAGACTCTAAAGAAAGACAATAAAGAGATTGAGTTTATGGTAGGAATTGATTTGTCATCTCTCATTACAAATAGCTGCAAAAATAGAAAATTGTCGTGACAATTTCGTGTCACTTTTATGTCGCGACACCATCACATGACTCTTCATCTTTGCCAGAAGATTCTATCTTGCCACTACCCCATATAAGCTGTGATCTAAACACATACCACCATTTCTAAAGTTATACATTACAATGAGCCAATTCTCCCTTGTAAGCTCTACAGTTCTACCTCCATATTCAGACAAAGCCATATTACCACAATCGGTGCTATCAACAATTATCGATGCCATACCCGAATCAGAGCTTCCACATCCATTGATATTTAAGCTTAAAGATGGCAATAGTCAAACATTTATTGGTGTGAAAGAGTTCTCCTCTGATGAAGAAGTCATTCAGCTTCCTAGTAATATAAAGAAATCATTTGGTGATGAAGGAACCATCGAATTGGTTACCGATTTACCCAAAGCAAACTCACTCAAGATGAAACCTACACAATTTTATAACATTGAAAACTGGAAGTTCTTTTTAGAGAACAAATTGACCCAATTTTACACCACATTGACCAGTGGAACCAATTTAGTTCTCGAAAGCGACAATTTAAGATACGAATTAATAATAGAAGAGATCAATGATTCATCACTGTTAACAGCCAGTATTATAGACACAGATATCATATTAGATGTGGTTCCACTCAATGACAAATTAGCCAATGAACAAATGCTTGAATTCACAAAGAGTCCTCATAACAATATCACAGAAGTCGAAAATCAAGTAGATATAAAACAACTAAGACCTTTTTCAGATCCTAAATTTGTTCCTTCCATTTACAAAGTCGATTTAACCAAATACAATAATGAAATCCTGATTTCTGTCAAATCAGAGGATCTTCCAAATATTGATATTCTTGTTGGTTTAGACCGGTTTATCAACTTGGAGAATTTCAGAAACAGTACCATGGCTCAAAGTGGAGATGAGAAGTATATTTGGATTAATATGAAAGATGACGATATAGTCAACAGACTAGCAAGAGTTAAAGAACAACAAGAACTAGGAGACTCTTATGATGAAATTGACAAATGGCTCTACTTTATTCCATTTGCTTGGGAAAAGCCTTCAGATGCCACTATTCTCATTGAAACACACCATGAAAGCCCAGCTCCTGATGTAGAAATGGAGCCTAGTGAAGATTCAAAGCAATGTTCAAACTGTGGAAAATGGATTGCCAAAGAAAAGTTTGCATTACATGAGGCATACTGTTTAAGAAATAATATTAAATGTCCTATTTGTGGCCAAGTTTATTTCAAAAAGATTCCAGAAACCCACTGGCATTGTGATAAAGACAGCTTCCATACAGATTCCCCATTACTTAAGGATAAACACATTAAGATTTTCCATTCGCAGCCATATATTTGCAGCCATAGTCCTGAAGGACCATCTTATGATAATTTCATAGATTTGGCATTACATAAAGCCACAGACTGTCCTCAAAAACTACATGAATGTAGATTCTGTCATTTAGTGGTACCACAAGAAGAATTTACTTATCAAGATAGATTTGAAAACCTCACCCATCATGAAAATACATGTGGTAATAGAACTACAGAATGTTACAAATGTGAGAAGATTCTTAGAATTAAAGATCTCAAAAAGCATTTACGAATGCATGAGTTAGACAAGGTTAGTTTCAATCAAGAAAGTAAACTTAACTTCCATAAGTGCAGTAATGAGAACTGTGTGAAATTACTTGATACACCTACAAACGACTTAAAGCTTTGTGACCTTTGTTATGGACCATTATATGTTGCACAACATGATCCTACCAATATTAAGCTTCAATCACGTATTGAACGGAAGTACATGATTCAACTCACTAAAGGTTGCGGAAACGCATGGTGTGATAATACATACTGTGCCCAGAACAAAGCCATGAAGGGACGTCCAGTAAAGGAATTAATGGGAGTGATTAATAATGAGCTCTTGTCCCAGATCCATTCCCCACCTTTACCTATAAATGCCAAAAAAACAACTCCAGCAGTTAACTACCTTTGGTTTTGTGTCAATGAATCGATTGCAAACAAGAAACAGATGTTAAAGGAAATTGAAACAGAAGGACAGTATATGCCGGAGATGATTTACAAGGCTGTTAACAGTTCGAATGACCCACGCGAATGGTTAAGAGAACATGCAGTCAAGAAATGAATAGAAAATCCTGATCCAAAACCTTTTGCCTCTATGTATCATCAGGAGAAGACGTGTCTATGAAGCAACCAGATTTGGCAAGTTCAACTATATATAGATAGAGTAGTACACTGCCCTAGATGGGTAGGTATCCAGGGGCTACTGCCCAAATTAATTAGATAATAGACTATTTAGGTTAGACAATAGATCAGCACTAGACAACCGTAATCCGAACCGAACACATCGAAATCTACTGAAGGATTGTAACTAGCCGAATTTAACCATACAAGATTATAGTGTGTTTCAGAGTAGTACCAGTACCAGTAGTGTGCCACACCTTACCACATACAAAACACCATGATCTACAGTAAGTTGCACTTGACAAGTGGCGGACCTCCGGTGCGGTGGTATAAGTGGCAGTTACGTGTTACCCCCCACATTCACCCACATTCACCCACATTCACCCTCATATGCTGACTCATTCTCATTCTGATCCCATCCCATGACCCGTGATTTCCCCATAGCCCGATACTGATAAGTAAATAGCTATCTCTATTGTTCTCGCACGACTCCGATAAGACCATATGTTTTTCCCTTATGACATCACGCCAAACCAAACGGTATGCCCTCGGTGTGGGGCATTTTTTCCTGAGAGGCTTAGGTAAGCGGACCCATTCCCGAAGCGGACGCGATGGCTGGGACTGTGCCATATTTGCTCAACAAACTCATCGATCAGTAAAGCCCCAAAAGAGCCAGGAAAGTCCAAATCAAACCGTAAGATATTGACCTTGTTAAAGACATATTTACCATGTAAGAAAACATCTCTGTATCCGTTGTAATCCGACCCATCGTTGTCTTCTTTTATTCTGCCTTTATCTCCGTTTTGGTCCCACACAACCCACAAGCTGCCTCACCCTAGTCGCACGACTGGGCTAAGAACGGGTCGTGCCCAGAACTGTGGAAGTCACTTGTTATCGCCCCCTTACAACTATATAAAGATAACCCTTTGCTACAAGCTAATTCTACTTTCCTTGTACTACCATGTTGTTACAAAAATCCGTCGCTATCTCCATATTGGCCACCTTAGGTGTCCAGGGATTACTTATCCCATCTCTTGATGTCATTGAAGTGTTTAAGAACACCAAGGACATTGCTCCAGTTGAAGCTGAAGTTGACCACAAGGATGTGGTTCAAGTCCAATTCGATGAAACTCCTTTAGAATCCTCCCCAATTGTCAAGTTAGAACGTGATATTATTCCTCACAAATACATCATTGTATTGAAGGATGACGTTTCTCCAGATGCTGTTAGCTTCCATCAAGAAAGAGTTGCTTCTCATCACGCTAGCTCTTTAGGTGGAATTGACCCAACTCATTCCTTCTTTGCTGCTACCAAAGACTTCAAGGCTGAAGGTGGTATTATTGATTCTTTCCGTATCGATAACTTGTTCAATGGTTACTCTGGTTACTTCTTGGACTCCACCATTGATATGATCAGAAAGCTCCCTGAAGTCAAGTACGTTGAACACGATTCTATTGTTCACGCTACTGAATTCGACATCCAAAAGGGTGCTCCATGGGGTTTAGCTAGAGTCTCTCACAGACAACCATTGAGTTTGAACTCTTTCAACCAATACTTACACGACACCGAAGGTGGTAAGGGTGTTACTTCTTACGTCATTGATACTGGTATCAATGTTAACCACGTTGAATTCGAAGGTAGAGCCAAGTGGGGTTCCACCATTCCAAATGGTGACTCCGATATCGATGGTAACGGTCACGGTACCCATTGTGCTGGTACCATTGCTTCTAAATCTTACGGTGTTGCTAAGGAAGCCAATGTCGTTGCTGTTAAGGTCTTAAGATCTAACGGTTCCGGTTCTATGTCTGATGTCGTTAAGGGTGTTGAATTCGCCGCCAAGGAACATCAAGCCGCTGTTAAGGAAGGTAAGAAGGGATTCAAGGGTTCTACTGCCAACATGTCCTTAGGTGGTGGTAAGTCTCCAGCTTTAGATCAAATTGTTAATGCTGCAGTCAATGCTGGTATTCACTTTGCCGTTGCTGCCGGTAACGAAAACCAAGATGCTTGTAACAGTTCTCCAGCTGCTGCTGAAAAGGCTATTACTGTTGGTGCTTCTACTATTTCTGATGCTAGAGCCTACTTCTCTAACTACGGTAAGTGTGTTGACATTTTTGGTCCTGGTTTGAACATTTTGTCTACCTACATTGGCTCTGATTCTGCCACTGCCACTTTATCTGGTACCTCTATGGCTTCTCCACATATTGCTGGTTTATTATCTTACTACCTTTCCTTACAGCCAGGAGCTGAATCTGAATACTTTGTTGCTTCTAAGGGAGTTACTCCTGCTCAACTTAAGAAGAACTTGATCGCTTTCGGTACTAAGGGTATTTTAACTGATATTCCAAGTGATACTCCAAATGTTTTGGCTTTCAATGGTGCAGGTCACAATTTAACCGACTTTTGGGGTGAATCCGTTGGATCTACTGATGAAAACGTCGACAAATTAATGAACCTTAACATCGAAGAAAAGTTAGAAGGTTTAATGCACAAGTTTGAATCCAGTAACATCTTGGATGAAGTTAAGGATATTGTTGATGAAGTCTACAACTTTGTTCATTAGATTTTTAAAAGAAGTTGATTTCTTCATCTATTCTTAAATTTTATATGTCCTCCACTCCCCCACCTTTTTTATCTTTTATGTCTTTAGACCCAATTAAACGTAATTATTGATTAATTTGTAGTAATTAAAAACTATAGATACTTTAAAAACTTAATTACACTTAATAAGAGCGCGTGACATTTACTGCTTTAAGCGGTTTTTTATTTCTGTTGAATTTCGTAATTGTAAAAATTACCCCATAATCTGTGCTTAGGTAATCACGCCACCGAGTGACCAACGCACGACTTCACTTACATAAGCGTATCAACCTAATTTAGTGACAGTCCCAGTGACTTAATAACGCCAACGATATCCTTATAGAATTTACATAGAACACATATCATTTTACACAAGATGTCGACACCTGCCAAGAGAAGACTCATGCGTGATTTCAAGGTAAGTAAAAGTTTGTCAACAAAGGCTTCAAAGTGTCAATAGAGATGATCATCAAATGAACATAGTGAGGAGAGTCACCATTTTTAAGATACTATCGAGAGATAAACCATAAAGACGAGGAACCAACAGATCAAGAAGGTCAATAATGTGGCTCGGAATTCATTTTATCCCATTTTCAACGAGTTTTATTACGTTAAGTCTTTGCCTTCAGCGTCTAAATATCAAGCGAGATGAAGGCGAAGAAGGAACACCGGATAGACCAAAAGATTCCATAGAAACCGAAGATAAGAAGACCAAAAACCCCAAAATAAGACCATAGCCGTTCAAGATTATTTCCAAGATGAAAAAAACCACATACTAACCAAATAGCGTATGCAACAAGATGCCCCTAGTGGAGTTTCTGCTTCACCATTACCAGATAACGTCATGACATGGTACGTATAAATTTTTAATTACTTGTGTTCAAGTATTGTCAAACAAAGAGTAGTACTAACAAATTTTAGGAATGCTGTGATCATAGGACCTTCAGATACTCCATTCGAAGATGGTACATTCAGACTTATATTACAATTCGATGAACAATACCCAAACAAACCACCAGTGGTCAAATTTATTAGTGGTATGTTCCACCCTAACGTATATGCATCTGGAGAATTATGTTTGGATATTTTACAGAACAGATGGTCACCAACCTATGATGTGTCATCGATTTTAACTTCCATCCAGTCATTATTGAACGATCCTAATATTCTGTCCCCAGCTAATGTGGAAGCAGCTAACCTTTACAAAGACCACAGATCACAATACATAAAGAGAGTAAGAGAAACTGTCGAGACCAGTTGGAATGAAGACGATTTGGATGACGACGACGAAGATGATGATGATGACATCGAAGAAGATTGAACTATGTACATTGTGACTATAAACGAATTTGAATGTATGATATATATAGAGCGAACTCAGCATGGTGAAAAATGTAGAAATAAGTAGGTTCTTTGAAAGTAAACTAAAGAACAATATTAAACACTGATCCATTGGTTCATTGGTGTGAATTTTTTTTCCTGGTTTATGTAAAATGAAGTTGTTTTTGGTGAATAAGGTTGATTGATGAAACTTATCTGATCCATAAGTAGTACCACTTCTTACTCTTTGCCTTTTCTAATTTGATCTTTTCTTCCTCTTCTTGTTTCTTTTTCTTGGCTTCTTCTTCTTCTCTTTTTCTTGTTCTTTCCATTTCGTATTTATCTTCAATAATGATTTCAAGTGGCTTACCTTCTTCACCAACTCTCTTATCTCTAGCAATAGCAAACACAGCAATGAAAACAGTAAGATAAATAAAGAATTTGGTAACACCATCCATTTTCTTGACATCAAATTGCTTAAGTCTAACAGGAGTTTCGGCCAATATCACTGGATCCTTAAGCTTACTAATTATGGTATTTGGAGATGGATTGGTGGTCTTTACATGGGAAGGAACTTTGAATGGTAAATCGTATGGAGCTTCTAAGGTTCTCCAATTCTTGAAATCTTCACGAACTCCCCAATCACCATATGCAATATAGTAACCCAAATATTTATCTTCAAGAGTCAATTTTGTCCATTTTTTATCATATTTGTCTTGTAATTCTTGGAGAACTTGTCCTTGATGAAGAAGACTCAATGTACCGAAAAGAGTAGGGTCTTTGAAAATTGGTTCAGTGTCGATTGGTTGAGTGGCATCGGATGATGACATCGAGAATAATGATCCCATATCTTTCAATGATTGCATGGCCAACTTAGCGGCTTCTTGTCTAGCCTTATCAGGATCTTGTGGAGGAGCTTCCTTTGCGGCACTGTAGTTTCTGAGACCGGCTCGTATACCGAGGCTCGGCACTCTAGAGCGAATGATAGGACGATACATGATTTGTAGGGGAACTAGAAGCCAACAATATTCACTAGTTTCTGGAGAATCTCTCTGTATGGATCTGGAGACAAAATTAGGTGCTATTTGCAGTACGAGTTGGATGGGAAAAAAACGAATTTTTCTCGATCCAGCACGTGACCAGTTCGCACTAGAAATCCCCAATTTTAATTAACAAATTACTGGCAGATTAGCCATAGTACAATAAAAGTTTGGTAAAGACATTTTGAGTGATTGTTCCAAAAAAAAAATCACCAACGGTGATGTCACCAAGTCAGAGACAATAAATATGGTGACGTATTTTTGAATAGCCAAGAATTTGGAATTAAGACGAGAGTGAGGGGTGGGAAGGCAAAAATTCAGACGAAGATGAAATGGCAATCCACAGCGGGGTGGGAGAGCAATTGCTAATTGTAATTAGAAAAGACAAAGAAAAATGATACAATTTGGCAAATAACGTCAAAACTATGTTTACGATTGACGTTTATAATTAAGCGGAGTTACGATATTTCAAGTCAAGTATGTAAGCTTACACCTTCTTGAGATTTACGAGACTAAATTGCATTTATAATATGTCTAACTGTAAGCACACTAGCCTTTAGAGGCGCACTGGAACCAAATCGGGTGGTAAATTCGGTTAAACATGCAGCATTTTCGATGACATATTTAATTGGAGGCAGTACTAATTGGTAGTGAGGTAAGTATAAGCTAAAGGGATGCCGGGGAATTAGTTTCAGATAAGCGATAGAAGATCCTTGCTGCAAGGATTCCCCGCATGGAACTTAAGTATATTTTATCTAATTTAAGGTGTCTAATTGACAACTATTTGCATCAATCAAAAATTCAAGTATTTGAATATCCATCAATTTTCTTTTTTCCTTCCCTATGAGAAAATACATCGCCGGAGAAATGTATTCCTTAAAATGTTAAAGTAAGGGGAGATTCATTTTTTCTTTTGTTTTTTTTTTTGTATGTATATATAAAAAAACCCGAGGACATTATTTTAAGCTCTCCTTTTTTGAAACAATACGGCTGCATTTATTTCAATATGTAGTTTGATAAATTTGATTGATAAGTATTTCAGATTGGACTGATTGCATTACAAAAATAACTCCGGCATATCCGTTATCCGTTAGTTCGTAATTTTGATAACTCCTTGTTGACATTTTTGACTTCTCCGCATTTTCTCTTATAACTTCTTTCATAAAATTGATGTTCCATTTATCCAAATGGTTAGGATCATCAATGTTTCAGTCGTCATATCCTCGCCGCATGAAATTTATGTGGAAATGATGATTGTCCCGGAAGCCAGCAAAATTTCGGCGGTTTCAAGCGCTGCCTCGGCTCTCAGATATAATTTTCTCTCCCTGTTTCTAACTTCTCCCCAACAACATATCCGAAACAAAAACATGCTCCATTGGAGGAAAAAAAAAAAGAAAACGTAAATATAATGTTTTAACCATTTCCACATCCAATTCAATCGCAATATGGTTTTGTTGTCCAATTGGCAAAAAAAAAAAAAGAAAAATAGTTTTTGTTTTTCTGTCTGTCTGTCTAATTGTCTGTTGTTGTTATTATTATTGATGTTGAAGATTTTTATAATTAAACCCTACATGATAAGTCAACTAAGCACGAACTAATTTAAAACCCTATACAACCATGTGTTTACCGCTTCGCATTAAACATCTTAATAACTCGAGTATGTGGGCCCTGATCTCTATTGTATGGAAATATGTATGTAGCGCAAACCAAGGTGGTCAATAGCCAGGTATCCACATGGCACAAACAATTTTTGAGGATAATAAAACATCCACCACGAAAGTTCCGGATTCAAAGGAAAAATCCGAACCAAATAAACTCCAGCCAAAAAAAAAAAAAAAAAAAAATATTAAAATAAAGATTTTTGAAAAAAAATAAATACCCTTTGAACAACCAACACAATTTTATCCAATTGCCAAGTTTAATTAAAACGTTTATATAGTTGTAGTAAAATTGAATTGATTTTTGAAATTACCAAAAAACTATAAAACTGAAACTAAAACTAATAATTCCTTATTAATGGTATTGTTTATTGGATAACTTATTTTTTTTTTTTTTTTTAAAGTTCCTAAATTTTCATTCCTCGCATTTCGGTTCTCACTTTGATCGCATCCCCACTCCTTCGCCCAACTCGTCAGACCAATTCTACCTGCCGGTTGTGTCTAAATCATTATCACCACTTTTTCTAATAAAAAGTTCATCTCCATCGTTACTTGCCCCGAGGACTGTTTGTATACCAAGCTTCATTATTCATCCCTTCGGTGCTTCTCCTTCTCAAGCATAAACTAGTTGTGGTTCTTTGATATTTGCGCGATAGTCCCGCTTATACATACCATTTCCTTTGCAACTTACATACCGATTGCACCAAAGTGTTCCAGAACTTTATACGAGGGCTTCTCTTGAGTGTAAAGGGGTTTTTTTTGTCCTAACTAAGTGTTGATTTTGCTTCAACTCATTCGTCTCTGGCCTTTGAGGTGGTGACGGCTTGGCTGTCCTTCCTCTTTCTCTCTCTCTCACAATTTAGTTTTCATCATCATTTTCAACATCATCATTTTTTTAATCTTTCATCTACATCAATTTCAATCGTTTTTAAACATTCAAAGAGTCAATTAAAAAAAACAGTCAATAATCTTCATCTTATTCAATTCAATTCATTTCATTTTTATATCAATTCATTTTTCAAAATCATGTCCCAGAATTTTTACAATGATGAAAGACCTTTGAATGTTCAAGTTATTGATCAATTCTTTGAACTTCAAGAAAGCTTTTTCAGTCATATCCTTCAATGCCTGGAAATACTACATTCTCTGGAGATAGATATGTTACATTTACCAATATCAACTTTATCCCTTTTATCAACCCCTGAACTTAGATCAAGATTCAACTTAATTAAGAAATATAGAAACGAACTGGGTGTATTATCAAAATTTAGAGAAATAGAACCAATTTATTCAACTTTATTTGACTTCGTTTCCCCTAGTTTAACCACAATTAAATCATGTTTTGAAGAAAAAGATTCTAAATTGATCATAAAGAAAGGAAGTGAACTTGATACTGATAATCTCAACTTTCTTTCTTATTTTGTAAATTATCTTTTCCCAGGTAACCAATTAACTCAAGTGGTTGAATACCTTCAATTAACTCCTCAAAAACTTCAACAATGTAATGAAGATGCATCAATAGCTAAAAAAATTCTTGCAGAAATCCCAGAAATATTTAGTGAATTGTTATTTGATGTGGATATCTTTCTGACCAAATATAATATGGAACGTTATGCTTTATTATATCCATTACTGTCAGGTGATAATAGACAAAAGGAAATGTTTAAACTTTCAATCTTAAAAGAATTGGCTTTCGATCCTGCTTTAAATGATGAGTATGAATCTAACTATGAAAATGGTATACTAAGAAGAATTTTAGATAATGAAATGGACTCATCACCAAATACTTTTGATGATTTACAACAAAAATTATTGGATCTTATGGAAATAATAACTTTCCATATTGATTCTATTCCTAAATTATTAGATTTGGTTATACAATATAGTGAACTTTTAAAATTGAAAAGTATACGGCTGGATATACTTGAAGTCAGACGAAATATTGTTAATCATAGTAATAGATCTACAAAGGTAGTTCAAAAACTAAAAAATACACTTCTAGAAACAGGAGATGATTTAGTGGATCAAGGAACAGTTGGTTTAAGTCGCCGAAGTACGTTTCTTCAATTGGGTAAACAACTCGAAGAAAGTGATACTCAATTCTCTTCGTTTCTTGATTTTGATATGAAAATCTTCAACAATAATACTTTGTTCTTCAAAGATGAATTGCATTTTTATCATCAACTTTCCAGTTATAGAACCGCCCTACATAAATTTGTGGACATCATTAAATCTCATTATAATAATCCTTATGAATTACGAGATGGTGAACTTTATACAGAGTTTGAAAAAATGGATTCTCTGATTAAAGACATCTTCTTCGATTTACATCATTTCACTCAAAGATTCAAGTACGAGGAAAAGATTGCGAGGATTTATAGGCAACTGAGGCCTCCATAGCAAGCACCATGATCGGCCATTCGAGAAATAGTCTGCCGTACCGAGAAATTAAGAACTTTATACGTTTTTGTGGGGTACGACTTCGTTAGAAGTGTGCTACTAAAAAACATAAAGAAAAGGAAAGAAAACACCGATAATAATGGTAACATAATTCATCTTAGCTTGAGCTGACTACTCTTATATTCAAATGCCGATCGTGTAATGCCTAATCAATCCTCGTTGTTTGAGGTTTACCATGCTTGCAGTTGGAACTATTGATGTTCTTTTTTGATCAATTAGGAGGCTTTGTTCCAGTATAATTGGGAAACCGGTTACTCATTGATCAAAGGGTGCAGTGGAATTTCAATTTCGCCGCTATCCATAGGTTCTAGACTGGCCTTTACATCATGAACATTGTCACAATGTCAATTCTGCTAATTCATTATCCACTATTGCAGTTTGGATCTAACTCACCTTGTCATTTATAACTAATCATACATGTGCCAAAATTACTAGAATTGGCCAGATTTCTGCAAACGGTTAGGCGCTGGCCTGAACCCTCATTTACCTTCCATATGACTGTTTCCAATCATTTTAAGGTCGATTAATTATCATTACAAATTGACCAGCCTTTAATTTTTGCAACTACAGTCACGTGCGAAAACCGTCTCCCATAAATTTATTTCTATACTTACAATGCTATAACTAAGATTAAGAGAATAAATAGAACAACTGCAAGTATTCCAATGCACCAATCGCTAGCCTTTTCTTTATTTCTCTCTATTATAATGTTTACTCTCTTCAACCCCCTTTGAAGACGATTATCCATATTATCTAAATCATGATCAAGTTCATCCAACATAAATGCTTGTTCTTCTAATTCATTACCCATTAATGTAGCTTGTTGATTAAGAGTTCTCATTGTTTCATGGATTGTATCTAATTGAGTATCTTGTTCTTGCATGACTTGTTGTGATTGTAATGAAAATGGGTTTTCATCTTGACTGATTCTATTGGACATGGTGGTAACTTCTCGAGGAGCATGACGTCTAGCTTGGTCACTAGCATTACTATCATCAAATGGATTAGCTGTAGTAAATCCAGCAACTGATGCTTCTCTTATGGCTTTTCCTCTTCGAGCCAATTCTTCCAATTCATCTCTTCTTGCCTTAACTATATCTTTACCACCAAACCGGTCGGGGTCACGTTCACTGATTTCTACTGCTTGTTCCAAGTCCCGTTGGATCTCTTCGAATTCTTCGTAATTGTTTTCAAACTCCACAGGGTCTCCTCGTGATTGTATGAGTCCTTCGAGTGTATTGATCGTGGCCCATGCATCGTCTCTGACCTCATTATATGGATCCATGATTGGTTATGACAGATCAAAGAGTTGAAAACGTTAAAGTTGATGCTTCTTTTTTTTTTTCTTCGTTAGTTGTGCACTACGTATTAGTTCTATATCGATTATTGATATATGGTTTCGTTCCCCCAGACTGAAACCTCGCACTGGTGTGAACTGGCACGACCTATTACCTACGGGTTGTAATCTTTTACCTCCAAAACTTAAACATACTGAATAAAACATCCAACCATTGTAACTTAGATCATGAGTTCGGAACCAGTTGATATCAAAGAGGAGGAATCCAAGCCGGAGATCAAGGAGAAGTCAGTGGAACCTCCTGTACATGAAGTGGTTGGTGGCTCTTCTGTTAGACAATACTTGAACAAGCACATGACAAAGGACTTGATGGAAGGATTGTATGAAGTGGGAAGAGTCAAGCCAGAGAACCCATTGGTATACTTGGGAGAGTATTTGATCAAGAAGGGTAAAGAAAAGGAGAACCAATGAGGAAAAGATGGACTCAATCGCTAAAAAAACCAAAAAGATACAAACACATAAACAGCCCACCAGATCCAGTACCAGTCTCAAAATCCTAGTGATAAAAACATGTACTGATTAAAAGCTTTTATGGGTCCTACCACACACGGAATCAAGAAGCTTATGTGTATCATGAAGGGCATGTCAATTTTCACCTCGTTCCTCAACAGCAGTGCCTATGGGCTTACCAATTGCCTTACTAATAAGCCGCTAGGCATTAGGCTTCTGGGCTTAGCCTGCAAATACATAGAGAGCTTGTACAAATAGAATAAACAAGGCTACTGGTAACAGGAGAGGGATGCGACTATTTGGTACTTGAAAGACCGATCAGATGGCGTCGAGTTACTGAAGATTCACTTATCTACTCCTGGTTGCCGTGCCGTCCCAATTGGGCATTTATACAACCATGTAGTTACTAGTCACATAGTAAAAACTAGTAAACCAATTAGGCCCTGGTGCTAACAGTACTAGTGCTTGTGTACCGTACTATTTGTTAGTATAGGGTGAAGTTTGTAGTGGAGTCGCAACTCTGGTAAGTTTGTGACTGCTCACGTGCCACACATCTTTAAAGAATCAAGGAGACACAGGCAACAACCACTACAAACATGAATGGCCAACCCGATCTAAGGCCATACTACGACCACGATACATTCAACGCGGGCTACTCCGTGATATACAAGCCTGGAGTCGGTCTTGTTGATCCTGTTGAAGGAAAACGATTAACCTCTTCCTTGTTTGAGGGACTGGGTCCTGGTAAAGGACTAGGAATCAGGGGCGCTAACAGTGCCGGAAATCATAGCGGTCTTGGATCCAACCCCAATTTATCTGCTTCTGGTGTTACCGGAAAGAATTACGCTTATGATTTGGAAATTCAAGAGTATTTTGACTTGAGTAACTTAACCGAATTGTTAAAGAATTTAGTATGGAGTTTTGTTAGAAATTATTCCAAGGCTTTAATGAGTCAGCCATTAGAAGTGGTTCGTTTAGTATTACAAGTAGGTCAATTTGGTACTAAACCTACTCCAGTTCCATTATCTACAGTTCTGGATGATTCAGACTCTGAATATGAGATCAACTATTTCCAAACTGCAGGTGAAACCAATAAAGAAAACGAATGGGCAGATCAAGAAGGCGTTTCGTCTTCATCTATGGTCCAATCTACTGATTCTCAAAGATTAAGAGGAAGTCCACGTCGTAAAGTCAAGCCAACCAAGAAGATCGAACCTGTTTCGACCCATACAATGGATGTGCTTAGTGCATTGATGTCTAAAGAAGGTCCAATGGCATTGTTCAGAGGTGTAAATGCTACTTTTATATTCCAAACACTTTCACATACTATTGAAGCATGGATCACTGGTTTAGTATCACCATTCCTCGGAATTCCTGATCCTTTCTTCCTTGATTTAACCCACCTGCCAGATCCATGGAAGCTGTTGTTGCTTTCAGTTGGTGCTTGTGTGGCTACTGGATTGGTTCTCATGCCTCTTGATATTATCAGAGTGAAGTTAATGGTTACTCATTTCGGCAGTAAAAGTACTAGATCTGTCAGAGAACTGCTTCGTAATTATCCTACAATTGCCCCTCCAGTCCTGGTGGTAATTCTTACTACTTTACATCAACTTTCTGCCAGTGTTTTCAGAAGAGCTGCCCCATACATCCTCTTTATACGGTATAATATCGATCTGTATAATGCACCAGGAGTGTACACTGTGGTGAATTTGGCAGCTTTACTTATGGAATTCTTTATTAGATTACCAGTTGAAAACGTCTTGAGAAAAGAACAAGTGAGGTGGTTATTAGAAAAGAAGAACGATCCAAGAGGTGTGATTACCATAACGGAAGATGATTTACTTGTACACACTCTGAGTGAAGTCACTAGCGGAAATAGTGCGAATGTCTACACTGCTGCAGGTGCTCGTATTGTACTTGGTAACTTGTATAATGGATGGAGAGTTGGTCTTTTGAACTTGCTTGCAGTATGGGGATATTCTGTGATTAATACCAACACCAGTGACCCAGAAAGATTATAATCTAAATGATGTCTAAGCTGGTGAGCCTTTTATCAATGGTAGTGAACAATGAAAGGACGAAGTGATCGAGAGATCTCTGATTCTAGACCTGTAACAAACTCCAAGTTATACGCACCTTTCGGACTGCAACATGAGTCCTCGTTTTTTTTTTCTAATGAAGAAAGATCTAATTAGGGCGTTTTATTTCCCAACCAATTACCTGTTGGCTTCTTTTAGCGAACAAACCTAATATTGCACTATGGGTCCTATGTACATAGATATAATGATAATTCGAACAGGAAATAGTTCGTAAAACATATAACACATTTAGTTAATGATTTACCCAAATTGTAATTTATGAGTAGATTAAGGATGCAAAAAGTAGCCTGAAAAAAAAAAAAACCTGCCAAATGCAAAAATGGCCTAACAGGATGCGTAGTAATGCCTGGTAGGACGCGGTAACAGGACGCGATGGAGACAAAACAACTCACGGAAATACAAGAAAAGCTCTAACTGAAAACAGAGAAACCCGAACTTACCAAGAAAATCCTCGGTATTAGCTAACGTTGTGTGACGAGAGGTGTGAAAGTGAAAGTCTTGGATTGCTATTCGTCTGTTGAAACATACCATAAAAACTACATAGACCAATAGTTCAAAAGGTTTACCAACAAATCACTCAAAACCTGCGTTAATCAATTCTTCGGGTCCCGCATTATTGGTGTATACGTGCCGTGTCATCTTTCAATGTATGGTTGATCGTTCTAAGCCACCTACTAAGCATTATCCCCAAAAACTGCTTAACCGAAGTTTATGAACCAATGCGGGTTTGAATTGTACCAAGAAAGTCTTAGGAGCAAGTACACACCAGGTGACCTCTTAAAACAGAAATTAGAGTTCTACAAACGAATCCTATTTCCACACCCAATATTCTTGGAATAAATCTTGGTGTTTATGTGAGGAAGGTTTTTGTATAGTATAAATTGCGTAAAAAATATCTTATTACCTGAATTTCTCAGCTAATATTTTAGAAAATAATCAATCGTCAGTAGGACCCCGATTCTATAGAGGTCTATTGAGAAATTGAGAAACAATAGCTTTTCAAAGGATGTCTTGGGTGTGTTCTAGACATCATTATTTGGTCCTGGTATAGTGACGTAGCAACTTTAGACACTTTTTTTTCGCTCATTTGGTTCTGGATCTACTATCGCTATTTTTTTTTTTTTGGTATAACCCTTGGGATCTTTTTTTTTTTTTTTTTAATATTAACATGTGTTATTTCTACTAGTTCCACTATAATAGACTATTATCAATGACCTCACCAATACAAACGGCTCGATTTGCACCCAAATGTGCCAATCTGGGTTGATGGTTGCATAGCCCCGAAGTCAGAAAGTTTGTAGCCAGAAATTCACAATTCATAAGTCAAAAAAATTGCCCGTTGTGAAGTGAATGCGATTGTGAAAGACTTCGGTATTAATGCAAAAAAAAACCTAGTTTACGAATGCAACAAAGACAATAATTGTATTGATGGTTAGCCTAGCAACAATATTTACTTGTTAAGATATCGATTAAAAGGTCTAACTATATATAGATCCTATAGTGGCAGGGTCCATTAGAAACTCGGGGATAACCTAAATAGACAATACGAAAGTAGTTATAAAGATTGAAATTTCGGTTTTGGTCTTGATTAGAGAGGTTTACTTAGCGGATATGGTTTAGCTGTTGTTTATTTGGAATGGGAATGGGACACTACCGATCTAGACCTTATTTACGATGCCCGCTTCAGTAGGGTGGGTACAGAATGGTTACGAACCCTGATAAAAATAATGCATCTCATCCTGAATAGTTTGGGCTCGCGGCAATTCGCTACTTCGATAATACAGTCAACCCTTTTTTAGGACCTAACGTGGCATATGGTCCCACTCAATAGGTAAGATAGGGTCCAATTCTATATCTGTTAAAGTTTTGTGGTTTTACCGTTTTAACTAGGTCATCATTTCTTATTTCTGTGATGTGGGCCCGCCTGGTACCAAAAATAACTAATTCAATGCAAGGCGCACAGAAATTCCCCAAAAATATCCTAACTCTGCAACTCTTACATATACAATTATATGTACAATAAATTACAATAAGTAACGTTATCGTATTCTGTCGTATATAAGAAAACAACATCCAGATCTATCATCTTTTTTAAATCGTAAATCACAGATTATCTTTACCAGTCACATACATATACTCACATATTCTCACATATTTTAAAAACCACATATATATAAACATATATGACATTTGACTATGAGATGAGAAGCAAGTATCTGTATAAAACTTTACGCAAGGCACTAATAGCTTTAGCTTGTGTGCTTGCTTTTTATGGACTACTCATCACATTCCTGGCTTCTCATGAAGAATTCAGTGAATACCTTAATCCCCTGTATGAAAGACTGGTGGATCTGTTACTCGTCGACGTTTCGATCATCAAGTGTTGGAGAGCATCATGTAAAGTCCCTGAAGGGTATGAGAAAGTGATACCTCTGTTGGATCATTCAAATCCAGGACGTATCTTTAGGTACTACTTAGTTACCAAGCATCAACCAGTCGAAACAGCCACTCGTGCATTGGTAGACTTACAGTTCCATCCATCAAAAGACGTTGATAAATCAGCACCAGAAACTATTGACTCCGAAACTATCACCATCGATTCTTACACCATCACCAAGAAATTTTTCCTTACCACCGCAAATGAAGGTCCGTTACCTCCTGACATTCCAGCCATCCGAGATGTTGAAGTTTTATTTGGATCTTCGGACTTTGCTGACTCAAGACCTTACTACACTGCTTGTCACTACTTGGCAGATGACTCCATTCATCCTGTGATATCTTCCTACAAAATCAGTGCCAATGAAGCAGAAATATTCCATAAAGAGATCACCGAATTCGAGACCCTTAAAAACGAAATGATATTCCCATTCAATGAATCAAAGTTTAAAGTACTTCAACTCAGTGATCTTCATTTTGGTCAATCACCTGGTGTTGTCCAACAAGATGGATCACTTTCATCAGATCTTCGTACCATCAGGTTTGTGGAACATTCATTAGACCTGGAAAAACCAGATTTGGTAGTTATAACCGGAGATATGGTTGATTTTAATAGAGCAATTGATTATAAATCAGTACTTCTTAAGGCATTACAACCAGTATTAAGCAGAAAGATTAGATTTGTGTTCACATTTGGTGATGAACTACAAGGAATCCCTCACTTAAAGTCTCCTGACAGTGCAGATACTCCAGCAAGAATCATTAACTTTTTAAGTTCATTACCAAACTGTTACAATTCTATCAAGGGAATGGAAGAACTTAATCATGGTAATGCCAATTACAACATCAGAGTGGTTCATAATGATCAAGTGTCGGCCTACGTCACTATATTAGATTCTGACAAACAAAAAATAGGTAACTCCCAAATCAATTACCTTTATAGAATCAACAAAGAGAATTCCAAGGACCTTTACAAACTTCTTTTCTTCCATTATCCATTACCACAATTCCGTCCTTTAGGTAAGTTCAAAATCGTGGGATCTTATAATGAAAAGCATCCACTTGTCTCCAAATCAGATGCAAAGTTCCTTGATGATATTATTGGATGTGGTTATCAAGTAGTCAGTGTGGGTCATGAACACGAAAATGATGCTTGTATAAGCAGTGATGATCCAGATAAGCAAATATGGCTTTGCTTTAACAGCGCAACTGGTGATTCAGCAAAGACCCGACTTGATACTGACTATGTGAGAAAATTAAGATTGTACGAAATTGATTTCGAGAAGAATGTCATGTTAAGTTGGAAAAGAAATGAAAAGGATAAAAACGCCTTTGACTACCAAAAGATCTATCAAACAGCCTAATCAAGAAAAGAATACTACAAATATGGTTTCATACATCAAAACTGAAGCTTGTTTTTTGTTTGGTCTGTCTCTCTTTTCTTTTCATTCACTAGCCACCTGTCATTTTATGCTGAAAGTTCCCTAGCATGACAGTCCGAAGATCACACAAATCCAGCTTTGAAACGATCTAGATCTTGATCTTCGTAATTATTTATTGTGAGTCCTCATCAATTCACTGAAATTGGACAATTATTCAACTCACCAAACAAACACCCCCTTCTAAGCCCTAAGCCCTTTCAAGGGTAATTTTTGAATCGATTACCTTCGTAATTGGTTCAAATAAAGCACTCTCTAATTAAACTTTTATGTTGGTTAGTGAGTACATTATTCATGCATCTTCAATTCTCCTGGTTTTAATATAATATTATTATTTATTTGAAATTTTTGTTTGTAGCCTTGGCACCGTAAAACTTGATTTAGATGGTTGTGTAGCCCTGTGGTTAGAGCCTGAATTCCCGCATCAGGAAACGCTACAAAATAGGCTCCAACGGTCAGTTGCTAACGAGTTGTTTCCGAATCTTCTTTAGGATTGTGGGGAGCAATCTTTTACGATTAAGCCTCCAAGGCGGGATTGTTTTTTTTTTTTGTCAATTCCATCGAACCATGAGAACAAATTCATAAGAAAGTGTTTGTAAGCATATTATTGCAGATCTTTCTGCTAGTTTGAGCACCAATCAATTAATGTTCAACTGTGGCTCAGCTAACACATACTCATGTACTATACCTGGTAACGTATCAAAAATATCAGTATTTATAGACTCAACTGTTCAAGCTTAGGTTTTGTGCCAAATAGTCAGACATTGGTGAGAAAATAAGGTCCTTAACTCCTATATGCCTCTACTATGTACCCCGTACAAGCCTTTCGCCAGCTCGGAAAATACCTGTACACTTCTTCTAAACTTGCAGAAATACCCCACGCATCCCAAAAAAATTCCAACAACGAAGACCAAGGCGAATGAATATTATCATCAATTGAAACTAAAACCTGGTGCCGAAAGGAAGCTCATATATTACCCCTGCTCGGAATTCCATTTTGTTAGTTGACAACCAACAAAACAAAGGTTTTTTCTATTTTTTGGGGAATGAAAATTGAGCTAGCAAAATTCCTAGATTTGTATTCTATCTTCTTTAAGATAAGGTAACCGAGAAACCTTGAGTGTATTGAGTGGGTTATGATCCCAAATTATAAGAATAAGTGTCTCGTGGTCACTAACACTTTATTGAACTCAGACATGTTACGTAATCAAGGGAGGTAAAAATTGTGTTATGTAATAATCGTGAATTTCTTAGTCATTGACGATACTCAGTGCGTCATAAATTTTTAAGCTCATCTCAAATCATCGCCATCACTATACTTCAATTAAACAACACCGAAGATGGGTAAAGCTAAAAAGACAAGAAAGTTCGCCTTGATGAAAAGAACCTTGAGCCAAAAGGATGCTCGTCTTAACAAGGATAAACCAGGACAAACCAAAAAGAAGGAAGATCCTGAACTCACAAAGCACGTTCCTCAGGTATCATCAGCTCTCTTTTTCAAATTTAACCAAGCTATTAAACCACCATATCAAGTTCTTATCGATACCAATTTCATCAACTTCTCCATTCAGAAAAAGATAGATATTGTCAGAGGTCTCATGGACTGTTTAATGGCAAAATGTATTCCAATTATCACCGATTGTGTTATGGCAGAATTAGAAAAGTTGGGACCAAAATATAGAATCGCATTAAAATTGGCTAAAGATCCAAGAATCCAAAGACTTAGTTGTTCTCATGGTGGTACCTATGCCGATGACTGTTTAGTCAACAGAGTTATACAGCATAAATGTTATATTGTGGCCACCAATGATGCTGATTTAAAGCGTAGAATCAGAAAGGTTCCTGGTATTCCTCTTATGAGTGTGGGTGGCCATGCTTATGTTGTGGAAAGATTACCTGATGCATTTTAGTTCCCTGGTTGGATTGTATAATAGAAAGAGGACACAGACCAAGAAACCAAGTTGGTTTTGTGAATATAGAAATAAACGAAAGTACGAACGGTCGTATAACAAGCAATTTGAGTGTAGTGTTTTTAGTAGTAGAGCTTTAGTAGTAGAGCTTCAAGTTTTCTTCTCATAGATTAAACTGGATAGTTTCACGAGTACAGTGATATTTAATGGTATGATTAGATTCTCAATGATACACTTTCTAACATTTGTGAATGAACTCAAACAACATGTCCATTTTAGTGGCTTAACTATTCATTTCAGAACAAACTATCGGTTCTTTCTTGGGTTTTCTGTGCTAATAGAGCACAGTTCTAATTGAAGGTAGCGGAACAGATTAAGACAAATTATGAAATCATCGGCTATTTGCCTATTGAAGTGATTACCGAGTAGTCGGTGTTTACCTTCTCACTATAAGCTATAATCTAAGCTATAAGGTTAAGAGTTGTTACTTTAGTGTTTATGAGCCTATTTTCTATAGTGGATTACCAATTTTAAGGGTCCATTTCAACCGTGCGCTACTTTAACTAAATGTTGCAAATCGCATTCACAAATACAGTTGCAAAATGGACAGAAATCGGGACAGGTTTGAAAATGCCTTCAAAGACATTATCAATAATGAAAACGATTTTCCTGGTAGCGGTAACGGTGTTAAATGTGCCAAGGATGTGAAATCTAAGCTCAAAGACCTTCAGGTTAGGGCAACAGAATGTAGTCCTTTGGACATTGAGATGAACCAGATATTAATGGAGAGTATCTACAAACTACCAAGAGTACATATAACAAATGGATCACAAGAGCTGATAACTAAGTCTAAAAATCAATCTGTGCCTGGTTTTGTTGATGAGAGTTTAAGAGCACAATTAGGAAAGGTAAAGCACATGATGATCAAAGAAATTGAAATTCCTAGTATATCGTTTGAAAGCCTGCAAGATTTTCAGTTGAACTACTTCAAAACTTTATTGGCCTATAATAAACTTATTGAAATTATCTTAGAGAAGAATTCAGAAATTGCTAAGTTTAATACGTATCTGGAATCGGTGATCAATGGAATACTTGAAGTGATTAATTCCCCATTTGCTTCGCAAAGCCTCTGATATAGAGTTTGACAGTACCCCTGAATTTTGAAAAAAAAAAAGAAAAATAAGGGAACATCCGGCTTAAAGATTTATCAAGGGTCTCATTATGTGAAAGCTATCCACGGTTTGTTTTCATAAAACTTGTTTGTTGTTTCTAGTAGAATAACTCGTTATAGCATTTAAGTTGTTTAACATAGTTCGCTTAATAAAGAAAATATGTTGGACCAAGCCACAAAACACGCTCTATATAACCGTTTACAGAATCAAATACTTAGAATGTTCAAGAGCCCATACTGAACACTAGTAGAACAAAGCTATTAACCTTACAATTAAGGTCAAATAAACTTCGATTCAATTTTTGAATAGTACTACAATTTAAGATTATTCACTGGTAAACCATACATTAAAATAGACAATTAATTGGCAGATAATGATCCGATTTTTTAAAACATAACCAAACTGGAGGCGAAGCAGTAAATTAAACCTCCCTTATTTTGAAAATACTTTTAACTAGTATCCTGTGGTAAACAACAAAAATAAGCGATAGACAATAGATTTATCAAAAATCTTTCATTCTAACTATTAGTAGCTAACCCAATTTTTTGTACAATGATTCACTATCATAGGTTTGAAAATTGATGAATCATATTAGTGGTATTATTTCCATTATAATAATAAGGCAATGGCACCAGCAACAACAGCACCAGCAGAACCTAACATAACATGGTCAAATTTTCCAGCAGCTGGAGCAGTAGAAGAAGACGATGATGAAGAAGAATTTGAAGAGTTTGCAGCTTGAACTGATAAAACAAGGGTAGAAGCGAAGATAATCTTAGAAATTTGCATTTTGAGAACTATGGTAGGGAAAAGTTTCGAAATAACTTAGGAGTAGCAATGAATATATACTTTTTTCAAAACTTTTACATTCCAATTCTTATCAAGCAATAAAGCAAGAACATTTCATGTGATCATTCCTACTTAAAAAATATATATCCTTATCTGCTGCAGGGCTATAATAAGGATCCACAAAAATTTAAGTTTAGCGTGAAACAGGGCTTACCCATACTTTTCAATTTGTTAAGAACAGAAGTAAGATGTTCGGGTCAAGGCTTCAATGCAAGATTATGTATGTGACAACCTCCAAATCAGGGCAGTGTTAAGGTACTGACGATTCATTTTTGGCAGGAATAGCAATGTAACGAAACATAATGACATTTTTTTTTCTTGAACGATACTTCGGATCACATGCTAACTAACGAATCAATAGGCTATTTGGCAATCTCCTTTTGGTCTGGTCCCGCAAATCTAACTGCATCCACTTTACCAGAAAAAAAAAGCGGAATTGTTACCCCTAACACAGCCTTCCTAAACAAATTAACCAACAAAATTTTGGGTGACTTTTTACATTACCACAATTCTTAGTCGGAACGGAATTGTCAGAAAAAAGGAGAAACGAGTCAATATGGGACTAGACTTGGCTAGCCGGGTCATACAACGATTTCTTGGACAAAAATAGCATTGATTTGGATCTTTTTCAATTAAAAGGGTTGAACCTCACGTCAACCCCCTTAGTATTCTTAATGCTATGAACTCTTAAATCCGATTTCCAAATAAAGTATCACCACTCGTATTAGGCATCACTGGCTCATACTATCAAATCCCACACAATCACAATATCGGATCGAGGGGCTATTTTTATCTCCTTGTTCAAACTTAATGTCCATTAGCGTTCATAACTCCTGAAAATAATTATCGCTTATGGATCCAAACGAAACCAGTGAAAAAAGCTAATATTTTGCTACAGGTATTTGGTCAAAAGGGCTTAACTGTAGGGGCCGTTATTTCTTTGGTGATTTTGGCTATTAGTGCCGGATTAAGTAGTGGTAATTACTGAAATTGCAACATGTATCTTTTGATTATGGGTGAGTGGGGAGGTTTCCTTTCCGCATTTTTGCAGCAAAAAAGTGACTGGTCACTAATTGCAAAAATATAAGGATCAAGAGCCAGCGCAACTTCTCCTTCTTATCACTACTATAAAGATGGACAGACTATTGAATATCCCTATAATCAAGCGTAAGTCCAGTAGTCTATCTGTTGTGTCAATAAACTCAGGTGGTACCACTGACTTTCGAACCACTGCCAAAAAGATGAAGGTATCTAACGACTTGACCAGTTTGGAAGTGAAATGTCCCATAGTTAATAGATTAGAAAGTCTACAAACAAACTACAACTGTTCATCACCATCAATTGACTTTGTCATACCTAAGAGAACAGTTAGCCGTTTGATCTCCCCGGGTTCCAGTCCAATTATTCCACTCAAAGTAACACCAATTGGGTCCGATGCTGCTTCCTACGCTACCTCTACGTCTAGAAGTGTGCCTGATAGTCCCGTTTCTCAAGTATCCATTGTGTTTATGGACACACCAGCCTCTTCGACTGTATCGGTGGATGTTTCTCGTCAGAGCTGTTTCATTCCGTCAAAGCAACCACCTGCTACTCCGAAGAACTCATTAGATGACTGGCAAGAGTTCCATCGAGCATTAGCTTTGTCGCCCAAAAGACCAAAAAAATTTGCACCCAAAATTATGCTAAAAATGATTAAACCAAAATTGAAGAGAATTCTTTCGAAGTCTTTTTGATTATTTACAAAGTTTCTTCTAAGCGGAAAATTGTTTGGTCTATTGATTTTCAATTCTTTTATAATGATATCCTATTCGGTCTAGTTTTTTTCAATCCTACGTATAATAGACTTATTTCCAATAAAATAATATATTTCCTTAAGAGTATTCGTAAAAATAGGCGGGTAGATTTTTAGAAGTAACAGACTGAATATTATGACAATCTAGTAAATCTTCAATCGATTTTTTTTTTTTTTGTAATTTTTGTAATTTTATTTTGGTGAGCGATGTTTGTGTGTACACTGCAAATTATGAAAATATTGACAAAATAATCAAATTTACATTTTTTACGATCCCATATGTTAAGATGAAAATCTCTTTAAACTTCCCAAAATATATATCCAAGACTTAACCAGTGAAAATGAATACTTTCGCCCACAAACCAACGATTTACCACTAATTGGATCCTTTTTTGTTACTCTATACCTTTAAAAATATCAGTCGTGCACTTACCGCATGGCACAGAGTTGTTATAGAAACAGACCTTTTGCATTAAGGGTGATGCGGTGGCTCAATGGTAGAGCTTTCGACTCCAGATCGAAGGGTTGCAGGTTCAATTCCTGTCCGTGTCAATTCCTTTCCTTTTGTTTTTTTTACATTACCTACCATTATATTTTTTTTGCCTCATAGTACCACATCTTGTCCTCTCCTAATCTCTCAACGCGTCCATCATCCCACCACTCATAAATCAGTGGTAGGTCACATGATGATCCGGTCCCGCACGACTTTTCAACTTGACACGAAAACTCAATTGAGATTGGGCGTATCCAACAACCTGTTCCCATAATAGTCAACTATCCATCCAAGAATCCTACTTAATTTGTCAAGTAGTTTAGGTCAGTGGATTGTATTCAGGAATACTTGATATTTGATCAATTGGAGGAAATCATTTTAAAAACATTAATAGAATTTCCAACCAGTAATACTCAAGTTTACTGATCTTATAAACAATCGAGAATATTAGTTGTTTTTTTGTTTGTTTCATTTTACAGATTTAAAATATGGTGGTTTTAGCAGCATCTATATGTACCCGTGGTGGTAAGGCTTTGTTGTCTCGTCAATTTAAGGATTTAAGTAAGGATCGTATTACTGCACTTCTTGCTAATTTTCCAAGTTTGATCAGTGATTCTGGTAGTCAACATACTACAGTTGAGGATGAACACGTACGGTACGTGTACCAACCTCTTGAAGAGTTCTATATTGTTTTGATTACCAACCGTACCTCCAATATTCTTCAAGATATCGATACTTTGCATCTTTTTGCCTCCACCATTAGCAACATGTTAAGAAACGTGGATGAAAGTGAAATTTTTGATAATGCTTTTGAAATCATTAGTGCATTCGATGAAATCATTACCTTAGGTTATAAAGAAAATGTTACTTTGAGTCAAGTTCAAACCTTCTTAAAGATGGACTCTCATGAAGAAAAGATCCAAGAAATTATCGAAAGAAATAAGGAATTAGAAGCCAATGAAGAAAGAAAGAGACGTGCCAAAGAAATCCAACGTAAAGAATTGGCCAGACGTAATTTGGAACAATTCCCAACTGGTAGTGGTCCAACTGGTGGTTACGATTCTTACCAAACTTCTCAAGCTACTCAATCATATCAACCAACTTATCAACCAACTCCAGTTATTGAAACCAATACCCCACCTCCTTCTGGTCTTGGTAACAAACCTATCCATGGAAGAGGTGGTTTACAATTGGGTAAGAAGCCAGCAAAGGTCGCTCATGAATCACATCAACCACTTTTAGCTCAATCTCAACCTGTTTTCCAACATGCTAGTGCTCCAGTTCAACAAGAACAACAACAGCAACAACTTCCAGAAAAGAGTGCATCCCCAGCAGCAAACATCTCTAAAATTCCAAATGATGGTATTTTAATCACCATAAGTGAAAAAGTCAGTGCCGAACTTACTCGTGAAGGTTCTATCACTCAATCTGAAGTCAAGGGTGATTTACAATTGAGAATAAATAAACCAGAATTGGCCAATGCCAAACTTTTACTTAAAACTGATAAAGCAAGTGGTATCCAATATAAACCACATCCAAATGTTGACCGTAACTTGTTTACCAGTCAAGGCATTATTAGTTTGAAAGATAAGGCCAAATCATTCCCATCAAATGATCAAGCTATAGGAGTATT
Organism: Suhomyces anneliseae; assembly: GCA_030568535.1. Lineage (NCBI taxonomy): Eukaryota > Fungi > Ascomycota > Pichiomycetes > Serinales > Debaryomycetaceae > Suhomyces > Suhomyces anneliseae. Next base: position 438,812 of record JAJMGB010000005.1, on the reverse strand, counting down.
AAGATGGAGAGCTACTGCTAAGCAAGACGATACCACTTATGTTCCTATTCTTATTACTGCATGGGTTAACCTTACTGATGAAGGTATTGCTGAAGTTACTTTAGAATATGAATTATCTCCTACTTTTATAGAGGCTCATGCAGGTACCAACCTTGCTGCTATTGATAATATTAGAATATTGGTTCCAATTTCTTCTTCTGAAGTCAACTTGGATAATGAATCTAACTCTAAGGTTTCTTACGAAGTCAGCAATTTTGGTGTCATTTTTGAAATTGAATCAATTCCTTTGGATGATCCTCAAGGCTCCTTTGAATTCACCATTCCAGCTAATGATGAAGATTCATTATTCCCTATAGAATTACAATATGAAATCAATAACTTCAAGGTTACTGAAAGTGATGTTTCTTTAGGTAAAGTCCAAGTGATAGATGTTGTTTCTAATAATGAAGAAGAAGCTTCTTTACCTTTTGATTTACATGCTCATCTTAGTGCTGACCTTTACCAAGTTAATTGAATAAAACAAAAACCCCTCCAAAATATTTTTTTGAAATATAAGATGATTAGAATCGAATAATAAGCCAATTCTTTTTGATGGTAAAATTTGTAGATATCAACAACCCATTGGACAAAAAAATAAAAAAGCTCCAAAAACCAATTTGATGAATTTAAAATGATAAATTTATGTATTTAGAGCAGGCTTTCTATTCGCCTTAAAGATACAATTATCAAAAGTTACTTCATTACTGTAAAATACATTTAAAAAAAATTATAAGCAAATATTCAAACTTTTCGAACTAAACTTCATACAAATGTATACCTGATAATGTAGAAAGAGCTAACTGAAAAATTGACTTGATGGTTACGGGTTGAAAGTTGAACACGGAGTTCCTTCATGCGTCATTTTCTTGATGTCATGTCATTGCATTGGCATCTATTGTTTGGTTTTGACACCCTTTATGTCATATGTCGTTGTTGTACGTCATGTCCTATTCAAGTGATGTAACTTTTGTCACTTCTAGTGTCTTGTCACAAATCAGTACTTAACACGACATACATTGCGTATCAATTATGCTATATTTTAGTGACTTCATTTTGTCACATTCCCACCTCGTACATTTTTTAATTGACACTGTCACATTCCCGAGCTCCCTAGTAGTAGTTAATATTGCTACCTTCAAATAATACAAGATGGTCTTGGACTTCAGTAGTAGACCCTCCCCCTAATTTCTATAATTAACTACAATTTTTAAACTTACCAGTAGGCCAATTCTAATTTTAGTATACAGTTCTATTTATACTGTTATTCTACCTTTGTCTTTTTTTTTGTATTTTATTTTTTTGAACAAGAAAACTATGTTTGTTCAGATGCTTTTTATTCTTTTATTTCCTAGATGAGACTAGCTCACTTCTGGGGGGTTCAAAGATAAATGTATTATATTACAATGGAGACTCCCGAGAGAGCTATGGAAAAGTTTATTCCCAAATTTTCTCTCTTATTCAATTCGTTTAATTCGCTTAAAACTCTTTGACGAGGGTCATGAAGTTCTGTTTCTTTGAAATTCTTCATTTCTGCACCACCACCTATCACTGGTTCTTTAACATGATTAATGATAATATTAAAGCCTTCTAAAGCGTTAGATCTACCAGAAATCTTTTCACATTCTGCTTGAAGGGCTTTAAATTCAAGAACCAAATGGTTTGGTACCATATGACCATATAATTCATTTTCTTTAATGCCATTACAATTGGAACATTCCAATACTATGGCTTTTAACAGTTTATCAACCACTAAAGGAGCAACATATTCCCAAATCTTATGATTGGTACTACTTTTAGATACGCTATCACTTTCACAATCACCAAATATTAATATGTGAGCATTTGTTTGATTATGAGTGATTAAAAATGATGAAGAAATGTAGTGGTCTGCCAGTAAGGAAGACATGCTAGGAGGGGTTTCAGTAGGTACTTTTGTAAATAATTGACCATGACTTAATTCAAACATGGATATGGTATAAGCTCCACAACTCCAAGGATTCCAGAAATCATGGGATTCCATATTTATAACATTATAATGAGGCATATCTGGCCATATGACACCATTAAAAATATGATCTTGTAATGCATTTATAGTATATTTAGAACCATGAATAGTTTTAGGTTTAACTCTCGAGAATCCAGACAGATTTATCACCATACCTGCTATATGATCAAGATGAGGATGAGTGATAAGGTAATGACCTAACCGACATGTTATTTCTTGAGCTAATTGAAATGGAGAATGTTCAGTTATATTTTGAAAAGGAGTGGATATTTGAGTTTGAATATATTGATCAACTGGTAAAGAATCAGGATAATAATTAAGCAACTTAGACTGAGGAACTCCATGAACTGTTTCTTGATAAATGATTTCAGCAAGTCTAGCCATTCCAGCCCCTGCATCAACACATAAAAGACTTCCTGGGGGAGCCTCATCATCAAGAATCTCTTGATAACTAGTTGAAGCAGGTTTAAGAAGAATAGCACAAGTAGTGCCATCCACAGGACCACCTGAAGCACCCAAGAACGTCAACTCAAAACTCATATTAGAAGAGTGAGATACTGTTGGTGGTGGTGGTGGTTGTGGTTGAGGATGATGGTGATGATGAGATGTCAGGGTAGGCATTTGAGGTTTAAAGCACGCGCCGTTATGGTTAACGTGACTAAGAGGGGATTGAATGATGGTTGTAAAAAAAGGTAAAAAAGAAAGAAAAAAAGACAGAGGTCTGTAAATAGTTTTAAAACAAAGAAAAAACTGGGGCAAGAGATAGGAATAATCTCTTGATTTTGTTATCAAAAAAAGAAGAAAAACTAGATAAGAGACTGTTGAAAAAGTGAAACTAACTAAGAAGTGAATAGGTTGACTTTAAGTAGTATTTTTTTTCCCTCTTCCCTTTTAATGATCTTTAGTAATGGGCAAAGGGTATCTGCACGGGGCAGCCTACCAGTTTATATAATAAAAAATAGATTCGCCGAGCTTATCTTAGACGAGGTTCGCGTTCCCAAAAGAGTGGTAAGTTTTAATATTAACTATGTGAGTGAGTGGGGACAAAAACGATATAACTAGATGTGGCAGTGGGTAGACAGGAACGAATAAGGGCCATCGTCCGTAATGGGTGCGGGCTATATTGCTTGGGTATGTGTGGTATGAGAGTATGAGTGTAGGACCGGCGCTTACGGAAGTAAAAGTAACCAACCACTGATCAATCACTGCATAAGTTCTCCCCACCAATACTAGACAACTCACATATAACACATATAACACATATATGCAGCAGCCGTATTGGATAAAAGACAGACATTGTATTAATAAAAAAAAAAAAAAAAAAGAAGTTCCTAGCTTTGCTGTTGACACAAAAATCCCTTCTAGTACCGACGTGTGGAAAAGTTCTTGCATTGTTCTTCGACTTCTAGAAGAGTGCGATTCTAAAATTATCTGCAATAAATCGCCTTATTACATGTAATTCAGTGGAGTCTTCGGATATTAGGTGGGGTAGCCTGACCACAAATAACTGATAACAATTAGTAACGGCTGATCTTGTTTTATTGGTTGTCACGCTAATTCTTTACAATTATTAACTAATCTTTTTAGTGGGGAGATGCATAGAAGGAGGAGAGGAGGGGGACCAGAGGAGGGGATAAAACAGCCAATCTATTGATTTTTTTTGGCTTCGTCTCTTTGTTTTAATATTTCTGCGCACGCATACCAGGGATCCACATATCGTACATGTGAGGCGAGGCGTCAATTTACCTAATGCGCCGAATCGGTGCATGGAAGCCTATGGTATCTAAGTTCCCCCGCTGCTACCCATGTTCTTCTCTATATCAATGCTCTATTTTTTTTTTTTTTAAACAAATGATCCTAATTTCCACTTCTTCTCCGCGTCTCCGGTACCTGTCTATAAACTGAAATTCTACCGATATTGCCGATTCACAGATTCACCCAACTTCTATTTTCTTAATTTAGTTGGCGATCTGCTCCTTGTAACCCATCGCTTCTCAAAAAATTTTCTTTGCTATACTTACATGCTGGATAACGCGGTATATTCCCAATTCTGGTACGATTGGTTTGTTACAAACACATATGTATATGTCTGCGTTAGGCCAGGAAAAAAAAGAATTGGTTATTCATTATAAAATAGCCGAATTGGTTCCTGTTGCCGATTGTAAATAATTAAATGATCTGCAACAAAAGCCCTACGATTTTTGGGTGAATTTAGGTCAAGTCATGTGTATTCATGTATCTGAAACAATAGTCCAACTATTATTTGCTCAAGATCGGTAATAGGAGAGAGGGAGAGAGGAAAAAAAAAAAAAAAAAAACTACACACATACACACATACACATATAAAAATATATATTTCGTTAATAGTGTTAAGTCAATTTCTTCGCAATTCCCTCCATCCGTTATTTGTATCCATTTATTTCGGGCCGGAAATTAAATTTTAATTTAAGATTTATTTAAAAAATTATTTTCTTGCTTATTTGATTTATTTGATTTATTTGCTTATTGTTGCTTACTTCCGTAACCTCTGATATCTCTAGCAAATTTCCAACTTTGGTTGTTAACTTGGATATCTTTTTCAAATTCAAACTTTTCACCGTTTTCCTTAATGGTGACCATAGAGAATTTATCGAAAGATCTAGCATCTCTATAGAATAATACTCTCATACTATCCATAATGACTTTCTTGGCTTGTTCTTCAGTAACATTGACATAATCTTCATCATTTGGAATCAATTGTCTCAATAATGGAATAGCCAAGTGGTTACCGAAACCAGTGGCTAATGTGGAAGATCCATAGGCGACACCTAATAAATCAACATATTTCAAGAATGGAGTTCTATCATCATAGAAACCTGCAACTAAAACAGCATTCCATAATGGATCCATTTTAGATCTTCTGTTGTATAAAACACGAGTTAAGTATTCGTGAACATGTGGTGCTCTTAAATTGTGACCTCCATCATTATCATAGACTTCTTCATCAGTTTCCAATTCATTCAAAATTCTATGCAATTGTTGCATATCAGAAATATCTCCTGAAATACCCACTACTGTTTCCTTTCCAACCTTGACTAATCTTTCAATATTGTTAAATCTCATTAATGAACCGTATGAACCCATAGTATCAGCGGCCATTACAATACCATCCTTATATTTTAAAGCAATAACTGAGGTACCAGTAATGATTGGTTGTTGAGTATTCATTTTTGGAAATTGATCAAGTTGTTCCATTGTGGCTTCCTTGGTACCAGCTTGTGCTATAGCATGGTTGTATGCTCCGTATGTGTCATTGCTTGGACGTCCCCACAAATATGGATCGTGATTCATGATTATAGATTAATTGATAGTAAAACTGATAGTAAAAGTGAGTCTTTTGGTAATTAATAAACCAATTGAATAAAGCCGGGTAATTGAAATTGGTTGATGCGCTTGCTAATGCTTGTACTTGATGTGACTTATCAACTCAATGGATCTTGAACTAACTTCAATTGTTCTGATTGATGTTGTCGTCTGTACTAATAGTTGGAGTAACTCAGTGGCAATTCGACGAGAGGTTTTGCCCCTGTTTATGTGCAGGATGCACCAGGATAGTGTGTAAGACCTTGGTCATGTGACTCGGTGGGCTCATACACAGGACCCGGCCATACTCGGAGTGAGGCTCTTACATACTACAATAAGGGTCTATCCAAACCCAAATATTAAGTACAGAAAATTGGCAGTTTATGGTTTTACAAAATGAACAAATATACTGCGAATTTTGAAGATCATAATCTTGTTTGATATTGTCAAATCTAAATTGTTAGGTTATATTTCACCCTATTTATACTCTATCTAACATATCATTTTTGCACGGTTTCTTTTTTTTTTTTTTGGTCGTTATATTGCTGATAAATAGGACTGGCAAACACTATGGCTATTGACCTTTCGAACCAAAGTATTGAGTTTTCATTCTAATATTCGTAAATTTAGTAAACCAATTCGGCACCACCACTGATAACATTATCAATTTCTTCTTCCTTTGGAGCCTTGTATCTGAATCTAGCGGATAATTGACTTCTGGAGAAGAATTCACCGTTTTGTGGTTCAATAGGGTTCTTGTTGACGTAGCTAGAAGCGGAACCGGAACTAGAACCACCTGATGGCATCAATCCATTTGGTGCCATTGGATGTGGTTGTGGAGCATGCGACACGGATTCTAAATGTTAGTTACTGGTCATTATTATGGAACCAAAGAAGAGAAAAAAAAAACCTGAGCTTTAGGAGCATTGTGATCAGTTCAAGCAATGAGTTCAATGACTGCGATCTTTATATGATAAACTGTTTCTGGTAGGATCATAACATGGTGTTTTCTTACTAATTGACTTGTACTTGTGGTAGTGAGGATGCTATGGTAGTGAACTGGTTCTTTGGGGGGCTCTTTGCTCATTCTTTCAAAATTTGAAGGTACTTACTTGAAACGTGTGGACCACCAACGAACTTGATGAGAGGAGTATGCTTCAATAATCTAGTGGCTGGTCTCATTATGGGGTTTGCTAGGTTGTAATGGGTTGGAAGATGATTTTATTGGTCGCCCGGGATTAAATTTCGAGATCGCGGGTCACGTGTACCCCGGGATCCATAAGTTGGTTTTTTGAGAGTTTACAAATGCAAGTAAAGTGATTGATTGTTAGTGGGATAAGACTGTGAATTGCAATATTTGAAAAGGGAAATAATTAAATTGATTCAGAGAAACCAGAATTATTTTTTTTTATTATTCCTCGTTATATACCAATTTTTTGAACAATTCAATATTCGACCTACATCATCACTAAAGCACCTATTTACACTATTTATTGGCTATGAAATTTATTGACCTCCCTGCTGAGTTAATCCAAAGAATACTATTTATCCACTACCTCAAAGAAGAAAAAGAAGTTACTGCTCTTATACCATTTTTGTGCACCTGTAAGACTCTTTATGACAAGGGATTTCCTTTATTGCAAAATTTGCACCCATTTACAATATCTTCACCAATCCAGATTCGAAAATTTCTTAGAAACCCCAGAAATATTCGAATACTATCTATCAATCATTCAGGTAAACTTGTGAAATCTGCTGAAGAGGCATTCTACCATCGTCTTGTTAGTGATACCAATAGTTCCATGAGTATTCGTTATATCACTGCTCGCACCAATACTTTGGAACTGTTTATGCTCATAAGTTTGCCGAATATTGTAGGAATAACTATCATATTAGACCCCAATTTTCGACCACCAACCGAAAATAGAGCTAAAGAAATTATTAATTTGCAATGGAGAATTTCACCTGTTTTAAGTCGATTCCGAATAGTCAGTACTAGAAGATTACTACGAAATTGGATCAATCCTTGGAAATGCCTACGTTTAAGAGGAGATATTACCAATTATCCTGACTTGGTGTCCCGGTACAGAAATACTTATATTGTTCGTAGAGATGATCGAGATCTTCCTTGGAACCACTATGGGCTAATTGTTGCCGATATCCTTTCAAGATCACCGATTCAGGTGTTAGATCTCGAAGGATTCGATCCTGCTTTCATTTTCATACATAAGCCAGTGGTTCCGATATTGAGATTAATCATATTTGAAGAATCTGCTGCTGTTTCAATCCCCAGCTGGTTTGGTCTGTTCCAAATAAGAAATTGTACCTTGAGGAATGGAAAGTACTTGCATTTAGCCATGAAAAATCCTGTTGCTGGGTGTTTAATGGTGAGACTTATCAGACCAAGTGCATGGTCTTGTCATTATGATGCCGAGGCATTGAAAAAATTAAAGGACAAATTGTATACTAGGCCATCTCCATGCTAATAGGACCATTTTGGGAAATAAAATTAATAGGTATTTTTCATTTAATATAGAGAAATTTCTCATTTATTTTGCAGCAATAGCTGCTACTATAGAAGGTTTATTTCTACCAATAAAAAGGCCATGAATGAACAGAAACGGTAGAACATTTGTTTAGGGTATTCACCCGCTTGTGGATCTTATTTTTTTCTCATTTTTCCATCTCTACCTTCTTACTTATAGATACCACAGACTGTAACAGTATAAGGGCCCAACTTGGAGAGAGGTGTCGCACGTGATTTTCCAGTCTCCAATTTCGGCACTTTTTGATACTTCCACCTCCACCATTACCACAACCAACACCTACACCTCCCACCCACAATGTCTGACAAATTACAACGTACGATCCAGCGTTTCCAAGCCAAGATCGACAGTGGCTCTTTCTATGAAGCCCATCAAACTTTACGTACCATCACCAATCGTTATGTCAAAAGCAAACAGTACTCAGAAGCAGTGGAGATCTTGTACCAAGGAGCGGTTATTTTAGGAAAGAACAAAGAGTATGGGTCTGCCAGTGATTTGATCTCATACATGATTGAAGTTATGAAAGAAGGACAACTTGTTGATAATGTGAAATTGATCGAAGCCATGAGTTTCTTGCCAGATTCTGAACCAAGTTTACTTGATTTGGCTAAGCAAATCAGTCAAGCATCTTCCAGCAAGTATGGAGAAGCTGATATGCACCAATTCTTTGGTAACAAGTTATTGAATGCAGTTAAACAAGGTGAAACCAAGGTTTTCCCATTGGCAGAAGTTCATCTTGTATTAGGAACCTATGAATCTGTTCCATTATATGGTGACTTTTTATATGATTGGTATTCTGCCAATGGAGGAGATCCAGGAGTATTTTTAGCTCGTGGTGTTATTAACTATGCATACTTAAAGAATATCAAATTTGCTAGAGAAATAGCAGAAAGATTCATAAATAGATTGCTTAAAGATGGAAAGATTACTGAAAGTCAAAAGGTCACTGAAGGTGATTTGTCTATTTACGTTGGAGACTATCCTATTCTTACTTTCTTACAACTTCTTTTGGTGACGCTTACCAAGGATGCTCTGAAGTTCACCACTTTACTCAACCAATATAAATCTACATTGCAACGTAATTCGCTTGTTGCTCCAGTTGAACATCTTGGTAAACTTTACTTCAACTTGAAGGGTCCAGCTGCTGCTCCAAATATGTTGTCTTTTATGGGCGATCTTTTCAAGTAATCTTGTTTAATTTTACCCTATGAATTATTCATAGACATTCATATTTTATTAAGTTAAGTTATATTATATTATACTATATGATATTTTATTATATTATATTATTTTCCAAGCTTTTAAATGGTTTAGAAATATTCTGTTCATTTCATTCTTTTGTGAAGTGGGCTAGTGCTAGCACACAATTCATACCTGTTGTATGAGGAACTCCTGTTTGAGGAGATATATAAAATGAGCATCAACTAATAAACAAAAACAACGTATTAAGTAATCCCAGTATAATGGGCCCTTTTTTTGAAAAAGTTTTTCGTATTTCGTATTTTAAAGTGTGCTGTGATTAGCAATATCATAGATCTTTTTTTTTTTTTGATTAAGAAGGGATCTATAACTTCTCTATTTTTTTTTTATAATTTTTGATCCACTTGGAAATATTAGCTAATTAGAATGTAAATTGGCTCATTTTGATAGTTTTGATAGTTTTGATGGTTTATCATGGTTTGAGGTGCCACTTATTGGTGACTTACTCGTGATGGTGTCTTTTGATGCTCAGCAGCTCTAAAGCCAGCACCAATTCTGGTCTGTTTGCACGCAACAACTCCTTCTTTGCTTCTTCGAAATCACACCATCTTCTGTCTCTGGTATCAGATTCGGGCCATTTTTGGCTCAATTGAGTAACAATCAATTCATAGAAATGAAATTCGGTCTTGGGCTGGGTCTTACCATCAGTGATGTCAGAAGGCAATGGAGCCTTTTTTCCTCGGGAGTCAAACACTACCGGTAACTTATCTTTTAATACACCTTCGACTCCAGCTTCTTCCCATGTCTCGCGGACTGCACTGACCAGGAAATCTTCACCTTCATCTAATTCGATACCTCCTTTTGGAAGCACCCATCTTCCCGGATGACCCATTGACTGGACCATCACCACTTTTTCTTTGTCTTCGTCTAAACAGATACACCCAGCGACCATTCTGGCACCGGTTTCGGGATTGTATCTTTGATGTTCACGGCCAACACGAGACTTTTCGGGACGGTTGGACATTTTGGAAATTGTAATTGTAATTTGAAATTGATATTCGTTTGTGATTTTTGATATAACTTATATGTGACGGATTTGTGACGTATAAATTAAATGCAGTTTAAATGTTTTGAAAAACACAATTGATAATTTTTGTCTGATAATAATTGAAGTATTTATCTTGTGAGAGAGAGACTCAATGGAGGGGATTAAATGACTAATTTAAGGTGAATGGTGAAATAGATGAGATGACTGATTGTCGCACGTGCGGATAGTCCAATTTCTGGGGTTGGGGCCAGTCTGCAGGAAAATGCTTTATCAGTTGGGTAGTGTTGAGGATAATGGTGATCACTGGTTTGGTGATAGTCATGAAAAGATTGTGAGTCTGTTTCATTGATGAACCCAATTGGTTGGATAACGATTATAGCCTCTATGCACTCGGACGAAAGTAGGTAATAGAAAATTTGTCTATTTGGTGTGGGGTGATATAAGTCATATTATTTTATTTTACTATATAGTCTAAATTAGGCCTCCATCAAGACAGATACTTTTCAGCACCGTATTTCTATGTGGCTTAAGCGAAGTAATTTTCTATGTATGTAACTAGACTAATATTTAAGGTATATACAGGCTTTACCAAAAAAATAGGAATAATATCAAACGAAGAGTTAATTCCTATATCTTCAATATTGCCCAATCTACAAGTTGCAAATCATCAATTAATGCAAGTTGAAGTCTTTCAATTGAGTGATCCAAGTGACTTTTAGAGGTTCTGAGTCATAAAAAAATATAATTGAATGAGATTGAAAAGAAATGGTTAATAAGTGTAGATAGAGAAAATGGTGATACGGAAATCGGGTTACGTGACTACTCGATATACCTGTTAGGTGCCTAATTAGTGAGCCACTGAAAAACTGAATGACCACCTATAAGCCTTATTGATATTACCCAATACCCTACAATGTTTTTGGTCCCATTGAAATATTGCAATATTCGAAGATATATAATTACGTAAGATATTAGTATATCCAACTGGCTGCTCTTTTACATTTGTGTTCTTATTAGTTCCAACTATGGTCTCACTATGGTTGGACCTGATCTGTCTTAATACGGTTCCAGAACCCTTAAAATGGCACGTTTCTGTGTTTGACCCAATTGGTCTATTGACCCCGTTTACGCATTTTTGTAGTCATTGCAAATTGATTATTTCGCTGGTCCTGGTCAGGTGAGGCTGTCACTTTGTATCTGTACCTTACCTCGCTTCCATACTACTAATCTTTCGTCTGATAGTGCGTGTTCGCACGACCTGATCTATGATCTAATATTAACTCTTATGAACAAGTCATAGTCACCATCACTAAATGAAGTTAGGAATATTTACCCTTATAGTAGGCCTTGTGGCTGCTCATGGTGATCATTACAGCGGACATGGTACCAAGTCCCGTCCAATGGGACTTTCATGGGAAAAATGGCACATGTTGGAAGAACACCGAATCGAACAATACAATGCTGATTTATTCTTTAAAATGCATGATAACGGTAGAGGATGGGGTCGTGAAGAGATCTTAAACTTATACGGATTAAAAGAGACACCTGGAGATGGTTCTGGTATGGGAGAAGGAAGATTGGTGGTTAGCGAAGCTGAAAAGGATAAGGTTGTGGATACTATTCTTGGAATGATTGATAAGAATCGTGATGGTATAGTGTCGATTGAAGAATGGAAATCATTCACTGGAGAATTGCCTGATTTCGGATACGGTTCTGGTCATCATCTTGATTTTGAAGCCGAATATGAAGAACATCACTGGAAGCTTTATCATGCCAATGATGATCCAGATGTTTTGATTAAACATAAAGAAGATATTGAACACGAATTGCTTCACCACGAAATGGAAATGGAAAGTAAAGCAGGTGGTCAAGCCATTGGATGGAAATCTGATATCAGATTGGACCAAGTGGCATTCAAGTACAGAGCATAGAATCAATACCAAGAAAACAAAAAAGAAACAATAAAATAAGTTAAAATAACTATATGATGGCTAACATTATATGATTTTAGAATTATGATCCCAATAAAATAAATATAAAAATAAGTCAGATTGAGTTGATAATGGCTGGGCAGCTAAAATTCGTTGTTTTAGAAACCTAAATTAAGGCCAACGGCTTGGTGTGAAAAGAGTACGAATAATATATCGCAAACTAAATTAAAATATACAGAAAGGTCTAATAGACCACCACTAGGGTTCAAACTGTAGATAGCACGGAATTTGCTCGATTGCCATGACATAAATAAATAGTATATGGTTGATAATAATATATTCTCTAATCGCACTATACAAGCTCTTCTATAAACACTCTATATTTTACATAACTGATCCAAAAAAAGATCCACAAAGTGACCAAAACCCCAGTGACTATAGACAATACGGTGACTTGAAGATAAACCACGACTCTTAAGAGTACTCCAGTAGTACTGGATCGTATTTTTCACCGAATCAAACACCATTTTTCACTGGTGTAATTGGCATTTCTGGTTTGCTCTGACTCACTTTGGAATGGTTCCACTGGCACACTTTCTTAAGTTGGCCAACTGGTCCTTACAGTCACCGGTACCACTTAAACATTCACGGTAAGCCTTCAACATATCAGCACATTCACCTTGGATTCTATGGAATGCTGGCACTTGCTTCTTGATACATGCAGCCAATTCTCTTTGTTCATTGTCACATTCGGCACCAGTACTCATACACTTGTGAAAGGCAAGAAATGGTTGGGGACAGTGACGGGCAATGTCTTCCATCAACACTTGATCGAGGGCACCACTTTTTTCCATTTTTGGGGAGGGGGGTAGATTCTTTTGGTAGGTTCTAATGTTCGGTTTGGTGCAACTTTTTGACTACTTAAAGACTCAATATCATAGCCCTGTTATATGTAGGACTCTGGTGGTTTAATATTGGTATAAGTTCAAGACTCGCAGTTAACTCTCACACTAGCTAAAACATATAGTGCTACTATCTACAACTGCTACAAACTGGTGGGTCCTTGGGTATTTCATCTTTGGTATATTATCATTGTTATAGCACACTTGAGAATCCCCTTTTTCATATTCTTATACCATTTAGTCCTGATCGCTACTTGTTATCCAGACATTTGATACCTCTAATCGGTTTAGTTCCCTCATTATCCATCAATAGATCCGATATCCATTACTGCCAACCTCTGGACTAATATCATACTAGCCACTTCATAGAATACGCCTCACATATACATTCCTACTTATTTATTGTCCATAATGTCCTTAAGGTTCGCTCTTGTATCAGTAACGTGGATCCCTGTCATCTACACATTCACCAACCATGTGTATCAACCATACCAAATACGAGGATTTTCAATGACTCCTACCTTCAATCCTGGCACTGATTCTACATCCAAAGATATAGTTTTGGTGAGCAAATTCAACATCAAAGAGTCCAAATTCAGTCGTGGTGATGTTATCATGTTCAGATCACCAAATGACCCTGAAAAGATTTTGACCAAGCGTGTGGTAGGTCTTCAGGGAGACACTGTTAATCCTCAAAGTCCTCCATATCCTAAAAAGCAAACCATTGTGCCCAGAAACCACTTGTGGGTGGAAGGTGATAATGCATTCCATTCTATAGATTCCAACAACTTTGGTCCTATAAGTCAAGGTTTAGTGGTTGGAAAAGTGGTGACGATCTTGTGGCCGTTAAGTAGATTTGGTAAGAGTATACTGGGAGGAAGAGAAGCCAGGAACGATGAGGCTCCGACTGAAAATATCCCTGTGAAGCTGATCAATGACCGTTGAAATCATTTACTAGAACCAATTTACTTCAAAAGCTTCACTAGAAAACTTAGATAAGATCGAATAATGGTCTCTAGAAAGCCATAAACCAAGAATAATGTTTTATGAGAAAGAATTCGAATAATTAACTTTTTTTGCTGCTTTCGAATCGCTTCAATTTACTACATCCACCAACTAATCATCACTTTCATCATCTATAGCATAATATATTAACCTGTAAATAAATAAATAAGTAAACGGAGAGTCCACCTATATCATTAGAACTATTATTAGTATCACAATTAATTTAATCGTGAACATCAGCATCAGATTCCCAGCCTTTTCATGGGTGTTGCTCGTACCATGCCTCTTCTATGTCTTCTAAATAGTGAGGATTATTATGAGTCTTGACATTATGGTCATTGGACACATCCAGGTAACTTTTTGTGGAGACTTCCACTATATTCTGACTCTTAAGTTTACCAGTTTCACTGATTCTGGGTCCTGGAATCAACATGGTACAGGCAACATATGTCAAAACACATCCAGGGACGATGGTATAATATGGAGTAGTAAGAGCAATGAAGATCAATACTAGGCCCGTTATTAAGAGAAAATAAGCGGTTGTAGAGTTTTGTTTGACCGGCTCGGCTGAGCCTTTCTCTAGATCGTGATAATAGCCGGCCTTTTCTTCTGACATTGGATATTGAATAAACCCTCTGTAATTGTCAAACTTATATGGTTGAGTGTACTGCAGGCAGAAAACTGAAGATGCAAAAGAAGTTAATACAATAAACCAAGACGAAGGCAGAAAAATAGAAATATAAACGCAAAAACATTTCAAGTAGAGCCTTAAATGTTCTATCATAGTTTTTTTTAAGTTTCTGGCTATTTTTCAACTTATCTGTTGACTCTATTCGAAAACTACAATCATCTCTTATAATCTACAGAAGGATGCAATTGACAAATCTGTGATATCTTTTGAATTTCCAGAATAGTGTGTCTAAAACGCGAATAACAGTAAATTAGTTGTTATAGCTTGTCTACACCAATTAAAGTCTTCTTTCACCTCGATATACCCATCTAACTCTGAGTAAATTTAATAGATGTGGCACAGTGTAAAGAACGGCGAAATTTTTTAGTCAAGAAATTGGCCGGTCTAGTATAGTGGTTAGTACAGTTCGTTGTGGCCGAACAAACCCAGGTTCGATTCCTGGGACCGGCAGTTCTTTTTTTTTTGCTTACAAACACCAGGATCTTTTTTGGTTCTAACTACCCAAGAAGCTATCTGCAGTATCACACCTATACTAGCCTTTACCCTAAACTACTACTGATAATAATAATGATACATTAATTATTCACGTATATTTAATATTCTTCAATGTTGTTTTCGGTATCAGTAACCTTACAAGAATCAATCTTGATAACAACAAGGGCATTGTCATCATTTTCAATATAATTTTTGGATTGAACTTGATCAATCTTAGCATTATTCAAATGTAATGACTTGTAGAATTCAAATTTAGATGAATCCTTTTCAAGAATATCGGCATTACCGGTGATCATTACTGAAACTCTACTCAATTCATTTCTGTTAATGTTGGCAAGAAGTTCAAATAATGAGTTTCTTCTCTTGGTGGTACCTTCTGGAGTAGTATCATTGGTAGGAGTATCCTTAGCAGACATCCAATCGTGAACCAAAATGGAAACTATCGGATTGGCAACCATGTTTTCATATTTGGTGGTTCTTTTAGGTGTAGATATGATCAAATAGTCATTATCGCCATCGTGATAATAGGTATAATTCATCAAGGAAACGTGGGGAACATTATTCAAACAAGTACCCAAATGGATGAACCTTGTTGATTTCAACAATGTGGTGACAGACTCGGGTAACACGGTCATTGTAAAGAAAGAAATGGGCTTTTAAACTGGATGTAAACTGGAAAAGGTAATGACTGATAGAGAGGGACTGGGGAACTAGATTTAGGTTGCGCGTGCTTATGTAAGCTACCCAACCTTATCTTAAGTATGGGGGGATCGGAGATACAGGATCACCATATACTTCTTAACAGTGCAATTACAGTGTATTTAATTTAATTACAAACATTTGACTAATAAATTTTTGATTCATGTTGTAACTATAAAGTTTATAGACTACAGTAAGGACCAATTGCAATCACGCAATTATAAAAATTTGGTTTCCTTAGGAAGATTTTAGTAATTATCTCAAAGAAACACTTTGACCTTGTAAAGAGCGGATCAGCTTATGTTCATCAGTAAGCCAAAAGAGCTTTGTTAAAAGGTCATATTCGTTTATGAAGGAAAACCTAGAAATAAATTACAAGGTTTCGTTCAAGAAGTTGGCAATGTGGTAGATACCAAAGGCCTTCTTAGGACTTAATTGTTGAAGATTCACCTTCTTGTTGTGGATAGACTTAAGAATTGAGGTTTCAAAAAATAAGGAGGCATCATGGACACCCCATGGTTCAATGAAAACACGGACTCCTGCACTATTTGGACCAGCTTTTCTAATGAAGGAGTGTTTGTTTTCATCATAAACGTTATTGGAGTCACCGTAGGTATACTTACCAAATAATGGCACGTCTAAAGCGTAATGACACCATTCCAAGACATCATCTCTGAAAGATTCATCTTCACCAGCAATGACGAAAACATCAGATTTGGAATTCTTTAAGGTTGGAATACCATCCCAATCGGTCTTCATAAGTGGTTTTTTATTGTTTGGAGAGATAGTCAAAGATCTCAAACTCAGAGATCCAACAATTGGTCCAATATGATTTTTGAAGTTGGAGTAGACAATAATATCTCTGGTTTTGTTATCGAAATAAGATCTTCCTGGTTTGTATTGATGTTCATCAGGAACCAATTTTACCCAAGGACTAATAAGAAGAAGTTTGCTAGGGTATGGTTTGGAAGGATTGTTATCAATCTTCAATTTTTGTAAGTAAGTAATGGCCAAGTTACCACCAGCAGAATCACCCATCAAGATGATATTGGAGGTTTCCTTAGAAATATTGGTATAAGTATGATCCAATTCATACAATTGAGTAGGCATTGAGTGACCAAAACTTGCTAATCTGTAATCAAGTAATAAAATGGAAAGATTCTTACGTTTTTCAGGGTCCAATAAGGAATGAATGGCTAAAACACCTTCAATTTGAGATGGTTGGGTTTGAATGAAATATCCACCACCATGGAGGAAAATTAACACTGGATCAGACGATTTTCTATCTGGTTTTTCATAAATCCAGAAAGATTTCTCATCATAACGTTTACCATAATTATTCAATTGTCTGGTAAGAGCACCATGTTTGAGAGTCACCACTTTATTAAGTAAAAATTGATTGGACATGAATGAAATAAGTCTAGCATCAGGAACTGAAAAAGTAAGGGCCCATCTACATAACACAAATTTGATAGTATTAATCAAATCATTATTATACTTTCTCGCTGGACTACCAAAAATGAAATATCTCAAGATATAGAATATCAACAGAGGTCCAAGCTTTAAAACGAGAAGTAACCCTTTTAACGAAAGCATGTCTGGTCAATTTGATAGGTTAATTGAATGTGGTTTGTTTTCCGTTTAGTCGTCGACAATTGCCCAATTCAAAAAAGTTCTACAAAAATTGGGCGGCCTATTGGGTGCTTATAAACCATCACATGTGATATCAGATGCTCGTGCTTGAGGGGCTTGTTGGCCTTCTCTCCCCGCTACAATAAAGCCCAAAGGAAATTGTGTACAGGAAGAACACAGGGCAACCAACAGGTATAAGTCGCTAGAACAAAAGAGACAAAAAAAAAAAATACTTAATAAAATGTAACCGTGATCAACAGCAAATCCAGTGAGGGTGAGGAACCGTACAATCTCACTGAGAGTCTCAAAGTTTCTCATTAGTGTCGTAGCGAAATATAATATCACATGACAACCACCCAAGGGCCCTCAACTAGGACATATAATCATATTATCACAGTCCTTCTTAAGCATACGAAAAAACGCTTGTGAGGTCCGAGGATTTTGATTGTTACTAGGGTAATGGTGAAGGTAGCCGTGGAAACCGGTTTAGTAAGCAGCCTATTGTGAAAATCAATTGTGGGAGATCAATCATTAATCAGGTACTGAGGAAATTGGCCTGATTTATCTTGATAATCAAAGGTTGTGTGTAGATCTGCTGAGTAATGGATGATTTGGTATCTGTGTATCTACTAATGTACCAAACTGGGAACGTCTCGCTTATCTATTGATTTACTGTTTCTGTCGATCGATCTCACCAAATAGGGAGTGGTCTGATGAACACTACACTGTACCGTTTATTTAGTTGTTTTTTTTTTTTGCATGGCTTGGTATTTTATTATCCAGTTAACTCTATTAATGTTCTACAAACGCCAATGGTGCAACCTGGTTCGATTGAGGTCCCCACAGTAAACTCTCTATAGGTAATCTCACATGATGAAACATAGACTCCGAATTCTGTAAACTTTTTTTTTTTGCGGCAATGAAAACTCACAAGATAACTTACTTCCTCATGGTTTCTGTAAGTATAGGGGTGCAAAATTATGTGACTAGCACTTATAATTTTGTTAATGGCTTATACACATTCAGATCCTCCACCAAACTGCCCAATTCGTCCAAAGAAATATCCAATTGGACCATTTTATTCTCTTCAATAATTAAATTCTTATTCAAACTGACATTGGTGATAATGTGACCATCATTATTGGTAGTAAGACCAGTAGAATCAATTAATAAACCCAATTTGTAAAGAATCTCCCAGCTATTCTTTAAAACATCTGCTGACCAGATTTTTTGATTAATTTTAATATTGGTAAGCATCTTACTATCAAGACTATTCGATGAAGATGCTGATGCAGTAGAATTGACATTGAATCCTTTAATCATATCCTGATACTCTTTATATGCCAAATTGAAATTTATTACTTGTAAATCGTATTTTTCAATCCATCTTGCAGCAGCTATCACCAATAATAATTCAAGTGAAGATAATGATTTTACTAATTCTTGGATATGATTTGTTGCTTGATTTTTGATATATTTGTGGAAATAGCTATCATTAAGAAATGGTGCTTTCTCGCTCACTTTAGACAATGGGAATAAACACACATTATTGAAATCTTTATAATTTTTAATCGTATAATAGTTTTGAAAAACTACTCTTTTGAATATTGTGGTCTCAAAGAAAAGTGAATCTATGTGTTCGTTCCATTGTTGACCATATGACTTATCATTTAATTTATTAAGATTGTCTTCATTCAAAATTAATCCCAATTTTACGTTTTCCCAAAACTCTTCAAGAGTGGTTGGTTTATTAGTGGATACAATTCTTTGAGAAAATCTGCTTCGTACTCTTTTTTCAAGCAATTCTCTCGTTATAACTTTGGTAGAAACACCAAGAACACAAATTGGTACGGAACTGTTTTGTGATGCATCGAATAAATTATAAAGAAGTGTTTGTTTGCTGTTATCGGTGAATTTTTCAAATTCTTCTATAATGAAAACCATAGATAACTTGTCTTCATCTTCGTCTTGTCCCTGGCCTGGTTTTTGTTTGTTGATTGTAGTTAATATGACATTTAAGGTATCGTTGATAGATCTTTGTTCAAAGGTTCCAGTTTCATCCTGTTCCAGATTTGTACCTAAATTTTGATCCAATTGTTTGGCAATTTCTCTGACAGCTGAATTATCATCTGAGTGAATGAATGCATTCAATTTGAATACCAAGTACTGTCCACTATACTTGGACTTCATATCTTCCAATGCTCTGTTAATAATTGCGGTCTTCCCCGAGGATCTTGGACCGATAAGCAAAATGGAGTGACCTTCATTATCTCTGATAGTATGTTCTAATAGTTTATGGATCTCATTATATTTTTCACTTAGAGACTTTGATTCGAGGAGATTGGTGAAATTGCCCAAGAGTTGTGATGTGATTTGGGACTTTAAGAATGTGACGTCTTCCAACAGTGGAGACACTTTGGCTTTCTTGGCTGGTGGTTCCATCACCGTTTACAATGATGCAAAACAAGTGAACAAAAGCAACAGGTTCATTACCATTACTGGCGAGAGGTGGTCACGAGGTTGTACACGTGAGCACAGTACCCAAAAACATCCAATATCCACATGAATTGGGCCAACAAAGAGGAGAAACTAGAGTAAGGTACGGCAGCCGGTAGGATTAATGACACACCAGCGTTGCATTGTTCTGGAAGTAAATTTTTACATATGGGTGTCCTTGGCATGGACTTTCGCAAAGTCAACTTTCAGACAAATGTGGTTCAAATGTGGAACACCACTCGAAATTCAAGGTTCTATCTCCGGCCCCCACATTGACACACTAACGTGGGTCATCGAAGGTCTACCCCTTTTATTCATTGGAGTGGCTCTATAGACCAACTAGGACGAGGTACTACCACTTCACTACGACATTAATACTAATTTTATAGTTGTGCAATCAACTGATGATAATACACCACCTCATTTTTGGGTGTGTGTTGCAGCCGTACCTCGCGACCAAGTGTCAGAAGTGAAGTCCGGCCTAATAATACCTGAAACCATAACAATCCAATCACTAAGAAGAAAGTGAATAACGGTGATTTCTAGGCAGCCGCATGCTTAAAATATCATGATCATTTATAGTTACAGTTACGGGAAAGATCTGTTGGGTGGGTGGCTTTTGGTGTTTTGCAGAAATCTACCACCACAGATAGCACCTATAATTAGGACAATAATCCCCTATTAATTCCAGTAAGTTTATAATCCCATTTAAACCTATTATTACCTTCTTCGGGGATTTTAAGCAAGTATTTAGGAGTTGCTCAACCAGCTCAAACCCGCTTCTGTCACCATTGACACTGTCGCTACTTTTGAGAGAAGAAATCACACATCGCAGGTCCACTTGCGGAAATATGAAACAAGTTAAGGAAATATTTTGTGGTAATTATGGAAATAAGTAGATTGAAACCCGAATATTATCCGGACTTCAGTTCAGTGGTAAACCCACATATCCGTCATTGGATATTTAATCCTCTCATATCGCCCACCCACTTGTATAGTTTTTGTCACACTCGCTAGTTGTTGTTCCCCTTAAATTAACCTGTTGATTGCAAAAACCACACCAACTCGCACCACATTTTTTTTGCAAGCATAATTTGCTAAGTGAAACACCAACTGGAGTACTCGCCGAACAAACCCCTCTAAAACACATCAAAAGAATCTAGGTTTAACCACCTGATAACTCTTCTGTTGCTGTAACAGATTTTCCACCACTTTTACTACTTAAAAAAAGAAATAGATACTACCATTTAACTATTCTTGTTGATCTAACAGTTGCATTTTTCGCAGTTATGGCCTCCCCCCGCACCATCCACAAAACTTCCCTAACCAACCTTAACAAAACTTCCACTGGAAAGGTGTTTGAAAAAGACCTCAAGGATATCTATTGCATTCTCTTGATATGTCTTGACCTTAAGCCTGCCGCATCTAAAAAGTTCTCTTTAACCAAACAGCATTCGTATGGGTTTTACCTTCACCAGGCAATTGATGCCATGAGCGACTTACAAGTCCTGGTAGACCTTAGCCATACTGCCACCTCCTTGTCATACAAGATCAAGCCTGATCTAGCATTAGCATTACTTAAACGGTTCTTTGAAGCCAAACTACTTCATACCCCCAACGAAAGAACTCGTTCCACTCTAAAATCATCTCTTTTGATTCAGCCAACTCCCAAGGGAATTGCTTTGCTACAAGATTTTTGCATCAACATAGGCATGAAGAAGGAGAAGGTGCCAGAGATTCTTCATTCGCTGTTTAATTCCATGGAATTATTCAAGTTTGACCGCGCTCCAATCACTGATAAGATTGTCTACTCCGAGTACTTGTTGTACTTACTATTCATTAAGATGTTTGGTAAAGAACCAAATGTATGGACCACTTCAAATGACCCTGAACCAGTATACAACAGACTCGATGATGTTTTGGACCAAGATGAAGACTTCAAGTTTGATGGTTTGAACCCTATGGGTTTTGCAGCCATTTACAATCTCGATGCGCCTACTATAACAGTAGACCTGGAGAAAAAGCCTGACGAGCCTCAGGTCAGTCCCTTTCATCACCGGTACTTCACCAACCCTGAATCGGACTCACATTCCCAGTACTACTCATCATCCTCAGGAGTACGTCTCTTTCAAGATAAACTCTTCGAGGTTGAAGATAATGAAGTCATTGTTGATTACTGTGTAAGTGGTAAAGCTATTCACCAATGGCTTTCTGACTGTACAGACATTTTGGCATCCTCTGACTGTATGAAGCTTGGAGACTTGTTTTTGAGGACAAAGTTGCTTAGTCCAATTTATGGACTTCCTTCCAGAGCCAATGGTCACTTCTCTTCTGAAAGGGACCATTTTTATGTATTGAGCCCTTTGGGACGTAAAGTATGTCATTGGAAAGATCATCGTACTTCCACAGATAACCAAGATATTTTATCTGAGGAAATAGACGATTTCTTTGGCAATGAAGACCTGGAAAAATCAAGCCAATCCTCTTCAAATATTACCTTACAAGATGTTCTCAAAGACCCTGGCTTAAGGTATATTTTCAAAAAGCATCTTGAGAACGAGTTCTGTTCTGAAAATCTAGATGCTTATTTGAATTTGAGCTTCTTTGAGAAAAGAATCAAGTGCTTGGTAAAATTAATCAAAACCCGTAAACTAGAGCATAATAAGGATTCTATTGCCAAATTGGCCAATCTGTCGTTATCTCTCGCTTATCACATATTTTTCACTTACTTGAGCTATGAAGCTCCGTTTGTCTTGAATATTGATTTCCAGCTCAGAGACAGAATCAACTATATTATGTTGGAGACAAAGAAAGAGGAAATTCAAGAAAAGGAAATTCAAGAAAGAAATCAAATAAGTGAAGAAATAATTATGGAATCAGACGAAAACGAATTAACAAAAAGGTCTCTCACTCCACCCATTATTCAAACCATTAAAAGTGTACTGAAAGTGGATCTGTTGCAAAGTTCAAGTACTGTGGTTCCACAGACCATTGATCTTTATAACTTATCTTCTCACAAACCAGTATATACTCCTATTGATTCTATTAATTCTCCCATTGAAAGGAGTATTAATAAGACCTTGAAGATATTGGCCAAAATAGCTGCTAGTTTTGACCAAATATCCAATCAAATCCACAAACTCATGGAAGAAGATTCATTTCCAAAGTTCATCAATAGTGACTTGTTCAGAGAAGCTACATCAACTATAGAGGTGAAGAAACAGCACGAAATAACAAGTCAATAACCCGAACATCAACCTATTAATATCAGCGGTTGATGTAAATAGATTAGAACAATTGGAAATACAATTTCCATTATATCTTCGATAATTTTATACCAAGACTACGGAAGCAAACGCTTATACTTTCACAAAATAATAGTTTGATTTATGTTACGCTATAAATACATTGATTGTTATATAATTAATTATGCAATAGGTTCCAAAACGGTACCCTTCTTAATAGTAGCCCAACCAATTAATCTCCAGTGCTTGTCAATTCTTCTAGATAAAGCAATCTTTTCATTGATTTCAGTACAAGCTGGGGAGGTTAATTGTAAACGAGCCATATCGGCCTTGACGGCAACAACTCTAGCACCAGTGGCGGTAGAACCAATATTAACCATCAAAACTTCACCTTGATCTAACTTTCTAACCTTAGCACCTTGCTTTTGACCATCGGTCTTAACACCCAATAATCTTCTTAATAAGAAGTAGTTAATTTCGATATCTGTGTAAATAGAAGGTAAGTTACCTCTGGAACCAACAACTTGACCCACTAATCTATCAGCTCTACATAAGGTAGGATCAACCTTAGTACCCACACCAATTAAACCACCTGGAACGGCGAATTTCAAATCATTGTGTTCAGCAAATAAGGAAACAATGTTGGAGAAAATTGGCTTACATTGAATCTTACCGTTGTCATCCTTAGTAACAATACCTGGTCTAATTTCAATTTCATCACCGATCTTGAAGACACCGTTCAAAATAGAACCACCGGCAACACCACCCTTTAAGTCATCGATTTCAGCACCTGGTTTATTAACATCGAAAGATCTAATGACTATTAATCTTGGGATAGCAGAGAAATCTCTGACTGGAACTGGTATAGATTCAACAATGAATTGGTTGACAGCATCAATGTTGTATTTCAATTGAGCAGAAATTGGAACAATTGGAGCTCCATCGGCTATAGTACCTCTAATGAAGGATAAAATGGATTTTTCATGTTCTAAAGCAGATTCTTGTCTCATTAAATCGACCTTGTTTTGTAAAATAATAACATGCTTTAATTTCATAATTTCAATAGCTGCTAAATGTTCAGATGTTTGTGGTTGTGGACAACTTTCGTTACCAGCAATTAATAATAAAGCAGCATCCATAACGGCTGCACCAGACAACATAGTACTCATCAAAATATCGTGACCTGGACAATCGACGAAAGAGACGTGTCTTAATAATTTATAACGACCAGGACATCCAGGTCTTTCACACTTTGGTCTGATTTCTTTATCAGATTTGAAGGATTTATAAGCATCTGGAGCAGTACATTCTTCATTATCACACTTGTAAATCTTGGCATTAGCATAACCCAACTTAATGGTAATATTTCTTTCTAATTCATCCTTGAATCTAACGGTTTGAACACCAGAAATGGCACGGACAACAGTAGATTTACCATGGGCGACATGTCCAATAGTACCAATATTAACGGTGGCTTGTCTATTAATAATTTCAGCAGATAATGGAGTTAATTCATTAAAGTCTGGGTTTTCTGGTTGTTCTGGTAATCCTCCACCTTCTTCAAATTCTCTACGTTGCTTTTCTTCATCATGTTCTTCATCTAAACCAGCAAAACTAACTGATTTCTTTTGGTTAACTTCTTCAACTGGTTGAGCTTCACCAATATCTTCGTTATCGCTTTCAATATCGTGTTCGTATTGGAATTGTTCTTCTTCTGGCATATCTCCCCCAATCACAATGTCGGGGGTAGCATTATCAATATCATCGTAAGACATGTTGTAAATTGTGATATAAACTTTCTTACTTTCACTGGATCAATTTGTACTATATGGTCAAAATTTTCACAAAATTTTACCGGTAACCGCACACCAAAAAATCATCAATTGTCGTGCGTGCACCGGGTATCTACGGTCATTCAGAAGGGGTAAGAACTACAAAGAAGGTACCAGAATGACTCATATGTAAGGCGGATAGTTTTTCTATGTAATGCAAGACCAAATGTTTATTTATGCTAAGACATTACTTAATGTGTGATCAGGTACATACTTTTTGGTGACACTTTAGGAATAAAAGAGGGGTGGTTTGGAGTCACACGATGTGGCAAATAACTTAAAGTCGCATAAGCGAATAAATATATTTAAACTATAAACAATCTGAATAGTCCAGATACGAATTAAACAAAATAAACAAATGTGACTCAGAATTGTTTCCCTATGGCCCCAGTGTATTAGTAGGTCATTCCATTAGGGGAAAAAAATCAAAGAGATCACGTAATAAATAATTAATCAGGTACATGTAGAAATTGTACCTGATGATGATGATGCCAAATGATGGCTGAAAAAGGTGGATTTTTTTTTATTATTTTTACCTTATTAAAAAGCTTATTCAATATCGCACCCGCATGATACTGATACCAGGTATCAATATGATTGGATACTGTATACTGGCATCTATCGTTATCTTATTTATCAATATTGATAACGATGGCTTATCTTGTATTAGTATTGGTAACAGGTTAGTTCACAGTGTATGGAACCCAAAATCATTCATGACACTATCCACATCCTTCCAAAGTAAATCACTATTCATGTCAAATGAATCTAAAGATAATGGAATTGGTGATTCGTCTTGTCCAAGATGGTTTAAACCTGGCATAGTACCTGCTGTAGTAATATCAACTGGAGGTGGAGCATAACCAGTTTGCTTGAACTTTCTGCTAGGGTTCTTGAATCCCATATTATAATCTATATTAATATTTGGAGTAACCACATTAGAATTTGGTGAATCCTTTAATTGAGGTGAAGAATCACTTGAATTATTAACCACTTTAAATATAGAACTTCTCTTTTCATTAGCAGAAATTGGTTGTGGATCCAATGGAATAGTTCTAATAATTTTTCTAGCTTTAGATTCTGCATTAAGTGTATTAGATAATGATCTTGGACGACGTTTACCAGAAGACGTAGTACTTCCTGGTGTAGATTTTTGACTTTGATTACCAGCACCTGGCCGTTCATCATCACTCACAATGGCTTCTTCAGACTCGCCTTCACCGGAAGTGACTGCATCTTCTCCTTCATCTTCTAAATCTAAGTCATTTCTTTCATCACGACTATTCAATTTAATCATACCAACTTGATCTCTCAACAAATATAAACAATCAAAGAATACCGATGCAGACATTCTATTTCTAATGGTGATATTAAGATTGTTCATATTCTTCTCGTGTAAGCTTCTGAATAATTGCCACATACTTCTCATGATTCCACTTGATCTATGAGCAATATCGTGTTTCATGATCGAAGCTTGTGCAGCCAAAGAAATTGCAATTTCATAACTTTGCTTTCCTGATCCAGCATCCACATATTTCTTCATTGAAGAATGAATTAATTTTCCAATAATACAGGCTGCTTGCCAAATATCCAAGATATAAACACCAGGTAAATATTTCACGAATTTCTTGTCTTTAAGTTGGAAAGATTGTGTATGATTAATTAATGTAATGGCAGCATTGAAAAGTTGCAATAAACCTCTTTGGAGCTCGAATTCAGAAATTCTTGAAGTATCCATAAAGAAGTAACTCAACAAATGAACTTTTGCTGAATATAATTGGAACTTTCTGAATCCATCTTCTGGAGATAATTCATTATTCATCTTGATCTCTAATTCATTCAATCTTCTCATAAATAACTTAAGAATTGGTAATCTTTCAGCAGAATTAATTAATCCATATGGATCCATAGGGTTAGTATTTAAAGTTCTTGCAACTTGATCTTCAAAATTAGAGATTTCCATCATAAATCTAATTGAATTTGGCAATTTGAAAGCTGGTGAAGTGGAAGTGGTCCAAATAGATGTGTCGAATTGCACGAAAGCAGGGAAACCGAAGGAAGTAGCAATTGTTTGTGATACTATATTACATAAAATCCAAGTTTTTGAATTTTCTTGAATGATGGCCGATTGAGGTTGACTTTGACCTTGTTGAGGATCTTGATCTGGTTGTACTGAATCTTGAAGTTTGTACAGAGAACCAGGAGAATGTAAACCAATTCTGATGGCTTGGAACAAAGCATTTCCAATGGTGTTATAGGAGGAATCAGCACTAAGGGATGATGAAATTGGAGGCCAGTATGAATAAAGTAAAAATGCTTGCACTGAATGGACGGTTAAAGCGTTATAAATAGGTTCATCTTCTTCTATAGGATTATATCTAGAGATTGGGGAAATCATGATTTCGGCCAACACATTTTTGACTAGTGGAGATAATTGTAAAAGTAAGGATTTTTCAGATTCCTCATTAAATCTTCTCAATGATACGAACATAATAACCCAGAATAACGCAGGACTGAGTTTGTAGATTCTTTCAGGGCCTAAAGAAATATCCACAACTGGTAAAATTTGATGATATCTTTCAATATATTCAAGGTAAAGTGACCTTATAGTTTCCAGGGATAAGGAAACAGTATCAAG
Organism: Suhomyces anneliseae; assembly: GCA_030568535.1. Lineage (NCBI taxonomy): Eukaryota > Fungi > Ascomycota > Pichiomycetes > Serinales > Debaryomycetaceae > Suhomyces > Suhomyces anneliseae. The sequence goes on along the minus strand of JAJMGB010000005.1, from coordinate 411,066 downwards.
AGATTTTTCTTCGCATTTTAAGGAATATTCAGGGACTGTGATTTTAGGCTCTGCTCTAGGAATAATGGACTCGTCCAAAGGTCTATAAATGGATGGGGTGTTCGGTATTGAGTTGTTTGTTTCTGAGGAATTATGAGAAAATCTATTATCTTGAGGAGAGTTGGAGTGAAGTTGATGTTGATTTACTACCGGAAGTGTAGCTTGAACTGGAGCTGGGGTTTGGTGAGTAGAAAAATTAGGAGGAGTCCCCACAAAGGTATTTTGAAACTTTATTGGTGAAGGTTCTGGTTGATAACTATTTTGTCGTATTTGTGGTTGTTGATCTGAGGATGATTGCCCTAAAGCAGGCACTTTGCTCAAGAGCTCAGCTGCTTGCGACAGAGTCAAGGTTTTCTTAAGTTCAGAGAATTCTTTTTCGATCTGAGCTATTCTAGCTCTCTTATAGGTTCTTTTGTAATCAGACTTTAAATTACAAGGAAGTCCCTTCTTTTGACATCTAGTACATGGATTAGGGTGTTTTTCGTGAGCATCACACCGAGACTTTTGTTGCCGACACTCCACACATGCCATTCTCTTTGCTTTGCCTGTCTTAGGCACTGGTGGAGGTGGCGTGGAACTGGTTGAGTTATGGCCTGTGATATTACCGTTTGGAGAAGCGCCATTTTCTTCTTTAAGTTGTTGGTTAAGGACTTGGAGCTCATGTGACATGTTTGCTATGTGAGCCAAATTATCTAGGGAGTTCAGCACGACTCCATTACTCATTGTTGGTACCTTTAACTGTTGTGATTTGGTATGTTTAATGGGATGACTAAATTCATCGCATCAATTTTTAGATGATCACGTGAACTCCTGGTAGTCGATCTCGTGACAAATTACAATCGAGAGAGAAGAGATGGGCCAAGGGCTACAGACGGGATGAATTACAAAAAAGTGATCCAAGGGGGTTTTCTAGAAGTTCTACGATGGTGTCCACAAATACCTTCTTCGTAGTTACCAGGTAACGGATGTTATGGTGGTGTTGTTGTTACGTAATTGATAAATCCTCGATGTGATAGGTCCGTGCGACTAAACAGGGAAAGATCGTCGGGAAAAACTACAATAGGCAATATGATGCGAAGAGCCGTACTACAATAGGGGCTGTATAATTAAGGTTATAAGGTCAAGGGTAAGTTTATGTAAGCAGTTTCAATTCTATGGTTGGTTAAATTGGTGAATTCAAGAGCGATTAGTTTGGTTTCATAAAAACTTCTGTTCTTTAATAATATTGGAAATGATGATTGATGATTGAATCAAATCGTTAAATTTGTAAAATTTTTCATTTTTTTAGAATTTACCCGAATTCCCTTGAGTTGTACTTGGACTTTTATACTAAACATTACTATTCATTTATATAACAACATGAACTAAATAGAATGGATTATACAATTTTATGTTGATTAACTCATATATGGTGGTTGCAAAAAAAAAAAAATTGAAAAAATAAAAAAAGTGTCAAAAAAATACTATGGTCGTCACCCCAGTTTCATCAACTACACAGGAAACATGTACATTCAATGTATATTTTTGAGTCTAAATTGTATATAAAATGACTAATAATAACCAGGTCTAAGATAAATCAGGCAGTCTAATGTGAGAAAATGTGGCTCTTTCACCAGGAAACAAACTCATTCGTGCTTTTGCTTTTTTTATAAAAAAAAAAAATCAATTTTTTTGGGGCCATTTAAACTTTTAATTATGAGCTTAGTTCCATGACAACATACTGTTATCATTCCAATCTAAATCGAATTCTGCAGATTTTGAACCAAACTTCTTTAACATTGGCAAAATCTTTAATTTTTCAGCAGCATTTTCAATCCATTCAACCTTAGTATGTTCCTCTGCATCAGCATGTGGTTCTTGGACATTGTCAAATCTATTTGGTAAATAGTTCAAGAAGTAATCATGAAGAACAGGGCCTGGAATATGTGATGGTAAATCATTGGCACCAACATAGACAGCTTTCAGTTCGGTGTGTCTGCTCTTGGCAACATAACAAGCAACAAACATCAAAATATCCAAATCTTGGAAGTTATGACCACCCAATTCATTCAATCCAGTAAATGAAGATCCTCTACGTTGGCGAGTTCCCATACCACTTGGGTTACCAATGGCACCAATGGTTTCGAACTTTAATTCACCCATACCAACAATCACCAAGTGCTTAAACATATAGGTATGCCAGATAATGTAGTAGGACTTTTGTTGCAATTCATTGGTAAAGATAGCACCATTGATATCATTCCATTTAAGTGCATTCTCTTTATCCGCAGTTTTTTCCGCACTAGCTTCAGAAACAATATGGTGTCCGCGATAAGTAGTATAGTTAGGTTTAAGGGCAACCTTAGGGATAGTGGTGTTAACAGCAATTGATTTACGTTGGTCCTTACCTGGAATTGGGGTCTCACCAATTGAAGATAATCCAGTAGCACTAGATTGTCTTCTAGTTGAGATAAAATCGGTCAAATTGGCCAAAGACGAAGAAGAACGACGGTCACCCTGTAACTCAGTATGAGCGATGTTCTTGTTTAACTCCGTTAAAATTTCCAATTCCTTTCCTTGTAAAATGTAACTAATCAACTCCTGATCTCCTTTGTCGGAACCATGCAACAATTTCAATTTTTTCCCCACATTGACTGGGTTTGAAGCGTTGGCATCCATCAATTGTTGAACCAAATGGTCCTGTTCTGCCGAAAGGATAGTGGTTGGGACCTTAAAGAAATCCAATGGGAAAGCTCTGAAACCAAAACGTTCATACCAAGTACCAACACCGGAATATAATATCCAGAAGTATTCCTTGCTTAGGTAATAATTGGCCAATTGCTTATCAACCACTCCGTCAGTAGTAACCATATTTTTGAAACTATCATTTTTACTGTCATCACTAGTATCAATTTTTCTCTTGATAACAGCATTTTCGGTGTGTTCAATCACTTGAGAGACGAGTTTTTGAGCTAAACCCTTACCCCTCAATTCTTTCTTGGTGAAGACAAATCCCACTACTAACATACGCACATTTTTAACCCCAAAAAGTGTAGGGTCTGGCACTGAAGAGATAGCATGGGATCTATCAGCATCCTTGTAGAAACCTTTGACTTCTTTGACACTGGTAGAAGCCACAATTTCACCATTGGCGTCTTCCAAGTAGTAAATTTGAATTAAATCTCCTTGTTCAAGGGTATATTGGTGTCTTTTCAGCTCAGCAGCCCCGAATTCTTCTGGAGTGAGATTTCCACCCCATTCAGTACCACTAACGGCATAAATTTGGGCAATTTTTTCTGGATCTGAAGTAGTTTTGAAAGTGAAAGACATTTTTAGTGAAAAAGAGATCTAAATGTGGGCAATCAGGCTTTATCTATAAGATAGCAACACCAAGCTGCTCCGGGGTCAACGTGACGATATATCCACGTGATGTATCATTTCCGGCTAGGGGCAATTAAAAAAACTGGTTAAACAATTCAAGTCATGACGATCGTGATTGTTTTGGAAGATCGCGGGGCAACTCTATCCAACATTCTAATCGAGGATAAGGTGATGCGGAGAAATGTGTCAGTGATGATTGAGTGATTTTTCGAGGCCAAAAAGGTTTTTGTTGTGCTATTGATCTGACAGTTTCTGATTTCCGGTCTACTCATTTTTTCTTTTAGAGGGGTAGCAAAAAGTGACACCGCCTGCATATAGCCAAGGTAGCTATGACTTCATCAAAGGAAATGTTGCTTATGTAATATGTTCGGTGTTCAGTATGGGGCGATTACATAATCCAAGAGATGAGGAGGTCACCTGACCATCAAGATGCTTAAAATCAAAAAAAGAAAAAGAGATCTACATAACGATACTGATATTAAGAAGACATGCAGTAGATTCTATTCATAAAGCGTAAAGTGATACCAATGGTGCGATAACAGATAAGGGTAGGGCGTTGTTCTTGGACCATGCCACTAACAGCTAGCATAGGCGAGATTGTTCAACTATGCCGAATAGTGACTCCGTCACCGGACCTGATTGTTCCTAATCTGGAGAAAAAAGAAATTTTTAAGGTGCAAAATTTTCCTTGCACCCAACTCCACCTAGCTATAAGTAACTGCAGGCGTGCATAAAGAAGCATATTGGGAGCCCTCGCCAAGATTCTTTTGGAGGGATGCCCAACGGCTGACTGCTTGCAACCTTCAATACAAAGGGCAATTTTCCGCGGCACCATTTTCTAAAGGCCCGACTTTAATGCCTGAATCGGCCAAGAACATACTAGAATTCAAAAAAGAAAATGCCGTCATGAAATAGAAATAACTTTTGAAAAACTTCATAACTATATAAACTATTTAATAGTATCTCGATTTATAAAATCCCATTTATATTTCCAATTTTATAATTACATAACTAAAAGAAAAAAAAATATCATCAACACTTACAATATGCTGGTGGAAGAATACATAGCAAAAGAGTCTTGTCTTAGTACAGTACCTGATGAACAGGTAGGTGTATGGCAAAATTTCAAAGACTCATTCAAAAGACAAGAAATTACTATTGAACAATCTGATGATTCTGAACTTGAATCAGGAAAACTTACTCCAGTGAAAACTGCTCCTGGTACTGAACTTCAAAAAGGTCTTAAGAAACGTCAACTTCAAATGATTGCCCTTGGTGGTTGTGTTGGTTCCGGTCTTTTGGTTGCATCAGGTCTCGCCCTTACCAATGGTCCTGGTGCTATCCTTGTTGCCTGGGCTATTGTTTCTACTTTCTTATACTCTACCATGCAGTCACTTGCGGAATTGGTTAGTGTATTCCCAGTGTCTGGTTCTTTTGCAACTTATGCGACTCGGTTTATTGAACCTTCTTGGGGTTTCGCTATGGGCTGGAATTATGCTCTTTTCTGGATCGCCGTTTTACCATTAGAATTAGTTGCTGCATCTTTAACCATTAACTTCTGGCACTCATCCATTAACTCAGTTGTTTGGGTCGCCATCTTTTATGTCCTTATCATTGTTTTAAACTTATCTGGTAACAGAGGTTTCGGTGAAGCTGAATTTGTTGCTTCTATTGTTAAATTACTCGGAGTTGTTGGTTTCAACATTTTAGCCATTGTTTTAATTTGTGGTGGTGGTGATCAAGGTTTCATTGGTGGTAAATACTGGCACAATCCTGGTGCTTTCACCACTGGTTTCAAAGGTGTTGTCTCCGTTTTAATCACTGCCACTTACTCTTTGGCTGGTACCGAATTGATTGGTTTAACTGCATCTGAATCTAAGGAAAACCCAAGAAAAGTCTTACCAAAGGCTATTAAACAAGTTTTCTGGAGAATCATGATTTTCTACATGATCACTCTTACTTTGATTGGTTTCGTTGTTTCTGCCAATGATCCAAACTTACTTGGTGGTTCTGGTGCTTCTGCTTCTCCTTTCGTCATTGCCATTAGAGCTGGTGGTATTAAGGCTTTACCTTCTATTTTCAACGTCGTCGTTTTGGTTGCCCTTTTGGCTATTGGTAACTCTGCTGTTTACGGTTATTCCAGAACTGTTTTGGCTTTAGCTGAACAAGGTTTAGCTCCTAAGCATTTTGGTTACGTTGATCGTAGGGGTAGACCATTGGTTGGTATTGCTACATGTGCCATCTTCGGTTTATTAGCATTCGTCTCTGCCTCTCCAAGACAAAAGGATGTGTTTGCTTGGTTAGTCTCTTTGTCTGGTCTTTCTACCTTATTCACCTGGGGTAGTATTAACGGTTCTTTCATTCAATTTAGAAGAGCCATGGCTTACCAAAACAGATCTTTGGATGAATTACCTTACGTTTCTAACACTGGTATGATTGGTGCTTGGTACGGTCTAATTATGAACATTGTTGTTTTAGCATTACAATTCTGGATCTCCTTATTCCCTCTCAACAAAGATCCAGATGCCGTTGTTTTCTTCCAAAACTACTTGGGTGCTGTCATCATTATTGTCTTCTACGTTGGTCACAAGATTTACTCTAGAAACTTGACTCTTCTTGTTAAGGTCAGTGAAATCGATGTTGATGTTGGAAGAAAGCAAACTGATACCGATATGTTAAGACAAGAAATCGAAGAAGAAAAGAGAGAAAGAGCCTCTTGGCCAAGATACAAGAGATTCTTGGATTTCTGGTGTTAAAAGCATTCAAAGCATTTAAAGCATTTAAAGCATTCATAAAGCATTAATTACATCAACAAAAGTGTCCGGTTTTATTTCCGGTACACACCCAAAAGGTCATTAATTGGGAGATGGTTAAATCATCTATTATACCCTTACTAGATCACTCTATACATTTTTATTTCTATTTTTTTGCATTTGGGTTTATCTAAGGTGTTGCCCTTGAAGTGGTGCACCTATGAGTTACGATTCTCTTCTACACTGTCATTGAATGACTCACCAATAATACACATATATACCAACATAAAAAGTTGGTACGGATTATAAAAATAACCAAACGAGTTTTATCTCGTGATGTAGAGTAATTACGATTAGCATTATCATTCCAGTTGTTCATCAATATAAGCGAATTGTGGAGATGGTCTGGGCTCAGTTCAATCAGGTACCGATACCGTTAACTATAAGAACCAAAACCTGGGGTACAAGTGGACCTCAATATGTGTGCAGGGAATGTATTATTAGGGAGGATGGGGGCTTAGTCTGTTCTCTAGTCCTGGCTATTTTGGTTGTCTTTGTTGAAATGCAACGCACACTAAAACTGCCGATCTTGAATGGCTGCGAAATTATTTTCAACTATAATTAGAAATATTAATGTCGATTAGATATAATGTAAGAGTGTATTTAGGGAAATAAAGGTACACAAAGCTTCAAGGGAACCTTGGAATGATTTCACTAGGTTTCAAAGGGTCATGGTTTTGTTGGTATTACCCCTTTGTCCAAAGAAACAAGGTAATTTCAGGCACTAAATAAAGAGTACAGATTGCACAATTCTAGGTTCTACACTTATTAGTCAAATTTATTACTGTATTCATTATCATCTATATAGATTTGTTTAGATTTGTTTAGACACCAGGTATTTCAGTCCTAAAACGGGACACTAATCAATAGTGTATATGCCAAATATGTGTTAATGCAATTAAACAGTGAATAGTGAGGAGATCCAGTTGATTGAGACTGATGGTGATGATTTTACTTCACCAATTAAAATTTCATCCATTAATTGTTTTGTATTAGAAAGTAATTCTCTAGCCAATGAGATAGCAAATGGGTATCTTTAAGTATTAGATTGCTAATCAACTATGTTGGATCCTCAAATTCACCAAGGGAGGTCTTTTTTTTCAGTTCAAAATGAGCTTCCAAGGGAATGTCTATCTCTTGGTTCTATAGACTCCATGTAATATGAACTTCTTTGAGACCCAGTAGCTGGTTGTTCAACTTCCATATTGTCAGTTGATTTGCTACCATTATTACGACCAAATATGAATGAAGAATCATCTGCATCAGTCAGAATATACTTTTCTTCACCCAGAGTTGGAACATTAACATATTGAGTGCCATGAACTGGTGCAGTACCATATTCATGACCTTTCATGGCAGTGTCACCCAAAGCAGCCAATTCAACATCATTTTTGTTACCTGGACCATTCCTACTTGGATCATCTAATCTTGGTAAGAAAGAACCTCTATCATCCTTCATTGGTTGATATCTAGTATCAGGATTAGGTAAGACCAATGCCAAAACACAAGTGACAACTGTAAATATTAACAAGAACAATGCAAATACTGCATTCAATACGAAGTAGACAACAGCCATAACTGATGCCACCACATGTGGTTGCTTGAAAATATATGAAAAGAACATGAAGAACAAGGCATTAATAGTATTGATTACTCCAATAGTAATATTGAAAGCATTTGTTCTTTTATCCATAAATGGTGTGATCACACAAAGGGCAATAAGGTAAAATAATTCTACCGCAAAGATAATCACCGATTGGGCTTTACCATGACGTTGTAAAACGGCAACGAATAAAGATTTAAAAAGGACATAAATCAATCCAACTCCCATAAACCAATAACAATCAGCTCTAAATTGAACGTAAAGGAAACCAAATTTATTAAGGAAAGCACCATCACTGAAAAGCAAATAAGCCGGGTTTCTAAAGTCCTTAATAGATTGTCTTCCCTTTATAAATACTCTAACAGCAGCTTGAACCAACATGAGAAAACAAATAGCAAATAAGAAAGCAGCCACGACAACGGTACCGGCTGAATCTCTTTCATAAAATTGCCAAAGACACATAACACCAACTTGTGGGAATGCAACCAACATTAATCTGTATAAAGAACCCTTAATAATATGCGACCATTGTTGTCTATACATATTAAATTTACCTTCTTTCATCCATTTTGCACGGACCATAATTTCTACTACGGCTTTAAATACCATCAAACAAACCACCATGACAAAAGCGAAGAAGAGTAAGAAAATAATGGTGGTCATAAATAAATTAGTGACTTCAATTCCTGCCAAATATGACACTCTTTGGACACCTCTTAAAATCAAGACCTTATTGGCCAAATTTTCTTCTTTTTCATTGACACTGTATAAAGTAGCATTCAAGTTATCAGCATAGATAAAGTTGTTGGAATCAAGAGAAGCTCTTTCACCTAAAGTATAACGGTATTTAGAGGCACTTTCATAAAAATCACTAACATATTCAAGACTTCTCTTGACCTTCTTTTGAACAGAAACTGACAAGTAAGCGGCGTCCAAGACATCGGTTGGAGTTCCACCAGTAGATTGGATATACCAATTAGCGATACTTTGAATAAAGCCTACCTTAACGATACCGAGAGACCAAACGAAGTTTTGAGCCCATGCAGCAGCGATAGGGGGCACCATGGCCACAGCCATCATGGAAGTAATGGCTAAAGATTGGAAGTAGATGAACAAGGACATAGAATTGGAAGCAATATGAGCAGCAGTGTTGGAATGACCAATGACAGAAATCACCCCTGAAGTGATAACACCCAAACCTGAAATGGCAGCAATTGGCCAAGCAGCATATTTTGTTTGAACAGTCTTACCATTAGTCAAAACGGCTTCAACACAACCCACTGGTTCTTGGGTTTCATCAACAATAAATACAATTCTAGCTCTGGCATCCAAATCAGGGATAGTAAAGGCCACTCCTGGAATCTGATCAGTAATAGACTTTCCTAATTCATAATGAGAGTCTAAAACAACTCTACCAGTACTGATAGGACAAAGGTTGGCGAATCCTAAGTCACAAAGTGAAATCTTTCTGGTGAAAGCATTAATACCATAGACGATCAAAGTGACTTGAGCAGTGACATTTTTATCAAAATTGGAAAAGGCAGTGACATCAAAAGACACAGTATGATTATTAGGATAGTATATAACTTCAAAGTGAGATGCTGAAAATTGGGAATTGTCCATACATGTCAATAACGAAGACGATCTGACATACTTGGTAGCCGAAACTGACTGGATAAGTGATAGCATAAATGCTATCAACATCACAAACACCTTCATGGTATATATATGGGGGGAAGCAAGGTTTAGATGGTTATGGATGTATGGATGTATCTAAAAACGATGGAGACGACAATCAAAAAGAAACAAGGTCTAAGGAGGTGAAGGTATCAAAAGGAATTGATTTTTGATTTTTTTTTTGATGTGATGATTGTGGTTGATAATAATCAGATGAGGCAAGAATCGTCAATAAAATAACAATCAAAACCGCTAAAAAGTATGAAACAATCGGACTATCGGATAAATCTGAAACAGGCGACTGTACAGTTGAGTGCGGCACAGGGACAGGGTCGGAATCAGATGCTATGATAAGCGGAGGTCAGAAGATAACTACTAAGTAGAAGAAAGCAATCTAATTGATATGAAACGAAGTATATATATAATATATATAGATATACAATGTAAAGGATCCCTCTAAACTATGGGAGAGAGAGGGGTGGTGAAATCAGTTCGTAAGGTTACCCTTTCCGGCTAGAAACAATGTGGCTGCCTTATATGAAGTAGTCTAGGTACGCAAACGAGAGGGCTGTTTTTTTTTTTTCACGGCATACCATCATCTAACATTAGATTAGGCATGACAATTATACGGGAGCGGGGTTGCATATAGCTACTGGTGCTTACAGAAGTACAACACGGCCCTTTACTTTAAAAACTAACACACTGAGCATAGGGTTATTTAAACTACCCCAGGGTCGTTACTAAAGATTGTGATCCAAGTCTACAGCTGATTTAGCAACGCCGCACCTTCGCAGAAGCGTTAGGTGATTTACGAAAAGGATAGTGCCGTTCCGTTCCGAAATTACCGTTTAATGTCCATGTTGAAGTGTGTCACGTGATACAATTTATATTTTACCCCAGTTATAATCAAATAGTAACTGGATAGGGTCAAGTAGGAGGATATATGGGGTGTATAAAGCATAGCGATTGTGACAAAAATATAAGAGTATATTGTTTCGATTACCGCTACTTTTTTTGAACCAAATTAATTTTGCAATCTGGTATTATGTGTTATAGTCATCACCTCATCTGATGGGTAACTAGGGTAACGAACCCCAGGCCATCCCCGGTAACGGTGTAATAATTGCAAGATGAAAAAACGAATCTAATTTTTTTACGGGCTTTTTCAATTCTTTTGCAGGAATCTATAAAAATAATTAGATATTTAAGGAAGAAACGTAAATATTCGTATTGTTATTCTGTATACCTTCAAATAATTGAGCTGGATAACTATAAAATAAAAGTTAATTGGTCTTTGCATTTAGAAACACCTTTTTCTAGCTAAAATTGAAAACAGACTATATTACATGGAAAAGAGGTGTAAAACAAATACAGAAATTGAATCAAAATGACCGATTAATCTCTTATAAAAGGATATTAGCTTCTAAATACTAGAATTAAACATCTTAAAAGGATTGGGACAAATAATGAAGAGTTGAAGCCTGTCTGGTTGTGATTATCCAGAACTAATTCTACCTAGATTTTCTAAATTTGAGTAAGTATGAAAAAAGCAGCGATTTATAAAAATATGAATTCGCCTGCGTAGCGTAATGGTTAACGCGTTTGACTTCTAATCAAAAGATTGCGGGTTCGACTCCCGCCGTGGGTTCTATTTTTTGCTTCATTAAACTATTAATTTGGCTATATTTTTGCTCCAAAAAGGTCTATAGTGCCTTTAATATATTTTCAAAGTACTTTAATCTGTATTTCTAAGTCATTTAACTAAGCCATTTTTACCTATTTGATATTTTTCACAATTTTCACAGCACTAATAACTGGAACTTAGTTATAATAATTATATAAAAGAACACTAATGATAGCACCGAACAGCCACATTAAACCATAAGATTGACAGTAAAATCCTCTAACTGGTAAATGTGGCAAAACCACTTTTCTTCTGGGTCTTTTCGCAACTCAATCTTCATCTCCATCTTCAGTCCGACATTATTACTCATTTAAGGCTGCTTCGCGACATCGCTCAATTGCAAATTCATATACTACCAACTCTTCCTGTCTTGAGCCTGCTATGCACCTCCTTCTATCCCTCAAGCAGTCGTCCCTCGACATTCGTCTTCTATGGGGTTCTATCTTCCTTAGAATGGCCAGTTATGGGGTCACAAATCAAGTCTTGACTCTTTACTTAGAGTCACTTGACATTTCTCCAGATAAAATTGGTTACTTTATGACCTTGACCTTGATCGGAGATGCGTTCATATCTTCCTTCTTAACATGGAATGCTGACCGCATTGGTCGTAGAGCAGTGTTGATGTTCGGAACAGTGATGATGTTCTGTTCAGGGCTTATATTTGCTCTGTGCTCCAACTACTTCTTGTTACTAGCAGCTGCCATCTTTGGGGTAATTTCTCCTTCTGGTGATGAAACTGGTCCTTTCAAATCGGTAGAAGAAGCTGTTATTGCTCATTTGACTCCTCCAAACTATATGCCCGAAGTGTTTGCTTTCCATGGTCTCTTTTCAACCATGGGAGCTGCTTTGGGATCTTTAGTGTGTGGTTTCTTGGTTGATTATTTGAACCTTGTTCGTCATCTTCCATTGCAACAATGCTATAGAATCGTGTTTTTGGTTTATTCGTTCTTTGCCGTGATTAAACTGGTTTTAATGATGTTCCTTTCCAAAAAGACCGAGATCACCATCAATGATCATGAACCAGAACCTGAATCTGAACAAGAATCTGCTTCGGAATCTGCTTCTTCTCAACAGTCTATCGATGAAGCTTCTCCACTTATAAAGAAGGCCACTTTTTCAGACAGTACCAGATACTACTTACCAAGATTATTGGCTATTTTCATGCTCGATTCCTTGGGATACGGATTTATGCCTTCTGCTTGGGTGGTTTATTACCTTAAAAAGACTTTTAGTATAACTGCTTCTGGATTGGGAGTTCTTTACTTTTTTGCCAATTCAGTTAATTCAGTTTCTTCCTTACCTTCTGCTTATTTAGCTAAGACAATTGGTCCGGTCAAAGCTATTTTAAGTACACAAGCTCCATCAGGGGTATTTTTGGCATCTGTTGCATTTACAAATAATCTCACTATTGTGATTATCTTATTATTATTGTATTATACTACCACTGCAATGGATGTGGTTCCAAGACAAGTATTGTTAGCATCAATTATGACCAAAAAAGACCTTACTAAGGTCTTGGGTATTGTCAACATCGGTAAGACATTTGCCCGTTGTATTGGTCCATTATTTACTGGTAGATTGGCCAGTAACTCAGTATTGTACATGGGGTTTGTTATAAATGGTGGATGTGTATTATTGGCCGATGTTATCTTAGCATCTAACTTTTTGCACCTAGATGCAGACATCTTAAGAAAACAAAGAGTTCAACACCCAATTGAATAGAGAGATAGTCCAAGAACAGACTGATCAACCAAATGGATTAATTAATAGTTGGACAGGCTCTAAAAAATTACATTCAGAAGTCAATATCAGTTCTTCTAATAGACAATAAATTAATAATTTGGACAATATTAGTGGTGATGGTAATACAGTGTAATTAACTACCAATTGAGTTGATTTTATGCAATTAACTAGGTACTCCATCTATCTGAATGGCCAAGCACTGACGTGACTTGCAATGAATTGAAATTCGAACTCTAATATCAAGTGACTCTATATCAAGTGACATTGACTGTCCCAGCACATAGAATTCTCTACACTAGATCAGGAAATATATTTATTAATACGTGACTGACTTATAATACTCCAATTGAATTTCTTCATTCTTGGTAATCATTTATTATACAATGCAAAATCATACATGTAGCTCTAAAATCATTATTCCATTACTTCAAGTAATATTAGAAGGCACAGCCATTGAGGAATTGAATGGTTGGGGGCTGATAGTAATACTCTTATGGTGCTTTTATAACTTTTTTCAATTTTTAAATTCATTTCTCGATTTTGATGTTTCAATTATATCACAACCCCCACAACGTTCATGAGCTTTTGCAGATCCTAATCTCTTACAAACAGGCAGCACACTTAGATAACTCAATTCGTCTTTAGTCATCTTTTTTTTGACCATTACGCTTTTAGAAAAGCATATCTAAAGTACAACAGACACACATGGCAGCCAAACAACCCATCAAACAATCATTATTATTACTACTTCTATTTTGTTGAACATACATTGGTTGTTGTTGCTGGTACCCTTGTTGTGGGCGGTAACCTTGTTGTGGACCATAACCTTGTTGTTGGTAACCTTGTTGTGGGTACCCTTGTTGTGGATATCCTTGTTGGTACCCTTGTTGTGGACCGTAACCTTGTTGTTGATGACCACCACCAAATCCTCTGGTTTGGTCTTGAGGACTGTATGAAGGTTGGGCTTGAGGAACATATCCCAGCTGTTGATTACTTGGAGGTGGGTGTGAAGGAGGTTGATGGTCCTCTTGTGATTTGGACCAAGTTGGTGGTGCTCCAGTCGGTGGGTTATAGTCGGACATTACAGATGATGATTGAAACTAAGTGTTGAGTACTTGAAAGGTTGCCAATACTTTCGAATTATACTTTTTACTGCTAAATGGTCGTGCGCGCACCCGATCCTTGGTCATCTTTGGTTAATTTATGCTGCCACAGCCTCGAGATCACCGGCGCCATGCGACTGCTAAAGATCATTTAAGGAAGCAATGGGTATCATGGTGGTGTGGTAGCCTAGCTGGCTATGTTGGGCTACAAGATTGTTCGTTCTAGGGGCATTGGGGGAATTAGGGGCCTCGGCTTTTTTCGGATATAGGCCAAGCCAGTTTTGGCTGCGACGGATACAATATGTAATCGTACAATTGTAATTAAGGTGTGGGTCATGTGATATATGGGTTAGGAAGCTGCCAATCAAGGGCCAGGTCGAGGTCGAGGTCCACGTCCAGGTCCACCATTAGAATGACATTGAGAGTCTTTGAATTAAAGTGTTGATCTCTACTGTGGACTGGATCTGGGCTGATTTAGTAATGGTTAGCACCTTTATAACTGGAGCTCCTAACGAGGAAGGTCTCAGTTGGTGGTGTAATTACGAGTAGTGATTTGGTGGAGCCCTATTGCGAGTTATTTAGTGCTCACTTTTTGTGGGGTATGATTTGGGGAAAAATTAAAGGGAATGGAGTTCTCCAGATCACTTGGGTGGTAATGAAGATGATGTGGAGTAGATGTGTGATAATGGTGACACTGTAGAACTGGGACACCAGTGACTAATGGATTTAGCAATTATTTAGCCTTATAATCATCAGCTTTTTACCCACGAACTGTTCAGGCACCACTCCGTTCATCAAACTCATCCCTGTCCAGTTAATCACACACTAAAGCGACTTCCCAGCACCATCTAAGTAACCAGCACTTAGTGAAGCTTGTACTGCTCAGGGGAACCTAATGTTTAGCTTGAGCTGGAGTGCCATGAAATTGTAGATTTTTCCCCAACTCTGAAAATTCTCGTCCTTCAACGTTGGTTCTCATACCATATATTTATCAGCTGGTTGTTCTTATCTACCAAAGGGATTTGAATCCGTCATTACCATATTATCTTACCTATTACAAGGTTCCATTTCGAGTAAAAGAATCGGGCCGGAGTGAATATTATGAAGGAGGACCGGAATCCACAAAATCGCCACGACTTTCCATGATCATTACTTCGATCCTTGGATCAACGTATTTACTCAGTTGGGTGATGAGTCAATTTCCCTGTGCATAGCCGTGGAAACTTGGCTGTTCATGTTGACAAACTGGTGCAAATAACGATTCACTTTTACACTCAATTTTCAATTATCTAAGATTAATATTCACTCTGAACAAGTTATGAACCTTCACCTTACTATTACTTCTATTATATTGTTGAAAATGTAAAATTCACTGCGTTCGTATAATTATAAAATATTTCGCAGCCAAGAAATTGTGTATTCCTGTATATGCTTTTTTTTAAAAAGGTGGTACAAGGAAAACTCTAATTCCTAAGCCCCACTATGAATTTTGAGGCAAATGTCACTTTCGGCCGACCATGACATTTATGACATCGGGCCGCTTGAGGGAAATTTCCGCTCACGTGAGATTTTGTGGGGGTTCCAAGGTCTTATCACTTACTCAAATAGCTGCAAAAATTAAAGAAATTTACGAGAATTTCGTACTTGTTCCCCCACCCTTTCCCAACCTAGCTACTCTATAATAATGCCGTGTTTAATAAGGTTGTACATACTCGGGGTTGTCCGAGACCTACAATTTGTCATAATTTGGTAAATCGATTGAATCGTTGATTCATTTTTTATTAGTTCGTCATAGTGATCATGATTGACCAATATGACCATTAGTGAGCATAGAGAACATTATAAATTATAGATCATTATATATTGAACATTAGTGGAACACACTTGTTTTTCCCGCCTGGGGCTAATAAGTGTATTCGAATCTTGGGTTTCTATCACCAGCGATAACTTGAGCCCTTTCATCCATAGCTTCGAATTTTTGTCTGTAGGCATCAGTTTGCTTAACTTGATTAAGTCTGTAAACAGTGAAGAAATACACAATAGATAAAACAATACTGAAACAAACAAATGCAATACAAGTTCCCAAACCTGGTCTGTAAACTGGAGCATCTTTGGCTAAGAACAAGAAGGTAGAAATAATACCACCAATGTTACCGAAACCAACTTGCCAAGCAGTACCCACACTCTTTCTGATACTACTACCAAAGTTTAATGCAGCCCAACAAACCATAAGAGGCATTGCTGAATAAATACCGGAAGCTGCAAGGAAACAACCTCCATATCTGACATTAGGATTATCATGGGCACCCAAAACCATAGCCAAACCAACTATAGCAATACAGCATGATAATATAAGGTATGGTAATCTTTTACCTGTTTTATCGGAAACAACAGCCAAAATATTCATTAAACCGAAAGCTGCAAGCCATGGGTAAACAGAGTGTTGGTTAGCAGAAACAGCAGTATAACCCATTTCCTTAATAATAGTAGCAGCGAAGTAAGCGTAACCATAAGCAGGAATAATTAAACCGAAGTAAACCAAAGCTGGGAGCCAGATCAAAACATCCTTGAAACAATCAAGAACATCTTTAACAGTGTTTTTAATTTCAAAGGCAGAACTGACACCACTGCAAATTTCCAACTTTCTCTTTAAGAATTCACGTTCATTTGCTTTCAAGAAACGAGCTTGTTCAGGGAAATCAGCAATAGTAAAGAAAAGAATGATGGAACAACCACAAGTGGCAATACCTTCAATGATGAAAATCCATTGCCATGAAGCCAATCCACGAAGACCATCAATATCATGGATTCTGTATGCAAGAGCACCCGATGCAGCACCAGCCAAAGTAGTCACCGAGAAGAATGCAGAGAATCTTCTTTGAGATTCTAACTTATTATAATAACTGGCTAATAAATAAAAAATGGATGGGAAAGTACCACTTTCAGTAAACCCAATTAAGAATCTACAAGTGACCAATCCACCAAAACTCTTGACGAAACCCATTCCAATAGAAATAGCACCAAAAGCAAGAATACAACCAGATAACCAAACATGAGGCTTAACATATCTAATGATATAGTTGGAAATAACTTCAAAAAACACGTATGGAACGAAAAACACGGTTAAAGCAATATTATATTGGTTACCAGTTAAATCAATATCTTCGGCTAAACCATATAACTTAGCATTAGAAATATTGACTCTATCCAAGAAGGAAAGGAAATAAAGCAAACAAAATGGAGGAATAACGAAGAAATCGATTTTCCACATCAACTTTCTGTGATCAACTCCGAGATCTTGAGCTAATTGTTCCACTTGCTCATCGGTAGATAAGGCTTTGATATCTTCGGACACCAATGATTCTTCCTTTGACATCTTTGAATTTTTTTTGGTTTTTAATTTAGAACAAAATGTCTATGTTGTAGTGATTGGTTTTATTTTTTTTTTTAATATCTAGAAAGAGATTAAGTTTATGGTTGGGAATACCTGATTTATAACGATTTCCTTGTTTCCTTATCGAGCTCCGGTATAGGCATTGTTACGAAAACTTCAGGCCCGGTAATCAAATGATATTATGAGCCCTGCGAGGACCCCGCAGCAATTTCACGTATGATGATTACCCCAGTATCTACGGATTTAGCCTTTTGGGCCTTTGAGATGATGTATGACTAATTTAATTGGTTGTTACGTTTTATTACATGCTTGTTCTTTTTGCAAGGCTAAAGTCAGCATAGCATTCCAGAAAAAAAATCGCCTTCGCTTTCGATAAAAGCTCGTATTATACAGTGAGTCATTGGTACAAGAAATTAGAACAATAATAATATCATAATCCTTATGACCGGATGCAACGTTTGGATGCGGATGTCCGTACCGATCTTATTATCCAAAGATCCCGTTTTCATTTTGACAATAGGGCATTTTTCCTCGGGACCTGTATGATTGGCCGGATATGCCAACTAACTAGCGGAATTAAGCACTCACTTTTTTGACATGGTCGTGGTGGTTGATCTCCCCTCGCTTATGTCAGCAGGTCTCACTCGATCACATGACCAGTCACGTTATAGTAAAACCTGGTCCCAAAGTTACGCACTCGTGGTCCAGGTTTTACATTTCCTAATTGGGCGCATTTGGGTAAAATATCGATAAAAACTTTCGAGGTATATGCAGGACGCAATGATCTGATAATTGATCTAGCTATAATTAATGATGAAATAGACATCAAAAAATGTAGATAGCATGTTCTAAAGAACATTATCGTATCTTGTAATGTGCTTTGGTAGTTTATAGCTTTTTTCCGAGAATTTTCCTATTCATTTGGAACTTTTATTGGTATATTTCGTTTTTGCCCCAAAAAATTAGCAGGTTTTGCCTAATAACTAGCTGACATGAACCTCAAATCATTCCAGCTTGTTTCCAGTCTCTTACTTATCACTCTACAACTAGAACCATGTACTTTATACCTACTTCTTTGCCATAATTGGTAGACTATATAAAAATGTATGTATTTGGGTCCATATCACGTGATATAAGTTAGGGCACAAGCCCTCGTTTCTCGTCCGAATTAGGAAGGCATGCTCACATGTCCGCTACATTAGCTTGAAAATCACAATTCTCAGCATGGAAAATCCGGGTAATACCCCTCTGCGCGACTGCTGAAAATTTTGACCTCTAGCATCTACACCGGTTCAGTTTGTTAGTGAACCGATTTATTCTACTCTTTTTCATAGTCGTAATCAAATCAAGCAAACATGTCTGACGTTGAAGAACAATACGTTGAAGAACAACCAGTTGTCCAAGAAGAATTACAATTAGTTGAATTGGCTACTGCCATCCCAGCTGACGTCCAAGCTGCTCAACAAGAAGTTAAGTTATTCAACAAGTGGTCTTTTGAAGATGTTGAAATCAAGGATGTCTCCTTAGTTGACTACATTCAAATCAGACAACCAGTTTTCGTTTCCCACACTGCTGGTAGATACGCTGCCAAGAGATTCAGAAAGGCTCAATGTCCAATCATCGAAAGATTGACCAACTCCTTGATGATGAACGGTAGAAACAACGGTAAGAAGTTGAAGGCTGTCAGAATCGTCAAGCACGCTTTGGAAATCATCAACGTTTTGACCGAACAAAACCCAGTCCAAGTTGTTATTGACGCTATTGTCAACTCTGGTGCTAGAGAAGATTCCACCAGAATCGGTTCTTCCGGTACCGTCAGAAGACAAGCTGTTGATGTCTCTCCATTAAGAAGAGTCAACCAATCTGTCTCTTTATTGACCATCGGTGCTAGAGAAGCTGCTTTCAGAAACGTCAAGACCATCGCTGAATGTTTGGCCGAAGAATTGATCAACGCTGCTAAGGGTTCTTCTACCTCTTACGCCATCAAGAAGAAGGATGAATTAGAAAGAGTTGCCAAATCTAACCGTTAAGGTGTCTATAATTCATGGGTTTGTGTATTTTTATCTTTCATCTTTTATAAAATCACACTTTAATGTATAAAAGAACTATTAGTAAAATGTAGATTCAACCATCGTGTGAGCTTAATGATGGTGAGTGAAAAATCGATAATTCAAAATAATAAGAGCCTTAGTTTCTACAGGAACTTTAAGGAACGGTTTCATTAAAGCCAAATATTACCATTTATAAGGTCATCAAACAGTGTTTGGGTTAATGAATGATCATTGCGTGTTTGTGGACAAGCAAATTTTTATAGTGAGGGCAAGAAAAATTCTTCATAGATTACATAAGGTGTTGAATGTATAAATACAGTAACCCTAAATACTTCTTGACTGATACTATCTAAATGTTCCTCTAGTATTGTTAGCTCTATGTTATTTCTATTTATTACATTTACTTTTTATTTATTTTATTAGTGTACAACTTTTTCTAAATACTCGAACTAATTAATAGGGCACAAGTAAAAAGTTCGTCTAGTCATTAAGGTGAAAGAAAGTAGGTCGTAGCCATACATTAGAATTCTTTCTAGTGTGTTTTTAAGTTTAAGTTTATCTAATCATACCTCCAGATGGCTCTCCCATAGCGAATCCTCCAACTTCACAAGCACCAACAACTCCAAAAAGATAGTTGGAAAACATAGTCAACTCATTAGTTCTAGGTCTATATTTAATAAGTTTACAAGGACCATATAAAATATTGACCTCAATTTTTGTGGTGGTTCTGAGCTTGTTTAACTTGATATACTTGTCTACTTCCTTTAATACTTTGTAGGTAGTAGTCTTATCAACCCAATTCATAGCACTAAAGCTTAGAGAAATGAGAGTGGACTTGGTATATGGATCAGAAAAACATGTGTTTAAGAAACGATTGACTATTAATGCAGGGTCGAGTCCACCCACGTCAAGAGTTTTGGTATCACGAAATTTGGATTCATTGTTGTCCAACAGATTAGAGAAAAGAGAGGTAGCATTGGTAATTTGAATCTTAGTAGGGTTAAAATTTAACTTAATTTTTCTGTGGTTGGGAATCATAGTGACTCCCAGCTCCACAATCTGGTCTAAGTAATTGGTAGGTTTCAATGCATTCAATCTCTCGAGTGGACTGGTTGGGTCAAAAATAGACTCCTGGTCAGACTCGGAATCATCATAGATCTTAGGAGAGTTTGGATTGGTTTCTCCTACAAGTGGAAATCCAAGTAATAAGGTAAGGGACATGATAAATTCTGAATGTTTTGGGGGAGGGAAATGAAGGGGAATTGGGCCTCCTTTTATAGTTTTCTGGCTAAGGTGTAGTATTCTTCAAGTTACCTGGTTTGTACTTGATCATGTTCTTGGTTTTGGTTATAAAAATAATTTCGCAGCCAGATCAAGAAGTTATAGCAAATGTCTGCGATTTATCAATACATTCTACCAACAAAAGAAATGCGATTAGTATAAAGACCAACAAAAGAAATACATATGTATTCTAATAATAGAACCATTTTACTCTTGTTGAGCTTTGAGTAAAGCTACTTCCACAGTCAATCAATACATATTTGTCAAAGTAAAGATCGATACACTCATAATGGTTATTTAATTGGTATGGAGATTGTTGATGTAACAATTGGCACATTTTTAGAAAACATTTTAGTCAATTAAAGACTTAGAATTGAGAGAGAATATTCAATTGGGTTTCGACAGTATTTATGTTTCTTTCTTTTTTCCTCAATGTCATGACCATGAAGCTATAGTTTCAAAATTTTGACTACCAGAGTTTCCTAGAACAGGATACACTCTAGCTGATGATATTATTTACATGACCGTTGAGCTGATTCTTTTAATTAAGTTCTGAATGACTCAATTAGCTTCTGAATGACTCAATTAGTACATATTCAATAGTTTCCATTCACCCATATCCTATTTGTGTATCTCATTTATTGTAAATTTCTTTTCGCAGCCATTTGTGTCAACCAAATGGTCAAAGAACGAAGAGTACAAATAGAATTAACTGGGTGCTATAATTGCTCAAGTGGCTAAATAAATAATGTAGAAGCTATTTGAGCCAGCAGTTTTTGGGTTTTCCTGAGTTCCCTGGTTTCTATTAATTGGTTGAAAGAATATATAGTATGTAACGGGAGTAGAAATGGATGCTTATAACACGATTTCTATAGCTACTGGTGGTACAAACTTTTTAAAAAAATGTTTATTATTCTATTAAATTAATGTCATATGTTTGAGTTAAATGCAGAGTATCATGTGAGCAGAGGATATTATTAAATGAGAACTCTGTTCGTTATTAAATTGTTCATTAGATGTGGTTTAAAGTCTCATTAGTACTGGAGACTCCTAGACCTTGATTGGGTAAAAGACTCTGAAAAAGACATTTGCAGGGTTGTTCTTCAATAAAAGTTCGTATCTAATGACTCTTTCTTGTAACACCTCAATATCTTCTCCTTCTGGAGCTTTCATGTATCCAGATTCAGTAGCCTTCATTTGTTCGATGGCACGAAGAGAATAGTCCAATCTCTTCTTGAATGTACGCCTTACTAGCCATTCCCTAATAACTAATGCCGATAAGACACATGCTACAAAGCAACAACCAGCAAAAATTTGGGTATGAAGATATGGTTTGGAATCGTTGTCATCAACCAAAGACAAGGCAATGACTTCACTGACCAAGGCAAACAATCCACAGACAATATTCATACCGGACCAAGCAGCAGGCAGCTTTTCAAGTTGGTCTTCAAGAATATCCAAGACTAATGGCTGACCAAGAGTACTTCCGACACCGACGATAAGACCAGATAAAACACTGAAAGCAACAAGAGCACCATAAGTGGTAGCATTGATCCAGAAAGCGAACAGGTAAATGGTCATTAAACAACAGACCACAAGCACCAAATTGATTCTTCCGATATAATCAGCAGATAATCCCATTAAAGGTCTACCAACCACTTGGGAAGCGTTCAATACCGAAGTAACAACGGAACCTTGCTTACTGGTTAAACCAATAGAGGAAGCATAGGCAGATAAGGAGAATAACATAAGGACGTAAGCCAATAAAGCCATAGAGAACCAAAATGAAAGTACACATAATTCGTACTTTTTAAACACCTTGAAATCAAACATCACCTTAGCAGTTTGAATAAGGAAATCTTTCTTTAAACTGACAGAGAAAGGAATAGGTTTTTCATTTCTTGGTTTCATGACGACCCAGACCACCAAAGCAGTGAATAAAGAAATGAAACCAGTCATACGCAAAGCCCAACGTTGGTCACCAGTTTGGTCGATGACCTTTTGGACACTAAGAGCGATGACCACACCTCCCAAACCAGCACCAGAAACCATGATACCCATGGCAGTAGCTTTCTTCTTATCGAACCAGGTTGGCATGACCAAGGTAGCAGGAATAAAAATCAACACGAATGAAATACCAACCAAGAAACCTTGAGTCAAGTAAATTTGCCAAAGTTTAGTTGCAAAAGATGCAAGAATATAACCAGCAGTTTGAAGTACAATACCTATGGCCACCACGGTTTTGAAACCTAAAATACGGTAAAGGAAGGAACTAAATGGTGCCAACACTTGGGCTAAACACACCACCATACCACCAATCAATGCAAAATCATAGGGAGAACCATTAAATAAATGGTTTTGAAGATAGTAATCTAAGTAGACACCATAAGCAGCATTAGCACCCCAGGTTGCAAACACTGCCAACATACCACAGAAAGCCATTACCCATGCTACCCCTTGATCTTTAGGTGGGATATTAACTTCTTCCGATGCGTCTTCTGTGGATATTTCAGCCTCATCGAGGCCATCTTCTTTTTGAGTACCTCTTCTAGATAAATTTTCAAGTTGGTTTAAAAGGATCTCATCAGGATCAGTTTGTTCTTTATATTCCAGACACTTACATCCATCTTGATTACGATCATCACGAATCCCACTTATAATACGAGATAATTCAGTGGTATTGGATTTTACTCTGGATACTCTTTCTTCTACTGCAAAAGGACCAGCCGTAGAAGAAGATGCAGGCAGGATAGGTTTAGCAGCATATTCTGAGTCTAGCGATAGACGAGTTTCGTCATAATCTGAGGGATGTGACGGCATTTAGGAGAGTAAATGAAATGTGGAGATTAGCTATTTTTTTGCAAAAACGGAAATCAATCCATTTAAATAATCTATATGCATCGCCGTTTGATGCATGATTTGAGCGACATCCGAACACAGTTTAATGCAAGTTAATGGGGTTATTTTTTTTTTTTTTTTGCAGACCGCGCTCAAAGCGAGTGAGTCAAACCTACTGAAACCGCCGACACTTCCTAATAGAGAATAGGTAATACCGGCAAGTATATTCAGGTATCCACGGAACATCCTCCGTTCCCTATTGCCCGAGTTACTGAAAGCTTATGATTTATAAAGGAGGTGAGATGTCGGTCAAATGGCAATGATTTCTAGGTATAATAGAGGAGGTTGAGTCATACCTCCATGGGGTACCCCATACTACACTTTATCTTATTACTCATACATAGCAAGTAAAACCTGTCAAGTGGGTAAGGCTAAAAGGAAAAGAAAAAAAAAAGGCAGTCTCGGGTATCAACACATTAAGACCGATGAAGGATCAACAAGGAACAATCAACCACAAAAGATATGGTAATTTTTTTTTTCAGGTGCAATTCAACAGAAAATTAATTAGTAATATAACTTCTCCGCATCTGAATCCACGGAGATACCCATAGCCAACAAAGAGAAAGGTAAAGCCATATTGAACATTGAAGATGGAACACGGGTGGTTCTGCTGTGTGTCAATGGTGCAGCTTCACCTCGTTCCACAATAGTACTGCAAACACTAATTGGGACACATTAGTAAGCTGTGTACATTAGTAATCTCGGTACCCCAGTATATTGTATATGTAAAAAAGACGTTTATTTGAGGTAAAGGTGCGATTTACGTTGTTTAATCCAAATGGTGCTTTGTTTCCACCAATCATATCGCCGGTTCGGGGTTATCTAGGTGCATGTATGGCCGAGCTCAGCTGTCAATCGGGCGCTAACTCTACATTGGGTGCATTTATCCATGGCTGTCAACCATTTACAAGGTGAATTTTTTGGTTAGTTTTTTTTTTTTTTGCAATTCACTTTTGGTCCCATTGCTACAGCTTTTTCACAATGGAACAACATCATCGGACTTATCCACGGATTTACATCATGTAGTAATTTTCCCTAGCCCCAAGCCTCCTCATCCTGTTCTTCCTCGTCACCCTCCCCTTCGTGTCCATCTGTCCGTCAAACTTCTGTTCGTGTACCATGTACCAATTCCCATCTTATCCTATCACACTTACTTTCGGCTCATACACTCACTCACTCACTCGCTTCTCTCACTTTCTAGAATCCTCGTAAATTGTATATAGGCAGGCTCCATATCTCTCGCATCTTCCACTACCCACAGTCAGCTTTGCGGGCGGCGCACGCCCCCTTCACCCTGGATAAAGTCATTCACACTCACAAGAAACTCAGATCATCTATCTACTACAAAAGTAAATCAATTACACACTATAACATAAAATACAATGTCAGGGGCGTCGGACTTTCTAACCAAGGGAATTGACTTGGTCCAAAAGGCAATCGATGCCGATACCGCTACCAGATACGAAGAAGCATACAAACTTTACTATAATGGATTGGATTACTTAATGTTGGCAATCAAGTACGAAAAGAATCAAAAATCTAAAGAACTCATCAAATCCAAGTTTACTGAATATTTGACTCGAGCAGAACAACTCAAAGACCATTTAGAAAAACAAGCATCATCAGGAAGTGGTGATACTTCGGCCAGTAATGGATCCACCAAAGCCAAGAAGTCTGGAGAAAGTGGTGGCGGCGATGATGATGATGATGCTGATACCAAGAAGTTAAGAGGAGCATTGGCTGGAGCCATCTTGTCAGAAACTCCAAATATTAGTTGGAATGATATAGCAGGGTTGGATTCCGCCAAGGAAGCATTGAAAGAAGCCGTCATATTGCCAGTGAAATTTCCACAATTATTCACTGGTAACAGAAAACCAACCTCTGGTATCTTGTTATATGGTCCTCCAGGTACCGGTAAGTCATACCTTGCCAAAGCCGTTGCCACAGAAGCCAAATCTACCTTTTTCTCAGTTTCTTCATCTGATTTAGTTTCTAAATGGATGGGTGAATCTGAAAGATTAGTCAAACAATTATTCACTATGGCCAGAGAAAACAAGCCTTCAATTATTTTCATAGATGAAGTCGATGCATTATGTGGACCAAGAGGTGAAGGAGAAAGTGAAGCATCTAGAAGAATCAAAACCGAATTATTAGTTCAAATGAATGGTGTGGGTAATGACTCAGCAGGTGTTTTGGTTTTGGGAGCAACCAATATTCCATGGCAATTAGATTCTGCTGTTAGAAGAAGATTTGAAAAGAGAATATATATTGCATTACCAGATGTTGAAGCCAGAACTAGAATGTTTGAAATTAATATTGGTGATACTGCTTGTGAATGTTCTTCCCATGATTATAAACTTTTAGCAGAAATGACTGAAGGTTATTCTGGTCATGATGTTGCAGTGGTAGTCAGAGATGCATTGATGCAACCAATTAGAAAGATTCAACAAGCAACCCATTTCAAACCAGTGATAGGTGCAGATGGAGAAGAAAAGGTTACTCCATGTTCTCCAGGTGATGAAGGTGCCAAGGAAATGAATTGGATGGATATTGAAACCAACCAATTGAAGGAACCAGATTTAACCATTAAAGATTTCATTAAAGCTATCAAAAACAATAGACCTACAGTTAATAACACCGATATCGAGAATCATATCAAGTTCACCGATGATTTCGGTCAAGAGGGAAATTAGGCAGGGCCTCCCATTACTCTTATAGACTGCATAAAGAAAAAAGTGTTTTAATTCTATACCAACAAACTACTAATAACAGCCAGTTGGTGTGTCATGAGAAATTATATAAAATTGTAATAAAAATGTTAAAATTGGTAACAACATAGTAGTAAAGGATATAGTGTCCTTTTTCGTAGATAATTATAGACTTTCCTATATAAACCAGCTTATAAAGCTTACTAATTTCTACATCATATCGTGGTTATATTACATTCATTGCTAATTATACAATCATTAGTCACAGTAAATGGTGTGAGTTTTAATGGTTTCATCCTTTTTATCTTATCTGTCTAATGCCATAGGAGATCTTGATCTGTCTCTTCTTGGAGATCTGTCTCTCATCTTGTAAGCAAACAAGTCTTCTTCGTCATCGTCGTTGTTTCTACGACCTCTCATCTTATGGGCGAACAAATCTTCCTCTTGTTCTTGTTCCTGTTCTTGACCGTATCCGTTTCTGTGGAAATTCACTGGTGGCTTGTCACTTCTGGTAGATCTTTCTCTTCTTTCTGGTCTTTCACGTCTTCTTGGTCTTTGTCTTTCTGGTTCTCCGTGTATAAGGTAGTAACGGGAATATTCTCTGGCGTTCTTGACCTTTTTATCTGATTGGAATGCTTGTCTCACATATAATATAATTGAGGATTCATCTTCATCCATAGCTTGTGATTCTTCCTTTGGTTCTTCAATTCCAAGTCTAGACAGAAGACTTTGATGCTTACGGAAAGCAAGAATTGGTGTATAAGACTTGGCAGCGGTTTCTCTAATTCCAGCTTCAACCGATTCATTTTCAAGAGGATTTTCCAATATTTGATTAAGTCCCTTTCTACAGTCTTCAAGACTATTGAACACAACATTAACTGAAGTATCATTAATCCATTGAACTCTAAATCCAATCTGTTCAGCATGGGCATCATAAACGATCTTCTCGTCTTCTTGACGAATATCATAATTCAAATAGTAATCAATAAACCCCTTTATATCTTCTGTAGAGAGACTATCAACACCACGAATATGAAGAGCTTCAGGTCTTACAACCTCGGTGATTCCATCAACATCGACTTCAATGGTTTGTTCTTGGATCTTGGCCTCTCTCTCTTTCTCGTCTTCGAGAGTCTTGGTCATGAGACCTCCGTAAGGTGCTGGTTCGGCCATGGCGGTTGGAGTAGTGAAGTTGTTGATTAAAATTGGTGGGTTGGTTCACGTGATGAAATATGACTTGGACACCAACTGGTTTGGTGCGGTGAGATCTGGTAGGGGGAGGAAGAGTGGTATGAGTAGGAAAAATATGTGAAATTGAGAATGAAAAATATTAGAGATAAGGGGGATGGATCTTGGGCAATTTCTGGTGGTTTATGGACATTTTTTGGTGTCTTTATAAAGCTACAGGGGCTATAATTAATTGAAAATGGGTAAATTTGATGCACAATGCTGGTAAAAAAATTCTAAAATCAGTTAAAGCTATTATAATAAATCTCTAATAGTATATTTGGTGCTTTTACGTATTCTTTTTATTGTTTCATCGTTCATATCTGTAGCTTTTCATGGCATAGTAATACTAAATGGAGTCGAATTATATGCAGGTCGCTTATGTCATTAGATTAGAGGGTATACAAAACATGATAAATTCGAGGATACCAAGCTGAGATTGATGGAATGGGTTAGTTTAGGTTCTTGCATTATCCTAAAAGTGTCTTTTGAAATTTATATTAATTTTTGAAATTTTTCAATTTTTTCACAATATAGTAAATTCACTAAATAGACCGGGGATTAACGACAATAAATAAAAAAAGTTCACTTTCTGGGGTACATCTAATATCAAGGCTTACTTAATCTACTACTTACCAAACTCTACTATGTCATTATTTATCTTTCTTATCGTTCGTGATTATTTATTATAGTTTATCCTATTTTACTAATTTACATACTGACCTCAGTTTGTCTGTGATCAGGAAAGTATTGAATGAGATTAGTCGTTCAATAGCTTTCGTTTTAAAGCCCTGGTCTGATTGGAAGTGTAGTGTTTCCCTATCTGACTGGAGCTGTTTGGGGTCTAATTTAATTTCTCTGTTATTAGGTACCT
This sequence comes from Suhomyces anneliseae, assembly GCA_030568535.1. Taxonomy (NCBI): domain Eukaryota; kingdom Fungi; phylum Ascomycota; class Pichiomycetes; order Serinales; family Debaryomycetaceae; genus Suhomyces; species Suhomyces anneliseae. The sequence goes on along the minus strand of JAJMGB010000005.1, from coordinate 382,611 downwards.
TTTGAGCCTCGGTAATCAGCAATCAGAACTTTCTAGAGTACCTTCCAGGACCAAATTGGTATTTTCTATGTGGCAAGGGGTGCCAATGCGTTCAAATGGAGTATTTCGTGGAATTGGTTAAGATACTTGGGCCATTACCATACTTATAGACCCAATTCTGGTCCCAGACTCTTTGTTTCTGGCCCAATTTTGGCTCTCTGACTTCACAGAATTAGAAAGAAACCCTCATATACCACCTGTTTTCCCTGTTTATGTGGCTGGTTGGTCCATGGCTTCGTCTTCTTCGGCCTTTTCAGCACTCTTGGCTTCTCTGATAAACAACACATTGTTGCATCTGATGAAAATCTCTCCTATAGCCTCTTCCTTTTCACCGTCTACTTCTTTAGTATCTTCAAGCTGGAGGTTCATGTAGTTATCCACAGAAACTAAGGTACCCTTGTACTCAGTTCTGTTCCACTTTAACCGCACAATAACGGGCTTATTCACAAGTGTCTTAAGAAATGGCTTGGGGTTGATTGGTTGGAACTGGACGATGTTAGTGCTGCTTCCGCTGGATTTGGTATTCGAACTACTTACTGACATTGTATTGTCTTTTTGGTTGGTTTGGTTTCTATATTGAGAGAGAATCTTGCAATGAGATTGTTGTAACGCGATACAAGACTACCTCACGTGCACCCATGCGTGATCTCTCACCAGAACGAGGACACGCCAACAGTGTGTTTACTCAGATCAACCTTGTTGCAACAATCAAACACGGCCCCGTATGACTAAATTAGCCCAGGTTTTCGTGCTTGGAGCCGTTTTCAGGTTCGCTCTTCCGGTGCTTGTGCCGAGTATAACCGATGCCTTGACTTCCAGTGTCATACTATCAACACCAATGGATTCATTCCGTACTCTTCAAGAGGCTTTCTATTATATGGAACACGGTATAGGGCTTTATGATGGTGGTATAGTACATCATCCACCAATCTTGGTGATGCTTCTTCTGTTTATCCATTCATTGGGTCCAATGTGGTCAGCCGTGGCTTTCAACGCTTTATGGACTTTGGTGGACTTGTTCATAGCTGCCAAGATCATTGAAATTAATAGATGGTACAATGGTCATAACAGTAAGAAATTTGGCCGTGAAATGTCTCGTTTCAACGATGATATCATTGCTAGTTTCTACTTGTTCAATCCTCTTTTGGTCCTCATCAACCTCCTGCATTCTACCCTTACATTTGCTTTATTAAGTTTAACCATTAGTATTCATCAACTTGTGGTTAGACGTAGAGTTGCCCATTCAGCTTTGGCTTTGGCTGCTGCCTCCTACTTGTCTATCAACCTTTTTTTCATGGTGATTCCAATGACAGGTTTGGCTCTTTCCATTGATGAATCTACCAACAAGAGACCTTTGGCCATCAAGTATGTTGTCAGTTACTTTGGATCTCTTGTCTTATTTGCAATTGCATCATATGCCTCTATTGAATCATGGCTGTTTGTTAGTCAATGTTATGGTACCGTGTTCATTTTCGATAAGATCACTCCAAATATCGGGTTATGGTGGTACTTATTCACTGAAATGTTTGAATTTTTCACTCCATTCTATATTGGATTATTCAATTTATATTCCATTGTGTTTGTGGTTCCAATCACCTTAAGATTCTACGAAGGTTTCACCAATAACACTAATGGTGATGGATTTTTGGCCGTGGTTTTGGGTTACATTTGGGTTTCATTCACTAAATCATACCCTACTATTGGAGACTTGGCCTTTGGATTATCACTTTTGCCAATTTTCAGATCTACCATTCTTCCATACTGCAAATATACTTATATCACTGCATTAGGATTAATTGTTTCCTTATTATTAGCCCCAATCTTCTACTATTCTTGGATTGTTTTGGCTAACGGTAACTCCAATTTCTTCTACAGTATCAGTTTACTTTGGGGTGCAGTTCATACTTCCATTTTAATGGATTTAATCTGGGGTAAATTGACTTCAGATTATGTTGAAGATAATAAGATCCCAGAAAAGGAAAAGAATGCATTGAGATTAACTCAAATTTAAACAAAATCCACTCTCCCCCCCAAAAATACCCGTTTATCACTAGACTGAAAGAACTAAAATAAAGCCAAGTGGAATCAATATGATATTTGAGTAATCCCTTGAAAATGCTTTTTAGATAATATTTCAGTAAGAGGGACAAATAGAATACACCTAAATTCAATTCCCGCCAGTCTAATTTTTTATACCACCCTAGCCCTCTAGGTCACTTGTTAACAAGACAGCACACCAAAAGGCACCCAATTGAATGGAAAGGTTTGAAAAAAAAAACTCCGTCACATTCGTCATTGGCCATAATTGACTTCCTACAAATACAAAAATAAAATTTAAAAGTCTACTAGATTAAACTTACCACTCTGGTGAATCACCACTCGTAAAAATGTATAGTTCACACAGTTATAAAAGTGAAAATTACCCACGAGGTGACTACTGGCCTCCATTAAATGTAGTTTTTGGCACAGGACAGGTGACTCACCATCCATAATTTACCCACCAGTTCCCAATACTAACCAACACTACGGTCTAATCCCTAGCTCCAACCACACCTACGGTGTTTGATACAGTTAACTTAGTGAGTAAGGCCATTTTGATCACGTGACCAAATTTCCGCCAATCACACGCGAAGAATTTTTAACCTGTAAGTATAACAAAAAATTTCATCAAACACAAATTACGAGATTTGATAGAGTCGGTCTAGAGAGTTGGTTGATCCGTACACAATTGCACCTTCCTAAAGTCCATTCCGTCATCACATTATACACATTCCATAGATCATTAATAATGTTGCGTTCTACTCGTTGTCTCAGTACCGGTTCATCTGCCGTGAAATTAACTTCCCGTGATGCTCCAGGTAACTTGTCCACCTTATCTGTTGTGGTGAAAGGTGCTGGTTCTAAGAATGGTAGAACTGGTTTAGCCCATTTGTTATCCAAGTACAACTTCTTAAACACTGGTTCCAAGTCTGCTTTAAGATTCACTCGTGAAAGTGAATTATTAGGTGGTGTTTTCTCTTCTACTGTTGGTAGAGATGCTACTGTCTTAAAGACTACTTTCTTAAAGGAAGATTTACCATACTATGTTGAAGCTTTAGGAAATGTTTTAACTAACAGTTCTTTCCGTCCTCATGAATTCAAGGAAACTGTTTTACCAGTTGCTCTTGCTGAAAATGCTGATGCTCATACTTCCAATGCTTTCACTGCTTTAGAAGCTTTACATGCCGCCTCTTTCAGAAGAGGTTTAGGTCAATCTTTATACTATGATGGTACCAACAAGATTACTCTTGATGAAGTTGTTGAATTTGCTTCTAAGGCTTACAACACTTCCAATGTTAGCGTTTTCGCTTCTGGTGTTAACGGTGAAGATTTATCCAAGTTTGTTAATGAATCTGCTTTCTCTACTTTACAAGCTGGTGCTTCTGAATCTCAAGCCGTTGAATCTGTTACTGGTCAAGAAACCCGTATCAGAGCTTCTGGTGAATCTATTGCTTTAATTGGTATTCCAGTTAAGCCAGCTGATTTCGGTAAATACGAAGTTTTATCTGCTGCTATTGGTAACTCTCAATTACCATCTGGTTCTACTCCATTGGCCAAGATCCCAGGTGCCACCTCTTTCTTACACAAGTACCAAGATGCTGGTTTGTTTGTGGTTTCCGTTTCTGGTTCCGCTGCTAATGTTGCTCAAGGTATCAAGGAAGCTAAGAAGGCTCTTACTGTTTCTCAATCCGCTTTAACTGAAGCTACCAAGGCTGCTGAATTATCCGTTGCATTACAAACTGCTTTCGACGCTCCATTGTCCTTCAAGGTCGAAGCCGGTGAAGCCAAGGTTTCTGAATTCAACTATGTTGCTATTGGTGATGTCGACTACTTGCCATTCGCCAATGAATTATAATCCTGTCCTGTGCATATAAAAGGTAATTTTACCACCCCATGCCTTAATCTATAAAAATTCGATAAAGTTTATTGTAGAAGTATAAGAGCGAAATCCGTGAAATTTAAACAAACATTAGAAGATATGTTATTATATCCGATGTACAGTATGAATATTATTCTTGATGTCTCCAGAACGATCATTAAGATCTTATTTTAAGGGTTTATTCATCAATCATGATAGATCAAAATGGATTTTTAAGATTGGGTTTGATGTTATACTTCAATATGTGATAGTTTTAGGGATATAGTTTGTGAATAATTTAATAAATGAAAAAGTGAATATACTGGAATCGATTTTTCAGCTAAGTTGTAGGAAAAGAATCAATTTTTCAGTCCCCAAGCAATGCAATTGATAGTATGGGCTTTTTGAAATAAAGAATAAATTGCAACAAAAGCGGAACTGAAGGGGACCCAAAATAATTAAAAATTTTTAATATTGATCCATTTGGGAACGATTACTAACTTAACCATAACTTGTAGATTTAAGTAAGCCTCAGGAATCAATCACATTATTATATCTTGTTTTGTCAGTATTATGAGAAGAATTGAATAGCTACAATAGAAATAAAGGGTGGACTAATAGGGATAAAATTTTCACTTCCAATTCATTTAGTCCAGTCCCAATGACTTATCCTCAAAACTTCCAAAATTCCATAACCTTCACAACTTCTACCTGTGGAACATCTTTTTGCAACTATTACCTTTCGTAAACTGTAGATTCAACCAGTAATTTGCAGGTACAAACGGCTCACCAGGACTAAAACAGTGACACCAAAGACACCAAGAAGAAACACTACAAAGGTAAAAAAAAACAACCAAACTGCAATAATCCAATCACTAAATAAAAGACCATTTCAGAACTACAAAGTCACTTGTTTTTCCCACCTTTCGCATCCATTTGTTCCGTCCATATACTTCTCATCCCACTTTTTGCAGTTATTCGGCACTAACATTTCTGGTCGTGCACCCACCACACATAGTTGAGTTTTTTCATCGAGAAGAGATACAAAGATTATCACAAACCAATCACCCCAAACCATGTCTGACTTAGAAGATAACCCATTCAACGAAGGAGCTGAACACTACGACGACTTCGACCAAGCCGAACATTTCTCCGATGACGATTTCCAAGAACCAGAAACTGGTGATGCTAACGGAGAACTCAAGACTGCTGATGGTAAGACTATAGTGAATGGAGGACTTGGACCAGAAGATGCTGCTATTGCTGCTCAACCAAGAGCCAAGACCTCTAAGGAATTGGCCATACCCAAGGAAAAGCGTAACACCACTCCATACATGACCAAATATGAACGTGCTCGTGTTTTGGGTACCAGAGCATTACAAATATCATTAAATGCCCCAGTTTTAGTTGACATTGAAGGTGAAACTGATCCTTTACAAATTGCCATGAAAGAATTGGCTCAAAGAAAGATTCCTTTGGTTGTTAGACGTTACTTGCCAGATGGTTCTTTTGAAGATTGGGGTTGTGATGAATTGATTGTTGATCACTGATTCCATGATGATTGAAGGACACTGAACCATTTTTTAGTCATACAAAAGTCACACACATCTTCGTTTGGTCTGATGGTACTACTAGTACTAAGACTACTACTGTTATTGGTGTGTGAATGTCGCTGCCATTTTTCACTTATAAAATCATTTGTTTCCATAATCCATAATACAAAGTTCATCAACTGTTATCCACTAAAGTCGCCATGTTATTTACATATGGCTGACTCACTGGTGGTTCACTAAGTTGATGAGGTTTGTCCTATATACTGTACATTAATCAATATAGGCGTCAAGCCATTTTGACGCTAAAAGTAACTTTCTCCCATCTATCTGTTCTTTTACGAACCCTTCGACCATTCTGTCAAATGTAGCTCTCAGAAGACGGTTATCACCAGATCCTATTTCTCCTAGTTGAACGGAACAGCAGGCTTCCTTCAAGTTGTCCACATCTATGATTAAATCTTCACTATACTTCTTTGGATCTTCTGCTTCTGAAAAGACCTTCATGGCGTTGTAGATAGTCATTCTGTCTTCGAATCTCAGGAACTCTTTGGCCATGATATTCAGAAATTGGGTGAAGTTGATTCCGGTTCCGTTACCTCCCTCCACATTAAGCATGGCTGTTAATTGTTCGTCTCCTGGCACTGCCATTCCGAGCTGAGTATAGAGGTTTACCAAGTCTTGCTTGGTGATAGTGGAGTCTCTGGATTCACCATCGATCAAGGTGAAGGCGTTTCTGAGTTGGGCCTTTTGGTTATTGGAAAGTGTGTTCAAAGCCAGCATTTTGGATGTTGGTACCGTGCAAATGTGATGGCGTTAATGGTCAAGTGTGTTGATCGGCTAAGCGCTAGTGATCTGTGGTTTGGTGCTGATCGTCTATGAGTTTGACTGTAAGTGATGGTTGGTTCACTATGTGGCGAATTTGGCGGCGTTGAAGTCGTTGGTGACGCTGTTGACGCTGTTGATCTGATGGGCGAAGGTGTTTGATCGGAGGGGCCGCGGCTGATGACGGTGGATGTGGCTGGTTGTGTCTAAAGAGTAAGTTGGGTTTGTTTTATTTTGATCTGGGACGCGCTATAAACATTGATCCAAAAGGCAGCCAAAAAACATCAACAGGTGAAGTTCCAAAGACCCAGAGATCCATAGATCTAAAGACCCACACAACAATAGAGTTCGGGCCAGCCAAGTTCCTAGATCACCACATTAGCCACGACAATACGCCAACAGGTCATCAATTGTTCCGTTACAACGCCAAATCATACTCTGTGAGCTGTCTCCAAAGACGATACAAACAGACCCAAAAAAGAACCAAGACCACAAGAAATCATATAATAATCCCATAATAATCATCACTCTTATACCATGGATATCTATAACCAGCCAGTCGTCATAGACAATGGGTCGGGAAACATCAAAGCCGGGTTTGCTGGAGAAGACAAGCCCAAAACATACGCTTCCTCAATCATAGGGAGACCAAAATACCAGAAAGTAATGGCAGGATCGCTTCTTTCTAGCGGAGGTAATGCCAATACTAGTTCCCAGGACCAAAAGACTCAAGAAGATACATTCATTGGTGAGTTAGCTCAGACAAACAGAGGGATATTAAAGCTTTCTTATCCTATAGAGCACGGTATAGTGAAGAACTGGAACGATATGGAAAAATTGTGGTACCATACATTTACCCAAGACCTTAAGATCAATTCTGAAGACCATCCATTACTTATCACCGAAGCTCCATTGAACCCAAAGACTAATAGAGATAAGATGAGTCAGGTGCTATTTGAGCTGTTCAATGTTCCATCTCTTTATATCGCAATTCAAGCAGTTTTATCATTATACTCTTCCGGAAGAACCACTGGTGTGGTGGTGGATAGTGGAGACGGTATCAGTCATATAGTTCCTATCTTTGAAGGGTTCTCTCTTCCTACTTCAATCAAGAGATTGGACATTGCAGGAAGAGATATTACCCACCAATTGGCATTGAACTTGAGAAGAATGACAGGAATAGCATTACAGAGTTCTAGTGAATTAGAAATTGCCAGATTAATCAAAGAAAAATGTTGTTTCATATCAAAAGATCCTATCAGAGATGAAAAATTATACTCTAATTACTATTCCAATGAAGATGATGGTCTTTACCTGTCATATAAACTCCCAGATGGACATGAAATTAAATTAGGAAGTGAGAGATTTAGATCCACTGAAATTTTATTTAATCCTTTATTAATTGGAGATGAATCTCCAGGTTTACACGAGCTTACAAATTTGGCGATCTCCAAGACAGACTTAGATTTGAGACCAACTTTATACCAAAATATTATTCTTTCTGGTGGTAATACTTTATTGAAGAATTTTGGTGATAGAATGTTGAATGAATTGAAAAACCAACAATTGATCAATGATAATAGTGTTTGGTCCAAGAGTGATAATTATACCACCAAGATGAAGGTCAAGATCTTTGCTCCTCCGGAAAGAAAGTATAGTACCTGGATCGGAGGAAGTATTTTGGCAGGTTTGAGTACATTTAAAAAGATGTGGATAACGTCTGCTGAGTATATGGAAGATCCAGAGATAGTCCACAGAAAATACATGTGAGCTAAGCATTTACACCATATTTCTGATCTTAGAGACAATGAACATATTTCACGACGAAAGTACAATTGCAATGGAACATTACATTACATTGACATTAAAAAGTTGCAAAATTGAAATACTAGTCAACCTGTTTATAGACAAGCAATACTACAATATTTTTAAGGGTAACGTTAACATAAGGTACATTTCTATGCTAATAATGCTGAATATATCGAAAGTGTACTTTACAACGATGCTAGAATTATTACTATAAGATTAGGTCAAGATAATACAAATTGGAGACTTTTTGAATATCTCATGAAATATGAATTTTGGTGAAACCAAGAAATTTTTCAATTTCTTAAATTGTTTAGATACAGTAGTATCTGTCACCGAAATCACCAAGACCTGGAACAATGTACTTGTCTTCATCCAACTTTTCATCAATTCCACCAGTGATAATCTTGACATCTGGGTATTTTTCTTGGAAAGCCTTAATACCTTCTGGAGCAGCCAATAAGTTCAAGAAAAAGATTCTATCCATTTGAACACCTCTAGATAACAAGACTTCAACTGCCATCATTGCACTACCACCAGTGGCCAACATTGGGTCCAATAAGAAGACATATCTTTCACTAATATCTTCAGGTAACTTTTCATAGAACAACTTTGGTAAAGCAGTTTCTTCATCTCTTTGAATCAAAATCTTACCAATTCTGACTGATCTACAACAGTCTCTTAAACCCATTTCCATAGATTCACCAGCTCTAACAATAGAGACACCACAAATCTTACCCAAGAACTTAGCACCTTGGTATTCATGGCCACCGTAACAAGAAATGGTGGTGGTTTCAACAGGAAGTTGATTCAAACCTTCTTCAACCAATAATCTGATGATTCTATCAGAATAAAAGACAAAGTCACCTCTTTTGGTGGTAAGATCACGAATGATGGAGTAAAGACCCACAAGTTGTGGAGTTTGAGGAAGCAAGATCACGTTCTTGTTGACTTCTTGGGAGGAAGACATTGTTGATTTTTGATTTTGATGTTGAGAAGTGTGGGGGCGATACTTGGAATTGAAGAAGCAAGTGATGCAAAGATTTCTACTGCGAGCAGAGAGAGCAGCGACAAGTTTTGATGGGGAAATTTGGAGGAGTCAGAAATTAGGGCCGCGACATCTCCCCAGTAATAGATAGCGAGAGACGAAGTCTAATTGCGATTAAATAGCGAAAGATTAGCGATAAAAGTATAAAATTAGCGAGGCTAAGTTTGAGCCGTATGAAAAACTGTAGTGAAAATTATTAGACCCTTTGGTTGTAGAGCTACCAAGACATGGTAAAGTGGTGATAAAGAGACCCAAAGGATGGAGTGGCGGCTTTGGCAGAATACCCAATGGATCTCGTAAAAGCTTAGATCAAGTGATCGCGATGGCAATTTCGCAGAAGCTAAAAATGTGCAAGAGGAGCCGAGATAGACCAGTCATAGGGGTCCTGAATGTCAGTAAATCAGAGAGGATGGTGAAGAGGTGTTTGAATAAATTGGTTACCTATCACCATGTAGATATGACTGGCTCAGGGTGCTTTTCTCGCTTCCAATTACCCCAGTCTACACGGCTCAGCCAGGGCTTGGTCCCTATAATTAATTAATTAATTAATTAGCTACAGATAGGCAGGTGCGAACGGACTGGAGATAACTGTATCGACTAGTTAGTGACAGAAATAGTAGCTGCAAAATTCAATTGTGCAAGTATCAGAAGGGCTGAGCTTTTGAGCTTTGAAACTTCCTTTTTGATTACTTTTGTTTCCAGTTTTTTCTCACTTTTTCACTTTAGTCAGTTAATTACTCCATTTCGTTCCCCCACGCCAAAATATTCCTATGTTTGTTCATTATCTATAATACATTATTCCTCTTGTGCTGCCACAAATGGATTTTCAATAATCTCACTTCCATCAACTGGAGAAATGGTCAACAAGGCAGTGCATCTGGCAACAACCAAGCCCAAGTCTCTGGTTCCGTCAGTCAAGACACTGTCGTCTTCTGGGTCTAAAAAGTTAGTAATTGTTCAAATAGTGATGGGATGCTCCAATTGCGCCCCAATTGCGGGCAAGATACGTGGGAATGACGGTAATCGCTTGCCAGTGGAACAAAAAATGCTGAATATCTCTATTGTCACCTTAATCTTAGTAGAAACATGGCCAAACACAAAGTTATACTATTTCAATGGCCACAAAAGACACTGTAATTACCCTGGGTTCTCTCAGTTCCATCAATTTCTATTTTTTTCTGATACCAGTCACTTTCTGCTCGATTTAATCCATAAACACTCTGGAATTGGTGCGTTTCATCCTCTTTTTATCCATCTTGACACTTGATTCATCCATTCTTACATATCTAGCCCGATTTTTCTTGTGAGACTGATGATTCTATCCCGAGACTCCCAAAACGTAGACTCATTGCTTTCGCATGGGTCATTTTTGGTGTTTTGTTCACTCATTCCAGACTCTCAATTCTCACAAGTTTCAGCCCCCACCTGTTTGTGGGAACCTAATCCTAGTTACTTACCTCTAATACTTTCTTTGACGTCTTCTAAGACCAAATTCATCAACTGATCGAATCCTTTCAATACCCCCACAATTTGTCTTCCACCAATAAACTTGACTCTGATCACTTGATCTTTATACTTGTTCAAGTCCAAAATGGCATCTCTTTTTGGTCCTTCTTGCTTGGTGGCTCCACCAGAATTGTTATGCCTTCTGCGGTTCTGGTTATGATGTTTCTGCATGTTAGTCGAATTCTCAAACATCCGTAGTGCTATACTTACATGTTCACTCATCTTGCTGCTGGTAGTTAACGTTGTTGAGACTTTTTTGATACAAGCTAAAGGTGCGTCGTGCACAGCCCAAAATTCACCTACCTAGTTATAGTAAGTCTAACCATCATACTACAGAAGGTTTACAGGGTTTTCAATTGTTACTATGACCTTTTTTATTATATAGGAGGTATCAACTAAGAGTACCAAAAGACTCCGACCTGCAGCTGCATGTCGATGACGAGTCTTTTTTATTTTCTTCTTGGTTATTTAAAAAATATATATATACTCGTTGAATATTGCTCACCAGGTTTAAACTATGTTGACTTTTAACTCTGGATATGCTGACTATTTACACACACAAGAACAAGATTAAAATTCCCCTCTTAACCATAATTGAGTTCTCTTTTTCATTTCAGATCTTCTCAAAAGTTGTCTTTCATCTAAACCATCTTCTGGGTTTTTCTTAGATTCACCTTTCAAAGAACCAGTGAAGACATTAATCTTTCTGGCATCAATATCGAATTCTTTACTTAACTTGCTGATGGTCCAGACACTTGGGTCTTCAGTTCTTAATGCTACGATTTTTTCCACTATTTCTGGCGTCACTTCATAAGTTCTATTGGCTTGTGCTTCATATCTGTTGATTATAGGATAGTTTTCCAATTCTTCTTTGGTGAATTGGGTGGTAGAAAGAGATCTTCTTGGATCGTTTTCTGGTAAAAATGCTCTGGCAGTCTTAATAGATGGCTTGGAAATGGCAGCTGGTGGGTTGTGTACCAAACCTTGTGACTTCTTTGGTTTAATGTTAAATGCTGATCTGGCTTGGTTATATTTGTTGATAGGAACAGGTTCGAACTTGATGGAAGCTCCTGCTTTGGAGAGAAGGCGTATGCTGGATCTCATCGTGATGTAGACGGACTGAACGATGGGGGAAGTTGGTTGGAGGTTTCAGTAACGACTGGTTGGTTTGTGGAAAACTTTTCATTTTTGTTCGTGTGCAAGAAGTGGAGGTATATGCAGGACCATATAAGTATTGGTTCTAAATGAATCAGTTGGTGTAGAGGAGAATATAGATAAGTTAAAACTGTGGAATTTCTCTAGTAAAAGAAAGCAAGTGGAATAGATGGTGGGATTATCGGTGCCTTTACGGATTCGGTGATTTTTCACCTCCTTTCTGTGGTAAGTATGTGGTGTTGACCAGAATTCGAGGTTACCACGTGACCTACACACCTTTATCTCGTACTCACTTAAGGCTGCTTGTATCAGTATGGAAACATCACCAAATAGCGAATGGTGTTCTGGGCCAGTGTTTAGCAGGAGTATTTGAATATTTTATGGGTTGAAATACGGTTGCTGTGGTATGGAATGGGGCTGTGTGTGATGTTGGTTTTTTTTTTAATCCAGATTTTCTGGAACTCCTTTGGACCAGTTGTTTGCTGTGATTCATAATGCCTTAGGTATTGAATTCTTCACCAAATTAGGCTGAGATCCAACAATAGGCCGGACCGAATAATAAGGTGAAATATTGCATTGTAGAAGGGATGCTAGATGATTCGAGAAGAGGTCCCAATAATAGAATTTGCCTATTTTAGGTTGTTACATCCATTCCAGTACTTTGGCCATTATAAAGAAAACATATATCTATACATGTATGGTGATACGGAATGTTTCCATATTAAGGAACAATTAGGTTCTATTGAGCTAGATCAAAAGGTGCATGGCTACCCAAGTTTGGATGCGCGAAAAGCGCGATCTAATGTTTCAGTATTCAGTGTTTAAGAGTGTAATTAAAGAGACCGACAGACACTGTCAGAGACTCTGCAAGGTGGGTAAGTGTTTGGGTATTTCGTTTATAATTGTTCAGATCTGGTGAGATTGAGGTGTCGGGTGTGCATTAGCTGAAACCTTTCACCAGAACTGTGAAACCAGGGGTACGAAAATGGTAAGAAAACACTCACCATAACTATGAAACTGTTAGTACGAGAAGTATAATGTAAGAGTCTTCCATTGTGAAAATGTCAGGATTCTTAATTGACTACGTTTACGACTTTCAATTGATCTGGGCTTTTGTGGTTTGAAAATTTAAATTGTTATCACCAAGAAAAGTTGATTCGGCGTTTTTTTAACTAATTAATTAATTGAAGATATGATCAGATAAATTAATTCATATGATTAATCATTAGGTAATTTATTTTTGATGGCTATGGATGAGTTATATGGCGCAACTGTAGCAGGCTACTATAGGAGAGAATGTACCTGTAAGTAATACGGGAGTATGTACTTTAGGATCAATATTATTTAGTTTAAAAATATTGGATCAATAGTCAAATGCCTTAAATAATATTGGGTGATTAAGCGAGCACGGCAATTTTATCCCATAGAAAATTATTGTAAAATATTAGTATTATGTGGTATCGAGCCATCGATCTGTTGAATATTAGAAGGTAAGATTTGGTGTTTATTTTATTAGGCTACTATCAACCAATATTAGGAGATTTGCTTTTTTTTATTGTCTTAATCTTGCACCATAAGTAGGTATTTTTTTTTTTTAAATAGATCTATGGTTCAATAAATGATTTAGCACACAAGAAAAAAAATAGCAAATAGCTAAATTGTAAAAATCGTAACCAATTAAAATATTATGGCAACTATTGTAAATGTATCTTTTGGTATGGACCATTTTAGATCTTTCTTAACAATAGCTCCTAATGGTCTAACAAAGCGCAAAATTACTTGACACGAATGCGCCCTAATATGTGATGCACCATCAAACAATATTGCTTTTTTAGCTTAGGTCCCACTAGTCAACTATTGACGATCCTCATGTCTGGTGGAACCTGAATCATGAATATTTGTTAAGTATTACAGAGGAATGATATGTAGAGAATGATCTTCGAACTAAGGCGAACGAGCTTCTAATAATAAAATCCCTAAATTAATGGCGCATTAAATCGTGAAACAATAGCACTATTGGTTTTCTCGTACTATTCGGCTGCTTAAAATGATATTAATGTAAAATAATGTGATAATGTGGTTATGGCGATTACGTAAGCACAAAATAAAAGTGGCTTTAAACATAAATTACTGGGCGAAAAAACAGGTAAAAATTAGCCAATTTTCATAAGGGTATCATGAATCAGTTTCAAGTACCACAAGGTAGCCAAAAAGACTGATTTAGCTTAGATTTTACTGGCACAACACGTTAAACTGGGCCATAAATTTGATAATTAGTTTCCGATATAGTGTAACGGCTAGCACGGTTCGCTTTCACCGAGCAGACCCGGGTTCGACTCCCGGTATCGGAATTTTCTTTTTTTTTCCTTTTTGGCTATATTTAAATCGACACATTTTGTTATAAAACAAAAGTTTAAATCTTTTTTCCAAAATCAGGCGACCGTTTTTGCAGACCGTTTTCTAAGGCTATTTGAGCCGAGATATGTCAAGCAAAATACGCCCATAATATTTTTGTTTCAAGAATTCTATAAATGTAATTGAGCGTAATTGCGTATGTTTAATCATCCAATGGTGTCAGCAATGTGCAACCTAGATTAGAGGTGTTTCAGCACTTATTTCGTATGTACAAATCAGACCAAGTTTCATAAGGTGCAGTTTCATTAATTGTGCATTGAATCAGTCAAGTTTTTGTCATGTTAACCGAGAAGTGAGAAGTGAAAAGTTTCAAGAGTTACCGAACAACCAAGTTTAGGGACAAAGTTCAAGTTCACGAACGATTCATGTAGATGTAAATGTATGGTATATGTAAATAGAAGGAATTCGTAAATAAGTTAGCATAAACTAAAAATGCAATGCATTGATTTAGTATTATCGATTGTTAAGTGTCTCGAGAGGAAATGTTGATTGCTACAAATTCGACGGATCTAAGTATGGAAGATAAAACATGATTTTTGCGCCCAAAATAAAGAACGGTAATAATGGAAAGTTTAATGTGATACAATTTTCCAATTTTAAGGCATTAACGGATTTAAGAAAATGAAACAATTAGTAAAACCAAAAAAAGGGTCCAGCAATATACCTAAACGAGGAGGGTGGAAATGTGTGTGCAATTGTACGAAAAGGAGGTAAGGAGGAAAGGAGAATGGAGAAAAGGAGGAAAAGGAGGAAAGGAAGCGACTGGGGGGTCTCTCGGTTCCATCCTCAATGCGGCAGCGCAGCGGTTTCGGCACCGGATTTGTTACGTTACAGTGGAAGTGGGGAGAGGATACGATTAGGTCTAGTTGAAGATTACATTGTCTAGGTTTATTGTGGACCCTATTGTGGTTTATTGTCCATGTCCCTCTCTTAAAGGTAGACAGGTCCCTGCGGCTTAATTGCGAGCTACAGGGGCATGTAGCCCCGTATAGGACCGTACCGTACAGTATGGTGAGCCAAGAATGATTGCTTTGGCACAATTCGGCGAAAATGGGCACCTTGTTGCATTTTGACTGAAATATTTTTAGGAGATAACATAAGTGGTCTCCTATCAAAAAAACAGGGTGAAATTTTTTTCTATAATAGAAAAATTATATTAGTTTAGAGTGACACCTGTAAGGTGCGAATCAGAGAAGTGATTAAACTGATTTGAAATTGGGCGATGAGTTACGTATGAGCACTTGATGATTTCACCAAATGAAGAACTAGCAAAAGTGAAATGTTGGGAGGAAGAGTCGGAAGAGGATCGGAAGAGTCGTTCGTTTGGTTAAGCGTTAAATGGACATATGTAACAAATATGTGGTAATTGGGACTTACTGCACGAGACCTTGGTACACGAAATTGTTTATGCATAATGATGATATGACAATAGTTAATACGGCGAGTAAAAACATCTCCGATTGCCATATAGTGCCAAGGCTCCAACAGGTTAAATAAACAACACTAACGATGGAACCTAGCTTATCAAAATATAGGAATGAATTAGGAATAATTCAATTGATCCGTTTCATCACGGACATGGACTTTTTTTTTTTGCTAGGTTTCATTGATAACCGGTGTTGTCAATGAGTTTCTTATGTACAAGATAGTTTACTTATTTCTTACATCTTACATACAGCATGTGTTGTATCATATGTATTGCTTCATATGTATTGCTCCATATATTTCTATCAATTCTATCTCGTTAATGTATAGTATTGTTGGTTATAATGCATTTGGTTAGATATAAGAACACCTACATTGCAGGTATACGCTAATAGGTCAAGGGTTACTCAAAAAACTAACTATACTACCGAAAACGAAAACAGGAACCCTGCGGCTCAACGCCTATTAAGCCACAAAAATATTTCGCCTTATTTTATACATTACATTTACTTGACATAGTGCCGCGTATAACATCTTCCGAGGTACAAGTTTGTAGATCACTATAATTAACAATTGATACGGATAAAAAATTCAAAATGCCTACAATTTCATTACTTTTGTCTGATTGTGATTCGGCCCAATGATTTTCCGACAATAAACTAAAAAAGTTTTTTCTATATTATTGGTTGAGGATTTCTTTTCCCCTCAACGGTTTTATTGTAAGACACTACGCCCTATTGTTTTTAGGGGATATCGCGTATGCACAAAACAATGCACAGGTAAAAATTATATAGGACGTGTATGGAGCAATTCTTATCCTAAAAGAAAAAAAAAATTGTGCAGCCAAAAGTTGACGAACGCCGAATAAGTGCCGCCGATTAAACATTGATGTACTGCAATATGTTCTGATTAAGTCGTTGCATATATTGGTGCCCCACAGATGCAAGATGAACGCCCTTTTGCCACATCCCCCGATCGGCGGCACTTTTGTGCCTGCTTTGTTTGAAAGCTTCACCACTATTTGACAATCCATTTTAGTTGCATGTGGTTAGTGTTCCGTGGTTCCAAATTCAACTGTAGTAGATAGATACCCAAAAAAAAAAAATAAAAATAATATAAATGGTTATATATAGCAGATATCCCCGTAGATTAGAATTGATAATTCTCATATACATAATATATTTTAACTATGTCAGCTTTTCTATTATTACAAAGCAGTTCTCAAGTAAAGAGAATAGAAAGGGACAAAAAAGTTGTGCGTCGCAAAGTCAAAACCAATGATACCAATTCCTTAAGATCAGGCTCATCAAGCGAAGGGTCCCAAAGATCGCTTCGTTCCAAAAGTTCAGGAACGAGAAGATCAACCTCATCTGCGAATGCAAATGCAAATGATGGAGCTTATGTTCCATTACATGAGCGTAAGAAAAAAGTTTTTGATCTTGATACTGATAGTTATGTCTATAAGTCGATACCATTGCTGCCATTGGTGCAAAAAATTAGTGAGTTTGAACAAAAGTTTGAAACTTTAGCTAAAGAATCCAAATATCACAGATTGAATGAATTGCTTAATAGATATAAAACTGATTCTGGTGATTTATTATTCTCTACTAGAAATATTCATATTTTAAGATACAGTTACTTCCAAGAGTTCACTAATGATTATCAATTAATTCAATTGAAAGCAAACCAAAGAAAAAATAATGGTACTTATAAATTGAAGTATATGAGAAAAATAAAAAATATTCAAAAGAAAAATGAAGAGGTTCTTACTGATGAAGATTCTGAAGGTGATGATGATGATGATATGTTATACAGATTAAACAAGTTCAGTTTATCTGATCGTAAACCAGATTCAGGAAGAGAAAAATCCAGCATCAATGTGAGATCAATTTTAAAATCTAAACAATTTTGGAATAATATCTACCAAGATTTAAAATATGATTCCATTCAAGTTAAATCTAATTTTGACTATTTCGAACTTTTACCTCCAATTCACCAAACCATGGGTTTCTTCAGTGAATTAATTGACTATTTAATGTATCATTTATGTATTTTATCCGGCGATCCAACCAATTTGGAATCATTAGCTGACATTCAAACCATTCAAAATTATAATTTCTTCTACTTCAAGGATTCTAATTACGAATTTGTTAATTCTATGAGAAACGACCATTTCCAAATTTATGAGAACCAATGCCAAATGAATGGCCATTTTAATGATGGTAGACAATTACATGAAGAAGAAATGAATTTAAACAGTCATAGAATATTGATTGCAAAATTAATAGAGACAATTATGGATAACCTAAAGAGTTATACTTCAATTAGTCAATCATCATCCAATTTAAACAATTTTGATAGTTTATTCGGCTTATGGGATAATTTATTAAGATACGTTATGAATGACTTAATCATTAATGAAAAAGATAGAGCCATTGATGATTTTGAATCTAATGGTCTTTTCAAATATGATACCAAAACCAAAGGAGGTTCTAAAATGCTCAGAAATGAAAGTATTAGTTCCAAAAGTACAAATCACTCAATTATGTCGGGTCAAAGATATGACTCCATTGCATCAAGTGTGTCGTCAAGTCAAGGACATGAAATACAAACAATTTTGGTACAATCCAAGACGTTGGACGTGGATGTGGATGACGTCAAAACAACCATTTCTCCTGACCTACCATCTCCTAAATCGCTTGGCATTTTTAATTTTGCCAGTGGTAGTACTAATACTAGTGTGAGTGAGGTTTCAGCCCCACCTTCCCCAATTGATAAGAAGAAAAGACTGATTTTCAGTAAGTTTAAGAAGGACAAGTAACCGAGCAATCTAAAATATGTTGTTGGGTTATTGGGTTATTGTTGATATCCAATTGAACATAGGGGCTCACTTACATCGGTTATTTGCCTTACAATACCAACAACAAAAAATGTCATTGATTGGATTTTGTCTGTCAACCAGACATAAACATTGCATATGTGCCAATGCAAGAAAAAAAAAAAAACATAAAAAAAAACAGCTCACGCGTCATATTT
The DNA here is from genome assembly GCA_030568535.1 of Suhomyces anneliseae. Classification (NCBI taxonomy): domain Eukaryota; kingdom Fungi; phylum Ascomycota; class Pichiomycetes; order Serinales; family Debaryomycetaceae; genus Suhomyces; species Suhomyces anneliseae. The sequence goes on along the minus strand of JAJMGB010000005.1, from coordinate 363,908 downwards.
GTCTGGTTTTACAAAATATGAGTAAACTACAGCGAGCAATATTTGGTTGTGTGATCCCGGGAAAATTAACAAAATTATCTCCTCACCCAATCAAACTCGCAATTGCAATCAAAATCCTGCAACCTTAGTAGTTAGTGATGTCTGTGTGTAATTAATATGCTCAATTTTTGAGCCGTCTAGCTGCAAGTTGTCTATTACCCCAATACCCACTTACAATATACGTGTCTGTGTACGTCTATACGTACACCGTATATGTGTGAGCTATTTCTATTGGACCTAATTGACTGCATTGGCATCGCAGTCAGTAGCTGCCATGATCTATCATCTTTACATCTTTTCATATTTTCATATTTTACGATGTACCAATAATCACAAAAAAAAATAATATTAACACTAATTGATGCCGTTCCTGGAATGGGTCTATGGTGTATGGTACATTGAATTGGCTTCACTTCTTCCCCTTATTTCTTTTATTAGGTATATTTTAAATAATGGCGTAAATCGGCACTGGTAAATAAATATCTTAAAATAGGGCACGTATATCTGCGGAATATCACGCACTAGGTCGCACTAGGTTTCTCCATAGGTTGAAATTTTCATGTAGGTGAAATGGCTGACCTAGCATATGCACTTCTTCACATGATGTGATAGGCAAAGAATGATAGCGATGGAAGTAAAGATAGAGAGAGAGATAGTGGAATGCAGCATTGAGTAGACTAGAAACCAGATACAGATATACCAAGCGAGTGCAATTCATTGAAGGGACTTAATTGGACCAAGTAGTATCAACATACTAAGAGCTCAAATGCCGCACAATAGCTCTGATCCAATTCCAAAATTAGTGAGATAGTAGAAGGGTTAAGGAAAAAACGTAAACTCAAGAAGTTGTGTGTGTGCACCATTACATCACTGATCATCAGAGCCCCTACCCATCTACCACATACTAACCCACATACCTAACCCACATACTTAACGCACATACCTCGCTATCCTCACTGGGTGCACTACTTATGTAGGGGCCGCATTTACCACATCATCCGTTTTCGGAATATTCATCAACACCTGTTTTCTAAATTTACCTGCATCTCATCATATGCCCCTTTCAGGATGCTCATTACGATGAGCTATTAGCAACCGCATCCCTTAAACCTCGTGCCTAGAATATGCCAAGTACCACATTTACAATCAGCTATAACCCTCACCTCTAATTACATAGCATATCATTAGCTATACTATGGACTCTTATACCATCTACTTCTACTTCGCCCGTTGGATCCGGGCTATTTCATTCTAAGCACTGTAGCCATGTTCCATCTCTTCTCTATCTGTTTCGCACTATCCAATTATCCAGTTACTCCTGATTTATCAGGTTATGTGTCACTACATATTTTTCGTTTGTTCCTGTCGTGATTTTTTGTGTCTATGTTGCTATTGTGTTGTGCATATTTTTTTTTAGATGCTCTTCATTTCATATATATATATATAAATATTTAACCAGCACCATTAATTCACTTTATCTTTTTCCAATTCCTTATCGTTATTGTCATTCGCTAAAGATGGTTCCTTTACCTACTACAGATCGTGCTTTGTTAGGCGAGCATGCCTTCTATGAAACCGGAAATTTAAAGTACCTTAATGCATTATTTAAATCTCAAAACTACGATTTACTACTCATAAGGCATAACCACGGTTCTTCGCATTCTTCCACTCCCAATAATTTTGTCTCATTAAAATATCCCTTTTTAGTGGCTGCAATTGCTTTGTGTGCCATGTACTTCTTGACCTCGGTATTGATCAGCAGACATAGACCATCATCGAAGGTCCATCAACATCAACTACATGATCCCCATAATCCCGAACACCACCAAATCCACAACCACAACGATAACCAATCACAACAACAAACACAACATGAAGATGTTTAATGATTAATGACTATAACCCTCCACATCGGCGAAGCCAGCCACGCAAATACCGTGTATCCCACGCACTGCCCTATTTTTTTTTGTTATGTCCAAGCCTCGCTCTTTATTTTTCATACCATCGCTATCAACCGCGTGATTTGTCTTGTCTTATCTCTACAGGTTAATGGCTATGAGACCAATCATTTTGGTCAATTCTACTATGAACCACCAATTTCGCTCAATTGGGGTTGTTTTTGTTGATGAAGTTACCAATTCTTGATATTTATCAATATTTCAATATTTCAGGTTCATAATTTTTCGCATTCCCTGCCATTAATGGTGGCTAGCATTTTCTTCAGCATGTCAGACAACATTGTGCACTTTGCACTATTATTATTTTGCACTCATTTTAACCCTCTAATGTTTCGTCTCGACCCCATTCATTTCACTTGCATTTCTTCGGTACAATCGTATTTCTTTCGCTCGTCATTTTACTATGACAAGTCAATTATTTAGTTAACCGTATAGGTAATTCGATGTCACAAAAAAAAAAAAAAGAATTCTAGACTTATAACAGTAGTTGCAACTTATTTTTCAAGCTTCAATAATAGGCAGAGCGCATCTTGATGGTTGCTGTCCGACCTCGCTTGTAACTCGCTAACAATAGTCAAATAATAATCTAATTCGCTTATTGTTGAACTTTCTGTATTGTGATTACGTAACTTTCGATCCAAAATGACAAATACCAAAACAAAATTTTAGCAACCACCTTTACAGCCATAAATGGTACCTGTTCCGGAATCTACTAAACCCCAATAGGATCTCAAAAGATTATCTTGCTATTTATATGGTGGCTTTAAATTTTTTAAGATATTGGACACAAAAATAATCAACTATAATTATAGGAAGCAGCAAGACAATAAGAGCAAACGAACTCACTCCGAATGGTCTCACTGCTCTTAAAAGGGAAACAAGTCTTGATCGATCTGATTAAAGGTTAAATCGGACCAAATGGGCATTTTTAAAGTTTATATTATGTAATTTCTTACTCAGCAGCAACTTCCATAACCAGTTTAAACTTTCGAATAATCGTATGAAAATGTACATTGTCAATCTATAAAAGCTATATCTTCAATTATTTTACACTTATTAATCTATATTAGTTGTGCATATCAGATTAAATAATCCGATAGCCCTGGAATTGGCCATTTGCGGTGGGTTTTTAATTGCGAGATGCTCTGGAAATCGACGATCTTTGGTATAATTTATATGGATGCCGAATTAATATCAGGTTCTTTGAACTTTGTATTATTTCTAGTTTGTAATGGGTATTAGACTTGTTTTTGATTCCAGTTAGATACTCCGTACTGGAACCAAATATTGTTATGTATAGTAGTCTTTTATAATTCTATCCCTCATTTAATAACCGAGTTTTTAATCACATTGTTACTTTATTTATCTTTCTATTCTTTTGAGCTTAGTTTAGCTTATTTGATTCTCCAACTTTACTCAATTCAATATCCCAAATATTCCAGTCAAACCATATAATAGTTGGGAAAATAGTCATTAAATGCCAAACACTATGAGCATCGATCAATTGATAAATAGGTTGGAAATCAAAGAATTCAAACAACATTCCAAGCATCATCCATGCATTAAGGAAAATTGGAATTAAAGGAATTAATCTGGATTTAGAAATTGATAAAATGTTAAGTTTGGTCAAGATCTTGGTTTCAAATGGTAAAATTTGAATAGAATTGTTATAAAGAAAGAAGTTATCTTTATATTTTTTGTTGATACGAAGAGAATGAGCGACCCAAAGAACTATTGAACCAAAACCAAATAAAAGGTTGATTTTAGCATTATAGTCATAGTCCCAATTCATCTTAAGCTTTAAACAATGGCCCAAAAATACCATAATCATTAAAGCTTGCCAGATCATCAACTTGCTAGGGCTCTTAAATATCTCAAAGTATCTAACTGCGATACAACTGAAGTTAGATAACACAATTCCAAAGGCACCATAATAATCCAAGGTCTCTGTTAAAGCATTATCACGGATATGGAAAAGGATACTGGCCAGCCAACCTACCATAGCAACAGTCAAGAAATTGACATATTGTTTATACATCAAGTGGTAGGTATCATGAGGTTCTTTTCTTGATTTATTATATTGGAGATAAACCTTGGATAAATTAATGTAAACGGCGTATAAGTTACCTAAAGAAAAGATCACCAGGAAAATCTCTTGAATACCGAAAACTCTAGTGAATGGCCATTTTCCATAGAATTGGATCATTGGTAATCCTAACAATTGTCTCTGTTCTGTTATCAATTGTTGGCACTTGTAGTTACAATCATCATCACAACTCCATAATAAACTTGCAAATAATGATAATTGATTCTTTTGGGTGAAGTCTTCATCGAGGAACCGTTTTTGAACATCCACATCTCTTTTATATAACCCAGCTCTGGTAGCTTCGATTTCTTCAAATACAGTTGGTTGATGATGACAGTGCATGATCAGCACACATCTTTGGACACAGTTTTGAAACTCGGGAAGATTGTCCCCAATAGAGGCGACTGCCAAGCCATAGAGCGAAAGCGCCACAGCAACAGGACCTAATCTCATTTTCTGGTGATATGTCTAAAAAGAAAGTAAGGTTGGGTATGTTTATTGTCACGAGATTTGGTACTGCATGAAATCAGGGGTACTGTGAGAATGGTACGACAAAACGACAAACTATTGTAGCGAGACGTGGTGAGAAAGTGCTGCAAATACTGCGAGGTGCCGCCAAAAATAGTGACAAAATACGGAAATGTCCCTAGAGATTCAGTTGATTAGCGAGACCCTCAAAGAAAGTAGTGATACACGAGACAAGACAATGAGAACAGAATAAGGAGACGCGTAGAATTAATGGTGACTGACAGCAAGACATCCGAGGTATTGGTACATTTGTGAACTGTCATAAGCTTTAGCAGCAATATATAACACTACTGATACTTATAGTGCTACCCAAGAAATACTCATTGGAGCTTGTAATTTTGGGCTACATTGTTTCAATTATGGGGAAGATGATAAATTGATCAGTCTCTATAGAGTGACATTTTGTGAGTGGTTCAATTCAATATGATTTGAGAGCATCGAAATTGATGTGTTTGCAACCGAACCATTCACACAACACCAGGCTACCTACCTAATAATTTTAATCAATAATTTAATTCTATTCTTTTTGAATTTCCATCAGCTCTTCTTTTTAAGACTAACTGTCTTTTATTGGTGTCTAGGAAATATTATTCTCTTTAATGTTGTTGATAGTACCTGATATTCCTCAATATAATAGCACTTATAAGGGAAGTCATGGGATGTTAGAGACTGGCAGGCTAAATACATTCTCCAATTTAGTCCTTCTTCACTTAATTCAAACTGTATTGTGATTTCTCTTTGTAGTTTACTAATTGCTGCAAAAAACAGTTACTTTACTGAAACTGCGGGTTGCAAATTCCACTTTCCACTAACCAAAAGACTAAACCTAAGTGTAGAGTTCTACAATTCAATTCTGTTGTCAATAGTACGGGGTATTGTCGTTAATTAACGTCTTAAATAGATAGGTTGTTTTATGTAGAGCATCAAGCACCAGAGATAATTTGCAACTATAAACTCATTATTGCAACAAACCATTCCACAGCTTAATACATTTCTTTATGATTATTTTGATGATCTTATTGTTGATTTTGTTGATTTATCAACATCAATTGTCAATTTTATATTTTTTTAATTGATTGTTTTCACTTTTTCATGGGAATCAATTGGTTCTGGCAGCAGCTTGGAGGGCTTGGGCCTTTCTTTCAACAAACTTTCTGGCTTGAATCTTAACATAGACCACAGTAACAACACCAATGACTGCAGACAGTAAGACCATAATCATATTGATTGGAGTAGGGTTCATCTTGAAGGTAGTATGGGTCCATTCATCCAAGAAAGATTGGCAGAAATTGAATAAACCAGAAATGGTGATCATAGTACCGTAAATAGTACCGAAAGTAGTGAAACCAAAGACCTTGGCACAGTAGTCACTAACCACAGTATAGAATAAAGGTCTGTACACCACAAACAAACACACATTAATGATACCAGCAGTATAGTTACCGAAGAAACCAAAAACACCGAGAGCGAGAGAAATGGCAAGAGTAGAGGTTAAGACAACCACGGAAGAACAAGTATCTAAGAAGATACCAACGAATGGGACAGCAACAACACCACCCAAAGGTAAGGCAATATCAAAGAATTTGTTCAAACGTAAAGCCAATTCAGAAGAGCCAAACAAGTATGCGTATTGACTTCCAATGGTAGCCACGAAGTAGTTCAATCTCAACATCAGGATAGTGGTGAAAATGACCATAAGGTAGAACCAAGGAGTGGATAATTGGAACTTGGCAGAGTGGCCGTGTAAGACACCGAAAACACCTCCAGAGTGTTCCACTAAGTAATCTTGACCTTCTTCTTCATAAGGTTGTCTCAATGCATCACCGAAGGAATCTCTACGGTTGGTGTGAGTTGGAGGGTTCAATGGAGAGGTTTCATCAATGGTAATATCATCAAGAGCTTCGGACTCAGCCTTATAGGATTCACTAGGCATAATGGTCAATTGAGCCACAGTAATGAACAAAGGAACCAATAAGTAAATCTTGAAGAAGAGAGCAATGGTGAAAGCACCTTCGGACTTGAAATAGGCCAATTTATAGATCAAAAACACAGCGGAAGAAATATCAAAAGCTCCCGAGATTAATGCAAGAATCACACCACTCTTCTTAGGGAAAGCATTGGAAAGTTGGAATGAAGAAATGAATGCAAATGGACCTCCCAATGCAAGCAAGGAGTAACCCCAAAGGTAAGGGTCAATGAAGGTATTTTCCAAGGATTTGGCATAGATAAATACAAATGAGGCAACATAGATGAAGAAGGCACCAATTAATCCACATACTTTAGGACCATACATATCCAACACTCTACCAATCAACAAGGCAGAGGCATTGGTGACCACAGCGGCCATGGTGAACATCATGTTCAATTTCAAATCTTGGTTGGTACATTTGGCGGTAGTTTCGGAGGTGAAAACGAGGTCTGCTGGTTTGGCAAGAATTCTGGCAAACATGGAAGGTTCAATAGAAGAACTGACATCACAAGCACTTTCATAAACATTCTCATTAACAAGAATTGGCTTGAAAGCAGCGAACCCAAATACTGGTCCTCCCGAAAGAAGACACCAGAAAATAGCACTAGCACATTGGGCCACACGCTTAGATGAAGAAGGTTGGACCACCATCACGGGAACTAGAATTCTTTTTCACTTATATAATAAAAAGACAAAAAGGAATGCCCTGGTTAAAGGAGTGGGATTGAAAGACGTGAAAACGATAAGATCACGAGACGTAAAGACCGTAGGACGAAAGGTTATGGAAGTGGAAATTGGATGGAAAATGAACTTATCTCCATTGGTGAAATTGCATCTGCGATGACACTAAAGATAAGCGTTTTGTGTGAGGAGGGTTATCTTCCACGTGAGGCACCGAAGAAATTAGTGGATAGAAGGATGCAAGAGAAACCAGAAAAAGAAAGGGAGGAAACGGGGAATGGAGGGGAACCAGTGCGAAAGGGTAAGGTATAAATCAGGTGATTTCCTATACTCTATGGTGGTGACTTGTATAGTATAGGGATGATGGGTTAACTTAGGATGTACCGGATAGTGCATGAACATGGACGATTGCCTCGGCCCGAAGAGGCACCAGAAGATACGAAGTTGGCCATACTAAGCGAGAAGTCAATGTCTCAAAGTTCCAGTGTACAAATTAGACATAGCTTTGATTTCAAACACGTTGGTTGAATTGACCAAGGAATCGTGGTTATTGAATGTAGTAACAGTGTAGAATAGTCAGAAATGATTTCACTTCAACATCGATACAATAATAAGTAATATTGGTGACAATAGACCAGTTTGTTGATAAATCGTTCTTGCAATCTATAGTGAAGAAACGACTTCGTCAGTAAATGCCTTCAAAAACGGGTCTCTAGTAATAACTTTTTCCACAAATAGTTGTTTTCTACATCTCCTATTTTATCTAAAATGTGAAGATCAATCCAACCACAAGATCCACTGAATATTAAATTGTTTTTACCAACCCTGGCTTGCACCCTTTTTCTTCTAGTGTGGCTGTTTCCTCAAAACTAATATATGAGTAAATGTTAAACTCTTTGAAAATGAAGTTATGAATTGTTATAGTTTCTTTCTAAATGTACCACGTATTAATGAAGTAGCTGAAGGTACTGATATGAAATTATTTTAATAATTTGCAAAAAAATGCAAAAGATTTAAATTAATATTTATGCATCTTAATTGAACTCACTTACCCTTAGATAATCTTAACCTTGCTTAAAAGTTCATTTTTTGATTTCAATAAACCATAAGTAATTTAGTCTGAATGAATTACTAGACTAATTACTTAATCCAACATTTAATACTGTTAATTTAAAGAACATCAGTCATAAGAAAACGATTTACAAATTATATCCAACATATAATTCACAATACAATTATAACTAGCAAAATATTTTCCTCATTCTAGATACCAATTGGCTTTCTAATCAATCCTTATTGCTTGGTTATTTCCTCAGGTTCTACCATGAGTTGATTTTACTAAGTACATGCTTTTTGTGAAAATTTCTCAGGAGTGAAAATAAGCATAAATGTTCTTTAAGCCAGAAAATGTGACCAAGAAGTAATGACACCTCAAAATAATGTATAGGAAATTAGATTTGGGGTAATTTTGCCTTGTAGGCTTGAGTCATATTTATTACGTAATCCATGACTCAGAAATTGATTATCTGCAGGAAACCCATAACCTTATAATTATGAGTCAAACTATACCATTGGAGTATTCAAAAAATAATTACGGCTTACCAAAAATAAAGGTCAAGGTCGTACTCAGATTCGAACTGAGGTTGTTTGAGTCAAAGACAAACGTGATCACCACTACACTATACAACCGTGCTTTTTAATTAAACAGTTTTGAACCTATAGTGCTAGAATTGAAAAATTCAATAATGCTTCCTAAAACAGTTTTTCACAAAATTAATTTCGACTACTGATACCTTTGAATTTTTAGTCGTGCATTAGAAATCATAAAATCTAATATTAACGTAGTAAATTTACTTTTACAGTATATGACATTTGTCCTACATGTCTTATCTTTATCAAATAATTATATTAACTATATATTAAGGCAATTCTAGAATTAAAGACCAGTTATAATCTGGATAATCTATAAAGTAATTTTCATATTGACAGTTGAAAATGTCTGGACATTTTCTGATACATTTAAATTTAATGTAATTTAATTTTGGCAAATATCGAACTGAACATTGGAGTTTTATCTCTGTTTGAGAGAGTAGTGGAAACTTTTGAATTAAACATCGGTATCCTTTTTCACTGGCTCATCAACAGAGCCATAGTTTGAAAGTGTTTCAGATGATTCTTCATTATGTACTTCTACCACTTCTGGTTTGTTCAAGGCAGTGAATTCCTTTCCAGTAATTTTACTGTAGAGGTAACAAGCACCAATTCTCAAAGCAGCAGCTGCAAAAGTAATCACCAATCCTCCAAATGGAGCAATTACAAAGGCAGCAAAAGGACCCCAGTCTTCAGAGTTATAAATACCGTTCCATAACAATAATAATCTTCCACCTTCTTTAGCAGAATGGTAGTAAACAGTACCAAAGACAAAGACACCAAGTAAACCACCTAAACCACCACACATAACTTCAAAACCTCCAATGTACCAGAACCAAGAGTCACTTAAACCTAAAAATACAGAAGGAATAACGGCTGCTGATACCAAATCAGCAATTAAATAAATTTGCAAGATATCATCAGCGACCTTAATAGCTAAAACAATGATTGGAACAATGATTAAAATAACCATACCTCTGGTATAAATCATTGGCAATTTGTTTCTGAAAACATCATTAGAAATAGTAGATACCATGGCAGATTGTAAAGAATCAAAGGTAGCAGTAGATAAAGCCACACAGAAGATTAAAACAAAGGCAAGAAGCCAGTTTGGCATCTTAGCTAACAAGATGAAAAATGCATTTGCACCATCTGGATCCAGAACAGTTAAGTCACCAGACCAAACAGCCAAAAATCCTGGAACACCCACAAGAGTGGTAATCGCAAAAGTTGCAACTGATGCGATAGAACAGCCAATTAATAAATCCTTGTTGGTTTTACTAGCGAAAGTTCTTAACCAGAAACCAGCCATAAAACAATCATTGGTAAAAATTGCAACGGTTAAAATATAAACTAATTGCCAACCTAATTTGTTTGATTTAAGGAGGCCACTTTCACCAATCTTAGAAGGATCGATATGAATATAAGAACCCATTCCAGCAGCACAAATAATAATTAAAATAATTACAAATGCACCTTGGAAATTATCAGTAATAAAACTGACCTTAAATCCACCGATAGAGGTGTAAATAGAGGTAACAACACATTCAACAATAATGGCTCCTAAAGCATCAAGACCAGTTAAAGTTTCAATGGCTCCTCTAAGTGCAGAAAGTTCACCAATCATAAATAAGAACATAGTCAAACAGGTGAAAAATGACAAATAAAGACTTGTTACAGGTCCATATCTATGTCTAACCCATTCAGTGAAAATAAATCCATCTGGACATTTCTTACGGATAATTGGACCTACTAATGCAAAACAAAAAATTGGAAGTGCACCAGCTAAGGTATATACCAATAATCCATGTAAACCTGCCTGATTGGCAATTTGGGTATAAGTGGTCAAAATACCAACACCCATAGCTAATATGTTAGTCTGGGATATTCCTCAGTGTTAACAATCCTCACGCAAGAATCAACTTGATCGAGTCCATACGGTATAATCTCAGACTTCAAGCTTCTAAGAAGAAACAAGAAGACACCCGTATGTTAACACACTACAGAGTAATGATGATATGCCTAGATTGTAATGTAAGAAGTAACAAAAGGGTCAAGTTTTCCTTTTCGAAAATTACTTGCCCCTTTATCCTTTGAAAAACTTGGGTTAGTACATACCTGAAGCAATAAAGTTCAATGCTAATGGGATTCCCTTTTGGGTACCATTTGAAGATAAAAATTGACTCAGCGAGGAATACTTCCAAGCCAAGAAGAGCCCTGTGAATAGTAAGAACGCATAGGTAAGATATATGATAGCGTTGTTACCCTGGGATGACAACATTTTGATCTAATGATTATAATTATGGGAGTAAATGAATTTATATATACGGGCGTAAGGCAATCGTGATGATATGCGCTTAGAGGGCAGAAGAGGAATAGCGGTATATGCAGGATTCACTAAAGCTGCTAGTTGCTTTAGATGAGCTAATCCACCAATAGAGTGGCTAAGTACGGCTTAAAAGTTTTCATAAACGGGTATTGGATCTGCATGAAGATCCTTGATACTTTTAATAGGTTAAAATTGTACGAATATGGTAGTTCAGTTAACATTCTGGTATTTTGAGTCGGTCTGGATGCATCCGCCAGGCTCCGAGACTTGCCGATTACATAAGCAGTATAACCAGATAGCAGCATATTTCGTCTGGTGACCAAATCAGGCCGAATGAAGGAAATAACGAATCATTTGCTAGTGGAATCGTAAAGTAAAGTCAGGATATTGTACCCAAGCACCAAATTGTATGTTATGTATAAGCAGGTGGTACCTTTGTTTCAGCCCTACTATCAAACTGGGTGCAAAATTGGAACAAACCCAGCACAGAGTTCCTTTGATAGAGCCATAATGATAAGGACTAAAAGGTCTGAAGCTTCAACATGTATCACCAGTAGTTTTCCAGCGTCGAAATGTGCTTCTTTTATATGGCAGTGCCAGTTGGCTCTGGTTTACTCTCTCAATGGTTGCGACATTTATTGTTCTGTAAGGAACCGCCAAAATCAGTGCATTAGTCGATACATCCTGTAGGGCGACAAACGAACCCATACACAACCGAGCGAGAAGAGCCAAGAGCCCTCAATTCTGAATTTAAATATCAAGACCCTTGAATTTTCATCAAACACCCATTTCACCAATATGGCCCAAACAGCTTGAACTGACCATCATCAATGTTGATGAAATAATTGAGTACCATATCAAGGACAACTAGTGAAAATTCCACACCAATATTTTTTTAACCACCAAAGACAAGTTTGTAGAGAATTTCATTATTCTCAAAGCCTACGAATTCCACCCTTTTCAGAGTTACACCAACCAACAACCATTTATAATAATTAGAAAAATTATTCGACTTCGCATAGAACTTCCCAGTGTCTTTCTGGACAATAATACAGGTGAATTGACATCTATATTGGGAGAGATGAATCGGTGGATCGATCGCATGATGGTTTGTTGAATGGACAATCAACAATATAATGCGAAACAGTATTTAATGAAGAAATTTCTACATTGTGAAATACACAATAAAATCAAACACTTTGAATAATTGAATCACTTGGACAATAACTACAGAAGTCACAGAACATGGAACCACGGGAACAATTACTGAAACAAACACACACATGGAAATCTCATGGCGGATCGCCAACAATGCCAGTTGCCACCTCAGGACGATGATCTTGGCTAGAAGCACACCTGATCTCGACCCAAGGTCCAAAAGAGCCCCAAGGCCCAAAAGTCCCGAAAAAGCTCCAAAGCCTCAAAGGCTTAATGAGCTTATGATCTCATCAAAATCGCCCTCAGCCAGCCAACACAGACTAAGCCCAGTCCGTAATTGAAGGGTGATTCACACACCACCCCAATCAAATAAACTGGCACCACCCCCATGTAGGAGGAAACAAGACCCTCCCCCAAAAGTTCAATAGGTAAGGCACACAGGAACAGGAAAGATCACCAGTTCACCTCGTATTGTCCTGTATAACTCTGCATACCTAGATCAAACTCCATTACATAAGCCTGATAAGCGACACACGCGCGTTTTGGTGGTGTTAGTGGTGTTAGTGGTGCTGCTGCCCCATCTCCATCGCGTAGCTTTTTTAAACGGTCTCGGCTACCACATCAATAACACCGATTCATTATTGCCAATGATACCGCAAAAAACAAATTAAGCTACAAGTCAATCCCGTAAGGTCCCGGTACTTCCATGTACCTTGCCTAATTAAACGTTGCTTACCCCCTAATAGCCCCGTCCTCATCCTCTCCTAAGCAATCATCTCACTAATCAATTTCCTCGTTGTGTAGTCGATAACGAGACACTAAGACGTGCTTGTGTAATGTTTACCTGATGTCACAAAGACGAGGCGAGTACTTACTTTATTGTTGTCACATGAGTTCCTCGCAAACTTGGTCCTGGTTGTCTTGACGGAGGCATCACTAAATTCCCATATCGTCTAACATCTAATACGGCATCTACCGGAACAAGTGTATAGCCTACGATCTACTTCCCCTTGCTCCTAGCAATTGTTTTGCCTTGTGTACAAAAAAAGAGGTATCATCAACCAACCCACCCTCCTTGAATCTCTGGTACCACGAGTTTTATCAAAGTTGCAAAATAAATATATATATAATAAAACAAGCTATTAACTTTTCTACTGTGTCTCGTTTTTTCTCATATATATGAATTTGTCCTAAGGCTCCCCCTCGTTCGTCCCACGGTTTTTCAGTTATCGTAACTTTAAAATTTGGTGGTATATTTTTCCCATGTACATATTCTCCAGAAATAAGGGTCTCGTACACTTACCCATTGTAAAAATTATTACAAAAAAAGCCCCGGTTACGTAAGAGCGTGGTTATTCTATCCGTTTTTTCTTTTTAATTTGACGCATACCTCTCTGGGTCTCTCGACTAACAATCGTATTTGTAAATCTTTCAAAAATTATCACCACTTTTTTGTCAACAAATCTGACATAGTCAGAATATCAATACTTCCTTTTTCAAAGCTTCCAATTCGTTCTAGTTCTATTACAACCCGTAAATATCTATTGAAAGAAAATAAAAAGATCACTATAACCAAATCCTTGGCAATCTAGCTTTGACACCTTTTTTTTTTTTGATAATAATATTTTTTTGATCCTGTTCCCTTTTTTGTTCATCAACTTGTTTTGTCCCTGTTCAAATTTATAACAAATCATCACCATCATCATCATCTTAGAAAGAAAGATAAACGATTAACGATTAAAACACCCAACCTGTTCCAATCCAATCGTCTCCACTCTTTGACTAAATCACCATATCCAACATCTACAGACGAACCCCACACTCCTTTTACACTCATTTATTAGTATTATTATCATTATTGTTATTATCATCATTTATTATCATTCGTATCATTAAATAACCTTCCCCCCTGTTGTTTTCACATATATACTATCACAATGTCGGACATATCAAGCTCCTCGATAAAGCACAACGAAGACACTTCTAACACTCTGTTTGAAGAGACCGAGATTTCTAAGATCCCCATGTCTTCTCCGTTCAATCCACCATCTCCCTCAAATTTCATAGCCGCCGACCATCCTGGCCTCAACCAAACCACCACAAATAACAACATTAAAGTCATTTGCAGATTCCGTCCTGAAGATGATCTAGAAAAAAATAGAGGTACTAAAATAGTCACTTTCCCTGATGATCAAAGTGTTACTGTTGATGGTAAAGATGGTGCAACTACTTTCACTTTCGATAGAGTATTTCAGGCCGATTCCACTCAATTAGAAGTCTATAAATTCTCCATATACAAAACAGTCGATGATTTATTTAATGGTTATAATGGTACAGTCCTTGCCTATGGTCAAACTGGTTCAGGTAAATCATATACCATGTTAGGATCATCAGTTGAAGATGAAGATCAAATGGGGGTAATTCCAAGAATTGCCCATGAAATTTTCTCAAGAATTCAAAATGGTTCCAGTGAAATTGAATTTACTGTTGGTGTTTCATTTATGGAAATTCATATGGAACAAATTAAAGATTTAATTGATATTTCCAATAATGATATTCCCGATCAAAAATTCTCCATTCATTCAGATAAAACAAATGGTATTTATGTGAAAGGTTTATCACAAGCTTTTGTTTCCTCAGTTGAAGAATTAAATACAATTTTACAAGAAGGTTTAAGATTTAGAACTGTGGTTTCCACAAATATGAATATTGAATCTTCCAGATCCCATGCTATTTTCCAAATTAAATTAACTCAAAAACATATTCTGTCTGGAATTATGAAAAGAAGTCATTTATTTTTGGTAGATTTAGCCGGTTCCGAAAAAGTCGATAAAACTGGTGCTCAAGGTCAAACCTTAGAAGAAGCCAAAAAAATCAACAGTTCCCTTTCAACTTTAGGAAATGTTATTAATGCTTTAACTGATGGTAAATCAACTCATATTCCTTATAGAGATTCCAAACTTACTCGTATTTTACAAGAATCTTTAGGTGGTAATTCAAGAACCTCCCTTATTGTGAATTGTTCTCCATCATCACTTAATGAACCAGAAACTTTATCGACTCTTAGATTCGGTAATAGAACTAAAAATATTAAAAATACTGCTCATATTAATACTGAATTAAGTGCTTCAACCTTAAGACAAAAACTTTCTCAATTAGAAAGAACAAATGAAAATAATCAATTGTATATTAAACAGTTAGAATTAGAATTAGCTCAATGGAGAAGTGGTGAAAAAGAAAGAAAAATTCAAATCCAATCCCAAGCTCAATCTCAATCCCAAACTCAAACTCCTCGCTCATCATTACAACAACTGCCTCGCTCATCATCAATCCCAGTTGGATCAAATATTCCTTCCAATATTAGAAATTCAATGATATCTCCTCGCACTCCAACCAAATTACCAGTACCAACCAATTCATCTACTAATAGAATTCCATCTGGAGGTTTCACTGTCCCTGCATCTTCATCACCATTATCATCAGCAAGATCTACATTTCATTTCAGTGAAGAAATTGAGAGAAGAGATAAAAAGATTGCTGAAATGGAAAATATTATTCTTGGTATGAAAATGAATAACCTTAGAAATAGTCATACTGAAGATACCAAGTTATTTGCACTTGAAAATTCCCTTTACAAATTAAGTAATAAGTTGACTGATGTTGAAGCTATTAATGATAATTTACGTAAACACTTGCTTATTACTGAAAAAATCATTGAAAGCCGTGATCTTAAAATTAATAAATTAAAGGGTACATTAAAGGATCAACAAGTTATAATATCAAGAGAAACCTTGGGATTCCGTCATAAATTAGGTGATATTCAACAAAAGTTGGACATCTTAAATAAAGAAAAACAAGAAGAAATCTATTCTCAAGCAAGAGAAAGCATCATGAGAGAAAGTATGTACTCAGTTGATAGCAAGGCTCGTGATAGTATGTTTTATTTGGAAAATAGAACCAGGGAAACATTTATAGATATGGATCAAAGTCTTGATGATAAGAGAAAAGGTGATAACTTCATTGAAGAACAAAGAAATGCTCGCAGAGATGCTAATATGATCTTAAGACAAAATGAATCTGATAAGAATAAACTGATTGAACTGTCTATATCAGCTGAAGAAGAAAAGAGTATTAAAGAAGGTGCTACTTTCTCTTCTGAAATTCCCATTGCATCAACTCCAGACTTTCTTGAAGCCAATAAATCAGAAAATGCATTAGCATTCAATGATTTGAGTTCTGGTGTTGAAAAATCAGATAGATCAACTCATAAATTAGGAAGAGCTAGTTTACAAATTGATGAAGTTGATAAAGATTTACCAGAATGTAATCTTGATGATGTTCAGCTTCCAGAATATAACCTTAGTGATGATTTATCTATTAATGATGAAAAAACTAGCAATTCTGCAACCTTAGCAAGCAATGGTGATGATTCCAAAATGAACTTAAAAAGAATCTCACTCATTGACTATAAAAGAACTGCTTCACAAACTTCAGGCCATGATTTAAGTTCAAGTGGCAATGAATTAAGTGAATCTAATGAAAGAAGCGTGTCACTCTCAGAACACGATAGTACTATTTTGAATTTCCACCAAGAGTTCCTTTCAATTGGCGAATTTTTGGCTGAAAGTAAATCAAAATCTTGCTTAATCGATACTATCAAACCTACTCCTGAAGAATTTGGTGAAACTGAAACTTCAGAAACATCAGGTATGTTTGATTCTCCTCCTAACTCACCAAAAGCTGGCCTTAATTTGCGTATTGTCAAGCCTTTAAGAGGCGGTGGAAACATCATTCAAAAGATGAATTTATTTCAATAAGTGACCCATAATCCAGTCAATAAATTGTGACTTGGCTTGTTACTGAAATGAATTCGTGGTTTAACTCAATAACAAACCGACAAGCAATTTCCTACAACTATCGAGTTGTCAATGGAAGTTGGTAAATTTCAAAGAATCATAAATTCAAATTTTTTATGAAAAATCTGATACTGGTACCTCCAGTATCTTTATAATCTTAAGAGCAACCCATTACTATATACCCCCTTGCTCATCCCAATTTTGGCTGCAAAATTAGCATCCAAGTTTGGTACCACAAGAACCAACTTGTGTTTACCATTGATTCTCCGATTTGTTCATAAAATTGGAGAGTGTGTTTTAGCATTCATAACATTTCATTTATTTCATGTGCTTTTAGTCTTAGTCTTCTACAACGATAGCTATTTTTTTCTATAGTAAATCCAGTTATATACTGGTGCATTCTCATTTATAATATATTGAACAGCGATAATTATGCTTAACCCGTACCGGGAAAACCGAGAAAGTGTATTTGAGAGGAACATTTCATAGTAGATTTCTTGCAATATAGAAGGTACTAAATACCAAGAATTGTGGAATCGGTTCTTCACTACATTGACTTTATACCATCTAGTAATGCACCTAAAATATTATTAGAGATAGTCTATTGAAAAGAAAGATACGGTAACTACTAGAAAAGAGGGGTTTATTGGTGATTTCATGAGTCAAAGGTGCTCGATCAAGCTGAAATGTGTTACAGGAATAATTATCTGTTAATCATTTCCCCTTTTCCTAATTAGTACTTGGATTACATTTAAGTAAATGAACTGATGAAAAACAAGCCAAAAGCTTTTATCTTTCTACTGTCTAGTGGCGAAAATGGCATCAGTGAATACGCTAACTTGAAACTACATTATGATTTCAATTCCATGTTACATCACAACAAGGTTAGAAGCGCATCAGAAGTGACAAATTTGATGTATTTTTCAGCCTCAAAAATGACATATGTACTATTTTTGCTGATATAGCAATTCCAAAAACATTTGTATGATAAGTATGACTAATCGCGTACGCTAAAAGGGTAATATCCTGAGGTACACCGAATATAGAATATCACACTCTAAAAGCACCATCGAACCTTAACCATTATTATACCCCACGTTAGCTTATAAGTGAAACTTAATTTAGGCATTATCTATATATATATATAAAATCAACCAGTTAATTTGAAATTCTGTAAAATGAAAGTGAAAGAGGCATTGGAACTCAAAAAAGAATACCAAGAAAAGTTGCTGGACATCAGACAAAGAATAAGCAGCAATGCAACGGTTGAAGAAGGGGAAACCCCCACAGAAGACCCGAAAAAGTTATTCAAAGAATATTCTGAAATTGACAAGAAGGTTCATGATTTGAACTTTAAATACTATAGTGCAAATGCGTTCAATATTGTTGAATACCCTTCATATTACGAAAACGTTGACCATGCAGAGGATATAGGGTCTTACGATGATGACTCAATTGGAGATAATATTATCATGAAAAAGGCTACAGTATTACAGTGTATGGAAGAAAGAAACCATTTAATTCAAAAGATAATACTTCATAGAAGACTAGCGAAGTATTCCAAGCGTCCCAAAAAATACATACGTAAGAAGTCCCAGATTAGAATAATGGCTGTTATGGATACCAAAGAAATGAATAGACAACTGGACCTATTGTCTAAATATCTACGTTTGTTGGAATCAAAGATATACGAAGCATGGTGGTCAGCGGAAATCAAGTAAACAAAACCAGTAAAGTAGCTGGGTTTTTTTGGACGACCGCTAATAGGGTTTATATTTAAAGTCTCCAATAATTGAAAATTCAATTAAAGTGTCTTATTATTTTTGTTGTTAGTTAACCTTAGCAATTGAATACGACTTTTGAAAGCATTTAAACATGTTTATAAAGGAATATTTAGGGTAAATAAAAGCCACAAGTAACAATAACTGGTTTGGTTTAATGTACACTTGTCAATTAATTTAGCACTTTAGTGGGAATTGAACTAGAAAAATTAATATGATTTACTTCCATAATATTTCTAGTTCATTGTATTTAATAAAAGCAATGAGATCTGTTTGAATGTAGAAGTAAGAACTAACTATGCTCTTCAATTACTATGCCTATTTTAATTTGCAACTATTCAACTAGTTGCAATTTTGGCCCTTTTCAAATGGTAGGTATTGTGCAGTACAACTCTGCATATAGTATAGAGTCTCCTGACCTCTTATCTTACGATCTTTACAGACCCACACACCGATCACCGACAAATTAGGACCTGACTCACCGACCTTCTCCCCACAGCAATTGAGAAGTCAAAACGCAACCCAATTGCCCAATTTAGGTTCCAAGCTAAAGGTGCAACTACACGACCTTGGTCCATGATCCTTGTTATACTTTGCAGCCTCAATTAAGTCCATTGATCCGCAATTAACACCTCAATCAAAGGGTGCAAGCACCAATTACACCATATAATTAACATACACAGGACTTGTTTCAGGACTGTTTCATAATACCAAACGTCTCCAATTCTGATGCAAATCTCAGGTGCCCGTCAAGAGCGGTTGAATGAACTCAATTCCCAGCTATGGGAAGCTGGTATCACAGGGATGCTTAGAGGGTCCATGATAGCATTGGTATCAGGATACTATTTCAGCTATAGATACAACCATGGCCACAATACAAGGTTCTTCAAAACCCCCTACAAGATATGGTGGCTCATAAGTTGGAATGTGGTGGGTATCATATTCACCACTGATATCGCTAAACACAAGATATCGCAACAGATCGCGGTAGAAGATGAGATCAAGCGGAACGAGTTCTTACAGACAAACCAACCCACCAAGTGAGATATGAATCACAAGTATTAAGGGAAAAAAAAAGAACCAGAAATCATAAGAGAAATGAGAAACGAGAACAATAATAAGTTCAACACCAATTGAACTTATACTTAGCAAAAATATGCGGACATTAAATAACCAAAGGGAGATCAAGGTCATTCCAGCCATCACTACACGTCGCATACGCCGTACATAGTTACATAATAAAATTTACCCCAAATCAACGTTAATTCGTTATATTAATTAAATATTAAGCCTCTAAGGCATTGTCTTCAACCTTGAAGAGAAGAAAACGGTAGTTTTTATCAACCAAAAGATGATAGCAATCTTATACATTGAAGGATTCTTCATGGAACTTCAATCCGTACTCCTTGGCCCACAACTTGACGTTCAGAACCAATCCTTGTGGACCAGCTGAGATAACCCAGATCTTTTCAGCGTCGATATCTTGTTGTTTGACCTTATTCTTTGGCAAATCACGACAACAGACCAAGTTATTTGATTCGTCATGTACTGGACCAGAACATTGAGTAAAACCTTCGTTAATACACCAATTGTAATACTTGTAGTCCAACTTGGCTCTTCCTTTATACACCTTGTGTTCTATATTCAAGGTCTTGACACAGTTCCTAAACTGTTGAATATGCTTGGTAACATAATCAGAAGGATTCTCCCCAACATGAGGAATAAACTGATCATTCAATGAAGACTTATTTGAAGGAACACGAGTTAATGGTTCTGCTTCATCCATGAAATTATCTTCTTCATCCACAGAAACTTCATCTTCGTCATCTTCAAAGAAACGACGAGAAGGTTGTGATCTCACAGTCCGATGACACTCATCGTCATCATCTTCATCTAGATCTTGTTCGGTTGCATCCACGGAAATATCGACATTTTCCACTTGGTTCTCATAGTTCAAACTATTGTAATTACCTTCCATATCTGGACCAAGTAAAGGATCTGTTTCGGAAGAGTTACTGAACATTGAAATCACACTCTTTTTACGTCTCACATATTGATCACTTTCATCGTCATTTAATTCTTCATCTCCTGTAACAAAAATTTCAAAATCATCTCCATGTACAAACCCATCAAAGTACTTTAAAATACTGATATCTCTAAAGTCTTTGATAACCCAAACAATCTTAATAGGAATACCATGATAATTCATAACTCTTAAGATTGGTAATGCAAATGAAATGGCTGATCCACCAACAACCATAAGAACTCTCTTAGCATTGATAGCCAATTTACTAATGGAAAATTTCTGAGTGTTCTTAGAATTGATAAATTGTAAATAAGGATCATACGCACCAGTTATTAAATATTTTCTATTGTTCTTGATTTGGAAAGTACTGGTTCTAATAATCAATTTTTGAACTCTATCTTGTGGTAAAGTAGCCAAGGTATATGGGTGATATTCAGGGATGATTTGTTTGAAGCATCTGACGATGAATGAAGGGTGATACTCAGCAAGTCTTATGTGAGCTCCTGGGTTATTAGCTGGTTTCGAAAGAAGACTGTTTGGAAATTCAACCAACAATAAGTTTGGAGAAACAGTATGCACTTTAAGGTCCATCTTGGTTGGAGTCTTTCTGGTTAACCAAATTCTATATACAATTTGACCCGTTAAGATGGTAATATTTGCAATGGTCCATGGAGTAAATGATGTAGGTCTTATATGGAATTGTAAACATATGACGATGACCCAAGACCAGAAGTAATGATTGATATAAAATAATTTATAACATCTGTTTCTTACCTTCAGTAAAGAAGTAATGATAATTATAATGAAACCCAAAATACTTGCCCATCCATACAAGTTTTCAGTTTTAAGGGCTTTGAACCAAGTATTGTTCTTTTGGAAATATCCACAATATAAAATAGTGTGAAGAATGGCTTGAATGATAATTATTCTGGAAAGCCATTTGTGGATAGGAAGTAAACTCAAATAAAGAGTATTTGGCAACGGAGAAGGTCTAAGACTAAGGAATAACACTGTTGGTAAACAAACAGCAGTCACTTTACCTAGTCTCTTAGCTAAAAAGATGAGGTCACCATTGTAAATGTCAGTTAATGAAAGAGTAGACAATAAAGCTAACCAAAAGATCAATTGTATTAAAGAGTTGGCATGGTAGGACAATTTAAAAATCAAAGATTTCATGCTGGTTGCTAAGGAAGTCTGTATTCTTCTTATACGGGAATCTTTCTCTCGTAACTGTTCTCCAACGTAGATATAGACATTGAGCTTTTGGTTGATGTTCCGTAGCAATGACATCCGGAATGGCGATATGAGACCATATTTGTTGAGGTAATTATGGACAGGGATGAATAGCACCACTAGCACCAAGATGGCGGTGGTAATATCACCATATCTGTCTGTGGTTGTTTGCCGTAAACGACTATACTCTTTGGTCTTGGATGTGGGGTAATGAAAGTATTCCGCTATAACCTCCATTACGTGAAACAAGCTAACAAGCAATAGCGTGCTAGTATGATATGTATATGATAATTAAAGGGTTGGAATGAGTCGAGACACTGGTGTTAGGAGATTTCGTACCAGCTCGTTTTAACAATGAAGTCTCTTTTTTTTTTGGGTAACTCTTTGAAAGTTAAGAACTTTTTGGTTCTTCGCGCTTAAGTGAGTTTGTGGATCTTGGATGCAACGAGGGTTCAAATGGGAACCAGAGAAGGAACTGAGAACTTAAGCAATGGCAAAAGCGGGAATGCAGTTCCGGTTGGGATGTGATCACTTGCAAAAGGAAAAGTGATGAATTCGTTATGTTGAATCCTGAGGGGATTTGGTTGCTTTTATAGTTGTGAATCCAAGGGATAATATTGGCAGCCTTTATTTGATCTCTGATCACGTAAGCTAGAAGTGTTAGCTGAGAGAGAGCCCAAAGATTTCAGGCTGCGAAGCTCTTTATATACAGCAAGGCTAGTGGGACAAATGGCAACGGAATGTGCCAGGCGACAGTTTACAACGCCACGGCGCGGTACTACGTCAATTACATGGCGCCAACACTGATCCCTTTACCACAAGACCCTGGCGGAGGTGTCGCTAGAGTGTTAGGGTTTGGGGACCCACCGCTAGTGAGACTAGTGGATCAGTATAGCGAGACCTAGTGATAAGGGCTGCCCTAGCCAAGACAATTCCACACCGTAGTCCCCTGGTTCTACCGGTACTGCAGCGGATCAAAACCCAATGATCTCCTTGTAGCCAAGACCTACGGCGTCGGTATTTGATCTGATAATTCGCACTATTGTTCTTATTGTGGCCCTCCGATCTGATAATTTGGGAATGTCGACATCGAACGGCCTTAACGTCTGTGAAGGTATCAAGGCACCAAAATGGACGTAGTAAGCGGGAGAATTAGGGTTAGAAGCCGGTGGTTTTATTAGGAACGAAATTGTTCTATATCTGGCTGCAAAAGCTACGCCAAAATCCTCTTTTGTATGTCCCTCTCTTGTCGCTTCTATTTCCTATTACTGTACGCCTAACGAGTGGCTCGCTAAAATCCGCACTCTGTTGGGCCAATTCCGTATCTATTTCATCTACAATGTAACCCTATGCAACCACACCAATTTAAGGAGTGGACCTGACATAAGCTCAGTTGACCAATCATAATCCCTCCCACAGACGTGCTGTGTATCTCCATACGTCTTGTATCTCTCGTATTTGCTCGTATTTGAGACCGGTCTCAGCTACATACTCTTACTTATCTTACTCTCAATGTCTACATGCCTTTGAATAAGGCTCTTTTCTATGAGTATTCCACAATAGTAGAACGTGATTTCGTTTATGCTAATGTACAATCTATAATGCAATCAAAGAACCAAGTGGAATCTTTTATAAAATGCTTTTTACAAGCATTTCACTAGATACACTTTTTATTTGTTTCATTGGTTCTTTCGGCCTCAATATAAGTTCCTTATATTCTTCCCCACCTTTCTCTTCTTTGATGATTCAATCATTCCTGATCTGGTAGGCTTGGAAGACTTTCCATAACTATTGAAGTTATCAAAGTTCTTGTACCCACTGTTGCTGTTGTAATTTCTATTATTGTTGTTATTGTTATAGTTGTTACCATAGTTATTGTGATTGTTGTTGTAACCGTTGGAGTAGTTTCTATTGTTTTGGGACTTGTTGTGGTTGATGTATCCACTTCTGGTTGGTTGCTTAGAATCGTATCTTTGGAAACTGACTGCTGCTGGACCTCTTGGTGGTAATCTTCCTGAATTGGTTGGCTTATCTTTAGAAACCTTTCCACTACCACCATAGAAATCACGTCTATTGTTCAGTTTAGAAGTTCTTTCTAATTGTAAGAAATATAATGGTCTGGATTTCTTTGGAAGATTACTACCACTGAATGCACTTCCGAAATTTGGAACTCTGGATGTTCTACTTTCTGGACATTCATCACCATAATGTTCCAGAGAACCACAGTTATAACAGGATATTATTGGAAGTACCAGACTTTCAGTATCATCTTCACCAGTAGAAACGGTCAAATAAGATCTCCAAATACTTGGACAGTTTTCTTCACCATGAGTGAAAGTATCACATTCACGACAATATTGTCTCTTTCTAGTTTTACTAGTACAAGAACTGGTCATATGACCCTTTTCACCACATCTAGAACAAATAATGGTGGTAGGACATTGAGTTTCATAATGATCTCCAACAACACCACATTTATGACATACAACAGTTTTACATTTAGCCCGTATATGTCCTCTCATATGACAGTTAGCACATAAAGGTCCTAAACTTTGTTGAGAATTTATAGTGGTACCAGATGATGGATCAGTAACACCGAAATATCTTCCTTCACCTCTTAATTCAATCAACTCATCGGCATCATTATTCACTTGTTCAAAAGAGAACGATGTCACGTTCTTTCCGTTATCTTTTTCTGGATTTTCTGAATTTTCTTTATCTTGGTCGTCTTTGGTAACAGTCTTGACCTCGGGAGTAGGTTCTTTTGATACCTGGTTCTCCACGGGAGACTTTGACTTATATGGTATCACTTCTGACATGTGGGGTATTATAATAAATAGTAGTATAGATTTAAAAAAATTTGTTACTATGGTTTTGCGATAAACATGATTGATGGGTCGTGTCGCGGCCTATTGATGGGTGTGACCAAAAGAAGGTGATAGAAGGAATCAGAGGATGGACCAATAAATGGAGTTCCAAAGCAGTAGCTAAAAACTGGCCAATGGGAGGATGGTTGTAAAAGGGTAAGCAAAGGTGTAAATGGTCCACTTTGTTGTAGACTTTGGATTATGGTGATGTTTGTTGGTTGCGATGGTTTGGACCTCATCGCCTGGAAGTGACGATCTCTGCCCCACATGGGGATTATTACTAAGCAAAAAAAACAGAATATGAAGGATAATCTAAAGGACCAGCGGTTATCAACACCAGGAACGAACCAAAGCGAACCAGTAACGTGTATCACGGTAAAGATGGTACCAGTACCAATTTGCGGCCAGTAAAGTGCGGTATTGTTGCAAATCAGGGTGCGAAAATACCAGCTAGAACAAGAGAGAAGAGTGTAGAAATATAATGAGGAAAAGAGATACCAAACGGCCGAATGGGAGAGCCAAAGTGAGTAAGTAGTTGCGTGGTAGTATCACCAAGTCTGTCACCAAGATGTAGTAGTATACTGTTTGGTGGTGGACCAATAGCGGGTATATCACTTCCATTCTATACTCTCTAGTGTAGTATTGATTTAAGGGATTCGCACCGTCATCACGTCTGCACTGCCCTGCCATAGTATACTACCGATACCGAGACATCAACTACAACCAAAGGGTTTAATCAGTAGGATTAGAAATTCAATTACTATATAACAAGTCAAACCTAAAACACAAGCCAGAGGGCCAGATAACCAGATCACTTATTCATTAAAAAAAACAACAATGGCCCCTGACCTGTTTGCAAACAGTGTCAACTAAACAGACCAGCTTGTAGTTACAACCATGTAAATGCTGCCAAAACTGCCACTTCCATTAAAAGAAGCACGGGTTGGCAGCCTTTGAAATGATGCTAAGAAAAACAACAACAACAAGAACAACCATAATCATCTCTTTCTCTTTAACTGTTCATCTATCATTCTCAAAAAAGATTGTTTTTGAACCAACTCACATTGGGATGATCAACCTTATCAAGAACTTACTTTGTTAATGTTTTGAGATTGGAGTTTAGTCTTTTTTTTATTTTGGACATTTTTATATTCATTGATAGGAGACACCAAACTTGGATCGTCATCCATTTGTTTCATTTATTCACAATACATTTCTCACAACGTGTTCACCAACTTGCCCCTCAAGGGAATCACCACCACCCACTTGAATAGAACTCTTCATATATTCTTGATTCTTGAAGAAGGCCAAAGCATAACAAGAACTGGCCAATAAGAAGAAGACAGCCACCACAATTAAACTAGTGACTTGAATGGTTAATGAAAGCCATTGAATAACACTCATCAATAAGTAGAAACCGGTTCTTGGCAAATTATCATCAAAATTACGAATGAAACTAGTGAACTTATCAGTTAATGGACAAATCTTTAAGAAGAATGGAATCTCCACAAATATCACAACTAAACCTTGAACAATACAAATGATGGAAAATACGATAACCAACAGCGCATGAAAGATATTAGCAACACCTAATGCTAAACAAAGCAATACGGTTATAAGTCCGATCCATTGACCGTATAACGAGAAATTTTTTTTCTTAAAATCGGATGAAAGTCCTCCCCAGATTTTGGAGGTAACGGCCAGGATTAATGACATGATAATTGATCAATTGAGTCCTTAAAACTTGTATGTTTATAAAAAAAGGTGGTGTGTGGAAACGGTGTCACAATCAACAGAAAAGTAGTGGGGTTTCCAAATTAGGACTGACCCATCGTTCTCATCAAATCTAAATATTGAGTGCATATACCTAACAGGGGAAAGTGAAAACTGATGAACTAAGAAAAAAAAGTCAGAAACTCAAGAAACTAAAGATCCTTTAAAAAAAATCATTACCTTTATAAATTTTAATAAAGATTAGAATATTAAATTGGAGATTTTTCATTATAGAATATAATCAAGTTTCGTGAATTAATACAATACCATTTCGAAATCAAGATCTAGTCTTTGAAAAATTCCTATTATTAGCTGAATTTTACTTTTACTAGCTGAGATCTAAATATATAATTGATCCATTATACAAAATTTTATTCACTTGCTCATTTAGCATTTCATTATCAACTAATTTATTGACTAGTCCTCCAAATACTCTAGTTAATTCCTAACTTTCATTTTCATTCATATATCATTAAAGAAACCTGATTTTTCGTTAAAATGGGTAGAGAAACTGTCATTGCTCTTGTGGGTAAACCATCCAGTGGAAAATCAACCACTTTAAATGCTTTAACCGATGCTAATGCTAAGGTCGGTGCATTTCCTTTCACAACCATCGATCCTAATAAAGCAACTGGTTATTTAGAAGTCAGTTGTGCATGTGCCAGAATGGGACTCCAATCTCAATGTAAACCAAACTATGGTTACTGTAGAGATGGTAAAAGAGGTGTTCCAATCATGCTTTTAGATGTGGCAGGTTTGGTGCCTAATGCCCATTTAGGAAGAGGTTTAGGTAATAAGTTCTTGGGTGATTTAACCGAAGCCGATTGTTTAATTCATATTGTTGATGCTTCCGGTACCACTACTGCTGAAGGTAAAGCCACTAGAGGATATGATCCATTAGCAGATATCGAATGGTTACAAGATGAAATTTTCAGATGGATTTTGGGTAACCTTACTGAAAGATGGGGTTCTGTTGTGAGAAGACATACTGCCACCAAATCTACTACTTTAGAAACTTTAAGAGCTCAATTGGGTGGTTATTCTGCCAACAAACAATTGATTGGAAAAGCATTGGATCTCTTACCAGGATTGCCTCCTTTACAAGAATGGGATAACGATACCATTGAAAAGGTGGTTAAAGCATTCATGAAGGTTAAATTCCCAACTGTTTTAGCATTAAACAAAATGGACCATCCTGATTCCGACAAAAACGTTTCCAAGATTATTTTAAAGCATCCAGAATCCAAAGCCATTTTGACTTCTTCCATCACCGAAGTATTCTTAAGAAAATTGGCTAATCAAGGTTATATCAAATATGATTCTGGTACTGAATTCATTGATACTGCCGATGATGGTGTTCCAGGATTAAAACCTTTAGATGAAAAACTCCGTAATAGAATAGAAAATATTAGAGACTTGGTGCTATACAGATTTGGATCTACTGGTGTGGTTCAATTATTACAAACTGCAGCACAAACCTTGGACCTTGTGCCATTTTTCCCAGTTAAAACCATGAACTTTTCTGGTGAAGTGTTTAGAGATTGTGTCTTGGTCAAGAGAGGAACTCCAGTTGCTTCTGTTGCTAGAAAAATTATGGGTGAAGTGACTATTGCCTCTATTGAAGGTGTTGAAGGAACTAGAGTTTCCGAAGACGATACTGTGGATGTTGGTAAAAATGATATTTTATCTTTTAAGGTGGTGCCGGGTGCCAGATAGACCATAATTGAAGTATTGAACTAATTGATATTTAGCGAAAAAGAAGAGAAATCAGTAATGGCTATGGTTGCAACTTATCTGGTAATTTTCAGCTATTGGACTGTCATGGCCTGGTTCCATGACTCCATCTTTTGGTGAGTCCAATATTGATACCCTCAAACCTCAAACCTTATAACTCGGCCCAGATATCGCTAGTTGTCCCAATTCATGATCCTGTAATGTTTATAGACTGTACATATATGTATTAACTAAATTCTGTGTAGTAATCAAATAAGTAGGACAATTGCAAAATAAGCGAGTCAGATCAGCTGGGTTTTCAATCAAGCAACTCTAATGACTAAAAGAGCAATCTTGCTTCCTATTGGCCAGTTATTGCGTCTCGTCAGACCATCCCAATGTGTCTCAAACTGTCAAAACCTAAACCAAACCTGTAATATCATTCACGGCTAAAACACCGTTGAATCACCCCATAGTCGCGCACGTATCACCATATATAACAACCGGACTTTTGGCTCGTTTGTTTTCCGATCACGGACCAGTTCTACAAAGCTCCATCACATCAAACCAAACCCCCCCACTTCCCGCACACCATTGCCCCCACCCCAAACATACGAACAATACGATGAGTGAAAAGCCCACAACCTCCATCGGATCAACCATCAAAAGTGTTAAGGTCAAAGACGACCAATTGCAAAAACTCCAGAAATTGATAGACTCAATTCCTGAGATACTTAAAAAAACAGACAATCCAGATTATGACGAAATCTTTGGATGGAGAATCAATGAAGAAGGAACAGAACATGTGGATGTTGCAGTTCGTAATGAGATTCTCTTGAAGTTCTTGATCGCTAACAATTACGATGTGGAAGTCACCAAGAAGAAGGTCATTGGTACATTGAACTGGAGAAACAAGTTCCAGCCACTCAGTGCTGCATTTGAAGAGACTTTCCATAAGGAATTGGCTGAATTGGGAGTCATCACCAACTTTAAAGACCTTGAAAAGCCTAATTTGAGAGTATCTACCTGGAACTTATACGGAAACCTCAAATCTCCAAAGGAAATCTTCCATAAATTTGGTGATAGTCAGAACCAAAAGCTCCCAGGATCTCAATTCTTGAGATGGAGAATTGGGTTAATGGAAAAATCCTTACAATTGCTTGATTTCACTGATGCCAAAAACTCGAAAATTAGTCAAATCCATGATTACAAGGGTGTTTCTATGTTCAAAATAGACCCTGATATGAAGGCAGCTACCAAGGAAATCATTAGTATTTTTGGTGACAATTATCCTGAATTGTTATCTACCAAATTCTTCATAAACGTCCCAAGTTTGATGAGTTGGGTGTTTACATTCTTCAAGAAGTTAGGAATAATTAGTTCTGAAACTTTAAGTAAGTTCCAAGTCTTGAATTCTGGTGATTTGTCTCCTTGGTTCGGCAAGTCTAACCTTCCAAGTGTATATGGTGGAGATGGTAAAGCCAAGCTGCTTTTTGATTTAGAAGCAACCAAGGGAATCAAAGAGACTGGATATGGTGAAATATTATTAAGAAAATTAGGTGACAAGAAGATAAACGAAATCAACGATGAAGTTGAATAAACAAATCAATTGCCAATAAAAATCTTGATAAATTAAATTATAAAAGTTATAGGTAGAGAAATGCCATTTCAAGTTAGCACCAGAGTAATGATGATAAAACTGGACGTTTCCAATTTTTTCGCTTACATACTTCCAAGTTAATCACCAATTAGGTGATTTAACCTCTGAATTAATTAACAATTTGTAATCGAACCTATCCATTGATGGTATTCACCAGCCACTTCGTCGGTGGTAAAATGATTTATAATACGAGCAGGCTCTAGATGGGCTCTTTTAATATACTAATTATATGATTATTGTTTTTTCACTGTAAAATTGTAATATACGAACTATTACCAAAAACGTATTTACATTTTACCCAAAACACCAATGACCAATACTTGACAAAGATCTTATTAATCAACTACATTCGTATATTACCACTACTTTGTCAATTGCTTACAATCAATTGTACCATACCCTCGGTACATTCGAGGTGTCCACAGTAAAGTTTGTAAGCGTAGATGGTCTTAGACCTCGAAGTCTCTCAAAAATGGTCAATTCCTCGGGATTTCTGCACAATTTATAAGCGTTTTCGTCGTACGGCTCTACAGTTGAAGTTTCCATAGAATGTGACACAATTTGACTCGTTTAAACTCCGAGAATGAAGTATTAACGAACAATGTAGACGTTGAATCAAACGCTGGTCCTGTAACGGGCAAGTATAGCACTTTTGGATTGCCATTGCAGGTTGTGGGAGCAGACAGTTTCGGAAAGAATAATTAAAAAAAAACTACAGGTTGCGCTTTGTGGCTGGTTTCATTCAGCCCTTCGAACCAGCACCCGAACTGCTTAAGGTGATTGCTTGCTCGAGACCTGGTCTATATGTCTAGGTTTCGATGGTTCTTGGGATCTTCTCTCCGCCAAAACACGCCTCTTACAAAGGTATTTACGAAGAATAGGTTTTTACGATATGACAGAAGCAGCTACCTGCACATACTGCAGCAAATGACATCATCAATCGCCAAGATGCATCTATCCCATCTTATATGCCGTCTTGTGACAAGAAAGTCCTCAAGCATTTATCACCGAGTCAGACCCTTTGTAAAATAAAAAAAAAAGGACTAAAAAACTTGACATCATAAATTTCATTAATTCTTGACTCGTCATTAAAATTGCTATTTGATTTGTCTTAACTTGAAGCCACACTTTCAACATTTTGACTTTTCGCAGAATATTCCGCCGGCTCGGCTTCTATCGCCCGTATGATCGTCCGTCCCCAGCCCGCTCGCTCTCGTGCCCTTTCTGTCTCCCCGGATGACCCACTCACACCACCGAAAATTACCTGGCTTAAACATTTGGGTATGTACCGGAGTTTCCCCGCCAATCATCGCTACAGTTGGGGGAGGCATTTAGCAAAATAAAAAAGCCTTGTACTGTATAGCTATATACCCTCATGAACTCAGCCCTGTCTCCTCCTCCTCTTCTTGTCTTCTCTTGGTAAATCCCTTTTTCTGTATCTTTCTCCCTCACTATCTCGCTGGAATCCCCACATTTTTCCACTCTCCACTCT
Organism: Suhomyces anneliseae; assembly: GCA_030568535.1. Lineage (NCBI taxonomy): Eukaryota > Fungi > Ascomycota > Pichiomycetes > Serinales > Debaryomycetaceae > Suhomyces > Suhomyces anneliseae. The sequence goes on along the minus strand of JAJMGB010000005.1, from coordinate 332,109 downwards.
GCACTTATCTACCATTTTTTTATCATTTTTAACTGTAACACATTTGTTTCTTTCTTTCTTTATTTCTTTCTTTCATACAAATTATTTTCCATCATTTTTGTACATAGTTCTTTTTTTTTTGTTTTGTACTAATTAGTTTTATTCTTTCACTTCTATTGTTCACTAGCAACTTACTCAAAACCAAAAGTTGTCAGCTCTACTTATCTCATAACACCCCGGATTATACGCACTCCTGTCTACCGACCCACCGGACTCAACCTACCGCCCCTCGGTGAGTGAGTCAAAATCTAGATCTTACCACTGCTGAGTTATTTTTGATGATTAATCGTATAATCAAAATAATTATCTCACTAATCGTATAATTCAAAATATAGGATCTTCGTTTGATCATCATATTATTATTTGTCAATAACCTCCACGGCTTGTTCAGCGAAAGTGCTTTGTGTGTCTGTGTATCTTGTGTGTTTGTGCTTGTTACTCAACATCTTTTTATACACCACCCATCCCATATAAATACTTAAGCTTCCCCTCATAATATTCTTAACTCATCTTACATAGTTGTTGCCTTTATAACAAAAAGAATCACGAGTGTGTTAATCAAGAAATAAAATAAAAGAAAAACCTACCAACCCTTTTTTTTTTGGCTTCCTTTAATTTTATTTATTGGTATACACTTGTTCTTTCCCTTCTTTTTTTTATATATATTTGATCCTTACTACTTTTTGTTGATTCCTACTCCAATATGCCTCGTTCATTCAGTTTCGATAAGTTCAAGACAAAGGTGGGGCGAAGGTCATCTGAGCCTTCTATCTTGGAGGTCAAACAGTCTAATGCTGAACGCAGAAACAGTATTTCCAACCCCATGATCGTTATCTCCAAGTCCAAAGCCGCCGATATCCACGCCGGTGAGGATGAGAATGTTGGTTTCGTGGCCAGTCGCCTTGGTGCCCAGTCCATATCGTTGATCAACTCAAGATCACGCTCCAGATCAGGTTCTAGGTCCAGAAGTATCAGTGGTCAAACCGGTCAGTCCAAGAAACACGTTAAAGAGCTCATTAAACAAGAAACCTCCCAGATTATCTCCAAGAAACTCCTCCATACTTTACAAGAGTTAGGCTTACAGACTCCTATCCCCTTAAGAACCACCAACGGATCCCATAACAGTTCTGCTTCCAAAACTACCAAGATTTACGTTGCCAACACCAACGATGTCATTTACCTTGGTCCAGCTTCTTCTGCTAGTTTCACCTATGAAGATGTTGAGAATGGAGGAACTCAAAACCAAAACAACTTGGATTTGAATGATTTACTCCATATGGACACTCAGTTCAATGAAAATGACCATGATAATGAATCTGCCATATTATCGGACGAAGAAGACCCGTTATGTCCATCCCCTTATGTGAACCGCAGTGCCAGTTTCAATAATAATCCTACCCCTGATCCAAATTTAGATAACACCCCTGCAGGCTTACAACAGAAAATGAAGCTTTTCCAATCTCCAAACTATTTATGTACCAAGATTGATTCAGAAAAACCTATTCCTCATACTTTTGCGGTAATTATAGAACTTAATAAGGACACAAGAAATGTTAGGGACGTTAAATTTGAATTCCAATCTTTAACCAATATTTTATGGCCAACTGGTGACCCTTACAGCAAAGCTCAAGTCAGAGAAAGATTTAAAATTGGTCATATGGAATGGAATACTACTCTTGGTAATGCTGATTATTATATTAATTCTTCAAATACTAATGATGTTAAAGCTGCTAACATCACTCCCAATGATCTTGCAAAACGTACTAGAGAATATAAATTAATTAATATTCGTGATTTGGCTGATGGTGTTGATAAAGCAAATACAATGGATGAAGGATTATCCCCAAACAATACTGGTAACCCTAACTCAGGTGATCTTTATAGAGCCGGTCTTTATGTGTTCCTTCTTCCAATTTTATTGCCAGAACATATTCCAGCATCCATTGTTTCTATCTGTGGTACTTTGGAACATTCATTAGCAATTTCATTTTCCAAAACCAGTGATAAAATCAACCGTAAAGTTAAAGTCCATGGAAATTATCAACTCCCAATGGTTAGAACTCCTCCATCATTTGCAAATTCAATTGCTGATAAACCAATTTATGTCAATAGAATCTGGAATGATTCCTTACATTATATCATTACTTTCCCTAAAAAGTATGTTGCTTTAGGTGCTGAACATGTGGTTAATGTCAAGCTTGTGCCTCTAGTCAAAGATGTAATTATCAAGAGAATCAAATTCAATGTATTGGAACGTATCACTTATGTTTCCAAGAACTTATCCAAAGAATATGATTATGATGGAGAAGATCCTTATTATTTAAGACCTTCTTCTGATAATAAGGTCAGAGAAAGAGTCATAACTTTATGTGAATTGAAGACAAAGCTGAAGTCCAGTAATAATTCAGGTTCAGAACCATACAAGGAAGAAGTTATCAAATGTCCTGAAAATAATTTATTATTTGTTTGTTACGAACCAGATGATGATTTCAATTTAAATGATCCTTTGAGTAGAAGAAATGGTGCTCCAAATACCACCATTGCTTCACCTTTAGATATTAACATTGCCTTACCTTTCCTCACCACAAAGACAGATAAATCAAACCAATCATCTTCTATTGAAGAAGAACCACCTTTAACTTCAAGAAAGGGATCCGTTTCCTTGGCCTCTATGGAGCACAAGCCTTCTGTGGACGGTAACAATCACCAATCACCAATGCTTTCTCCAACATCTCCAGTGATTGGATCATTAGAAACCAACTTGAGTCACTCTATGCATAATTACCAAGCTGATTTAAGCAATGACTTTTACACTCCAGATACTTCTGCTTACATGTCAGATGAACATGGAAATAATGAAAACATTCAACTGGGTTACACCAATGTTTGCAAGGCTTTATATCCAGATTCCAATTTCAGACACATTCAAATTCACCACAGATTACAAGTATGTTTCAGAATCTCCAAACCTGATCCAAAAGATGATTACCGTATGCATCACTATGAAGTTGTCGTTGATACACCATTGATTTTGGTCAGTTCTAAGTGTAGTGAAGACTCGGTTCAGTTACCTGAATATGATGATATTTTTGCATCACCAGAATTCCATGCTCCTAGCGCCAATGTCAATAACAATAGCAACTCCAGACCTGCATTCAGAACTCCTAACTTTGGTTATGAAGGAAATGGTGTTACCATCAAAACTTTGGATGAACATGGAGGTGAACAATTGCCTTCATTTGAGGAAGCAACTTCCCCACAAACTTCACCAATCACTAGAACTTTCAGTGTTGCTGAAGAACCAATCAGTAGAATTCCTTCTATCAGTGGAATTGTTTCTCCACCAAAGTTCAATGAATCATATTTACCAGCTGAACCAGCACCAGCTTATGAGGCTTCTGCTTCAGGAGAAACTCCTGGTATTGATCAAATTGTAAATATGGAATCAAATGAAGCCAGAACAGCCACAAGAACTTCAAGATTAAGATCATCTTTGGTCAATTCTTTTGCTCCAATTGAAACCCGATCCAGTGAATCCAGAACCAAGGATGATGAGGGCAGTATCAATAGTCAAACACCTAATGAAGAGACATCCAGTTCTTCTTCTTTATGCAACCGTCCTCAACAATCATTTGAAAACATATCCACACCATCTTCATCAATTTCAGCCAATTTAGAGTCCAAGGTAAATAATAATGATTCTGATCCTAAACCAGAAGAACCAGGTCTGGTACCTGATTTGGCCCTTCCAGAGATCGAACCAAATACTTCTAATGATTCTGATGATGAATATGATGAAACTGAAAGATATGAACAAGATGAAAGAGAAACCTTTGATGATGATACTAGTCTTTTGACTCAAGAGACTAATTTCTCTCAAAGATTACCATTATTGCATTTTGTTAGTAATGAAACTGTTGTCACTAGAAAACAACTTAACCGGACTACCACTTCTAGTACAACAGCATTGGCTATCACCAAAGAAGCCAATGAAGAAGACGAATCCAGATATGAAATCAATAATGGATCGTCTATTTCCATAGGAAATACTACTGGAAGACCTGTTGCACAGGATATCCAGACTTATTTATAGACTTACCATGTAAACAACCCCTAGTGGATTTGCAGGTGTCAAAATTTTTAATGAGCATGAACCAGGACTTGTTCATGTTAACCTTGTCAAAACCAAGGACAAATAATTTAGATATTTAATGATGATTCACTTCTAATAAATAATGAACGCTTTATATCAATTGTAGATAATATGGTGGAATGAGGGTAAGAAAGTATAATAGTAAAAGTAATAAAACTTTATCAACACTATATTTTATTGATCTACTAAGTTATAATTAATATCGATGATCTCACAACAGAGTATTGGTGTGCTTTTCTAGTCGTTTTATGTCTTTTGTATATGGTGATTGGTGGTAAAAAGTCAAAGAATTTATGTACTAAATAATTTTTTAAAAATATATAAAAGCTATATTTTTATACTAGTATAGTCAATAAATGTACTTAAGTAGTTTAAACGGTCTTTCTAGCTAGTTTGTGCTATTTGGATTACCCTTTAAAGTACTGACCCAAGTGACCTGCACATAACACATCCATAGTTAAAGCAACTATTAGTAACTATACCTTAATTTAATTAATTCCAACGAAACTAAGTATAATAGTGAACGACTACTATTTGTCAGAACTTTGAAGATTATTAGCTCCTTAATGGGGTAATTTAACTAAGTTTTAATTGCCATTTAGTCCTTTAATTACACAGAAATAACTGTTAAAATGACCATTTTACATACGTTTCGATACGATAAAATTCCCATAAGAGCCACATACCTACGCTAGCCTTCCATTGACCTTTCTCTCCTATTTGATACCCTTTCCACTCCATTTACTCGCTCTTACAATTGGCAATCTTATGGTTGGTCGGTGACACAAACTCCAAATACGTCACCAGATCGATTACGTAAGCACAATTAATCATATGATCAGACCCAAAACGCCAATCTACTACTTAACTCCACTACAAACCTTACCCTATCCACATCATATCGCAGACCATGCTGATTGTACCCCACAAAGGCAAAGTGGCCGTTATCGGCGCTGGGGTCTCTGGACTCACCTATGCATATTTCCTCAACAAACTCCGGCCCGATATCAATATCCATATCTATGAGAAGCGCAACCAGCCTGGCGGTTGGATCAATTCGTTAGCATTATCAACAAAATCAGGCAATTCAATTGTTCTTGAAAAGGGACCTCGGACGCTTCGAGGAGTCAGCGAAGGAACTTTGTTAATTGTGGATATTTTGAAACGATTGGGATTAGAAAACAATATCGAAGTGATTGAAAAGACTTCGGTTGCAAATAAAAAGTTTTTACTTGATCAAGATCAAGAGCTTCTTCAAGTACCTGATGGATTAAGGAGTGCGGGACGTTTCTTGAGCAGGAGTGGACTCATGAGATACGAGTTTTTAAGAGGGTTAACTAGAGAAGCATTTGTCAAGCCTAAACGTGATGGTAAGGATGAATCTATAGAGGAATTTTTCAAGAGAAGGTTTGGATGTAATACCCTTACCAATCATGTTTTAAGTGCTATTTTACATGGTATATATGCTGGTGATGTTTCCAAGCTTAGTGTTGCTACTGTATTACCTCGAGTGGTAGACTTGGAGAACGATAAGGGTTCTATATTCAAGTCTGTATACGCTAAAATCAGAAGCAAGGAAAAGAAAGAACCTACTTTACCTGAAGCATTAGTTGAGTACGAACAATCTATTTCTCCTGGCTCAAACTTGTTACAATTATCATCTAAGCTTAAAGCGTTTCCTATGATCAAGTTGCTGACTGGATTACAAGAGTTTCCAAGGGAAGTAGGAAAGTATTTGGCTCAGCAAAAACAAGTCAATTTCCATTACGAATCTAAAATCGAGTCCATAGATCCAAACGGTACCATTACTTTCAAAGATGGTAACACTGAAAAGTTCAACCATATCAGATCTACTATCGATACACATCAATTGGCTCAACTTCTCCCAGGAAACTACAGTGAATTAAGTCAATTATTGAATAATTTACAATATGTTAATATCTTTTTGGTGAATATCTATTCACCACATGTTGCATTAAAACCTACTGACAAGAAAGGATTTGGATTCTTGGTTCCAAAGGGTGAAGATGGAAGATTTGACAAGAATCAAAACTGTTTACTTGGAGTCATTTTTGATTCTGATGTGGAACAAAATACCACTAAATTCACCAACAGTCAACTGGCCCTCAATGATGGCAGTCATAAAATCACTTTAATGATGGGAGGTCACTACTATAATAAGATTCAAATTCCTTCTAATGGAGTCAACCTTAAGATTGTCAAAAACGTTTTGGCTGATATTTTAAAGGTCGATTTATCGGAATGTAATCTTATTGTGAGAGACGAAGAACATCTTGATGATAAGACTATCGAGAACTTAGGTCCTAAAGATGTTTTGGTGTCTTTCAACCTTCACAAGAACTGTATTCCACAATATAACGTTGGTTACAGCGAATTGAAGGGCCAAGTTGAAAGTGCAGTAGAGAATTCTAACCTTTCTTTTGGTGGTATGGCCTTTGGAAATGGTATTGGTGTGCCTGATTGTGTTTCAAATGCTTTGGAAGGAGCAATTAAGGTCAGCAAATAAGAAAATTAAACGAGGCATTAATGGCTTTTTGAACCAATTAGGTGGTCATTTCATACTGTAATTAGTATAGTTATAATGTTAGACGTTAGACAGTGTCTATCACCATAAGTTTCAAAGTAGTAGAGCACCAACTCAATTGAACCGGTATCCAACTAGCTCAAAACAATTTAGTTACACTCTCCATACCTTTTTCTTGAGAAGACTCTGTAATATGGCTGTTTCTGTTTGAATGTTTATGTGTTTGCTCAATGGCTCATCTCGAGTACAAACGGAGGTCTTTGCCGCCAACCTTATAAGAAATGGACCCTTTTGACGACCAAGTATACTCTTCAAGCCTCTAATTTGCTGATTCTTCAACAAATCATACATAATGATGATCTTCTATTCCTCTTCTTGGGTGTTGATCGTCACCACTTTACTCTCTGTCTTGGAATACTGGATCACCAACTTCTTGTCAAAGAACATCTCTGATTGCAATATCTTCATGGCCAACCCAGCGTTCACCACACTATCAAACACAATGTGTGCTTGGCCACGGTTACGGTTGTGGATCTCCACCACATCACCATAAGTGGAGAATAACATATAAAGAGAGTGTTTGACTAGTTTGGGATGGATTTGGTCATTGAGGTTTTTGATGTATAAAGTTTGGGAAGGTTTCAAGTTTTCCGGGTCAACCTTGACCTTCTTTGGGGCGGTTTCTGACTCGGCCGCTTTGGATGGCCTCTTGCTCATGGTTTACAATTGATAAAGGTGATGAAGTTGATGTATCTGTGGTATTCACATAGTTAGCGCTATACAGCGAGTGAGATTACCTAATTGCGATGCGCTTACGTAAGATTTATAGGTGGGCGATTTGACAACTCGATCGAGGAACTGACGATGCTAGTCAGGGAGAAAGAAGGGTGGGTTGAAACATATTTGAGCCATTTCACGAAATGTCGGAACTCTCGAGTTTTTGTTCTGTCAAAGTGGAAGACTTCTGGGGTTATACCTGGGGAGTGATGCTGATTACGTAAGCACAGTAAATGCCTGCCCTTTATCTAAGAAACTCCGAAATAATACAGCTAAATCCACGGAACCAAAGAGACGAAAATGACGCATTGGGACCATGTGGTGGTACTGAACGGGTTTATGGGTTTAGACGGCGCCGGTTTTATTAATTTTCGCAATTTGCATAAATTTTAAATATTTTGCATAACTACAAGTTTCTATTTTTGTGTAGTACCCCATCTACAAGAATAGTAACCAGAACTCTATTGTTCCAAGTTGTAATTCCAGTAGACTATCACCAAATGAGTTTTAACTATGGAGAAAAAAAAGACTCTACCAGCCAAAAATAGGTTATTGGCCAAGAACAAATTAGCATCCAAAAATAGGTCCAGATGCCAAAAATAACTATAGGTAGAACAATTGATTGACAATAGTTAAAGGCCAATGTTAATAGGTATTAAAGGGAAGTGTAAGTGTGGGGACTTTCGATCTAGACCCTTTTGCCTTTGGAAAGTCATCAACAGGCTGCAAATTGCACACACTTCCGGGGATCAACAAAATTAAATTTAGCTCATTTGCCGCAATTCGGTGATTTCACCAATATGGCTTTTAAGTATCAAAAAACTCGGTGTTTCCAGACTAGGTACAGCAAAGGTAGAGCTAAATTACAGCAATAAGGCTCAGAAAGTATACGTTTGCTGACACTGGGATGGTAAAATCACAAGCGATGGCAACGTAGTAGCCACCATTAGCTTGAATAGCGGATCTTGTTAGTTCCCATCTGTAGTTCAGTAATGGCTGCGATTTTTTTTAGCACTATAATTGTTCCAGTAGTGACCCCGCAAAAACTAGATTCAAACACTTTCACCGACCAATTTCAATTCCCGGTGACCAGTGAAATTAGTACACTATGTAGCCATGATATAAACTTGCTCGTGATTTCTACGTTGTACGTTGTGAGACTTGTACTCACTCACTAATTTTTTGACTCAGCCTTCCCTTGTACATTTATGTACATTATCTTCGATATGAGCACTTACCACTACGTCATCTTCTCGATCTAACCTGGATAAGATGCTGCTGACACCTTGTGATCAGGTGACGCCTATCCGGATAACCTTTCGGTGATCGTCGGACCTGGATATATAAAACCCGGTGATTATCCTGATCCTCTTTGTACTTCTCTCTCTCTCTCTCTTACATATACTCACTTACTCACACTCCCCCACCTTTTTCACCAAAATTCCAAAATTCCCTCCACACCCTAATTAACTAAATTGGGCCATCTCCGAACCTTATCTGCTTATCCACTAAGGACTACTCCAAGTAAGCCTCCTTAAACATCCCCAACCATACACATATATATTACCCGGAATACCCGGTAATTTTAATTTTTATTTTACGCTTTTAATTAGCCCCTTTCCTTCCACCTTTTTTTTTTACCCTTAACTTCCGTGCTGCTCCCTTTGTGCACCCTGTGGAATTGACCATCCTCATTCAACCCATTTTTTTTTCTTTGGTTACCCCAGCCGCTCCATTCCATTTGCGCACGTGACAACATACCCCGTCACCTAGCCGACAGCAACATAGGAGAACAAGTTGAACCTCGAACCATTCAACTCAATTTCTCGACAAATTTAATTGTTACAAATCATCAATTTTACTTTATCAATAAAATCTCAATTAAGTGAGCAAAGGATCTTTCTAAGGGTGGAAAAAAAATTTTACAATCAACAATTGAAACTTTGAAATCACCTTTTATCATCACCTTTCACCACTACCATTACCACCACCTTCTTCAATGTCGTCATCCCAGTTGAATGCCTCGTTGTTGAGGCTTAAGCTTTTGGATGCTCTTAGATCTGGTGATACTTCCAAGGTAGATGCCATTATCAATGAATTGACCTCAACAGAATCAACCATTCAAAATACTGATATTGTTCAATTACATCAAACCATTCTTCATTATGCTGTTCAAGTGGCTCCTCTCGCTACTTTACAATATTTAGTGAATAATGCTGAAAAGTATAATCTTGATATAAATTCTCAAGATCCTGATGGAAATACTCCTTTACATTTAGCAGCTATGTCTTCAAGATTTGAAATCGTCAAATATTTACTTTCTTTACCTGAGATCAATGATACTATTGTTAATTTACGTAAGAAGCAACCAGTGGAAGAATCCAAGAATTTGGAAATCGCTCAATTAATGCAAATTGAAAGAGCTAAGTTCGTTGAAAAATCCGCTTCTCAATTACGTCAATACTTTAGTGATCGTGATTTCGATAAATTAGAAGAATTATTAGTATCTAATCCTCGTGCTTCCGAATTATTGGATATTAATGGTGCTGATCCTGAATCAGGTAATACCGTTTTACATGAATTTATTAAAAAGGATGATCTTCAAATGTGTGATTGGATTTTAAAACATGGTGGTGATCCTTTTAAACGTGATAAAAGAGGTAAATTACCAAGTGATTTAATCCATGGCAAGAATGATCCTTTAAAGAAATTATTGAAAGTATCATCTAAAGATCAAACCATTATGGATCCAGTAGTAAACACTTCAAATGCAATCAAAACTGGCACCGCTCCAACTTATAAAGGTTATTTGAGAAAATGGACTAATTTTGCTTCTGGTTATAAATTAAGATACTTCCAATTGGATGAAAATGGAATTTTATCATATTACACTGATCAAGATGATACCAATAATGCTACCAGAGGATCATTAAATCTTGGTTATGCTACATTACATTTAGACTCTTCTGAAAAGTTGAAATTCGAAATCATTGGCAAGAATGGCATGAGATGGCATTTAAAGGCAAACCACCCTATTGAAACCAATAGATGGGTTTGGACTTTACAAAATGCCATTACTATTGCCAAAGACAATATCAAGAGAAAGAACAGAGGAGAAGATGCCGCTGTTGAAGCAGCCGCTTCCGAACCTGCTGTCGTCGAAGGAAAGAAGCATAGATTCCATATTCGTGGACGTAAGAATTCCAAACACAAGAGAAGTGGCAGTAACGTTTCTTTAGCATCTGCTGCTAGTGAAGCATTATACGATGAAGTTGATGCCAGTTCTTTATCTAGAAGCAGCACCACTTCCAAGAGAGTAGGATCTCCAGCATTATCACCAATTAATGCCAAGTCTCCTCATGGTTTAGTGCCTCCACAATTCCATGCTAGATTAAGTGTTGATGACCAAGCTGATATTTCTGATATTGAAAATAACGATTACGATTTAGATGATAATGATTTTGATAGTGACAATGGATCTGCTGTGAATAGTGATCCATCCAAGGAAACTCCATTGGGAGACCAAATCTCTACAGTCAAGAGATCTTTAGATGTCGAATTGGCTTCCTTATTAGACTTGTTCAATCAAGTTGTTAACACTGATGGCGCAGGAGAATCTAAAGAAAGTATCAGTGTTTCTCATGTTGGTTTAAAGACTTTGGGAACCATTCAAGAATTACTTCAAAAATATGAACATCTTATTCAAGTAAAAGAAGGAAGATCTTACCGTAGACTTGAAAGACAACTTGAAGTGAATAAATTATGGGAAAACTCTATCAAACAATTGGAAGATGAGATCCATCAACGTGAAGTCAAATTGGCTGAATTCGATGGTAAGAAGAAACAATTGAAGAAGTACCTTACTTCCAACAAGACCATTGGTACTGCCAGTCCAATTCTGGCTACTCAAGCCAATGTTGCACCTTCAGCTGAAGGAGCTGTCGAAGCACCAACTAATGAAGCTGCAATCGAAAATATTTTGAACGATTCAGATGATGAATTCTTTGATGCTGAATCTGATGCTGAAGACGTTCCTCAAATTAAACTTGATGAACCATCTCCACAAAAACCAAAGTCTTCTTCTGAATCCCGTGAAAGCAAGCGTCCAGGATACTTTGCTGGTATCACTGGTGCTGAAGGTGAAAGTTCTGTCTCTAGTCCAACCACTGGAGCTGCTGCAGTCGGTGCTACTGCTGGTGCTATTATTGGTGCCGGAGCTGCCGCTGGAGCTGCTGCCACTTCTGGCTCTAAGTCTACTTCAGATGCTACTGAAGCACAAGAAGATGCCGAACCAGAAGTTGAATCTGAACAACCAGAAAGTGCCGCCACTGAACCTGAAGCCGAATCTGAAGCTATTGTTGGTGAACCAAAGGAAGCTGAAAAGGAAAAAGAATCAATTATTGAAGAAGATGAAAGCGTTGCTCCAACAGCTGATTCTAGTGCATCCAAGAACCCTACTCATGCTAAGGTAGCCAAGCAATTAGACGAAGAAGGATCATATCTCGGCTACGAAAATCCACCAAGATCCAAATTGAGTATGGATGAAGATAATAGACCAAAGGTTGGTTTATGGGGTATCTTGAAATCTATGATTGGTAAAGATATGACCAGAATGACCTTACCTGTTGCATTTAATGAACCTACTTCCTTGATTCAAAGACTTGCTGAAGATATGGAATACTGTAGTTTGCTTGATCAAGCTGCTACTTTTGACGATTCTACTTTACGTTTGCTTTATGTTGCCACTTTTGCTTCTTCCTTGTATTCATCATCCACTGGTAGAATTGCCAAACCATTTAATCCATTGTTAAGAGAAACTTTTGAATATTCTCGTCCTGATCAAAATTACAGATTCCTTGGTGAACAAGTCAGTCACCATCCACCAGTCAGTGCATGTGCCGCTGAATCACCTAAATGGGATTATTTCGGTCATAATGAAGTTGATACTTCTTTCAAGGGAAGATCTTTTGATATCAAGCATTTAGGTAAAATGTTCTGTACCCTTAGACCAGATAATGGAGCCATTGATTCCAATGGTAACAAGGTCGAGGAAGAATTATACAGTTGGAAGAAGGTTAACAATTCTGTTGTTGGTATTATTATGGGTAATCCAACTATTGATGTTTTCGGTAAGATGGAAGTCAAGAACTTCACTACTGGAGACAGTATTATTGTTGATTTCAAACAACGTGGATGGAAAGCCTCATCAGCCTATCAAATTTCTGGTCAAGCCCTTGATAAGGATGGTGTACCAAGATGGGCCATGGGAGGTCACTGGAACACCAAGATCTTTGGTAAGAAGATTTCTGGTAATGATAAACCAGTTGAAAGTACCAGCTCATTACATAATCCAAAGGAAGAAGTAGGAGATGATCCACATACCGAACAAAAGTTCTTGATGTGGGAAGTTGCACCAAGACCAAAGGTTCCATTCAACTTGACTGCATTCGCTACTACTTTAAATGGTATTGATGATAATTTAAAGCCATGGTTAGCACCAACCGATACCAGATTAAGACCTGATCAAAGAGCTATGGAAGATGGTGAATATGATAAGGCATCTTCAGAAAAGAACAGAGTTGAACAAAAGCAAAGAAATGCCAAAAAGAATCGTGAACTTAAGAAGATTCAATACAAGCCTAATTGGTTTACCAAGGAAAAGCATCCAATTACTGGTGATCCATACTGGAAGGCCAAGGGTGACTACTGGGCAAACAGAAAGGAACATAATTTGGCTGAAACTGGTGACATTTTCTAGACTTTGAATCCATTTAATTGACCAAAGTATCTATGATAATTTTTTGGTCGCAACTACTGATTATAAAGATATTATTATAATCAGCTTAGTATGTGAAATGATACTGGTGTATCATATATAGACATGAAGTACTATAACATTATCGATAAAATGTAGAGAACTAGAACTATAAGAGCATTCGAAAGAAAATTAAACTAAAAAAAGCAGAATATCAACTTCATAATTTTCACCATGAAGCTGAACTCTTTAGCCAAATACTTTAATTAAATGGTTAAACTTCATTTAGGTGGTTTGACTATGTGCGCAAAGCCCCAGAGATTGCAAACACTAAGGTACCAGACATTGGTTCAGCCAAGACTGATAGTGTAGATCTCTGATATTTACAAGAGTTTGTTGAGTAAAACAAAGGGAACGAATTCGCCTGTTATTGTTGCGCCATCAGCTCCTCTATTATTGGCCTTAGTATTACTTATTGTGCCTGTGTCTTAAGATATGGTTGTACTGTCTGGAACCCTCATTCTCACTTCCCCGTACAGTACTGATATTTGTGCGATGAGCATCGATAGATACGATACTTATCAATACAAACCCAGCCGTATTAGCTGTATCAACCCCATTATCCACAACAAATAGCCATGGGTAAGAAGAAGTCCAATTCCGTCAATGCTGCTGCCGAGTTGGAGTCGTCAGTGTCTCCTATTCTCGAGATCAACTACAAAGATCCACTTTTCACAGTGGCTGCTCATCCTACCAAGCCTATCTTGATTAGTGGTCTTGTCACTGGTCATGTGTATTGTAACACTTATGATGCTGAAAAGTTGGAAGAGTCCCAAAGTGCCAAGAGAGAAGAGTACTCTTTATTGGAAAAGGAAGCTTTTGCCAAGGGAAAGATCAGTTCTATCAACAAGTCTGTATCGCAACTGAAGAACAAGTGGTGGACTATCATCAAGGACAACACCGATATTGAAGAAGGAAGAAACGTGGTGACCAACTGGAAGACCAGAAGACATAAGGAGTCATGTAGACACGCCATTTTCGACCCATTGGAGTCCTCTTTAGGTGAAAATGTGTATACTGTGGGTAAGGACCATATGATCAAGAAGGCTAGAACTGAGACTGGTAAAGTGGTGGGTAAAGTTAACCTTGTTGAACACTACGAGACCAAGAAAGATTCAGTCACCAAGCTTTGTCATTCTAGTACCCACCCATTCTTGTTAACTGGTACTGAAGATGGTCATGTCTTGGTCTTTGACAGTAAGAACCTTGGTGAAAACAAGCTTAAGTTCAAGGTACCACTGGTCCATGATGATGCCATTAATCAACTTATGGCCATGCCTGCCGTTTCTGCTTACCATTACTTGTCCTTAGGATCAACTACCTTATCCCATATTGATATCAGAAAGGGTATAATCACCCAATCTGACAGTCAAGATGATGAATTACTCTCGATGTGCTTTTCATCTGATCAAATCAATGAAAACAAAAACGATACTGTTTTGGTGGGTCATGGTGAAGGTATTGTTACTATTTGGAAGAACTCCAAGAACAGATTCATGGATCAACTTTCTAGAATCAAGGTCAATAAGTCTGCTTCTATTGATGCTATTATGCCAACCATGAATGGTGATGATGATGAACAAGCTGCTTCTGTGTGGTGTGGTGATAGTGAAGGTTTATTACATAGAGTCAACTATAAGAGAGGTAAAGTGGTTGAAACTAGAGTCCATTCTTCTGCCAAGGGTAAATACGGTGCTGCTGATGAAGTTGGTATTTTAGATATTGATTACGACTACAGACTTATCAGTGCTGGTATGGATAGTTTGAAGATTTGGTCCAACCAAGAACGTGATGCAGAAGATTTAAATGATTCTGATGATGACTCTTCTGATGATGATAATGATGATTCTTCCGATGATGACTCTTCTGACGATTCTGCAGCCTTTGATTCTGATGCTGATAAGTTTGATTCCGATGCTGAGTCTGGCGAAGAAAAGGAAGAACAAGAAAATGATCAAGATGATGATAAGGATGAGAAAGATGATGATGAAGACGAAGAAGATGCAGAAGAAGAAGAAGAAGATGATGATGATGACGAAAACAAGGACAGCGAAGATGACGAAGAAACTGGTAAAGAAGCACCTGTCATCAGCAGAAGAAGACAATTTGGAGGAATTCAAACTAAACCAAAGAAAAAGACATTAAACTTGAACTCAGCTACCAAAGACGAGTCTGAACCAGAGCCACCAAAGAAAAAACCAAAGGTGAAACAAATGACCACCAAGCAATTGAAGAATCTTCAAAAGCACGAGCATGGTATCCGTCGTTTCGAAGGTCTTTAATTTATGAACAGAACCAAAATAAGGATTTTGCAGCTAGCATCTCCACATACATAGAACAATTAATTTTCAAATTTAACCAAAGGTCTGTTTAGATCAGATCAAAAACAAATAGAGAACATTGTAAATATGTAGTTATCCAGATAGAATGATGTACTAATCGTATCAAAGAATTTATAGAGTTACAAGAAGATGCAAAAATAAAAAAGGCAATAAAAATGACAATACAGAATAAATAATCGGATTCATTTAATTGTGATTTTCATTAGTAGCACGACTTGGCAGAAATTAACCGTTGAAATTGGTCAATTGATCCAATTCAGTATTAAAGGCTACGAACTAATATCATTTGACTTGGTAAGCTCCTGAAATAAAATTCTATGAATGTTAAATTCATGGTTTTTGTGTGTCCTATGGTATGTATGGGTATAATATTTTATTTGGTACTGTATGGAACCATATTTTACTATGAAGGCCATAATAGATAGAACAATAGTTCAATTAAATATTATACCCAATAAAATAACACCGACGATAAGGTTGATCTATACTTAGTAGATCAAGTTAGTAATTTCTAGCTGCTGGAAAAATGACCGGTCAATTTTAAAAATAATAATTTGTTGAATCATTCAACTCCCGGTGCACAGCCTAACTTTGATCCCACTAAGTGATCCACCACCACCAACGGAAGTCCACAACTACCACCAAGTTTTAGTACTCAAGAAACACTTATATGGTCCATGTAGTAGTCCATATCGTAGTACTTTGTCGTATATTAGCGAATGTATTATCAATTACCTTTCCTGATTCACCATAAATATTTTACCCCAACAATTATACTAATTATGTAAGCTTCTGCCATCACTCGTTCTTATCTATAGGTCCACAGTCACCGCGGTAGTACAGTGCTGGTCCACTACTACCTCCACCATCAATACCACTAAAAGTTCGCGGTGCGTAATCATCAAACGAGTCAACCCCAGTTTACCACACTAATGGAGGGCCTCTCTACCGTCAATGATGTCATCCTAAACAGGAGGGGGTACACCATCAAGGGGACCTTGATTTTGGCCCCGTACCATGTTGTATTCAGCTTCATTCCCAACTCAGCGCCGCCAGCTCCGTCTCTCTCATCATCAGCAGCACTTTCACCATCTCCACCACCACCAGCGCCTGGTCAAGCGCCGCCACCTTCAGCACAACAACAACAACCAGCACAACAGCAGCAACCAGCTCCAGCAGCAGCCAAAGAGATCTGGATATGTTATCCTATAATTGAAGCAATTAGCAAGTCCCGTGGGTCTTTTATGCTCAATCAAGCGGGTAATGAAGGGTCGTTTAATGATGGTAGGGATCACTATACTTCTTCCCATATTCGCCTTCATTGTAAGGACTTCACTTATTATACCTATGATTTCTTGAATGATAGCATCTGTTCCGAGGTTTATACCAAGATAAGCAGTCTTATTGGCAGGGCCAAGATGGAGAATGATATTCGGGCATTTTATGCTTTTGATTATAAACCTAATATGTTGGAACAAAAACTAGTAACTAAAGGCTGGGACCTTTATGATCCAATCAAAGAATACGAGCGTCAAGGTCTTACCCAAGATAGTTACTGGAGACTCACCAAAATCAATGAAGACTATAAGTTCTGTCCTTCGTATCCTAATTATTTGGTAGTTCCAAGTAGCATTTCTGACAATGTTCTTAAACATGCCAGTAAGTTCCGGTCCAAGCAAAGAATTCCAGCAATTGTTTATAAACATAGAGGAAGCCCCAATGGTAATGTCATTGCCCGTTGTTCGCAGCCATTGGTAGGGTTAAATATCCAAAACCGTTCGATCCAAGATGAGAAACTCATCACTGAGATTTTCAAGAGTCAAGAGTCTGAAAGATTAGATACTTTGGGTGTTGATGATGAATACCATAATCAACCACATCGTAATTTGATCGTAGATTTAAGACCTATAACAAATGCAATGGCTCAACATGCTCTTGGAGCAGGAACTGAAAACATTGATAATTATAGAAGCAAACGAAATGGATCAGATCGAGAAAAACCTCCTAAAAATGCCAATATTAATTTCCAAGAACACCAAAATATCAGACAAGTGGATAAAATCTTTTGTAACATCGATAACATTCATGTTATGAGAGACTCATTAAATAAACTCACAAATATTTTGAGTGACTTGGATAAATACCCGGTTAATTCAGGAACATCAAATTATCCTTTGCTACAACAATCACTTACCAAAACTCAATGGTTGCATAGATTATCTATTATTTTACAATCAGTGGATCGGATTACAAAATCTATTCACCTTAATAATACTAATGTCATAATACATTGTTCTGATGGATGGGATAGAACGTCACAAGTATCTGCATTGGCTCAATTATGCCTTGATCCATATTACCGTACTTTAAAGGGATTTATGGTTTTGATAGAAAAAGAATGGGTCAGTTTCGGTTTTAAATTTTCAACTAGAGGTGATCATGGAGGGTGTATTGGAGCCTTATGTAATAAGCCAAAGAAATTGCAAGAAAGTGAAAACCCAAGTGATTCAGAAAAGGAAGTATCTATTGTATCACCAACTGGTAAAGTCACTTCATTCTTGCAAAGAGCAGCAACTCATATTAAGAATACAGCCAATGGAAGTGGAACTGCTTCTCCTTTAAATTCTGAATCAGATAATAATGAAAATGGTGGTAGATTTATGTCTTCATTGCAAACTACAACTTACTGTGGAACCAGTGAAAAGTCACCAATTTTCCATCAATTTCTTGATTCTGTTTACCAAATCTATAGACAAAATCCTAGCAAGTTTGAATTCAATAGTCGTTTCCTTAAAAGATTATTTTATCATTATTATTCTTGTCAATATGGGTCATTTTTATGTGATTCTGAAAGGGAATTAAAGGAAGTCAACAAAGTACAAGAATCCACATTATCTATTTGGGATTACTTTAATTCTAGACCTGCAGAATTTACAAATAGAGCGTACAAGGAAGATAATGAAGATAATGGAGTTGTATTTTTCAATTTCACAGACGTGAAATGGTGGTATGAGCTCTATGGAAGATCAGACGAGGAAATGAATGGACTTTCAAATTCTTTGGATAGAAAGTTCGCTCAAATGAAGTTGAATGCTGCCAACGATACCACCAGTACTCAGAAATAATTACACTAAAGTCGTCTCAGAATTAAGGTATAAATAGTTAGATCTTTATTATATACGGTTACCAGGCTACTGCCTATATCAGCATATGAAATAATGTCATAATGAAGTTAATGCATACATTAATGATCAGTATTAGATACAATAGACTGAATATGTAGTTAGTATCAAGTTAGTTAAAGAATATATATAGAAAGTACTGACTAAACAGTTTTAAATTACTATCACAAGACATTAAATGTTATAGCTGGTATCACCTGACCGTGTACCAGGCTGAGTAGCCTAATTGTTGGTCCAACATCTCAAATGTCGTATGGGTGTCACTCCCACTAGTTCTTGTTGGTTACGTCATAGTGCGAAATCGGAGATCATATCTGATGTTATAGATAACAATTTAATTCTATTAACCAACTAGCTGATCAAGCAACTAAGCCACCAGTACTTTATCACAACCACTAGTACTACTATTTAAAGGCTTACTATGAACATAGCTAGATACAGACCAGCGTTGGTGTGGCGACGCCATGTGACTACCACGTCTGGGCCACATGGTGTTGATGGCAGATGTCCAGTACTTCCCTCTAATAACCAGTCTATGAGTATCACTGACCCATTCATGTTGTACCAGAGTTATATTCACCAAGGGCTTCTTGAAAAAGACGAGTCGCAGCTTAGAGCGATGAAAGAGTTCCAAAAGCTCTATCACCGTATCATTGACTACAGGCCACCAGAAGATCTACTGATTCGTATGAGTCTTTTATTAAGACAGATCGAGTTAAAACAGGCCGAAATTACTCTTGGTGGAAAGAAGTTTTCTCCTATTAAACTTGGCTCAATCAGTAGATACTTCCGCAAGGACCCAGAAGCACAGAAAAAACAGTTGATAAAGGTCATAACTGATGAAGAAGAATTGATAAACTTCCCCTCTCCCCATGGGCTCTTGGTTAATGGTGAAGTAGGATGCGGAAAGTCAATGCTTATGGATATATTTGCCAGTTCATTGCCACATCATTCTAAGATGAGATGGCACTATAATAATTTTATCTTGTGGGTATTTAATGAAATCCATAAGATCCAGGGTCAGAAAACATTAATGGCACATTTGGGTCAAACCAAGAGTTTATCCATGGAGAACGAATTTATTTTGTTTGAGATAGCTCAAAAAATGATCAAGAAGAACACGGTGTTGATGCTTGACGAGTTTATGCTTCCTGATATTGCAGCTGCCAATATTATCAAGATTCTATTCACATATTACTTCAAGTTGGGTGGAATTTTAGTGGCCACTTCAAACAAGTTACCTGAAGAGCTCTATTCTAATGATTTTCACAAGTCAAAATTCAAGAGTTTTGTCAGCGTGTTAAATGCTAGATGTCATTCCATTGACATGATGAGTACTAAAGATTATAGAATTACTGAATCAACGAACCAACCAAATATGGTTACAAGAATGGATGACAATCATGAAAACATATGGGATTCATTAATTAAAAACAATGCCTTGAAATTGTCTCCAGATGAGCAATTGAGAACTCTTGAAGAGTTAGCTACACCATCTTCATTTAAAGTATATAATAGAGTTACAGAGGTTCCATGGCGTTCCCAAACAATATTTGCTACCTTGATTTTAAGGAGATCTGTCAAGGGCTCTACTCTTCTTCTGATTACATTACATTAGCTTCTAAATTCAGCACTATAATCATTGATAACGTGCCAATCATGACTCTTAAAATGAAAAATGAAGCCAGAAGGTTCATTACATTGCTAGATGCAATTTATGAATCAAAATGTCAATTTTACATGAGAAGTGAAGTGGATGTTGATGACTTATTCTTTCCGGAAACCAGAGAAGATTTAAGCGAAGAGATTCGTAAAAGATTACCTGTGGACTATACTGATACTTTGGAAGTTCAAGAAGAAGAAATGTTCTCCAAGACCAGTATAGCCATGCAGAATCCATATAGACCAAACACTTCTACTTATGATGAAGACAAAACTTATGATGAAGAGAAAAAACAAGAGGAAGAAGTTGATTTCAAAAACACAAAAGCATTCACTGGAGAAGACGAGAAGTTCGCTTATAAAAGAGCAGTTCTGAGAATTAAAGAAATGGTTGGATCTGACAATTGGAGAAGCACAAATAGATGGGTTCCAATAGATTCCAGTATGAGACCATGGGAAGTCCATGATGAAAATGCTGATATTCCAATTGTGGTCAGAGAAAGAGAAAATAATGGTGAAAAGCCTATAATTGATGGGTTACATCATTTCTGGGCTATGGGGCCATGGAACTCAAACCAAGGAAAGAGATTAAAGGACTCTATTGCAAAGACATGGATAAGAACCAGTGTAAGAAATGATGGGGAGTAGACAGACTTGGGAAGTCAGGAATAACCCCAACACGATAACGCTTCTATAGACGTATCAAGGAAAGAAATGGTTAGAGGATATGGACGAAATTAGATAGAGCCATAAGTATCATAATAGATAAAAGTAAAAGGTATACTTATTGGAGACAATTATTGCGTAGAACGACTTTGTCTGAAATGAAACGTTGTTTAAAGTTTATACATTATTAGGTTGTCACCCAGAAGTTGCAACCATTTCCATTTGTGGACAGTTTTTGCAGCTGATGTGTCAATGTCTGGGTATCAGTGAATGTAACCTATAGGTTGTTCAATAGATATCTAATTGTGATGGTTTTTGTATATAAAGATACTTATTGAATGATGGTTAGGTGTAGACTTTTAGTGGATTTGCACCCAATGGACCATTTAATTTCTTATCTCTTATCAATCACAACCAAGATAAGGGACCTGTCAAAGTAACACTAGCTAAGAGCACACTCTACAACATTATTGTACAACTCATCAAGATACAACGTACTTCGCAAATTACGGTTAAGCCCTTTTTTGACATATTTACAGTTCCTGTCAATTTTGACCGATTACATCATTATGCTCAAGACTGAAACTTGCACTTACACTGACACTTCCAGTGACTGGCTACCCCCAACTTTCACCAGCCACCAAAATATGAGCTCTACAATTAGTCTCATTCGTGTTTGTGGATATTTCAAAAAATCCACCCATTCACCGGTTCTCATTTCTCACCTGATTCCACCACTTTTTTGCCCTCACTCGGTACTGGTCGGATCACTGGATGTCTGGTTCCTCATTAACCGTGGATGCTTACCATCACAAGCGAATTCACGTGCCCGCCCTCAAAATTTCCCCAGATTCATTTCTCCTAAAACAACCACTTTGATAGTACTATATTTATAGAGATCAAAAATAATGATTCTTACTGCCGAACGTTTAGTTAGACTCGCTTACAAATACCCTAGTCTTCACAACTCATGGTATCTTATTGCGTGTGCTTGTTTAACTGTGGTTAATCAACCACAAGAAATTCCAAGTGTATTTCATTTTGCCTTGAGACAACAATTATTGGAATCTACAACCGATGCTTCGTTATTGACCAATAAGTACTTGCTTCAAATGGCACAAGACTCCATTTCGTCTTCTACCAAATATAAGGACTTAACCGCCGTGGGTGTCAATTTACCTGACATTTTGATCCCTTATACTTACTATGATAAGTTACCATTGGGATTCAAATATTCTTCAGGTGATGATATTCAAGCTTGTCAAGCCATGATTGCTGGCAAGATAAGAGAAGTCATTCTTAAGAGTGTGGCATTATCTGGTCTTCCAAAGGCCATCAATGCTTTGATGATCTTGAAGACAGTCACTCCTACTTCAATGAAACCATCCAATTTGCCAGTAAGGCCATGTATTGTTAAGCCAGGCCATGTTCCATCATCCGATATTGTGGGTGAGGATGCCACTGGTACCAACTTTGATCAAAGTGAAGGTACCAAGGAAACCATTGATGGTCCTATTTCTGCCAGCTCTATCAATGTCAAGCAGATCGAGGAAAACCTTCATCGTGGATCTGAGTTCTGGAACGCTATCTACACCAGTAAGGTTAATACTCGTATTAGAAGACAAATGATCAATGCATACCCAGACTTGTGGTACTTTGCTTATCACGATGTCTATGCTCCTCTTTTGAGTTTCACTGATGTTTTATCTGCTAGAGAAACTTCCATGTGTGTTGTTGCCAGTTTGATTCCACAAGATGTCAACCCTCAATTGAAGGGTCACTTGAGAGGTGCCCATAACCTCGGTGTTTCCAAGGACGAATTGAACGCTTTGAGAAACTTGGTGTTTGACATCTGTGACTGGAGTGGTGGTGTTGTCTGGAAGGGAGGCAAGGAAGGTGTTGCCAAGTTGTAAGTCCACAAGTGCTCTAGAAGTGCTTCACAGAAAGTAGACTCTCATAAAGTATCAGTATAACTATCAGTATAACTATAATTATATCTATTAGTATCAATAAATAAACCGACCCAATTGTGGTCTATAAAAGTATAAATCTTTTCACCTATAAATATCTACATTTGGTTCCTTATTTCTGTTTTTTTCCAATTGAATTTATTATTATATGAACTATATCTTGATGAATTGCGATCGTATAGGTCCATTCCCACATCTAGTAGAAACCTCCTGATACGCCGACTTTAATTGTTTTAGTGTTTTGATCAAACGGTTGAGTGGACTAACATGGTCTGAAACATTCAATTCGTTTGTTCTTATTCTTTGGTGTATCTTTTGTGAAACGTCATCCACTACTCAGTGTCCATTGGTCAAATCATAACTTGATTCTATCTTGTCTTCTGATCAACAACACTTGTAATCCACAGAAGACAAAGAATGCCAAATAAACAAAAACAGCACCGAAGACGGTTTTGGCGACTGCTGCACCATCTTCAGGATCTTCAGTTGACCCCATGAATGCTTCATGATTGGTTTGGAATAAGTAACCAATCACAGACAAAATGACCACACCAAATGCAGACAAGATGGTACAGCAATAAGCTTGCCCTGTGGAAACAACTGCCTTCATCTTATTGTTGTGATTATGGAGATAACAGGTTTGTAGTTGTAGTTATAACTCTCTCTCACCGTCTGTATATTATTTATCGGACAAAGAGCATGGTTAATTTCTGGTCGTTGCACTACCAGGAACCCGATTACATAATAGGAACTCTAGTAGTAGTGATATCTCGACCATGCTCTATATCTTCTGGAGCAGAATCTTCCAGTGGATTTGTAGAAGATGGGACTTGAGAGTCTTCTTGAAGATGACGCTTGTTATATGGATGTGGTGAAGAAATAGGTGCTGGGCCAGGAGAAGAGAGCGGATAATCAGCTGGAGTAAGTGTAAAATCAGCCGAGTTTTGCGAAGCCTGTGCGATCCCATCTTCAGTAAGAGCAGGAGTAGGTGAATTACCAGAAGCTTGTAGTTTTCTTCTCTTGAGTGCCTGCACTGACTTATAAGCCTCTTTTAATAGTTGTAATCTACTGGTAATGACATGAATGCTATTAAGGTAAGTTTTTGGATCTTGACCCGAAGTCGATTTTATCGACTCTAATGCTTGAGTTACCGCTTCCGAGGTAGCACTAGCAGTAATGATATCTGGAGGAGGTGTAGATGAGCTAGAAGTTGATGATGATGGAGTAGAACTACGCGATTTGCTCTTTTCTGGTGATCTTGACCTTGTTGGAGTTGCGGATGACGATTTAGGCTCTTTCTTAATATTGGTAGTCCCATCAACCACCACCGCAGCCAATGGTGGTGAAGGAGTAGGAGTTCTATTTCTGGTTCTTCTTTCAGAACTTTTTAAAGGTGAAGTATTCGAGGACCCAGCACGACTTCTCCGATACTGTAACTTGACAATTTTGGTAGGTGTTTGAATGTTGGTTTCAGTTGGTTGAGGTTGATGATGATGAGAAGGAGGAGGGGAGTTGACAGCTGATTGACCGCCAACTTGAGTATCCAACGGTTGGCTAAAAGTAGAAGCCATGGGGGTCTCGGGTGCAGGACTCGGCATTGGGGAGCTTCTGGGCTCAGCGTAACGTTCCTTGTCGTATTTAAGAGTAATGTACCTTTCAGACATAATGGTGGTTCCGTATCTTTATCACTGTTCCTTTTCTTCGCAGTCAATTGACCACAGACCACCAGATCACCACCAGATTGAGAAGTGTCGTGCGCGCACCCACCGGGTTCCATAATTACTGTGAGAAGACGAAACATATATACAATAGTACAGGTTAAGCGTAATATACAAAACATTAATAGATCAACGCTAAATCAATATGACCACAGCGGAGTTAAGCCAGAAGCCAGAAAACGAGCCTCTTGTGGCTACTGCCGAACAGCTCCTGGCGCTTATCGAATCTTTCATTGAATTGGGAGTTTTGGTTCATGATAATCAAGGTACACCACAATCACATACTGCTTTAACCCATAAGACCAATCAAGTAGTCAGTCAGTTATCAGGACTTACTGCTAGTCCTTTCACCCATCAATACCCTATTCCAGTTGATGTGATCTCATATATTGAAGATGGTCGTAATCCTGATATTTATACTAGAGAGTTTATTGAAGTAACTGCCAAGAGCAATGCTAGACTCAAGGGAAAGATGGAAGGTTTTTCCAAATTAAGAGAAGTTTTGGGTGACAAGTTGGGTGAAGAGTTCCCTAGATTGAAGGATAGCATTGAAGACATCAAGAAGAGAACCAGTTAGATGTTTTGAATGTCACATAGCCCAATTGACTTAGTGAAAAATCGGGTATGGTATAACTATTATCAACACATATTGAACAGAAGGACGAAGAAATGTTGAACCATCCATCAGAACCAGTCTATTTTAACGGATCCATATCATTTTCTGCTATAGCTATAGCTGGACCACAGGGTCTTTGCTATCTTATCATGCATACATATGTCCTTCCATTGCATCACCAAATCAACCAAGATCAACTCAACAATAGTAAAAAGATGAAACATTCCTCTCGCCAAAAAAACTGAAACCTTCAGCTATTGTCTGGGATATCGAAAGACTCGGTTTATTGTTCGGCTAAAACCAAGGAAAATCCCAGATAACCAACACGGGGATCTAATTGTGGTGTAATTCATTACAAAGTAACAAATGCCGAACCAGATAAGCGGAGAGCATGGATAATATTATGGACTAATTCTCGGAGATGTCCTCGGAATGTTAGTTTACGTGTCTATGTGGTGTTTTGTCGCTGGTATCCATTCCAATGGTAGTTGAAGTTTTGCCATATTTGTCAGTAAACCATAAAAATACTGACAGCATAACGTTCCGTAATTACTAAATTTGCATTTAGTATTTCCTATTAGGGCCCGGAATGATTAACGATTAGATCGTATTTAGATAAATGCTGGCTGTCACGCTGGTTAAAGTAATATATACGAGTTGGCGGAGGGGTCCTTGACTAAATAACTTTAATCTGGTTTTGGACATATTATCCCGAATTAAGCAATTTGTAGCGACTACGCCAATTATGCCACTTTTTTTTATGGCACACTTCATGTCACTACCCCCCTTAGTTATTAGTTAATAGGACCAGAAAATACTAGTTAAAAAATACCAGTCACGCAATTGAGTATCCCACTTTGATCGTTTGTAATACCATCATTATTGTTAAGTATAATGGATATAATGTGGTGATGGTTTGGTCGTAAAATATGTACAAGAACATCTCATATGCATCCTATACATCTACTGGTTCGTAAACTTAGCCTATACCTACAAATGCATTGAACGTACTTCTATTGCATGTTTGGGATGTCAAGGTTAAATTCTCGAGGTGACGGTGTTTCAAATCAAATGTCATGTTAATGTAAGTCTAGCTATACGCCAAGTTAGTTCACAAAATATGCTATATAGTACAAAATAGGCCTTTTTTCCAGGGCAACATAGCTGGTAGTGAGTGTAATTAGTAGGAGTTAGTAAATAGCGTGCAGGAGCGCGACGCTAGATTTTCTGTGATCTGCGTGCGCATTGCCCAAAATGGCGGTTGGGAACCCAATTTGGATCTATTTTTTGCGACGTTGGCTGGCTGCGAAACAACTTTTGGGTACTAAGTGATCACCAGCACAATATAATTAAACCCAAACGAGATATTGTTATGCTGAAAACGGCGGTCCGTGCTCGCTTGCAAGTCCCTAATTACGATCGGAAATGTAAATTCTACATATTCTACATTGTCTATAGAGTCCCTTTAGTTCTTGGACAGAGCCCTGTTGCTGGTTCGTACAATAGACTGGAGTCGATGTTGACGCCCAAAATTCCCAAGTATAAGTACGGGATGCATCGTCTCCAAGTTTAAATTCTTCTTAATCATCCGCCAATACCAACTACAGTCTCTCCTTTAGGCATCTCGACAGCCATGTACAACTTCACAAACAAAAAATCTCTTTCACTCCTTTTATTGGCATTAGCTGGAAATGCTCAAGCCGATGATGAATCGACCACTACTACTACCATTACTGTTACTCCAACTATTACTATCACTAAAACTGTTAACCTTAGAGAAGATATCTATGAAACTGCTTATATCTATACCAATACTTTAGGTCTGTTAACTACTCAAACTGTCATTGGTAGTACTGTTTTCGTGACTGAGGCTGATGAGCCACTGACCTCTGATGTATCTTCATCTGCTACTCTGAGTGTCATTGCTGTTGTTTCCCCAACTACTGCTCCAACTGACTCCGCCTCAGTCTTACCTTCTTCTCCAATTTCTTCACTTCTTTCTTCTTCGGTTGTTTCTTCATCTGTTGCTTCTTCCTCGGATGTTTCATCATCTGTTGTTTCATCTTCAGCTATTTCTTCTTCAGCTGTTTCTTCCTCAGTTGTTTCTTCTTCGGTTTTACCATCAATTGTTTCTTCGGTTGTACCATCATACACCAACTCCTCCGTGGCTACTTCCACTCCAACCTCTACTATTATTCGTGCTGCCGAACCAAACTCAGATGCTGCTGATGCATCCCTGGTTTCTGGCTCTGCTTCTGCCACATCTGCTGTTTCTTCAGTTGTTGCTTCTTCTTCTTCATCATCTATTGTTTCTTCAAGTTCTGTTGCAACTTCTACTGCATCATCTGTTGTTTCTTCAGCCACTCGTGCTATTAATACTGCTGCTCCTGCTGCTGTCAGTGATGTCAGTTCAGTTTCTTCCTCTGCTGCTGTTGACCCAACTTCATCAGCTCCAGACTCAAGCTCCGCTGCTTCTTCTTCTTCTTCCGCTGCTGCTTCCAGTGCTGCCCCAACCGATGGTTCCTCCAGCGCTGACCCAGCTAGCTCCGCTATTGCTGAAAGCTCTTCTTCTGCTTCGGCCTCTTCTTCTCCAGCTTCTTCCTTAGTTTCTACCAGTGCTAAGCCTGTTGACCCAACTGACTCTTCTGTCACTGATGGTCCAGCTACCCTTACTGCTACTGATATCCACACTACAGTCATCACTGTTACCTCTTGTGAAGACAACCACTGTACTGCTGTCCCAATTACTACTGGTGTTACTGTTGTCACTGATGTTGATACCATCTACACCACTTACTGCCCACTTACTGACGAATCTACCACCATCACTACCGTCACTACTGAACCTGCTCCAGTTCCTGCTCCAGTTCCAACCACTTCTACTTTCATCGAAGTTAGAACTATCACTGAAGATGGTCAACCAAGAGTTCAAACTGTGGTTCACTCCGAAGTACAAACCGAAGCACAAACCACTGCTGCTCCACAAACTCACCCTAATGCTGAGCCAGAACAACCTGTGTCTACTTCTAACTCTAAGCCTGCCCCACCTACTTATGCTGCTAAGCCAGAACCAGCCATTCCTGATTACGAAGGTTCTGCCGCCACCATGCATGCTAGTTTCGCTGCTGTTTTCTTGGGTGCTTTGGCTCTCCTCTAATTCTATATACCTTTATACGTTTAATGACCAATAGCTGCAAAAATATCGTAGACTCGCGCGACATTCGATGCGACACTAAAAAAAATTCCGCTTTTGTGTCTACTTCCTCTGTCATCCATATATACCGGACAGGAAAACCCAAACTCAATCCGAATGGTCACGTGATAATCTCCAGTCCTTCCTAGATTCCCTTCCCATTACAATATATATCACTCAGAACCATCATCTACTTCAAAATGCTTAGAATGTTTGGTTTCCCCAGACACGTCCCCCACAAAGTGCGGACATCCCCAGTCTCCCAACTCATCCGGTCCGTCCGTTCAGTCAAGACTTCCACCGTAGACTGGAAGCCAATCAAAGGTGTTCAAGGTAACTTGGCTACCTTAGAGCAACAAGCCAAGATCCCATATCTTAGAAGGTTTTTCTTGGGTCTTATGATCGCCATGCCAGTTGTCAGTTTTGCATTAGGATGCTGGCAAGTGAAAAGATTGAACTGGAAAGTGGAGTTGATCGCCAGAGGAGAAAATGCTTTAGCACAACCACCAATTGAAGAAATACCTGCTAATCTTGATCCAAGTGTGATTAAAGAGTTTGAATATAGAAAGTTCAAGGTTAAGGGAGAATTTGATTATTCTCAAGAAATGTTCTTGGGACCAAGAATGAGAAATGGTATTGTAGGATACCTTGTTGTTACACCATTTAAGAGATCATCTGGAGGTAAACCAATTTTGGTTGAAAGAGGATGGATCGCAAAGGATAAGGTTGTTCCAAGTGCTCGTGATCATGGATACTTATCCCATTTGGCCATGCCACAAGGAGGAATTGAAATTGAAGCATTATTCAGAGTCATGCCTGAAAAGTCATATTTGCATTATGATCACGAAAAGGGATCTCGTTTATTCAATGTTCATGATGTTCCAGAAATGGCTGCTCAATCTGGTGCTTTACCAATTTATTCTCAAATGATTTATGATATGAAAGACCATGTGGAATGGAGAAAGAACTCAAATGAAACCAAGAATACAGGAAGTGGATGGAAAAAGGTATTTTTCGCTTCCAAGCCTGATTCTTCTTCTTCTACCTCTTCAAACAACGATGATGATGCTTTATTCATTGCTGGAGAAGCTGATTCTGATTTCACTTTACAATATCAAGAAGTTGAATTTATTAATGAAGGTGTACCAATTGCTACCTATCCTAAGATCAAGTTGACCAATAACCATATGCAATATTTAGTTACCTGGTTTGGTCTTTCTCTTGCAAGTGCCGGTTTATTAGGTTATACCTTCTGGAAGAAGGGATCTCACCTGACTGCTGAAAAGGTCTTAGAAGCAAAGAGAAAGGATATGGGAAAGAAGTTTTAAAAAAAGAAAATTTAATTACAGAACAGACTAAAACTGTATGATCTAGAAAATCATATATTGTCATTAAACTACTAAAAAGAAAGGTAATAGGGATTTGTTAAATGTTACCCGAACTGGTACTTTGTTTTCAGTCTCTAGACAATGTTTACAACAAAGACTTTGCTTGGATGTGTTTGTAATGTTATTGGTTTTTTTTAAGAATATTTTCTTTTCAATTTTGTACATAGAGTTTATCCATCAAGTGGTTGCCTTACTGAACTAAGCAATCCAAATAGCACAACAACTAATGATAAATCACCCAAGAACATACCAAAGATTTCGTAGTATCCTAAAAGACGAACAGCCAATGGTCTAAATTGTGCCAAGTTAGGTAATAACATAGAGCCAAAAGTAATACCCTTAATAATCAAACTATTTTCAGAAGCAGTTCTGAATAAGTTCTGTTTGGTACTGATCATATAGAAAGTGGCTAAAATGACTACTTCAATGGTAGAAAACCAAGTAAAGAAGCTCTTTACTGGACCAATTGGAGTTAATCCACGAACGGAAATGTAAGATGAAGCTTGGAATGAAGTAACGTTCTTGAAATGATAGAAGAAATTGGCAAGAACGGTAATGTATCTGATGACCAAGAATCTGAATTTCCATACCTTTTGTTGGTATTGATTGTATGCAACGAGATCTTTTTCATATTGGGATTCTTGAGGGATAGCACCATCACCAAATGGCATGTTTCCGAAACCTTCAGCCCCAGCTCCTGGACTAGCACCTTGTTGACCCAACATGTTCATCATCATTTGTGCAAGTTGATCATCACCAGATCCTGATCCTGGATGTTGATCAGCATGACCCATAAGGTTCTTAAAGATTTGTTCGATATCTGGTTCGATTGGTGGAGTATCAATGGTGTTGATATCTTGGACTTCTGGATCAGCATCTGGATCAATGTGTTGGGAACCAGATGAATGACCTGAAGTAGCCTTGGAGATTGTTTCACTTCCAGTAGCAGTGGCACTGGTACCAGAGTTTGAATTGGTTTGTTTGATTGGAGTAGTTGGTTCCTTGTCTAACACAGAGACTGCACCTTGTTTGACAGAGGATCCCAGTCCTAAGATGTTATTCAAACGGTCAGTAGCTTGACCTTTAGCCATCTTGGCTTGTCTTCTCTCTCTAAGAATTCTCTTCTTTTCTTCTGCACTTAATGGTTCTGACATGGTGTTTAAATTGATACAATTAGTGCAATTGGTAAGTGATCAAATAGTTCAATTTTTCTCACTCACCAAATAATTTATTGTTACTTGGCGAGCACCATGAACCAAGGCAATGATGGTTTCAACTGCCAAGAACAGTTGAGAAGACAGACGATCTTGAACTCGATGGAGAACAGGGACTATCTCTTGGTGATAGCTTCACAAGAGGGCAAGTCCGTAGCTCAGGTCAAACACCAGTTGATGATGAAGATGATCAAGGAGTAAACAGAACAAGGAGAAGTCACAGAAGTAAAAGGAGTAAGAGAAAAGATTAAAGAAACAAGTGGAAAAGAGGAAGTGGAAACCACTACAGTTAAATAGGTGGGAAAGCATGCCCTTTAATAGTTCAAGAAACTATTCCTGCTTGGCGTTGATTGGTTGATTTCTACATGATGCTTACAGTTACATACTATGGGGGTGTTATGATGGGACCCCATATTTGATAAATGGGTCATTTATTATACATAATATACAGAGAGGCCAGCGACTTGAAGAAGTCAAATGGCTATTAGTTGAGACAAAACACTGCAATTGCTGCTGTTTTACGGAGTCAATCCGTAGTCTCTTCAGAATTCTCAGTGAGTGCTCGAGAGCACCCTCCAGAAAGGCAATTAGAACAAGAGCTTCAATGGCTCTTTGTCTTGGATGGGGAAACCTACCTGGTCCGGTGGACAAGAGTTAATAAATCAAAGGCACTATGCCCTTAGTTAGCACAGACTTAGTCATACCAATATAGATCAATATCACAATTTGTAGGATTTATGATTTGTTTATCTGAATCTAGGCTTCGTTACCTTTTCTTCTGGTCTCTTTCTCACTCTAGAGGTTGAGCTGGAGTCAAAGAGTCCTCTCATGTAACGAGGTGGTTGGTTCAAATTAGGCCCTGTTTTCAGTGGAGGAGATCTACTCTTTGTAGGACGTGGTGGCTGGGGTATTCTGGACAATCTGGCTCTTTTAGCTTCTTGGTTGGTGGTGCTGCTAGAGCTGTCACTATTGGAATACGATTCATCGGTACTAAATCTGGTAGAATGGGCAGGAACTGGACGTGTTACTGGCTTGGTATCTTGTCTACCACGAATGCCTCGAACTGTGTTGATTGTAGTGCTTGGAACTTCTTTGGGTCTCTTCAAAGTATCCATTTTCTTTTTCAATGATTCATTTTCTTCTCTGGACTTTCTGAGCTTGGCTCTAAGAGCTTCAATCCGTGATTTACATGCTCGTTGTTCTTGTAGTTCTTCCCATGCCTTTCTTGTAGGAGTACCAGGGAAATCCACACACCACATAGTGATAGAAAGTCCATACATAAAACTGGCAAACGACTCGTTGAAGCCCAAAGCCACAGCATCATGGATCAGCTGAAGGTTCGTCATATTAACATCAAGTTCTTCCATGGCGTCTGATATTCTTCCAAACCGTTCACTATTAACAGCACTTTCCATAGGCGTGTGTTCAACATCAACAGGGTAGTGGATTTTGGGGGATTGTGTGAGGAGGTAGAGACCCGAGGATCTCTGCAGCTGCCTCCTTTTGGACGAAGGGGTCACTGGTCTTGATGAATGCAGCATGGTGTGTTTGCAGTATTTGTTTAGATTTCCTCAACTATGCAGGTGATGATGGTATTGCCAAAAAGTATCGCGAGGCGCGATCAAGTGTTGCAAAACAGGGTAATAGAGAAATGGGTGAGAAGTGGGACATTGGTGAATTGTCGTCTACACGCACCGATAAGACTTTGAAAAGTGTCGTATCGTTATTGTGGAGGTAAGGGTTTTCTAGTAGGAGTATCAATGGTGTTTTTGTTATGGTTAAAGACATGTTTGATCACCACTTGTTGTTCTACACATGTAATGGAGCCAGTTCAGGTATACCATAAAGTGTGGACTTTAGTGTACAAGTATCACCAATTCTTTCACAATATACAATTTCACAATCTACAATAAGAGGTATTTGGATTTTGAGACTACTTCTACAGTTTACCTTTGGTTGTTACGATTTTGTATATTATGACTATACAGGTCCGATCAATTGACCCTGTTGATAGTTTCACCAATGTTGATCAAACTATGGATACGAGGGCCATCACCAATCAAAGACCTTTGTTTTTTCAGTACAGCAAAGATTTATGGACTTTTGAGAAAAAAGTTCACAGTGAACCAATTCTACCTTTTCAAGGAGGTTGCGGGTTTACTTGTCATCTTCACCAATGATTTGTTGCCAGGTCTTACCTTCCTTCTTTAATTCAACCAATAACTCATCTCTAATATGAGCTGGTAACCCTGGACCCTTATAAGCAAAGGCAGTATAGAGTTGAATGAAAGTAGCACCGGCCTTACCGAATTCAAGCACATCCTTACCAGAAGAAATACCACCACATCCAACAAGAACTAAATCAGAGTCCTTGGTGTATTTACGAAGGGTACGTAATGCTTGTAATGACAAAGGCTTTAATGGCTTACCAGATAATCCACCAGTTTGATTAATAAGGGCAGAATCAGTGGTTCTTAATCTTTCAACAGGACGAGAAATGGTGGTGTTGGAGATAATAATACCATCAACCTTAGCTTGCTTAGCGGAGTTGGCGATAGATTCAATTTCTGGTTCAGTAAGATCTGGGGCAACCTTAACCATAACTGGTGGAAGCTTACCAAGTAAGTTATAACCAGCAGCATTTCTTTCACGAACAACGGTGGCTAACAAGTGAGTAAGTTTCAGTTCACTTTGTAAATCTCTTAAACCTGGAGTGTTTGGAGAAGAAACATTGATAACTAAAACATCAGCATATGGTGATAAACGATCAACACCTTTAACATAATCTTCAACTTCATCACCAAGCTTGTTCTTACCTAAGTTAATACCAAGAAGTCTACCTTCTCTGAAGGAGTTATAAGACAGTTCTGAGTTTTGGCCAAAGAGTTTGGAGAATCTAGTACGTAAAGAGGCAATCACGTTGAAATGACCAGTAGAATTGAATCCATATCTGTTAATAACAGCATCATCTCTTGGTAATCTGAAAAAACGAGGTTGTGGGTTACCTGGTTGAGGTTCTGGAGTAATAGAACCAATTTCAACATATGAGAAACCAACATTGAATAAGGATTCAATGGCTTCACCATCTTTATCTAACCCAGCAGCAAGACCAACTGGGGATTGTAAACGAGTTCCAAAAACATCAACACCAAGAATCTTGGCATCTTCTGCATTGAGTTCTGGGTCCAGTATTCTTGGAACCAAACCATACTTCATAAGGGCAATTCCTAATTTGTGACCTTGTTCAGCATCAGTAATGGTTCTAATAATTGGACTGAAAACATATTCATGAACTGCAGATCTAGAGTCAAGGAAATAGTAACCACCAGCGGTCAAACCAATGATTCCTCCAGCAACTGCAAGTGGGGTAGGAATGATACCGGCCTTTTGAACGGCTCTTCTCCCTATAGGATTGAAAGCTTTGAAGAATCTCATTGGGTATAGCTTCCAGAACGGACGAACGCAATTGGTTTTGCAAGATTGGTCGCAGTACTTAAGGCTTGATTGATATCGTTGAAATCACGTGATTTGTTCACCTATTACAACAGTCACCAAATATACCTCTAAATGAACCTTTTCACTTGATCTAAAGATACCATAATCTTTAATGATCATATCATAGCCAAATTTTGCTGAATATTATGACGAAAAGTAAATAATTGATTGATACAATAGATGGGTACTTCTTGTATGTAATTCACGTGACTTATTTGGTCCCTCATCCCATCTCTCTACCTGCAGTATGTGATGGTTTATCTGAAAAATTAGTGCAACTAAGTACATCCATCACAAACCACCAACATGGGGACCAAACCAGATAACCGTAGTGGAAACTATGAAAAGGGGGTAACCAAAGGGCCCCGCTCCAAGAAATCCAGAAACCAACGTTCCAAAAATGGTATGCAAAGAACAGAACAACAATACAAAGATGCAGTGAAATCAGCTGAAAGAACTGAGATGTTATTGCAAGAAGAAGTAGGTTTCCTTGAAGCCGAAGGAATGGAAAAAACCATGAAGTTCCGTCAAGATGACATTGCAGAAGCCGTTGATGTCAGTACAGCCAATAAAAAATTCGATTTAAAATTAGATGAATTTGGTCCATATACTATGGATTACTCAAGAAATGGTCGTGAATTATTAATTGGAGGACGTAAAGGTCATGTTGCTGCATTGGACTGGAGAAAAGGTACTTTAGATACCGAACTTCATCTTAACGAAACCGTTCATGCTGTCAAATTCCTTCACAATGATCAATATTTCGCAGTAGCCCAAAAGAAATACACTTTCATATATGATAAAACAGGTATAGAACTTCACAGATTAAAGCAACACGTGGAAGCCACCCTTTTGGACTTTTTACCATACCATTTCCTTCTTACCACTGCTGGACACTCAGGATTTTTAAAATACCATGATGTCTCTACTGGTCAAATGGTAAGTGAATTAAGAACCAATTTAGGTCCAACCCAAGCCATGAAACAAAACCCATGGAATGCAGTTATGCATTTAGGTCATGGTAATGGTACTGTCAGTTTGTGGTCACCAAGTATGTCTACCCCATTAGCCAAGCTTTTAACTGCCAGAGGTCCAATCAGAGATTTGGCTGTGGATAGAGAAGGTAAATATATGGCTGTCAGTGGATCCGACAAAAGTATTAAAATATGGGATTTAAGAAAATTACAAATTATGGACACTTACTTCTCTCCTACTCCAGCTACTTCTTTAGATATTTCCGATACTGGATTATTATCTGTTGGATGGGGTAGTCACGTCACTGTGTGGAAAGACATTTTTAAGACCAAACAACAAGAACCATATATGACTCATTTAGTTCCGGGTTCCAAGATAGAAAAGATCAAACATGTTCCATTTGAAGATATTCTTGGTGTAGGACACCAAAAGGGATTCAGTTCATTGATTGTTCCAGGAGCTGGTGAAGCCAATTACGATGCATTAGAAATTAACCCATACGAATCTGCTAAACAAAGACAACAAAGTGAAGTTAGATCCTTAATGAATAAGTTACCTGCTGACACCATTAGTATGGATCCAACTGTTATTGGTAAGGTTGATAGAAGAGCCATGAGCATCAGATTGAAGCCTGGTGAAATTAATGAATTGGAAGTTGCTAATCCAGATGACAAGTTAGCTCCAAGACCTGATGTCAAGAGTAAGAACTCCAAGTTAAGATCTCATTTGAGAAGAAAGAAGGAAAATGTTATTGATGAAAGAAAGATGAGAGTTGAAAGAAACTTGAGAATGGAGAAGGAAGCAAGAGAAAGAATGAAGCTTGAAGAAGAAGGAATTTACGAAGAGGAAGATGTGTTGGAGCAAGCGTTTAATAGATTTAAGTAAAGCAAGAGTGTGCTTTGAATTAAAACCATCCATAAGAAGCAAATCTTTTCTGGACCTGCCTTCTTAAATTATACTAACTGTGGGTAATAGAGCTCCTGTTTATAGCATTGTACATTAATGACATATTAAAAGAAAGAATATTTAAATGTAGCACAACGTAGATAATGGTTGAACTGTAGACGTATATAAATGTGTTCTGATTATATTTTGCACCCATACAAAAATGGCTGCGAATTCCTCGTTTTTGGTTAAGGTTAGCTAGCTTCTGTAAGTTCCAATATAGGCTTTTGGTGAATATTTCATCTAATTACTAAGATCCCATGTGGTAGAGCACTTGGTTGTTTTGACCTTGGTCAAAATACTATTCTTCCTCTTGACTCTTCAACCTGGAACACAAATCATATACGAAATCCTCTAGTGCTTCCCTTTCCCATTCCAAAGCATTGAAATGGTCTTCTTCAATCCATTCCTGTTCTCTGTTCTTGACTAGTCTTAAAGGTCTCATCTCCACATCACAGTCTTTCTTTATCCGTAATAGATCTTTGTGCTCACCAACTTGTTCTTGTACAATTGGTGCTAACCTTTCTTGATCTTGCAAACTCAAAAATCCAATAGAGGTCAAACCAAAAGTCAGGAGTTTCGATGTGGTTGTTCCAACTTTCAAGAGTAATTCACATAGATTGCATATTTCCTGAATATCAGAAAAAATCACTACCTTTGGCCAGTTAAGCAGTATACTTTCTTGCTTAATATCCATTGCACCTTTATTCTTTATCTTATCATAAAAATTGCTAGTATGAGCATTCAAAATATTCTCTAAGAACTTGATTTGGAGAATGAGCTCTTGTGGAATACAAAGGGTTTCATTCTCATCAGTGTAACTAATGGCATGTCTTATTTCGAAGTATTTGTGGTATCCAATTGGATCACCGTTCTTACTGAGCTCTTCATCGTTGAGTAGTAAGATGAATAATTTGTATAGATTGAAAGGACAAATGAGGTCACCGATTCTAGACAGTGAGTAGAGAGGACTTCCTGGAAACTCTGATAACCAGTTGATTACTGCTTCTATAAATGGGAGCTTGTCTTCCATTTTGCACCCATGTACACAAACAGAAATTTCGAAAGAGGCTGCGACAAATGTTCTATAATATAAAGTTATATACATAGTATGATACTGGATTAAGTACTTTAAATATAAGTGACCCTCCTCTAAATCTCTATAAAATTATATACTGATATATAAACATATGATTGTAATACTACTAGTGTTTACTATGATAAAAAAAAGTATATGCATTTCTTGTAACTATATAACTATTAGCAACAACGAGGATATTATAGGTATAAGTGATTGGATTCTCATTAGAATGAAACTAAATGAGAATCACAAACATATTTATTCGTTGTTCGTATATTCCTGGGACCCAGCAGGTTTAATGTGATGTTCTAGCAGATATAGAATATTTAGAGTAATCAACAGTGATCAAGTCACCAAAGACACTTGGAGCAGTACCATTATTAACGCTATTAACAGCATTATTAAACATTTCGACCAAATTAATTTCTGATTTAATAAATTCTAAAATAACCTTGAATTTACCACTAGATTCTTCATTATGTTTTTCCAATTTTTCTTGCAAGTTTAAGTCTTTAATGATTTTAATTAATTTCATAGAGTTTTCAGGATCTTCTAAGTTTTCCATAGCCACGCCAGAATAAGTATCGGCTTGAGTTTCGGAACCATCATATTGGATCTTTTGATTTAAAACAATGAACCATGCATTGGCTATTTGTTCATATGCAAGTTGTTTGGTATATTGGAATTCATTATTACTGAAGTTTGGTAATTCATGGATTAAGTCGGTGATATTATCAAGAAATATTAAGGAATTTAAAGTATTGGATTCTATTGGAGGTAAAAAGTGAAGAATAAAATCGGATAAACAATTCAAAAATTCATTTAAATGAGGTTTGATTCTTAAATAAGAATAATCACTTTCGGTATCACATTTGTAAGGTAAATGATTTATGATTTCTTGATATTTTTCTTTCAAAAGATTAAGGGAATTATGAATGGATGGTTTTGGAGATTTGGTATTAATGGTAGATGCGATTTCAGGGTGAATTTGAATCAAGTCACCAAGTAAAGTTTGTAATGCTTTTTGATCTAAGACTTCGATTAAACGATTAACTGGTAAAGCTTGACCCAAGATTCTTGGAGTCTTTGATTTTTTGAATTTACTGGAAACAGGATTTCTCTTTGGTGTATATCTATATTCAGATGGAGATAATGATGATGAAGAAGATGGAGATGATGGAGAACCAGAAGAAATAGATTCATCGCCCAGGAGTCTTCTTTTCTTGGTATTATTATTGGAACTGTAATCATGACTTAAAGGAGGTTGATTGGTTGGAGCATATCTTGGAACATTACTTTGAAATGGATTAGTTGGCATACGAGATTCAGAAGAACCTTGATTATTGACCATGGGTTTGACTCCCCATTGAAATCCTGCTGATACCATGATAGATTGGGTTTTTGAGTAAGCTGGATATTAAGTTTAAAAGAACTAAATGGGATTTAAAAAAAGTAAGATCTCTTTAGTCTTTTTGGTGATGTTCGACTATTTGATAAAAAAAGGGAGTAATTTAAACAAAAAGATTATTAATAATACAGCCTTATTTGATTATTTGATACTGTGGCGACTTTCCCTTAATGGTCTTCGCAACTGTTGGATATATTGGCTTGATAGAGTTGATTATTTAGCAAGGTTGTTGAAGTGTTGTAAACTGGAATTGACGATGGCGGTGATATGATGAGGATTTCGAGACACGACCATACCTGACACAAGACACAAATGGGGGTGGGTGAGAGAATGGGATGTGCGGTCACGTGTGGTGCATTCTTATTATGTCTTTTTTGTCCAGCCAACTTGGTCTAAGGCTTAGGAGTAGTGGACCGAGCAACACAAGTGAACCGAACGGTTTTTTTTTTTTGCAACTATGCAGTCTTTGGTTTCTTTTGACTAGAGAAAGATGGAACCAATCAAATGAACCAAATAGGAAGGTTCGGAACTGGTGAAAATAGACAAAAATGTCGTTGATGGTGGTGCTGTTGACGAGACTGGTGCGTTGACTGGGAAACAGCGACAGGTGACATTTGACACCGAGCCGAGCAACGAAGATAGCTACAACAACCACAAAAAATAGTATTAGTAAGAACACTGTAAGATAACAATACTGTCAAAGAGACATAAAAGTATGGGAAGGAAAGGTAGTATGAGTAGTATGAAATGAGACTGTGTGTTATTTGTGTACTAACTGAGGTCATACCTTATTGTTCCAATTTCGCAGCCTAATATTGGTGCAAAAATCAACCCTTCTTTCTACTTCTCTCTATACTATTTATTTTCTTAAGCTCCACTTTATACCACTTCTTTCTCTTTTATTTCTCTTCTTCTTCCTTTTCTTCTTTTCTTCTTTTCTTCTTTTCTTCTTTTCTTCTTTTCTTCTTTTCTTCTTTTCACTTTTCTCTACATGATTCAATACGTTTACATCATATTATGACTCTTATATACATACAAGTACATGCCACTCGCATTGTCTATTATCTTCATTTACCATAGTTGATAACAAGATCCTTTGACGCATGGTTACAATGACATGAAAGGAATTATGACAAATAATTATTTACCTGATTGAACTCTAAATGTTTATAATCAACCTGGATAAAACTATTCATCGATTTTTGTTCAAAGCACCTGATTATTAACTAGTAATAATCATTTCCTTCATACTCTGAATCACTAAAACTTAAATCATCATCTGTATCATCAAATGCAGATTCAGACTCTTGGTCATAATCTGCTTCATTAAATCCAACATATCTCTTTCTTTTGATTTCAACTTCATCATCTGAGTTGACTACACTTTCTTGTTCCATTTCACCATCTTCCTTGGAATTAGTGAAACTTCCACCATTATTTTCATCCTCACAAACACTTCTTTCTTCCTTTTCTTCTAATTCAATCTTTAATTCGTGTATAATATCAAAACATTCAGATAACAATGCAATCAAAGTACCTTGACCTTCAGGAATTTGGTTATTAATAATGAATTTACCATCACTTCTAAGATTGTCCAAAGATGCTAACTTGAATTGGAATGGGTACAATTCACGAAGGTTGTTTAATCCATCGATTCTCTTGATTTCAAGTAAACACTTCCTCACGGTAGATAATTGATTGTGAATTGGTTGTAATGATTCACTAACTGGTTCAGAACTTTCAAGAAGCTTATAAATTAATGAATAACATCTTCTTAATAAATATAAAATAAGAATTTGATTCTTTCTGAAATGCTGGTTGGTGGCTGGGGCCGGTGTTCCATGACTCGTTATCTTTCCGTTCAATACAATTCTTTCATCATCAATAGCTTTCAAAACCTTTTGATAAGTGTATAAATCGGTTTCTCTTAAGGTCCATCTTCTGGTCACAAGTAAATTTTCTAAAGTGTACTTTAAATCAATAAGTTTATAGTATAAGGTTTCAAAACCTTTACTAATAGTCTTAAGTTCATCATTATCTTCCAAAGATAAAGATGACTCAAATAATGTGGATAAGTTGGTAGAATCGGTTTGGATAGCTAAATCGTCCAATAAATTATTACAATCATCTAACAAACCATTTAAAACAATTTGAACAGCATCAAGCTTCTTTTCATCATTTTCAAGAACCTTACTGTGGAACTTACCATCAGTAGAGTCTCTCTTGGATTCGATTTCTTTTAATTCTTTTTTGAATTGACTGATTTTAGAAACCACGAATTCTTTACTCTTGGTTTCTTCCTGTTCAGTGATTCCATTTTGTTCATCCATGGCATCTGCTGGAAGAACAGTACCATTGGTATTTGTCTTGGTAAGGTAATTTAAGATGGATTTTCTTATGGAAATCAAACGGTTATAAGTTGATTCAAGATCTGAAGGAATATTTCCAAAGTTATCTTCAAGTTCAGTGTATAAGGTTTCACAACGATTCAATTTATTTCTTAAGATCAAGTTTTCTTCCATTTTGTGTACATTCTTAGTATCATTTGTTTCCATATCTTCATCATCATAATCATCATCATCATGATCTCCACTGGCAATGATATCACTTATTTCATTCAATCTTAATTTTATAGGTTTCAAATCATCCAAAGTATAAACTTGACATTCTCTTAAATGGTGTAAGAATTTATTGACAGTAGATAATGAAGAATAAGTAGCAGGAGCAAATTTAATTAAACCACAAGTAATGAAACATAATGATACTAATTGCCAAATATCATCAATTAATAAATCATTGGTATTAGGTAAATTTAAAGTCAATCCTTTAAGTTCTTCATCCTTTCTGGTGACTTTCAAATCATGTAATAAATTCAAAAACTCATCATAAATTTGATGAATTTGTTTGGAATTAATATACTTATTTCTATCATTCTTTAATGATAAAAGAGTGTTGTACATTTGAGTGAATTTTTCATGAAATGGTTTTTCGTAAGTTGGTACCGATTTGGAATGTGATTGTGAAGGAGTTCCCGGTCTAGTATTACTATGGGAAGTCATGATGGGAATTGAAACTTCAGTTTGGTTGTGGTGTTTGTGTGTTTATTCTTTAAAAAAAGTTGATGATGGCCACTCGGGGTATGAATTAACAAAAGGTAGTCACGATAATCTAATTGTAATCAAAAGGGCTCCCTCTTTTTTTCCGGATAGATCTTATGAATGATTGTTTAGGAAGGGAGATTGACCTAATGAGGAATCCACAGGGTCAGATGATTGGGTATTGGTGAAGTACTTTAATCGCCACTAGTTAGATTTAAATATGTTGTAAGCAATTGTGGTAGTGAAGTTGAGTACGGTGATTAATACCATCACGTGTTGTTTCGTGGTGGGTGCACGATGGTAAGATCACAGGGGCAGGCGTACACAAAAACTAGATAAATTGACAAACCAGAGACAAAAAAAATAAAAATAAAATACTAAGACAAAAATCATGTTAAAAAGCTAATCTGGTTTATGTGGTAGCGGAGCAATCTCCGTATACCGAAACGGACCAAGTTGAAGATTTGACTAATACTAAAATTATTTACGTAATGGGACTATAAAAAGACCTGTTCTGCAGTAATTAATTAATTAAGTTATCTATAGACGATATCGCCATACTCGTGTAATGTATTAATAAAATATATGCGAATTTTGCAGTTGAGATGGATCAGTAAAATTAGAACTAATGGAGGAGATGGAGAATAAGGAGTAGGGTAATTTGGCGGGTTATTGGGTGTGGCGAATGTTTAAGTGGTTGAATTTTTCAACTTGGGATTTACTATAATCAGGGTCCCTCTAAGTATAGATAAATCAGTAGTCTACTTCTGGTTGGTCCGTTCATTATCAGTAGATCCCGGAAATTGATTGGCGCTGCAAATTGCGCTCGTAACTTACTAAGAAAAAAAAGAATTGATATGTATAGTACAATAATCTATAAATTTCACCTTAGATC
Source organism: Suhomyces anneliseae (assembly GCA_030568535.1). Lineage (NCBI taxonomy): Eukaryota > Fungi > Ascomycota > Pichiomycetes > Serinales > Debaryomycetaceae > Suhomyces > Suhomyces anneliseae. The sequence goes on along the minus strand of JAJMGB010000005.1, from coordinate 288,932 downwards.
AATGAACTTTTGGTATCTAAATCTTTAGTAGTATTGTTTCGTCTATATAGTAGAAAATTTCAGCTTTTACAATTTTTACATGGTTGAAATCACTCAGCTTTTATTAGCGAGTAGTAAAAAGATCCGAACTAAGCGTTTATTTACGTAAGAATCACCAGTAAAGACGTTCTGCTTTTAAAAAAAGAAAGCAAAACGAGTAGAAATAAAAGGTCCATAGGACGTCATAAGCCAGACAATATAAAAAAAATATATATATAATAATGATAATAAGGAAGTCGTGGTGGTATCGTAATGATAAGTACAGCATGGACGATGATAAAAAATCTCAAAGGTATTTCATTTTCGTGAAGTGCTATCAAACATTAGGACTCACATTAATCTTTAATCTTGAGATTTATTCAGATGTAATTTTTTTCAATTTTTTTTTAATTATATTTTTTTAAAATTGTTTATTCAATGTTCAAAATTGTTTGCATTAATTTAAGCGTCAGGATTAGCTACCTGTAAAATGTTTCTTGAATAATCAGCCTCGTCTGCTAATGAACCTTCTGATAATCTACGTCTTCCCATCATTATTGGATTAAGTCTTGGATCTACTAAGCCATTTTGTCCCAGTATACCGCTGTTTGCATTTGCAGAATGATCAGATGGATGTACGAATGGATTTGACATTGGCATATCCAATGGTGATTTAACTCTCTTTGAACCCTTAGCGGTATTACCTCTTCCGATGGTACCACCACTTGGTTTATCATAAAATTCTTCTTCATCATCATCTTCATAACTATTACGACGTTTAATAAGGAAGAATGCAAGTCCTGCGATTAAAGCAACACCTGCAACACCGCCGACAACACCACCTACAATAGGACCAGTATTAGAAGAACTCTTGCTGGATTTCTTAGAATCGGAATCCAGGGATGAAGTTGATGAGGAGGTAGGAGCAGATTGAGTAATAGTGTGAACAATAACAGAACTTCCTTCACCGGTTGAAGTTACAACTCTTGGAGAATCACTTGATCCGGATGAAGGAGAAGAAGTGATCGAAGATTTGTCAGTAGAACTTGAACTGGAAGAAGATGACAGGGAGGATGTAGAAGATGAAGTCAGGGATGAACTGGAAGAACTCAGTGTAGCAGAGGATGATTGGGAAGCACTAGAGTCATCATCACTCGAAGAACCGCCAGAACCATTACCCTTGTAAACTGAATAAGCATCAGAACCACCACAGGTATCACTACCAAAACCAGCACAAGGAGTGTTACAAGAATTAGATTGTGAACCACTTGGTTGGGAACTTAAACAGAAACATTCGTTACCATTTTTTATGGCAACATAAGGAGAATCAGAACATTGTTGAGCACAATATGAAGAAGTTTGCCATGTGTAAGTACCTTTTGATTTACCATTCACTGAAGAATAACAACCAATAGGAGAATCGGCACGGACTAAAGCTGCCAAAAGGAATAATACTATGAACTTCATTATGATTGTGATTGTGTATATGTCTGTGTTGATGTGAAAGTATGTAAGTGGACTTCAAGGATCTCTTTTTTTGGAGGGATATATATTTGATCTAGAATAAAACAGTGGAGTGGGTATTAGTGTCCAAAAGATAGTGAGTTATGCTTTTGGAATGAGTTGATGGTATGATTTGTAGTAAACTGTTCGTTGAAACTAAAGACGATCTTGAATGACCGCCAAAAACAGGGGAAAATGGTAGTTTTGAATTAGGACTTTTTAAAAAGGAAAGGAATGAACGTTCTAAGACGAATGAAGATGTCCTTTAACCAAATGAAACCAGTGATTGGTGGGAGATTTGATGAAAGGGACAAATATTAAAAAAAAGGTGAAGATGCCTAAAAATCTAACGAAGGTATGGCACTAACAAAAAGGTTGGTAGTAAGTGATAATATAGAAATAGAAATTGGTGTAAATCAATAACCGACTAGAAAGTGTAGCAGTTGTGATGACGACACGACCCACCCTTAGAAAACACTAAATTAACAAAATTTTCGCGTCGAAAAGAAATTTTTAAGAGTCTAGGCCGAAGAGGAAGGGGGAAACTAAAATTTGGGGTACAGTAACCAGACACCAGAAATACGGGTAAAAATTATGAAATTTGTAGAGTAAGCCCTTTTTTTTTCTTATAATTAGTTAAACACCGCAATTTTACTGAGGGTGGTACGCGTAAATTCTACATAGTTAACGAATTAACGTGGTACGAGTTCTAGGCCGTTAGGAGACACGTCTTTTATATGAATTTTAACGGCTTTTTTTGTTTTTGATGTGGTCCTTTTTTTTTAATAATTGATTTGGGGGCAAACAAACAGAGACATAGACATAGACACACACACACAGGAATTAAATAAAAAAAAATTATATAGTGAAAAAGGGACCTGTTTCCATCACGTGTATTGCCCTTTTTCCCCATCGTCTAATCTGGGCAGAGAGCGCAAATATAGAAAAATAGTCAAATAGCGCGTTCTACCTCCCTACAGTATGAGGTGAGAAAGGATCAGGGAGGAGTAAGAGGGGGAATAGGAAAGAATGATCTGTCAAAGCCGTGGATTGGCACCTCATAGGAAATAAAATAAAAGGTTTGGGCTTTTTGTGATATTTCCATATTCCTAGGAAAAGACAATAAATCGCCCTAAACAGACTAAAGTTAAAACATTTAAAAAAAAAAACATGCTGGAGCGTTCAGTACTAAATATTAACAGAAAGGGCAATAATTACAATGTTTATGGTTAACTACAAATGTTTTATGTATATATTTATGGTTTTTAAGGTGAACGGTTGCGTGATAAAAAGTCAAGAGTGTCATAAATGACTACCGAAGCAGATGCAATCTCTGTTCTTGTTGTTGTTATCCGCTTATCAAGCCCTTTCTGGTATAAATAGATAAATAGGTAAAATGGCTCACTATTGTTGCTCGGAGGTAATTTCCCTAGAGGTAATTATTATTATCTATAGTTAAAAATAGGTAATACGTGGTGTGGAGTTCAGTGCGGAATGCTAGTGTGGGAGTGTGATCAGTAGTAGCAGTAGTAGTGACACCACCTCGAACGTTAACATAACCACCACGACAAGAAAACGTTATTAGTGACAAGAAAAGTGGCTTGACGAATTGTGGGCTAATTATGGAATCCAGGTCATGGCATGGAGAACACTTGCTTCGGTAAAGGCTAAGCCTTTGGCTTTGGAAATGGGCCCAATGATGAGATCTAATCGATCGTAGAACTCTAACCTTCGCTAAGTTTGTGAATATTTGATATTTTGGTTAATTTCTAGGATTTTCGCAATTTCTAGTGGTACAGTCTCATACCTCCCACATAGCGACCTAACACATAGTGTAACAGCCTCATATAATAATGTAATTGCGTATATGTAATTAGGATGATTGGCAACAGTTCACAGAGGTGGAGCCTCCCTACAGTTATTTTTGCAATCAATGGGTAATATCTCGTAGTGGTCTATGAAATAAAGAATATCCTACAATACATGGCTGTTTTGTGGCTGGCGATGAAACACAGCAAGTGTATCAGAATAGGAGTCTACCATGTTACCAGTAACACTGTACAATATCCACCAGTTTTGAAGACTGAACACTACAACAGCTTTGTTGGTCAAATTAACTAGTGATGTTACATTTGGTTGCTTTTTGTAGACATGAACATCCACTTCGTTTTATTATTTCTATTTATTTGCAGCAATTGAGTGCATTGCTGATCTATGCAAATGGTGACAGGGAAGAATTGGCCCAAAACCGTTCGACCGTTTAAACAAGGAATGTCTTTTCTTTTCTATTCCGTTCTATACTCCACATTGTTCTCGATGATCGTAATGGTGGTCCTGTTAAAATTGTCTACAACTTGATGCCGCGATAGGTCTCTAGTTCACATTCGGTCACCATCTCCTTATAGTACTCAACCGCTTCTTGTACCTTTTCGTTGGTAACTAACTCCATCTCGTCTCTGGCCAATAACAAGTTGACCAACCACTTTTCGGCGTTGGTGGGGTTGATCCCGTAGAACTTACCAAAATATCTATCGAAATAACTCACCATAATATCTTTGATCGTCTCGTCGTCATTATTGTGCACTGGTGCTGTGATCTTGGTTCCATTGGCAATGGCTTCGCGATGTCTCTTATTGTACACCATTCTGCCTGGAATCTTACTCTTGTATGCAACCACCACCTTGAGGTTCCGTATACTCTTTTGGTCCTCCACCATTTGGTGCATCAACATTCTATCGTTTAATTTGCCGTAGTTGACATCCACCTCCTGGTCGGGAGTCTTTTCCACTGTACTGCTGGACCTTTGATGCTTCATATACTTGGTGATGTTCTTAACGGCAACTTGCTTGATATCCAGCTTGGAAACAGGACTTGCAACCGAATCGGGAAAGCTCATTCCAAGATCTCCAGCCCCAGAAACTCCCAAGAGCCCTTGCTCCCAGTATTGAGAAGGCTTGGTCTCGTCATTGGTATCCATTTTCTCTTCCTGGATCTTTAAAAGGACCCTTTTGCACAAGATTTCAAATGCCATTTCGCCCTCCATCTCATCACACCTCATCATGGCCAAGATCAATGCGGGATCGGACTTAGTCAACATTTTGATGGAGTCCTCATCTTTGGGCATAAACACTAACATGTTCTTCTCCAGCTTGGATACACCCAAAGAACTCCGTAACTCTAAGGGATCATGACTTATATACGGAGTACTGGAAGGAATGCCTCCACCCAAAGCTAACCCGTAACTCCGGATCCGATTATCGTATTTAACCTCTTCCTTACACACTCTTTGTACATCAATGGATAGTCTTCTCAAACAGTGTACATCGTTCATGAGAAAGTACCGTACTATGGCCTGAGCATAGTTAAGTTTATTGCCCAAAGTAAGTTCGGGGTTTCTGACAAAGAATGAGTTTTTGGCCGGGTACAAAACTCTCTCTTGGATTCTTCCAAGGACTGCTGGGAATTCGGTGATCAAGTTAGGGTTACTGGCCAAAAATGGTCGGAGATTAAAATGGTATAATATGGAATATGTGAATAATTGACGGCCAAATTGGTTGGTGAAATGATTCAAGTATCGAGTGTCTAGTTTCTTAAGAGCTTCGAAAAATGGTGATTCTCTGTTTTTGCTACTTGGATGGGATTCTGCATCTTCCAAGATATGAAGGACGTTTTCCATACTTTTGATGGAAAATGCTTCGATTGTTCCAAATGTCTTGGAAAGATCGATAGGTGCATCGAAGGCTGCATCTCCAGATGATCCTGGTGCCTTCTTGGAGTAGTGCCGTATATGTCGTATACTCCTTATAGCCCTAAGCATGGTAAATGTGATGAAGTAAGTGTATTAAGTAGATGTTTGAATCACCCAATTCCGATGTAGTGGTATTTGTATACAGGAATTAAGAGTGAGACATAGATCTCACAATAGATCAACACCTAGTGAGTACCATAGAAAGAAGGTTTCGATATCCAAAAGCAAAGAGCGAGCGTAATCGGTATGGAATATTACAATTGTTTGAATAAAATTATTAATTACAATTTTTCTTTGTATTTTGATGGGTTGACGGACCGTTATATGAGTATTTAATACCCCAGAGAAGAACACAAATATGTAGAGTACTATACAAAAGGCGATACAGGTAGAAAATAGTTGCAGTTATCATATAGATTTTTACATTCACTGACATTCCTGAAGTATATTTTCATGATCAGCTTTTTACCCTTTTTGATAAAGTTACATACTTAGTTGTGCACCATGCTTTGGCTGCGAAAAGTGCCTTCTATAGCGAATTTCTACATTAGAAAAGTATTAATGCTCTATTACTAAAGTCTTGTCTATATATGTTTTAATAATAATACAATACTGGGACCACTTAATTGATCTACCAATCATTTTGTTTTTTTGTTTGCAAATTCTAAGTCCTTTCCACTGTAGTAATGTCCAGCAAATTCCTTGATCCACCTTTCATCTATAATCATACAGTTTCTCATAAACTCTTTACTTGTCAATACCAATTCATGGTACAAGACCACTTTTGGTGGAGGCTTCAAAGAATAGAGTGAAGAGGATGGGTGAATAAATACTGCCTGGTTTTGTTTGAGTCTTCTGAAAGAGTCACCCATCTTGGAGAGTCTGGCGATGTTTGGAAAGAATCCTGAAATAATCGACTTTTGAACCATCATAGATTTGTTTTCTGTAGCTTCAGTACCTGGTTCAATTCCCACTTTCTTGCACAATCTTTCTAATTGTTCTCTGATGTTTCTTACTCTCTTCAATGTCTTGTACTGAACAAAATTATCCTGACACCAAGCATTAGAATAACCAGTATCAACCCAGTCATTCCAAATTTTAAGTAAGGTCAAATGGTCACCTTGTTCTTCATTGAACTTTTCGTGAGCTTTGTCAGCTTGTTCTCTTTTGTCCTTTGGTCTATAGTATAATGTGCTGGACTCTCCCAACATCGACATTATTGATAAGATGTATTCAAAAACACCGTACTTGGAACTCTGTAATAATGCCTTTGTGAACATAGGGTCAATCGGAAATTCGGCCATCTTTCTACCAACACTGGTTAATTCACCTCTGGAGTTTAATGCACCTAATGAATATAACAATTCAAGTGATTTGATTATAGATTCAGAGCTAGGTGGATCCATGAAATCGAAATTGATTAAATCATTGATACCCAATGATAACAATAAAAGTACAACAGATGTAAGCTTCACACGAAGAATTTCTGGAACAGGATTCAACTCCAATTCATTATAGAAGGACCATTTGGTGTACAACCTGAAACATTTACCAGGACCAATTCTACCAGCTCTACCAGCTCTTTGATCTGCAGAAGCTCTGGAACATGGTACAACAACTAAACTTTCCATACCCGTACTGGAATTGAATACATTCTGTTTAACGTAACCTGGATCAATCACATATGCAATTCCGTCAATGGTAATAGAAGTTTCAGCAATATTGGTAGCCAAAACCACCTTTCTGGAGTTGGCTGGAGTTGGCTCAAAGATCTTGGCCTGTTGTTCATTAGGAAGATTGGCATAAATTGAGCATACCAAAAGTGGTTTTATTTGAGATCCAAGTTTTTGAACTGATTCATTAAGTGACTCTTCCATACTTTCAATCTCTTCTTGACCTGTCAAGAAGACCAAAATATCTCCTGGTAAATCCTGGGTCAAATGGATCTGGAAAATGGTAGTAATTGCAGCCTGAATATAATTTGCTTCTGGATCTTTGGTGTAGTGGATTTCAACTGGGAACCTTCTTCCTGGAATATTCAAAATAGGAGCATTATCAAAGAACTCTGAAAACTTGGTGGCATTAATAGTGGCAGATGCAACGATTAATCTCAAGTCCTTTCTTGCTTGACAGATATCTTTTAATAAACTTAATAAGATTTCAGTGGATAAGGTTCTTTCGTGAGCTTCATCGATCATTAAAGCACCATAGTTGGAAAGTTCAGGATCATTTAAAAATTCTCTTAAAAGCATACCATCAGTAAGATACTTGATTTTTGTAGCTTCACTGGATTTGTCTTCAAATCTAATAGTATAACCAACTTCTTCACCCAATTTAGCACCATACTCTTCGGCAACTCTTGCAGCCACAGAAGTTGCAGCCACTCTACGAGGTTGGGTACATCCAATTATTAATTTCTTGCCATCTTTACCCTTGGAATAACCTGCTTCGTCGAGGTATTGTGGCAATTGGGTGGTCTTACCTGAACCAGTTTCACCCACCACGATCAAGACCTGGTTTTCATCAACAGTCTTCAAGAATTCTTCCTTATATTTGAACACAGGGAGCGATTGACGCACTTCTAAAATGCTCATTCTTTTGTTCTCCTTCTCTTCTTTATCCTCTAATTCAGTATCCTCATTTCCTTTAATTACTTCATCTTGATCAAAACTCACAAATTGCGATTCATCAAATACAAACTCGTATTGATCTTGATTTGGCAAATTAATCTTGTCTGTATCTAAAGTTGATAACTGCTTGGCTTTGTTCATCTGGTCCAATTCCCATTGGTTCTCATATCTGTTCTTTTTCTTACCATCTTCACCGTCTTCGTATTGGGTACGGGCATGTAGAAGCTCATGTTTTCTCTTCTTGTCCAGAGTAGTATCTTGAAGCTGGAACTGAGGTTGGTCGTCTTGGGCCAAGGTATCGCTGATTACGCGGTGAATGTTCTTTTTCTTGGCCAATTCCTTTGCTTCTTGTGGTGTTAATCGTGGAAGCGACTCCAACTCTTCTATCTCTCGTTGTAACTGCTCAAGCTTGCTCTGTTGACGCTTCTGAAGGTAGTTCTGCCTAGAGGCTACACGGAGATCAGCAGGCGAAATCAGGTCATTGGCACCCTTGGTATCATTCCTATTGTTGCTACCTCCTTTACTCTCTTTTTTCGTTTGATCTTGGGTCTCATTGGCCTCATTTCTTGTGTAGGACTTCAGCTCATCTCGTGTGCCTGTTTCTGTGGGGATGCCATTGGTACTGTTGGTGGTGTTGGTGTTAGATGTATTGGTACTGGGACTGGCGGAACTGTTTTCGTCGCCTTCTTCTTCCCAGTCGACTCTTCTTCTCCTCTGACCGTGGCCTGTCTGAATGCTCATCGCTGAGATGTCTGGGGAAGAGTTTTGGTTGTCACAGTTTTCGATTTGTGCGATTTGGGGCAACATTTTGGATTTGATGCTCATCAAATTTTTTAGATATCAACTACCATATCCACCATCATCACCAGATCTTAAATCTTCAAAACCCACCACTCCCTTTTTTTTCCTCCTTTCGTCCAAAACATACCAAACCCAAACCATCACCTAAATAACTCACCCTACAACAATGACTAGAGATCAAGGTTCATCCAAGTCATCCCGTATCGCCCCTAACCAGAACGATTCTTCATTCTTTGAATCTAATGAGAATGTTGCCGCCAAACCTATTGATTCCAAACCATCCTATATTCCTCCATGGACTGAACCATATATCATTGGTGTAGCGGGTAACTCGGGTTCAGGTAAGACTTCTGTTTCCCAAAAGATTATTCAAGAATTGAATCAACCATGGACTGTTCTTCTTTCTTTCGATAACTTCTATAATCCTTTAAATGAAGCTGAAAGACAACTTGCATTTGATTGTAAGTTTGATTTCGATACTCCCGAATCTTTCGATATGGAACTTATGTATCAAACCGTCAAATCTTTAAAACAAGGTAAAAAGACCAACATTCCAGTTTATTCATTCAAACTTCATAATAGAACTAGTAAGAAAACAACTATTTATGGTGCCAATGTTATTATTATTGAAGGTATTTATGCTTTACATGATCAAAGATTATTGGATTTAATGGATATTAAATTATATGTGGATACTGATCTTGATGTTTGTTTAGCTCGTCGTTTGACTAGAGATATTTTGCATAGAGGTAGAGACATTGAAGGTGCTATTCGTCAATGGGAAACTTTTGTTAAACCAAATGCTGTTAAGTTCGTTATTCCAACTATGAATAATGCCGATTTGGTTTTACCAAAGGGTTTGGAAAATGACACTGCTATTTCTCTTATGATTCAACATATTCAAAAACAATTAGCATTAAAATCTTCAGCTCATTTGAATTATCTTAAAAAATTGGGTGTTGATACTTCTTTCAATGTTGATAACATTTCAAACTTGAAAATCATGCCAGTCACCAACCAAACTAGAGGTATTCACTCTATTTTATTCAATCAAAAGACTGAAAGATCTGATTTTATCTTCTACTTTGATAGAATGAGTAGACTTATTATTGAAAAGGCTATTGAATTCACCACTAAATTCGAACCAATTGAAGTTACTACTCAAGCTAACTACCAATTTAAGGGCTTAAACATTACTGATGAAATGATTGCTATTAATATCATTAGATCTGGTGATTGTTTCATGAACAGTATCAAGAAAACTTTCCCAGAAATTTTGATTGGTAAATTATTAATTCAAAGTGATTCCTTAACTGGTGAACCACAATTGCATTTTGAATCTTTACCATCTACATTAACTGAATCTGATAAGAAGATTTTATTATTTGATTCTCAAATCATTAGTGGAGCTGCTTCTATTATGGCTATTCAAGTTTTATTGGATCATGGAGTTAAGGAAGAAAATATTATTTTATGTTCTTATCTTTCTACTGAAATTGGTTTAAGAAGAGTTAAACAAGTTTTCCCATCTGTCAGCATTGTTCTTGGTAAGTTGAGTTCTATGGAAAATTCAAAGGAAACTTGGTACAACAAGGAAGGATTTTTGGATAGTCACTGGGTCTTTAGAAACAGATTCATCGATAGTCTTTACTTTGGAACTGAATAAATCAGTTTATCTACTTTAAGGTTTGAATGAAAGTTGACTAGAATAAATAATCTACGTTGAGCTGGCCCCTGTTACGTAAGTTACTTAGTTGATCTGGTCAAATCAATACCCAATTAGCTTTCATATCTTACTAGGCTATTGATGTTTTACCTTTGTTTCTCTAAAATGAAATTTTAAAAAATAAAAATACTACCAGTGATTTTGCCTTAAGGCAACCTACTGGTTACAAATTGCATAAATCTGATTATTTGATAAAAATAAATATACAGTAACTATTAACATGTAAATCAACCTTTAGCGAATGGTGATGTATAAATAATGATTTCGCAATAGTTGTTTCTTCCAATGGCTGCGAAATAATGAGGAATTGATGCAAACAAAAAAAGGAGCGTCATATGATGTTCTTCATTAACAGTAATGATACCTCTCTACTGGATATACCAGCGAGTGGGTTGGTTTGGATTTTTATTATATCCGTTTGCTAAGACATGCAGGTTATTTCGTAATGTTCATAAATAATTTGTAGGATGGGGAGGGTATATAATGATATTATTGGTGGTTGCGAAGTCTGAAGTGACCTGTCACAAGTGTCATTTTGCTGAGCACCACAACGTGTTTGAACACTTTATTGCCAAGAGCTCTAGATCACTCTTGGATTTTCAAACTTTAAGGCCACGCTTTTTCTTCTTTGGTGCCTTTTGCAATCGTTATCCGATTTGTGCTTCCCCTCATAATGATTAAACTGTTCTGGATGGTGATCCAACAAGCACTGAGTGGATTTGGCCATAGAGCCAACTGTTTTGGATCTAGACTTCAAAATGTTGATTTCTTCATCTAGATTGTTTAAATCACATAAAGAGACTCTCCTTCTAGGGTAAGCCGGAAATGAGTTAGCCGGGTCATCCGAGTTTTTGGGTAAGTCTGGATCGCTTTTACACTTATTGGTTTGAGAATCATATACTAAAAATGCATTTATAGGGTCATGTTGGTTACCACAAGACTCCAATGCTAATGAGCACCTTCTGTTATTAGACATGGTATTATTGAATAATAAATTTTGTTGGAAAGTCCAAACTACTGCCCCTTTATAGTGAAAAGTTTTAAAAGCAATTGTTATCAGATCTGTGGAGAAGAGTTTGCATAATCATGCGCAAGATCTCCTGATGTGTGGGGGTAGAAAGACTGGCCCTTTCAGGAACGACCCAAAAAAGAAAATAGACTTCAGCCCACTACCACACAAAAACCACACCATTAGTTTCCACATCATTAACGGTGTTAAGTACATGTGCATAATTGCCTAGATGGTGTGTCGGTGTGACTTAAGTGGCACCACCTGTCAGTATCTGTCATAATTTTTAGGTGTGCCTTAGATTTGACTGGTAGAACGCGCAATTTTGGGTTTAGTATGGGGAAAACCTCTCAGTAGAACTGAAATTTAGTACAAAAGGTGTTAAGCATATTTAACTGTAAGAGGAAAAATTGTAATCCGGAACTCCTGGAAAGGACAGAACACAATTGCACTTTGGTATGACATGATTGGTCTATTGCCCCCAGGGTCTACATGGGAGAATGTGTTGTACAATGCTGCTGTATGTGATGGAAAGTCACACTAGTTGAAAGCAACAATACAACGGTTAACCAGATTGCGAACTTTGCGGTTCGGACTTCCATCAATATACGGAACTCAATGTCGGTTAAGGGTTAGTAGTATAAGGACAAGGGAGGGGGGAATCAATAATTCCAAGCCACAAATATAAGCTTCTCTGGCTAATGAACATTGTGGCTAATGGTTCTTGATGTCAATTGTGTTATCTCTGTTGCAAGATCTGCAAGTCGAGAGAAATACGATTTTGCAATTGGATTGCAAATCAAAGAGACAGTTAACGGTATCCCAATTGAAGGGATACGAAAGCAATTGAGTAGATGTGTTGAAGGGATGTTCAATTGACCCTCTTCGTGTGGTAGAACATTCCAGTTGGTTCGTGGCTCAGCTCGTTATGATTTCATCAGACCAAGCAAGTGTACGGCTGGGGCGATGACATGGTCACAAGACAGCAAGAAATAAGGTTTGGCGATAGTTAATGGTTAGAAATGTTTGGTAACTAACGTCATAATATGTAAGAAGGAGACTTGTTAACGTCATAGCCTGGCAGTTTGACACACGGGTTGGCCCGTTGAAATGGCGACAACTTACTATGATTTAGTACTTAGAAGACACATAACGCTTGCACAGTACACTGATTCTGGAATAGTTTCAAGGAAAGCTAATGTATACATCACATATTATGGTTTAGCACTTAGTACAGCACATCAAAAGGAATCAATAATAATCAAGCATAATTAAATTTTACGAGATAGCAATAAAATGGTTGCGGTTGCAAGTTGCAAAATCGATGATAATTGAGTTGGTACCTGCGAAATTCTAGGCAAGGCTGTAATGAGGTATTAAACGGCAGGATATTAAGATGTGTACCAGTAGGGTATGTTGGAACGCAATTGAGGTTGGTGGCTGGGTTGAATTGCTTGATGTGATTCCAATGGTAATGGATGATGCATTCGTGATAATAGTGTAGTTGCAAAAAAAGAAAAGACCAATGGTGATAATGATGACTTCAATTAGAATAGTAAAGAGAACTGGTATGAATGGTGTAAATCATGGCTTGCTTGATGGGTTCCAGCTGTTCTTGGTTGATGAAGTGGTAGAAAAGCCAAGTTTGCTGGATTTTAATATTTTACTAGTTTCTGCAAAAAATCTAAAAAACAGTAAAAATTAAGGATTTGTATTAACTAACTACCAGTATAATTTTTAAGGATACCAATTTAACGAAATTTGTCATCGATAACAGTAAAACTCCGTTCTTTAATGCAAAATATAAATGACTACTTATTTGGACTCACTTTAAAGCTGACTCGCTCCTTCTAAAGTGAGGTATTGTTAGAATTGGTGAAATGTGGGGAAGTCAGAAATTGGACCCTAAAAGAGTCAATTTCAAGTCTAGCGACCAAATCGACCATATAGATCAAATCTACCAAAAAGTGATAGCTCCAATGATCTTGCTAGCTAGTCCTTCAAACAGCTACTACGATCATCACCCTAATCCTGGGCTTCACGGCGTATTTTAACAATTGTGTGAAATTTTTGCAATTTTATGTGCGAGACATGCACCCCGGAAATCAGACACACCAAAAATTTCCATGGCAGATTACACAGTAGTAGAAACAAGAGACATGTAGAAAGGGTCCATACAATCGGATTCAGCCGTTGGGATTCTATGGAATTACAATTACAGAGTCAAAGGGTGCTCTGAGATCTCCGGATTATAGTTTAGAGAACGCTCATAATTTTTAAACTTATTCCCCCTCCCCCACCAGACCTTATCAGTAAAAATTAGAGTCAACTATTTTTTATAGTGCCATAAGGACTATGGTAGAACACCAGGAAATAGGGACATACCTATTGGAAAAATTTTCAGTTGCCAGTAGGACTAGGTAGGACCAGGCTCGGTGCTATTTCTCCGGCGGGCCTGGTTTAAAATTAGCGGTGTAAGATCGCCCTATAATATTAAATACATTTGTAACCACTACAGCGATCCACAAAAAAAAAAAGACCCAATTTTGACTCTCGTTGGGGACTGTGTTCCTAATTAGAAGTGTAAAAACGTCTCGGTATAATTCTTGACTCTTTGACATCTTGACTAATTCGATAGTTCTATTGTTAAAGGTGTCCCGCTGGAGATCTCCGGGTTCCAAAAAAGTACCCGCTAAGCGATGCACTCCTTTCCTTCGAGCCAAAGGTTTCGCTTACGCCGTTTGTTATTACCCTACTCTAAGCCGTATAAGGTGTTTTAATTTAAGTCTCTCGTGCGGGTATATAGCCCCGGAGCTTATCTCGCGCGGGGGTTATCCCCCGAGTATAATGAGTCTCCCCCGACTTTTTTTCTCCACAATTCGGAACACCATTTATTCACACCATTGTGCCCCATCATCTATTTCTTTCAAGAAGTCAAAAAAGTCAAACCATTTTTTTTTTTTAAGGTTGTCTCCACTTACTAACCATTTTTTGACCCTTGATCATTGATCCTTAATCCTTAACCCCTCTTTGTCATGACATCTATAACTACCCTCGGGGGCCGGTTAATCTCGTTAAGAGGTGTAACCACTAGATCAAGAATGTACTCTACTTATTCATCTACTACTACTACAACATCAGTTCCAACAACCACAGCTACAATTAAAGCAAGAAAGTATTCTACTTTCACTCCAGCCCCAAAGATCTCGGCTCATGAGATCAACAAGCATACTGTTGACGCTCAATATGCTGTCAGAGGAAGTATTCCAATTCGTGCTGATGAATTGCAAACCTTGATTGATCATCATCCAACCTCTCATGGTTTACCATTCCATGAAATCATCAATGCTAACATTGGTAACCCTCAACAACTTGAACAAAAACCATTGACTTGGTATAGACAAGTTCTTTCAATTCTTCAATATCCTGAATTGATTGATGATCCAAAGTTCCCAAATGATGTTAAGGAAAGAGCAAAGGTTTTACTTAAGAACATGGGTTCTCTTGGTGCTTATTCTCACTCTCAAGGTATTCCTTATATCAGAAACTCAGTAGCTGAATTTATCTCCAAGAGAGATGGTTACCCATCATCTCCAGAAAATATCTTTTTAACTGGTGGTGCTTCTACTGCTGTTAGTTACTTACTTCAAGTGTTATCCGCAGGTCCAAACTCGGGTTTCCTTATTCCAATTCCTCAATATCCTTTGTACACTGCGACTATTGCTTTAAATAACGCCAAGCCAATTGGTTACTATCTTAACGAAGAAAACCATTGGTCCACTGATCCAAAGCAAATTAGAGAACTTATCAAGACTAACAAGGAACAAGGTGTCGATATCAAGGCTTTGGTCGTTATTAACCCTGGTAACCCAACTGGTTCTATTCTTTCTGAACAAGATATTATTGAACTTATTGATATCGCTGCCGAACACGGTATTGTTCTTATTTCCGATGAAGTTTACCAAGAAAATATCTTCAAGGGTAAATTCCTTTCTATGAAGAAGGTTTTATCTGAATTAAAGGAAGCTGAACCTGAACAATACGAAAACGTCCAACTTGCTTCTCTTCACTCTACTTCTAAGGGTGTTAGTGGTGAATGTGGTCAACGTGGTGGTTACATGGAATTGGTTGGATTTGATCCAGATGTGAAAGCCGTTATTTTCAAATTAGCCAGCATCAATTTATGTTCTGTCGTTTCTGGTCAAGCGTTGATGGAATTGATGATTAACCCACCTCAAGAAGGTGATGAATCCTACGAAGTTTATCACAACGAAACCAAGGGTATCCATGATGAATTGGAAGTCAGAGCCGATGCTTTATACAAGGCTTTCCTTGATATGGAAGATATCTCTTGTAACAAGCCAATGGGTGCTATGTACTTGTTCCCACGTCTTCACTTCGACCCAGAAGAATACCCATTATTATTCATGAAGGCCCGTGACCAAGGTCAAAAGCCTGATGATACTTACTGTGTTGAATTATTAGAACATACTGGTATTTGTTGTGTCCCAGGTAACGGATTCGGTCAAGCTGAAGGTACTTACCATCTTAGAACTACTTTCTTACCTCCAGGTACCGAATGGATTGACAAATGGGCTCAATTCCACAGGGACTATATCAAGAAGTACAAGCACCCTCTTGACAAGCCAAAGATGTAATAAGCTTAATCGATTAAAAGTATCGCTGGTTTTTTTTTTACTATAAGGCTTCAAATGGACCATTAATGGCTGTGAATAATACTTTCCAATAAAACAGCCATATGATGGTCTAAAGCTTCAAGCTACTAGCAGTTTCTCATAAGGTAGATAACTGCAACAAGCATATATTCAACAACCCCTCCACACTGGAACCCTATTTAATAAACGTCTTCAGTCATATAACAACAACTGTAAACCCCGTAGCCATTAAAATGTAGATACTTACAGCTCAATTGAGCTATTCACTCAGTTTCTTTACCTCAATTGGTGCCTATTGAAATGGGTGCAAAAAGTGCAGCCTTTTACCAAACTACATATATCTTCTTACAAACTCTCGTTCATTGTTTTGTCTATAAATCTTTATCATAACATACTTTAAAGGCTACTGGGCGCCTCAAAAGGGTCCATTAGGGGACATTAAATTGGATGTAGCTTGTGATTCCGGAACCATTTTGCAATTCCTTCATCTACAAGGTAATTTTTTCATACTGTTTAACGGTAAACGTTACCTAAAGTGATGGACTTGACGACGGTGTAATCGTCCATACCGTAGACAGAACCTTCTCTACCGAAACCACTTTCCTTAACACCACCGAAAGGCATGGCAGCATCGGTGAAAGCACCAGTGTTAACGGCAACCATACCAGATTCTAAACGTTCAGAGATGTACCAGACGGTGTTCAAGTTTTCAGAGAAGATATAAGAGGCCAAACCGTATGGGGTATCGTTACACCATTCCAAGACTTCGTCTCTAGTGGTGAATTTGGCAATGGCACCCAAAGGACCGAAGGTTTCTTCGTGGATAACCTTGGCTTCACTTGGAACATCAGTAAGGACGGTTGGAGCGTAGTAGTTCTTACCTAATTCTGGCATTCTACCACCTTCAACAAGAACAGTGGCACCTTTAGCAATGGCATCTTTAACGTGGTCTTCGACCTTGGCGACGGCCTTTTCGTTAATAAGACAAGAGTGAGTAACACCTTCATCGAAACCGTTACCGATCTTGAAGTTTCTGACCTTTTCAGCGAAAGCTTGACAGAACTTGTCGTAGATACCAGCTTGGACATAAAGTCTGTTAGCACAAACACAGGTTTGACCTAAAGATCTGAACTTGGAAGCAATGGATTGTTCAACAGCCAAATCAAGGTTGGCATCGTCAAAGACCACAACTGGAGCGTTACCACCTAATTCCATAGATAACTTCTTTAAGGTGGAAGAAGATTCCAGCATCAATAACTTACCAACTGGAGTAGAACCGGTGAAACTAACCTTCTTAATTTCTGGAGATTCACAGAATTTCAATCCGACCATTGGAGTGCTTTCATAAGAAGATAAAACCACATTGAAGGCACCAGGAGGGAAACCAGCTTCCTTGGCCAAGTAAGCAAGAGCCAAAGAGGACAATGGGGTTTGAGCATCTGGTTTCAAGATAGCAGTACAACCAGCAGCCAAAGCTGGAGCAGCCTTACGAGCACCCATAGCAGAAGGGAAGTTGAAAGGACATAATAAACCAACAACACCGACTGGTTGCTTGTAGGTAATAACCTTGTTGTTGTAGTTACTTGGTTGAATGGTGTGACCGTATAATCTCTTAGCTTCTTCAGCGAACCATTCGAAGTAAGAAGCAGAGTACTTGATTTCACCTTGAGCTTCAGCAAATGGCTTACCGTTTTCCCAAGTTAAGATAGTGGCCAAATCGTCTAAGTTTTCTATCATAAGATCGTATAAGTTTCTTAACCATCTAGCTCTGTCGTAAGGGTTGGTGTATTTGAATTTGTTGAAGGCTTCGTAAGTAGCTTGAATTGCTTCATCGATTTCTTCAGGTGTTTGATCTGGCATAGTATGGATCAATTCACCAGTTGCTGGGTCATAAACATCGAAGGTTTTGGTGGATTTGGACTCAATCCATTCACCATTGATGAAAGGCTTGGTGTTGAACAATTTAGGGTTCTTTAAAGTAGGAGCCATCTTAGAAATAGTTGTGATACTTGGGGATTAGTTGGAAAACTATGGGGAATCGATGGGCTTTATAGCGTACTAGCGGGGATGCCAAATGCGGAAACCGCGGAACGCAACCCAAGTGTGAGGATTTCTCAACGGTTTGTCAGCCTTTTTAGGGGAAAAACCTTTAGTATGGAGGACATAGAGATCAGAATGAGGATTTAGGTCGGTTAAATCCTTTGATGGTGGTTAATTATGGATAGGTTGAGAAATTATGGGTGGTTTTTTTTCTTGGGGGGTTTATCGTTCCTTTTCAGCCTATTCTTGCCCTGTTTGGGGGAAAGCACGGAACGTGGTGGCAGCAGCTCGTAGTTGAGCCATGCGCTTGACGTGCTGCAATGGAACAAGCGGATCAGAAGAAGATCAAAACGGAAAAAGAGGAACATCCGGCTTCTGTTTAGAGATATTGTGTTATTGTTGGGTACATGGCCGTGCTGAATTGGGAGATGGTATGCAGAGCTAGCCTGGGAGATTGGAACATGTTGTCCTGCTATGGTAATTTGCAACCCACCATATGTACAGCATCAACATGTATGTGCGAGCTGAAAAATTGGCCAGGGCCCATAACGAAACACAGATGAGTTTTTTGTTTGTGTAAGCCGATACAGCTAGCGGGTCGGTACAAGAAGGGCTTACAGGACTGGAATACGTAGGGGCAGTACAGCACATAGACGTACTAACATGTAGGTGTTGTCTTGGTAATTTACTTGTTTTGGTTGCTATGCTAATTTGATGTAAAGCGCAAATGCTACACCAAGTAGCTCTATAGTAGGATATGACTGATAAGCCCACCAAAGAAGCCCAAGAACTAGGCTACGCTTCAACAAGCGTAAATTCGATAGTTTTGCACGGGTATGAGTGGGCACAATCTTCAATGTAGCTCTTTCACTTATCTTAAGCGTAATCAACCCAGTCCTCACAATTTTTTGGCTGCGAAATTCTGCTTAGTTTCCCACCTGTTCTGCTTCCAAACACTACAAAACCACAGAAATTCCCATGATTAGCACAGTATCCATGATTTTACAAAACTTATTATGTGGGGTGGTGGTAGCTACCACTGCCACAGCATCAGTTATTCCCTTTAGCCACGAAAACTCCACCATCATAGCCACTCTGAACAAGTACCAAGCACACAAATTCTCTTCTATGGAGCAACTAACAAAGTCCTCATTTTGGAAACAGGTGAAGAAGAAGAAAGACCCAGAAATGGCCAAAAATACAGTGGTCTTAATAGATGATTCAAAGTCAGTGCTTTTCTTTGGTGATTCTGAAGTGTTGGAGACAAAACCATCAAGGTGGCGGAGCCGAGAAGTGGAAATGGTAGAGGTCCAGTTAGGGGATGATGAAGATGTGGATGTTAATGATACCCCAGTCAGCCATTGTATATCATCTGAGTTCTCATCCAGCGGAGGGAGTTATACTCACATGTATAAATGGTCACAAACTGGTACACTTTCAGTGACCTCGACCGCTCAACCTTCATTCATGTACTTTGCTCTTCAGCTTTCTGCAGGTATGACAGACGCTTCAGGGACTATTGATAAGTCAGGTAGCGTAACTTGTCCCCTTGTTCCCGGCCAAAAGGTTCAAGTGTTTGCATCATTCAAATATAAAATCTATCCGAGGGCTAGAAAAAGAAGGCTTTTATTTGGGACCTCGCTAAAAATCCATAAAGATGCTTGGAGAAATATGCAGACAAGAAGTGATAACAAGTTAACTCCAGTATATTTACTGGCAGATGATGTACTTAATTATTATTGTACAGATAAACCAGAGAAATTAAGATGTGACATTGAACTCGATGATACTCAAGAAGATGCTATGAAAGCTCCCACCTCAGAGATGTATAAATATGAAATCAAGATAAACGAGAAAATTTAAGAGATTGTGATATTTTCTTGATTACGAATTATAAATTTTGCCCTTCTGCTTTACTACCTCTTTTTGCCTTTTTGCCTACGTAATTTAGTGTGAATGCATAGCTTTAAAAGTTTATTTGAATTTCATGTAATTGTTTTTTTTGTAACTGGTGGGAAACTAATAACGATCTTACAAATGATTATGATGATTATAGGTACATTTACGCCACGATGACAAATAGAATGCGAGTAATTAATTGCTTAGCTATGTGGTTAAGTGTAAAGTCCTGTATCTTCTTAACTATTGAAATAATTTTTAAAAGGGTCCCGGACTTTAGTTGGGTGACCCGTCCCGGCGATTATAGGACTTTTTTTCCATCAATAATTCATTACACATCGCTTTTATATAGGACTCGTTTGATAGAGATAATGACCATCGGAGCAAAGGATGGTCTTACACCCCACAAATCACTATCTAGACAATAAACAATTGCGGAGAAGTGCCTGGCCATAGTTAACCCATCAGTTGAAGGTCTACAGAAAACAGGAAAAACTTTGAGATGCTCTGGAAATGTGTAACTCTAGCAACCCCCTAATTAAATTTTGCGATTAATAATGCTTATGCTATTGAGAAGGGCAAATCCACGTGATTTGCAGTAACATAGAGCGGAATGGGCTTATTAAGCAAGTCATTCGCCGCACTCAAATTGATGCGAATTGGGACGTTTTTCTTACTTTTGGTCGTACCCGGGACACTGCGGGCTTAAGGCGTGAAGCGGAGCTTAATATGCCGGCCAAGCTTTTGTTATAGGTGACTAACTTATACGACGTAACGGCTACAGCATTGCATTATGCATGAGAGACTCACCACTACTAGTACTACTAATATATATACATGTCAAATCTTCCCTTAATTTTTTTTTTATTTGTATAATTTAAATTATATAAGTGGCAAGATGTTAATGGTAGATACTTGGGCAAGGTTGTTGCCATTCGGATATATTCGTGATAAGATGAGTAGTCGAAAAAGACTTAAGAATGAACCTACCAGAACCAAATCCTTACCTCGCTCAATGGGTAGAAAGAGGCGTCAAAGTAGCCCTACCCGTCCTTCAAGAGATTTATTTACAGAAGAAGACCAAATCAAGAAACCACTTCAAAGATCAGCTACATTCCCTGCTAATAAGAAAGAAGTCAGCTCAAGTCATGCCTTGACAGGTTATGGTAACTATTCTGTTTCCTCATCACCTGTTTTATCACCAGTTCTTTCAAATCCTATAATCTATGTTGAGGAACCATCGGAACCTCCAAAGGTGGGAACTGGCCATCCAATTTCTCATCCAGAATCTTGCATGCATACGAGCGACATTACAGTTGAGCTCTCTTTGAAACTTATCAGTACTAATCTGTCTGTATACTCATCATGGGATTTCCCAGAAGATGTTAAGAAGGTTAGATTTGTATAAAACCCATATATTTATTAATGACTTACGACTAAATGAACGATAAAACTATAAACAAAAAAATCATTTGAAGACCCTTGGTTTAGTGAGAAATCCACCTGTTTAGCTATAATTTCAATTAGCTGGAACCGGAGCACTTCGGTATATCCTGTAATGGAATATGTTCGGAAGCATCTAACGGGGAATTATGTACCATATTTTTATGCACCAGAAAAATAGGCTTTTACAGAAAAAACATCAACATTAGAAAACAACCGCTGAGCTTGCGGGGCTTTCTATGGCTAGAAAGAGAAGAGTTACAATTACTGTAGTTACTGTGGAAAGGCAGCCAATTTCATAAAACCCATTGGTTCAATTCCATTGGAATTATTTCAATTTTCAAGGTTGAATCTAATGATTAGTATCGCTAATTTGCATTTTTGTTTGTTCGCATCGTACCCATCCCTCTTGGCGGTAGGTGCATATATTGTAAGGATTTCGGCCGAGTTTTTTTAAGGTACATAAAAATCTTACATCAAGGGACCGACGACCGGCGCTATTACAAATTATAAGTTTAAACTAGATCTATTATACGAGAGATGAATCTAGTCATCAGATGATTCACCACACAATGGAATCCGCTTAGTCCCGTTACAATTACTATGAGTAGGTAAAAACCTTACTACCGCCGTCTATCGCCGCGCGTCGCACTATTAAATAAACGGCAGGCAAAAAAAAAGTACACGGAAAGACCGTACAACCCGACCCGTAGCCCGAAAAAAATGCAAAATTTAACTAAATATGAACCAAATGCCGATACCTCGTTTATGCAACACCTGGTGACTCTCTTCATTAATTAAAAAGTATTGTTAATTTAATAAGCAATGTAGATTCTGGCCCCCTGCTCCTTTGAGACCGTGTTCTTTACTGTAGACCAGACTACCCAGAATTTTTCGTATCAGAATGTTGCTCTTGATCAGCAGATAAATCCCATACTGAGGATATGTGCGAGAAGTGGTATGGACTGATTAAAAGCTCAGATTCTCATAACAACCGCTAGTAGTACCACCACCGCCACCACAATTACCCCCACATAAACAAACCGAATATTTTCCGACCCCTAGTACAGCAATTAGACAAGGGATTTGCGGTATGAATGTGATCACATTCTTATTGATGCAATTTTTGAGAGTCGGTGTTCGGTCAATCGGTCAATCGGTCAATCGGTCAATGGTCTGATTCACGGTTGACACAATTTATCGAGATCGAGCAAATAGCCAGTTTTTTTGACTTTTTTCTAGTGTTTTTTTAAACACGATCTTTATTCAATAGTAAAGACTAGGGAAATCTTCAAAGGATTAAAATTGTTTAGATACGGTTGACGATGATCTTTTGAGCCTTACAATTATTAGAGCATGGTGAATATTCTTAGGTCCAAGATTTGGTTTAAAAACACTTAAAGCCGAGCATTGAAGCAAGGGTTCTTCTACTATGTTGACGTTTACCGTTACTTTAGTCTGATATATTCCTTGGCTCAAGTAGCTGGGTATTTTAAATAAATTTACAGAAGAGTGTATTAGAAGTATAGAAGTACAGAGAATCTTGAGGAAGAGAAGGAAGAAATTGGGGCTCAGTTGAATAATTATCGAATCAGAGTTCGTGTTAAATGGACTGGTTCTTAGTTTTGGAATAATCCTTTAAACGAGACTAATTAAATAGCTTGGTATGATGCTATACAGATGGGTGCAAAATAGGTAGGAGAACAAGAACAAGAACGGAACCAATACAAGCCCAGGCAAAAACCAAAGCCAAAGACCCAGAGCCAAAGACCCAGAGCCAAAGACCCAAAGAATTCAAAGTTCACATTTGGAGGAATTCTAAGTGAATGATGAAAATCTCTTCCAGAGAAGCTAGAGATTTTGATGTGGTTCGATAAACTGAGATCTACCACGTTCAAGTAGCAACTACTATACGATCGTTCTTGAGACATACCTATTCTTATGAGTCTGGGAATATCACTAATACAAAGATTTGATAGAAGAACAGGAAAATGCTCTTATCAAAGACCATATTATTCCAGAATATGCTTATCTGGACTATGCCTCAGATTTGACAGAATGGGCTCAAAGGCGCATCTGATGGTTATAATATTATGAACTAAATTATTTTAGTCCTGATTTTATTTGTTGCAGCTTTTGTGGAAGAATACAAAACCAACCAAACGGCTATAACAAACCCAGCGAGACTAAGATTTGGACCAAACCTGATCCAGAGACCTCAAATTCACTACTCATGCGCTTTATTCACTTATATGTACCAAAATGCAAATTGGTCCATGGTCTAACTCCTACATCAATTGGATTCATCTGTTCATTGAACAGTATTACAGTAGCTGCAAAAAAAAAGGGCCAAACCAGTGTCAAAGTTCAAAACTAAACTTTGAAACCAGTTGACTAGTCAGATCCATAAATCGTCGCGCCAACCGTTTTCTTGGTCCTCTCACCAAAGATATTGTAAGCTATTGTTTTCTTGGTCTTCTCGATGACTCGTGTCTCATCTCCCACGACAAGGCAATCTGCAGTACAGATGGAATTTCATATCACACTACACAAGAATTTTCACAGTAAGGCTTTTTGGCTTTTTCTCCCTAAAAGTGCGATTTCTATTTTAGTCTAGTGATCATCAAGGATCTGAGACCACAACAAAAGTCATTACTGGACCCGATCTCTCCCAACCATCTATACGATGATCCCCCCATAAAACACTAAACACTAAACACTGAAACCCATTTAATTGAGTTTATTTAGTCATTACGTAAACCAAAAAAAGAAAAGAAACCAAAAATCACTTGGAAACGAACTTTATAGTATCTTTCATTCTTGTTTCTTTCTTTCTTGTCCTTGTAAAAAGGTTGTGAGTTGTGAGAAGTGTTTGCTCGCGTTCCCCCTTGCGACATCAGGGCACGACACGTCACTCAGCCACAAACACCAAAAATATCGACACAAATAGATGGGGTCGTGCGCACGTTCCCAAACCTTCTACCGATCAAAACTTTAAGCAACTTAATACTTACTGATTCTGTACAACTGTATACTTTTTCCAGATCAACCCTTCTTTATATACGATCACCAGTTACCAGTTTTCGTCCTCAACATCCTCCTTCCATATAGAAGATCTACTTGTTCCACCTCACCGCGGCAAGTGACTATTATCTTCAACCCAAGGACCAACTTTTTTTTCCCCCCTGTTATTCAAACAACAACAAGTTTTTTAAAAAAAGCTCACACTCAACTACACACACTTTCCGTGTCATCGAAAAGGGTTTATACATATATTTTTTTTTAAAGAATTCATTTCCATCGCATAAACCAATCAACCAACCAAACACGCAATCATCCAAACATCCAACTATCCATCCTTCCAGACATAGCATAGCATAAAATCAAAGACTTTTTTTGTATTCTTTAATTTTAACTTTTATTCATAATTCAACACTTCAAAATTTATTTAAAAACAAGTGAATCATGCAATTTCTGGCCTTCTATATAATCTTCATTGCCCTCTTACAAAGAGTATTGGCTGACGTTGATATCAAAAGTCCTAAAGATGGACAAACTATATCTGCCTCTGGAGGTAGTGCGGACGTGGATATCGAATGGAAAGATGATTCCGATGATAAAGATGCTTCCGATTCTCTTTCTAAAGTATCTGGTTATACCATCATGCTTTGTACAGGTCCTAACGATGGTATTGAATGTTTCGATAGTATCGTCACCAACAAGAAATTCGATGATAACAAATATACTGCTTCCATTAAAACTAGTGATGCTCCAAATGGTTACTTCTATTTCCAAATCTATACCAAATTCTCCTCTGGTTTCACCATTCATTATACTCCTAGATTCAAATTGACTGGTATGTCTGGTCCAAAATCTGGTACCATTACCATTCAAGGTGCACCAAAGGTTACTCTTTTGGAAGTAGATGCAACTGGTGCTCCACCTGACCCAATGTTAAGTGCTAATGGTGATACCTCCATTAACTCCAAGTCTTTCTCCATCACATACACTTTACAAACTGGTAAAACCAGATTTGCTCCTATGCAAACCCAACCTGGTTCTAAAGTTACTGCCACTACTTGGGAAAGATTATTCCCAACCAGTTCTGTGAGTTACTACTCTTCCCTTGCCAAGACTCCTAATGTTCGTACCACTATCACTCCGGGCTGGTCCTACACTCCAAAGTCTGCGGTCAATGAAGCCACTGCTGCTCCATACCCAACCTACTACTACCCAGCCAGTGAAAGAGTTACCAAGGCTTCATTAAGTACTGCTGCCAAGAAGAGAAGATGGTTAGATTAAACTCCTCCCCATTAACAAATGTTTTCACCACTATAAAAAAGATAAAACTCCATTATCTTTATCTGCGTTAATCATTAAACTGGAATAATATTATTCTGGCCTGATAAGACCCTTTTTCCTCCTTACCAAGCTTATTAACTCCAGTTTTCCAGCTTTTATTATTCAGATCGTTTTAGCTTTTATGTAATATAGATTATTGTTTAAATCACAGTGTAGTGAACTCCAGCTTAAGCTGGTCAATATAAAATTGGCCTCACCATAAAGCTTAGCTTAGTAAGACTCTTGTCAATTACCAACTCATCTTCATTGAAGGACTTGATAAGCAATTTGACTGGTTCTTATCTCAACTAATTGTTAAGAAAATGCAGGCTATATATATGTATACGGCACCACTATCTGCAGTACACAGTGTGACCTCTATGAAACTCAACTGAATAGAATCTAAAACATCTGCAACACTAAGAAAGTAAAGATATTTGGTATCAGAAGAACATGTGCATGAAACCACCTAAGAGTATCTTAAAGAACAACCAGATTCCGGCACCCAATCCATCCGTTCCGGTCCGCGACGATGTAAATGGAATAGACTATGATAAACTCGAAAAAGGATATTACAAGGACAATAACGATATAAAAGAGAAATGTATTGAAATAGATAGTGACAGTGAAGAAGAGCCATTGGTGGTCAAGAGAAACAGAAAAAATGGTTTGTACAAAGCATTGGTGATATTTATAACTTCATATGTAATTGTGGGACTTTATAGGTGTTACGGCAGATGAATGGATAATCACTGGCCAAAACAGATATCACGAGACGAATCGAAAAAAAAAGGAACTAAACGGATCTCAATGTGACTTCTGGATAGGATTCACGGCTAGAGGATTCGTTGACTGGAGATATAGAAGAACCAAATCATTAGCACATTAGTATGGCTTCGAGATAAGTTCCCTACCGAGCCAAAATAGAGCATTGGACAAGTAATGAATGTTTATCCAAGAAGTTTTCGCTATGCCAACTACCAGGAAACAGGAATTGTAAATATTTAATATAGAAGGAATTACCTCAAGTGTCATCACATAAGTTAATAGACATCGTCCGGACGATTAGAGTCTACTGTGTTTTAATACTGGACCAAAGAAAATTGTCGGAGGACAACCATTCCTACCACAGAAAAAGTGTATCTAATAAATTATAGCATTTGCGGGCTCAGGTTTAATAATTGTATTTATTTTGTATGTATTTAATATAATAGCTTTATATCTTCAACTTTGATTATACATTTAGTAAACCAAGTAAAAAGACTCAGTTAATCGGTTGGTTTCTAGAGATGATCGAAAATTGAATGTGTCAATTATTTGAGACTCATGAATTATATTTAATACGGTCATTACCTGCTTCCTCGAATTATTCCAAGAATACTTCACCTAAATCCATTGTAACATTTATACTTAATGGTGTAGAATATACTGGGACTCATAGTCCATTCTAGACATTGGTAAGCGTGAATTTTCTAGCCATCAGAAAGGAACTATTAGATCTTGCCAAAGCTAAAGATTAAAAATACAGTAACTTCTTCGTGGTGTACCAATAGTCTTTAGTGCCTAGAGATTGAGTGCCTAGAGATTGTATGTTTTGTATGGTAAGTTAATTACCAGAGTTGTGCCAATCCAAACTCATCTTAGAACAGCTGCTGAATTAGTCTTATCTTCAAGGATAGTAAATATAAACGGAATCCCATACAGTGAAGTAATCCCGATCGTCGGTTCACCAGTAGTCTAATTAGTCATTTTGCGGCAATATTATAGTTAGTATTGCTGCAACTTTGGCCGAGAAGGTCGTATCCACCTTCCTAAATAGGCAATCAGAGCGCAATATTCTTGAGCGGAATTGGCTTGATGAATACCCCATATCAGTTGCAATCAACATAAATAGCCCCACAATTCCTTGTAGGTTGACATCAGAGCAACTGAACTTCTACCAATGAGATTGAAATACTTAGTTCTCACCCAAATAGCGCTTTTTGCTTCGGCATCGGGCTTCCAAATCCCTTTAATGGTCCCAGACTCGTACATTGATACCCTTTATGGACAATTAGTGGAATCTGAAGGTCTGTCCCATCACAAGATGCAATTGCTTCTGAATGGTGAGGTTTCTGCTGCTAATGTTGAAACTTTCGATGTTTATCATCAGAAGTATTTGAATATTCAAAGTCGCTTGAAGTTTCCACCTGATGATGATACCTCTGACATTAACCAGAGCCAGAACATGTTTGGAGGAATTCTTACCTATGCCCATTTTGACTATGCTGCTTGCTTTGACCCTGAGTCATATGAAAATGATTCAATTGATGTTGCAATTGTCGGAGCTCCTTTTGACACTGGGACTTCGTATCGGCCAGGAGCTAGGTTTGGTCCTGAAGCAGTGAGACTGGCTTCAAGAAGACTTGGAGGTAGACCTTTTGAAGGAGACAAGAAAAAGACTTATCCAGTAAATCCTTATGACAAAAGGACTCACAACTATTCAATTGTTGACTGTGGAGATGTTGCCATGACTCCATTTGACAATAGAATAGCTTTGAATCAGCTTTATCGTGGTCAAAGAGCCATTCATAAGCACAGTGGAAAGGTATCCAAAGTTCCTAAAATTATCACAGTTGGTGGTGACCATACGATCACATTAATGGCATTGAGACTGGTTTATGAAGCTTTAGGTGAGCCAGTTCATGTAATCCATTTTGATTCTCATTTGGATACTTGGGACCCTAAGTTGCTTGGAGGTGGAATTACTGATTATATGTCATTGAACCATGGAACGTTTCTTCATTATGCCCACGAGCAAGGTTATACTGTTGCTAAAGGAAACTGGCATGTTGGAATTAGAGCTCCATATATTGATGACGTCTATGATGGAGAGCACGACAGTGATTGTGGGTACTCGATCATTAGGGCTAGTGATATCGATGATATTGGTGTTCTGGGTATTGTTAAGACACTCAAGAAAAGCATTGGTGCAAAGCCAGTATATATTTCTGTGGATATTGATGTTTTAGACCCTGCTTACGCTCCAGGAACAGGTACCATGGAAACAGGAGGATTCAGTACAAGAGAGTTGTTAAGCATCTTACATCAATTAAGAGGTCTTAATTTGGTGGGTGCAGATGTTGTTGAAGTAAGTCCTCCATTTGATACCAACTCAGGAGTAACCAGTTTGGCTGCAACAGCAGTCATAGAGGAGTTCTTAAAGATAATTGTTACAAAGAACGAAACTAGAGTATAAGAGAAGTTTTTGAATCAGTGACGATAAAAGTATTGAACCATATCTTGTTAATTGAAGAGTAGCTTTAATATAGTAGTTATGATGTTATGTATAATGTAAGCAAATTTTGCACAGGTAATTGTAATTAAGTACTGTTTCCTGTAGTCAGAATTAGTACCATTGTGTCCATATTGAAAATCATCAAGTTTATGATTATAGGTGATAATGAATTATTGGGTGCAAAATTATATAGTCTGGTTGCAACGGCGAAATAGAGCACGACTAGAGTCAAGAATGGATAGAGAGGAGAGCTTAGAATACATTAGGAATACATAAGGGCAAAAGAAATATCATTTTATCCACCATGTCGCTATTTCAGCTAGGTAATAGTCTACAATAGTCCCTATTACTAATATGCTTGTGGACTGTCGAGGCATTTAACAATGTATGTGCAAAGTTTTCATGTCTTCGCTGGCTATCCACAGAAGTTTAATTTCTCTTGGCTATCCTATGGTCCAGATCGTCGTTACAAACAGAATTCTATTTACTCAGATCTGATCTATACACTTTCTTGGTTGTTTCAGATGTTGCAAAGGGAACGTCGGCATGGGCTGCGAATCCTAAATATACCAGATCAACCGATTTCATCTGAACAGTATTTCGCAGCTAGGTACACATATCCATCGAGACTATTAGTCCTTAGCATCTGTTCGTACTGATTTCCGGATATTTAGACTTTTTCGCAACTTGGGTCCTCGGTTATACCTCTCTCTACGACTCTACAAGTAGGTTTTCGTCTAATTACACGAGAAGCTAAATCAGCCTTGAAACGAGTTTTGGTCTCATCTTGTCCTCATTCACTGATCTTCCAGACCATTAGTATCAGAGTGTGAACGAACAGTGAAATTAAAACAAAAGAAACGATGTCATCGCCCTGTATTTTTAATTTTTCACATATTACTCCTGTTGTTCGTTCTTGGGCTGCTCATCTCATGGATGCAAATTCTGCGGGCCTGAAACCGTTCTAAAAAAAGAAACGATGCACTGGAACCTAAAAATTAAGGATGAGACATAGAGAGAGAAAAGGTTGGTTTAAGTTGTCTCCTACTAAACTACGAAAAAATCACAGGAACAAACCCTTGTCTTGGAAAACCTGATTACAGTGTAGCAGCCTACGAACCAACAAATAGCTTTTTTTAGATTACTTGTTTCGAATGTTTTGGTTTACTTTGTTTAATGTAAGTAATTTATGGTTCCTCTGGCAACAATCTGGTAGAATGTCGCAGTAAACAAGTTAGTAGTTTGATCTGGCTCGATTCGGAACGGCGGTTTCCGGAGTAAGTAATCGGGCTGT
Organism: Suhomyces anneliseae; assembly: GCA_030568535.1. Lineage (NCBI taxonomy): Eukaryota > Fungi > Ascomycota > Pichiomycetes > Serinales > Debaryomycetaceae > Suhomyces > Suhomyces anneliseae. The sequence goes on along the minus strand of JAJMGB010000005.1, from coordinate 258,527 downwards.
GAGGTTTTGTGAGGTTTTCCTAGGTTTTCATAGGTTTTTGTGAAGTTTTTTGAAATAGTTTGGGAAGTCTGTGAGGTACAAGATTTGAAATCTCTGCAGGAGCGACATTGTTGGTTGTGGGCACCAGGACAAATAAGGGTGAAAAAATGTCAATTAAACCCTAGTTTTTAGTGGTTGACGAGGCATGCAAGGGTAAAAGAAAAGAAGAACAAGAAAAAAGAAAAAATTTCCAATGTGTTCTCTAGCATTTACTTTTGCTAACAACTTGCGCAATCTAAAGACAAAGGGTGTTCTGCAATTTTTTGGTTGTATGGTGGGTAATATCGCAGTGTTTTTTTTTTTTTTTTGCTCTCTCTCTACTTTCGCTACTGCCACAGAACATTCGTCCCTATCAATTCTCTCACTAAAAATCCTGGGTATATCTGGGCATCTATCGTAGTTTTCCTCCCGCACCATGCCCATCGCACTATGATGTATGTTATTTATGTTATTTATGTATGTTGATACTTCTTAAAATGGAACATTCAAGCGTGGCCGCACCAAACTTCTCCTGCTTGCTTCGTCCACATCAGCCTTACCGCCCTGGCCCTGCAGTGACACCTCTTGTTCCAAAATATAATAGTTTGTAATTCCTCCCAAACTTGTTCTTGTTCTTGGTCCCCTTTTTTATTAATTAGTTCACCACTTTCACCACCACCACATCCTTCACCACATTAACCTTTTTACCTCATCCAATCCCATTTTTTGCATTGTTTTTGTTTTGAGGATCTTCATTCAATTTTACTTGAAACTTACACAGCCTGAACTTTTTGGTGATCCCCGCACGTGATTCCTCCCACCAAACAAATAAAAATAGTACCTGAAAACACACTCGATTTAGCAAACACTTTCTCTTCTCTCACTCTCTGCCTTTCCCCCCATCCTTTTTGCAAGAAAAGATGGCCCAACGTGATTTAACGTTTAATGCCCCAAGGGCCCATACTTCAAGTGAAGAAGATACTCCAGCCAGAAATCCATTTTCTGGACCAGGAGAAATCGACGAATCAAGTTTTGAATCTCAGCAACGTTCTAGTGCTACTTCGTCCGAAGAAGATGAAATCAACAGAGAATATGGTCGTCCTTTCCATGCTTATAATGGATATTATTCACAACATGATGGTACTACCTCCAAGCTTCTTTCCAATGATAACTCTTCTAGTGAAGATCCATTAGCTGGAGGAATACCCCCTCCACCCCCAAGAACCACCAAAGGTACTTATGCTGCCATGGGTTATGCCAGTACTCCAACCAATAACATCAACGTTCCTTCGGAATATGACAGATATCCCTCTATGGCAGGCTCTAGAGTGGTGTCCTCCACTTCTTTATCTAATTTAGGAGCTGCAGCAGCCGCTGCTGGACCTGGTGGTGCTGATGCTGCTGCTGCTGCCAAAGCACAACAAAAATCTGATGGTGAATCTTCTTCCATCACTTCAAACCCTTTTTCCAATGGTACTGATTTCAGTCCTTTTGGTGGATACCCAGCATCTTCTTTCCCACTTCATATTGATGAAAAAGAACCAGATGATTATCTTCATAACCCAGATCCAATAGCAGATGCAAACTATGATAAAAATAGATTTATGGCAGATTTGAAAAATATGGATAAAAGATCCATGGGTGGTTTGATTGGTCTTATTGTCCTTCTTATCGCTGCTGTGGTTGTTTTCATCTTATTACCAGTCTTGACTTATTCTGGTGTTACATCTCCTTACAAACCAGAAAGTTATGAAATCTTAACTCAATACCATTATCCTATTGTCAGTTCCATTAGAACCAACTTGGTGGATTCAGATACTCCAAAAGATGCATTATCTACTAAAGCTAAAGATGGTTCTGAATGGGAATTAGTTTTCTCTGATGAATTTAATGTTGAAGGTAGAACTTTCTACGAAGGTGATGATCAATTTTTCACCGCTCCTGATATTCATTATGCTGCTACTCAAGATTTGGAATGGTATGATCCTGATGCTACTACCACTGAAAATGGTACTCTTGTTATGAGAATGGATGCTTACAAAAATCACAATTTATTCTACAGATCTGGTATGGTTCAAAGTTGGAATAAATTCTGTTTCACTGAAGGTAAAATTGAAATTTCTGCAAGATTACCAAACTATGGTGGTTTCTCTGGTTTATGGCCTGGTTTATGGACTATGGGTAACTTAGGTCGTCCAGGTTATTTGGCTACTACTGAAGGTGTTTGGCCATACTCTTATGAAGCTTGTGATGCTGGTATTACTCCAAATCAATCTTCTCCAGATGGTATTTCTTATTTACCAGGTCAAAGATTAAGTTCTTGTACTTGTGATGGTGAAGACCATCCAAACCCTGGTGTTGGTAGAGGTGCTCCAGAAATTGATGTTATTGAAGCCGAAGCTGATACCAAAAAGAATGTTGGTGTTGCTTCTCAATCTTTACAATTAGCTCCTATGGATATTTGGTATTACCCAGATTATGATTGGGTTGAAATTTACGATGAATCTGTTACTAGTATGAATACTTATACTGGTGGTCCATTCCAACAAGCTTTGTCAGCTACTACTACTTTGAACGTTACATGGTACGAAAGAGGTGCAGGAGCCCATAATTTCCAAACTTATGGTTTCGAATATTTGAACGATAAAGAAAAGGGTTACTTGAGATGGTTTGTTGGTGAAGATCCAACTTTAACTGTTTACTCTCAAGCTTTACATCCAAACGGTAACATTGACTGGAGATACTTATCTAGAGAACCAATGTCTATTATTATGAACTTGGGTATTTCTAATAACTGGGCTTATATTAACTGGCCAGCTCTTCATTTCCCAGTTCACTTCAGAGTGGATTATGTCAGAGTTTATCAACCAAAGGGAGAAACTAATGTCGGATGTGATCCACAAGATCACCCAACTTCCGATTACATTCAACAGCACTTGAACCTTTATGAGAACTACAACTTGACTTCTTACAAGGATGGTGGTTACTCTGCTGTTAAGCACAAGTTGACTGGTTGTTAAAATCGGTCTGGCATAATGACTAATGATTTTCTCCCTTTTTCGTTCGACTTTTCAGTTAGCATAGTCTACTGATTTTGTATTTCTTAGCGATAAACTGTTGTACCATAGATTCTTTGAATCAGACTATATATTAAATCGATATTTTGATAGAGAAATTGTAGACCTTATTGTGAGATATAGTATGAAGAGTGATGAACAACAATATTAAAAAAGAGGGAAGAGTTAGGAAATTCAAAGACTAATATCAATTAATAATAATACTATCAAGAAGTTAAAGAGTCAATAATTTTCACCCATACAGAAAAAAGAAAAGAGAAAAGAGAAAAGACAAAGTTTTTCAATTCTCTATTATACAAGATACTAGGAAATACATACCAAAATGTTCGAAGACATAATACACTTCAGTTTGGTGTAATTTATAGCTCTTATCTGTATGACTGAGAGACCCATCAAATTACAAATAACAGATACTAATAAATGGGGGAAAAGAAATTTATTATGATTCAAAACAAGATCTATTTATTTCATCTACGATCAAATACTTCTATCAGACCAATAGTTGCTTTTTCTCTATAGACTGTAGTTTGTTTTAAGGTGGAAATTCGCAGCCATATTATATCCTGTATACAACCACAAATGCCCTTTCTACTTATGCTTATTACTTGTCCAATAACACCGATAAGAGTACCAAACTGATATTGTATTCTCCTTAGAAACTGTTCTCTAGAATAACGAAATGTCTAGACTTCTTATCTCTGATATCAGCCAGTTAAAACACCCTAACTTAGTGATCACGTGATATTCTTCAATTTTGCAACTTTCAACCAAAGTCTTCTATTAGGTCTACAAGATATAAGGTTTACTATGATTGTTTATTCATAAACATAAATACTGTTCATTGCATTTAGAGAATCTAAACCAAGAAGCTATTGTCATTATTTCAGGAATTTGCTGATAAAAGGTAGTACCAGTTGTCATTTCAAGTAATAAAATCTACTATACTTGTATAGTTTTAACGGAAGTATGGACCATACATGTTCCAGATCTTTCTAACCAAGTTGAGTTTTGTTTCAATATCATTTTCACTGTTGTTCAACTCGTTTAAGTCTCTGACCCAATCCTTCTTTAAGCTTTGTGGTAATACTAATTGGGCAATAATAATCAAATTGACAATTTCAATAAGTAATTTACCTTCATGGTTTCCATCGTTTTCATGCTTAGCATTCAAGTTGATCAACAAGTTCTCGATATTATTCAAACCCTTCAAAGAGAGAACCTTGACATCCTTACCGTTGACAGAGATTGGTCTGCCACTGAGGAAGTAAGACCAGAGCTTGTAGACAATGAAAATTGATGGACTTATAGAAACGATTCCGAACACTAATTGTTGAGATTTCAAAAGCTTATCAATACCATTTATGGCTAATCCACCATCAACCTTTGTCTTTTGGATTTGAATCAAAATTGATCTAATTAAAGAACCCTTGACAATAGACTTGACAGGCAGGCGGATTTGTGATTCGTACTTGGACATCAACACTGATAAGTCACCATTCTGGATAGATTGGTGGATTTGATCTTTGTCAATATTTGGAATGTTTTCATCGCTGGCGAAATCAAGAACCATTCTTTCAAGAGAGTCTAAATCTGATTTTAATGATTCTTTAGAGGTAATACTGAGTTCATCATCATGTCTGAGAATATTGAGCATGTCATTGACAGGTTTCACAAGCCAGTTCTTGAAAAATCCGTAGACTGTATCCACAAAGTTATGTTTAAACCAATGGACTATAGCATCTCTGTTGTTGTAAGCATTGAGGGTTTGAGAAGGTCCGTAGGTAACCAAAAGAAATAAAAGAGGCCAGTAACGGGTCAAAAAAGATGGTTGTTCTCCTTCAACGGAATTATCTTCTTGGTAAGTAATGGCTTTTGCAAGTAAAGAGTTAATTCTTTGATTTTCAGTATTTCCATCGGTTTCAGTGGTTCCAAATATACTTTCCAATTCTTCAATTGTCTTTATTTTATCATTGAGTTTCATTTGAAGCATCAGGTTAATCTTATCAGTGTGGACTTCAATTTCTTGATTAATACTCTTGATCTTAGATAAAATTTCATTATTAACAACATTGAATGGAGGTCTCAATGCAGTGTGAAGTAATTGTTTGTATCTTTGATAGGTGGATCTACTGGAAATGTTCAATAACGAAAGACTAGGGCTGTTTCTAATCAAAACAGTATTGATCACAGATTTTCCGGCATGAGTTAAAACACTAAGATAGTACTTGATTCTGATCCAGTTGTTTTGGAAGAAGTGATCTTCATGAAGGTTACCATTTTCAGCGAATGAAAAGTCGTAGTCCTTGTTGGAAGCCAATGATTCCTTAACATGTTCCCAGATGTTCAAACCAAGTTCATAAAGCTTAATTGGAGCGGTTTGGACCATGTAAACAGCTCTCTTACGTTTGGATCCATACAAATCTTCCCAATATGCCAAATTGCTCTTGAGCACCAAGGTCTTGTAGATAAGAGAATTGGCCAAGTTAAGGTTCAATGTCAAGAGAACGTAGTAGTTAATCAACTTTCTGGTGGTATCATTGATGTGCTTGATACCTTCACCGTCTTCGGCAGCGATGTCGGATGTCTTGGTGTAGATATCTTTCAATTTGGCAAGATCCAAAGAAGAAGCCTTTTGGAACTTGAAGTCTTCCAAGCCCAAAAAGTAGTAGATATCTTTGAAGGTGTCCAGCAAAGCATTGAAGGTATCGAGATCCTTGGTGTGGATATCTTGGGTAGCAATTGATTCGCTGGTGTATGTAGATAAGTCATTTGTGAGGAAGGAAGTAGTCAAGGTGTTGGCTTCTTTGAACTTGGCCTTGATAGTGAGGGAGATCCTGTTGTTGGAGTTGATGGATTGGATCACACGGGACGACTTGGAAGATTGAGGGCGGATGCCCGGGGTTAGAAAGTCCATGACTAGTGTATCAACAGTTTTGGTTGTAGCGATAACCAGTAGAGGAGATCAGGGTTTGGATTCGTTGATGAGATGAGGAGGTCAAGTGAGTGTGGTGATAATCGCTGGGCTATGAGACCAATTGATTGTTGATTTGAACGCCCTGGTAAAGTACAGCGCTAAGTGGTGTTGGGGTTGTTGATGATAAAGAGTAATTGGTTCTTTATCAATTGATAAGTGTAGGGTGTGACCCGACTGAGGATGTCGCAAGCAATGGTTGTAAAAAGTGAGACCAGTTAGTGCGATAGCAAGGAACAGGGACTGGAACCCGTGAGACATGTAGCGAGAGAATTAGAGATTGGGGAAGAGCCGGGAAGATGTAGGGAGGTTCAGCGAGGACAAGTGGAGGATATAGCGGCAACGAACAATAGGTTCAAGCGGAACTTAACTGGTTGTGCAAGAGATCTTTCATGGCTGTCAAACCCAAGTGTCAAAGTGGGTGCAATCAGTGAGGACTTGGCTCATGTCCATTGAAATGATCGACACTAAAAACTGGAATGGGTATAGTGAATGAACATACGAGAAAAGGAGAGTGGGGAAAAACTGTTCAGTATAAGTTTGACTAACCACGTAAGTCCACAATTGCCACTTGTGACTTCTGTCATATCGCCATCTGTAACTGCACTTGTACTTGTGCTTGTAACTGTTATATAGCTATTTCGAGTTTCTGTGTATGTGGTTAGTGTCACTGTGAAGTTCGGACTCGAACTGTTAAGGCTATCATTTACTGGGCCACGGTGAGTATAGTCATTGGCCTGTTGTATCGTATTTGACTCTTTTTATCAACACCTCTAGTTTCTTCTACATTGTTAGCTTCATATTAACGGTACTGTTGAATTGCAGCTCAGTTTTCGCAGTCTAATAGATACAACTAATGTGGCATGTTCAATAATGTCTCCACTTGAGCCTAAATATATTCAATTCAAATCAATTAAAACTCTGGAATTACTCGAAATCTTGTTTGGCTAGTTAATTCTTTTTTATTCTACGCTGTATCGACATTCTTCTACCAACTGTTCTTAATCACTTTGTAAGACTGTAACAGAGGACTAAATTACAATACTCCATTCTGAATTCTGGCCATTTGTACTTATTGAGCTTTCCAGATTACTCGTGTCTCAATTACTATCTTTCTGCTTTTCACCTAGTTTTATCTTTTTTCTTTTCCTTTCTACTTGTATCTCTGTGGTTACTTGTTTTGGTTACATCTCACTCCACAATTCAGATCGCATATAGATTCGTCCTAATTTTCACCATTTGATCCCACCAACAAGTATAACCTGACATATCGATTAATTGACCATAATTGGGCTTTTATCTGTTTGTTCGCTTGTTCATAATTGTGCTACACTACAAATGAATTATCAAATTGCTTTCATCACCTAAATATATCGCGTCACTGTGACACTACACTTCTCTCTTTCTCTTAGGATCTCAATTATTCACCATATTAAGCTGATCCGAGCTCAATTCCTCATGATCTCATACTTCTTATTATCTACACCTTCTTGTACTACACTTTCTTAACTATACCGTTTTCTAGATGTTTCGTCATATTACTAACCTAACTGATTAGTTACTACTTATACCAACAGCTCAATGGTCAATTACCTTTTTTAAAATTTAAATTCTTAATTTTTTTTGCTTGTAATCACCAATCTATTGGTAAATCTTATAGTGCTTCATTGAAATCATGAACAAGGGAATCAATTGTTCCTTTTGGTTTGTTCTAAAGATGTGGATAATTTATACATTTATAATTGAATCTAATCATCTTCCTTCTTATCATCCAATACACCACTTTCTTTAATTAAAAGATCAATATCTTTATCATTCCAGATCTTATGAACAACCTTATCTGGATGTGTTTGAGACTTACTTAAAGTGGCGAATTCAAGCTTTTCACTGTTTAAAGTAGAAGAATCCATGGTTTTAGATAACACCTTAATAGCCAATTCAGCAGCTTCCTTTAAAGTTAAATCATCCTTATAATCTTTCTTCAATAATGTTTGCGCAGCAGAATTATTGGCACCAATAGAAGTAGCTTTCCAACCAGAATAATTACCTGATGGATTAGAAGTAAATAATTGAAATTCATATCTGTCATCAAATCCAGCATATAAGAAACTAACACCAAATGGTCTTAAACCACCATGTTGAGTATAACCTTGTTTAATATCACAAATTCTCTTGATCAATGTTTCACTTGGAATCTCTTCATTATATGTTTTCAAATATTGTTGAGCTTGTACTCTAGCATTATTAACTAAAATAAATGCATCAGCTGTCATACCCGCCACAGCACAAATCATATTATCACTGATAACATAAAGCTTTTCGGCTGATCCATCATTATCAAACAATTTAGAAGTAACCTTCTTTTCACAAGCTAAAACAACTCCTTCTTTGGATAATATTCCAATGGCAGTTCCCGCCATGGAAATGGCTTCTTGTGCATATTCGACTTGGTACAATCTTCCTTCGGGAGAGAAGATGGTGGTTCTGGAATCGTATCTTCTAGACATTATTGATGCAATTCTCAATTAGGGATGTAATTGGGTTAAGATTGAGTGGATTGAATTGAGTTGAGTGGTAAAGTATGGTGGCAATAGCGGCGGTATATATTCGGGCAGGGCACGACCTCGTCCGATTATCTGATTTAGTATTTAGTGGAGAAGGTCTAGGAGAGAGGAAAATGGGAGATCAAAGAGAAGGAGAAGGTTAAGATGGTTTTTAATTCTTTTACTAAGGTTAGAATTGTTCTTCACCCTTCCTGGGAATTTTTTGCCTTCGTTTAGCCTTATATACACGGTGCCATATGTGGTTTTTTGCTCTAATCAGCCCAATTGACCCAATTGAACATTCTAAAGTGGCACTAATAATTCTCATGTATATCTGCTTCTGTTTTACTATTTCTATCTAGTAATAAGTTATAGCCTTCAGTGTAACTGTTCATGTTTGGTGGGTTTTGGTATTAATATCACGTGATCTAACACATGACATATTTACATATACAAACATCTCAGATCAGTTCCCATTCTAACCGTTACTTCTATCTACAATGAAGATCTTTGTCAGTTCTCTCAATATCCCTATAGGGTACACTCGTCCTAAGTTTCCCTCGCTATACTGGCCCCTCGGAGCAGACTCCCAAAGCTACGAACAGTCATTTCTTTACTACTCCAAGGATATATGGAAATTCACAGTCTACTGGACACTCATCATGTTTGGAGGGTTCTACGTGGTGGCAGCATTAATAGCAATTATTAACATGGAGCTTAATAACAGAAGACACTGTGTCCATGCTCTGGGCTCCAAGCGGATCGGACGAGCATTTCTTGGTCTAGCATATGTTCTTATAGGTTCATCCAAGGGTGTGATAGCAGGAGCTGTTATTGGGCTTATGCTAAGTGCCATATACAAGGCCGGGTCCTTAAGTATGAGTACGTGGATTCCACTAAGCTGGGGAATAGCAGCAATTCTCTTTGATGTTTGCAGCTCGTACCTGACCAGTCTGACTGTATTATGAGTTGGATGGTATGGACTTAAGACAAGAAAACGAATCGACATATCAAGAGCATATAATGGTATTTTCAGCAAGACCGTGTTTGACTGGCAACTGGTGCCAAGGATTAAAGCGAAGTATCTCCTGTTAGTTGGTAATTGTCATTTTACTAAAGGAACTGGTCTTTTGAAGCATATAATCACCCAATTTATACCGTTCGAGCTGGCTCGATAAGCGGTAATTAAGCATTAATAAATACTGTTAGATCTGACTCTTATGTGGTCATGATCTGGATATTTATACAAGAATTTATAGAGTAATGGACGTCAATTGACTACTAGCTAATATAGACTGTAGAACGAGCTTACGATAGTATTGATCATTGTGCATCTAATTGGTAACTAAACTACTTACAGACTTATTAGATCATCATTTCTTCTGGTACCTTCTGTGTTTCTCCTCCCTTGTTCCCTACTTTTCTATATAAATGATGTATCCGCACTTGTAGGAAGTGCTGCAAAACACTCGTCACTTTCTCCTTTTACTACACATTCTGCTGAACCGTACGATTGGCTTGAATTGACACGTCATTCGATATTTACAGAAGCATCTCGTTCCTTGGTCACTTAATTTTTTGTCTTTTATCTTCTGATTCTTATTGTGTTTGCCTTCGCTTGTGTTGTGGCTGTTTCTGGTCTGTCTCACTTCTCACTGTGTTTCACAATTTGTTTCGCATCAATCAATTACTCCAGATTCCATACACCTCAAACTGATACTAATCTATACAGCTATCAACATCAAAGATCCAATTACCAGTTATATACCAGGTTTATCCACTTTTCTGGCACCATCGTTTCCATAAGACTCTTCAATTGGATCGCCCATACACGACTATAGTATAAACAGTGATCTATAGTTCCATCAGCCAAACATATCAGTAATCTCCAAAAAGCTAAAATCACACATCTAGACCTATCCAATTACCATATTTTATATTATAAGTGAACCTATTATCATGGATTATCTTCTTGTGCCGTTTATTCACTACAAATTCATCAAAAACCCTTCCCCATCTACAGCCAAAGATACTCTTGACATTCTTGCCAGGTACAACATTAACAACTCCCTTTCTGTCCAATTAAACCAGTACCTCAAGTCAAAAAACATAGAATACCATCTTCCAGAAACTTCGTCATCGTCAGAGATTCATGCTACAGCCTCCAATGCCTTAAAAGAACTCAGAACAGCAAATTCATTTCTCACAAAGTCCCTGGAAACATCGGCTCTCTTTGAAAAGATAAGAGCCGCCGTCCAGATCTCTATCATCAGTCAAGATTACGAGACTGCCCAACAGTACCTCAATGATTATTCTACTGTTGTTAGCTTTTCATCTCAACCTAAAGATTATTCTCATTTGAAATCAAACGCATATATTGAATTTTTATTTTATCAATTCGTGGTCACCCTTTATCAAACACTTTTATTCCCAGTAGTGGACCTGAAGTTTGAAGAATCGTCAGAAAACACTCCATTCAAGACTTTGGATAGCATTTACAAGAAAATCATCTTTTACTATAACCGTAATGAATCACTTATAACAACCTCTTCTGATAATATGCAAACAGATGATGATGATGATCCAAAAGAAGTTACTTCTGAATTAAAATTCTATTGGATGGCTAAGATATTTAACTTACTTGTCAAATTTAAAAAGTTAGAGTTCAACGAATTTAAACAAGAGTTTACTGATATTGTTTTTGGTGCAGAATCAGCCGATTTTTTTATTGAATCTGGAATCAGATCAATAATCCTTTCATTATACGCAATCCTGCTCATTTTCTTAAAACCATTTGCTGAATTATCATTAATTGATTATGATAAATCCGATACATTAATTAACCTATACACTAGTGATGAAAACAGTTATGAATATGAAATTTATCATCAGATTTTACTTCCACTCCTGGAATCCAATTTTTCAAAGGTCAATTCGAACTTAACTGGTGATGATAATTTTGTTCGCAATTTCACATCTGAATTAGGGTTCTGTGTACCCGTATCTTTATGTGAATGCTCAGCATTGCCAAAACAAAAGTCACCATTATCAAATTCCAGAGTAACAAGAGGTTCGGTCTCAGGTAGAGGAGATACAGTTGTACAATTTCTAAAATATGTGAACGTTATCATTACTTTTAAAAACAGTCTACTTTTCTTTTCTATAATGAAAGAAATTCCACGGTTGAAGCTTTTACGTCTCTTAGGGTATAATGTGGACAAAATGGACGAGCATCAAATAATGGAAATTCATGAATTAATTTTATTGTTAATTTCAAGCTTGAGTCTTGGAAGGATAGGAATTGGTTACAGATTTAATGATGATGTGTACTATAATAATGGCCCTGATAAGGGAGTTGATGCTTTGCAATTACAGGATGAATTGGATGTGTTGAAGGATGAAATTAAGGCCGATGCTTTGGGTCAAATGATGAGAGGTTTGTTATTGGAGAAGCTTTTTAGCTAGTTTAAAGAACATACCACCAAATCAATTTTTTCAATTTGAAGATGCAATTATATTTATTACAAGAATAGGGTTAGTTTTTAATTCACTCGGAAGCTTCAATTGCCAGCGAACGAAGAACTCTTGAGACCATATCCATCATCATCAACCGACCACTTAATGCATTGAATTTGACCTTTGAAATATCCAAGCTAATTGGACCATTTTCATGGAAAACCAACCTTTTGGTCAAGAAACTGGTGATCATTACCAAAAACACCCCACAATCATCAAAATTATGTTGCTGGTCACACTTCATTTTGATAACTTCAATAGGTCTATTTGATTTGACAATTGTTTTACATGATTGTAATCTTTTAACCAAGGCACCCAATAATTTGTCTGAATCCTCATCTTGTTCACCATCAAGAGCCATGGAATCGTAGATGTATAAACGGTTTTCAAGAAGGGAAAATAATCCCAATGCCCAATGATCACCATTATTACCATCTTCAAGATCAATTTCTTCGAAATCATCAATAAAGTTTATAGGTAAGAATATAAATTTCAGTTTTTTCAACTCATCTAATGGTAAAATGTTCTCTATTTCATCACTTACAGGATAATGCAAAAAGAGTTGAAGCAATGCAGGATAAAGGAATTGAACTTCATGGTTGAAGGTTTTGTCGTTTAAGAAGGTTTGATGAATAATCTCAAATATAAACGAGATATTGTTATCATTGAGCCATTCTCCTGGAAGAATAAGATCAAGATCGGATTTATATAATGCAATGGAATGATATTGAAGGATTTTGAAATCAGATTTCGATGCTCCTTCTCGTTGAGATCGTATTTGGTTAATGATCTTTGAATGGATCAGTTTTAGATCAGCTTTGGCTAAAAATGGATTGAATAATTCTTGTGATATCACCAGCAGTTCGGTTCCATTTTCGAGTCTTTTTTTCATCTGTTTCGCTCTAGCAGCATTGATCTTCTTTTGTTGTTTTGCTTCTTTCTTTTCCAGTTTGCTTAGCCTCTTTTTGGTTGGTGATACCTCGGGTTCTGGTTGTTCAGATTCTGGTGGAGGAGCGAAAACGGCATCCCACGGTAATTGGTCAAACCCATTGGTGTGGATGGTATTTGAGGCTTTTGGAGTCAGGGCCTCGGAGTCAAAGCAATAGCCTTTGAACTCGTCGAAGATGATAGAAGGCATTATGGGTTTTAGTGGCGGAGGAAGATTGGGTTAAAGTAGATCTGGTGTGTGCAGGAGACGGTTGGTGAAAAATAGGGAAGGTAGAGATAAGGGCATTGATAATATGGGGAAACCCGGGAATTTGGGAGAAAGAGTCGGAGATTCTCGTAGAAGAAGCAGCTGGTGTTTATTCGGGCTAGTTAGTTGATCAATTGGTTGAATTTTGGGGGAATTAGGTGCTGTGGAGGTGCCAAAAGGGCAATGGTTGCGAGACCTGTCAATGCGAGATTTTCATTTAGGGTGGAGGCATAAGTGAAGGTAAGGGTTTCGGGGGTAGTACCGTATGTAATGGGTTTGGTGATTTGCATAGATGAATTTAGTAATTGTGGAATTTTGGGTGAAGTTGTTTGTTAATGGTGGTGAGCCGTATAGTTGCAAAATCTGGTATGGGTTGCAAATTTGAGCTTTGATACTTAATACGATACAAAAAATAATAAAGAATTATGTGGAGAAAAACCAACCAGTCCATCCCTTGAGTATGGGTCTTATCTTTTTAGTTGGCAAAATATTATCCCCTACGATTATACTGAATTTTTCAGAGGAAATAATGCACCATATTGGCTATGCTAGATTAATAATTGGCACTAGATTAATAATTGGAATCTCAATTATGGCATCCTTATAATATTGGGCAGGCTATAATTAGATGCCAACCTTGAATATAATAAATTAGCAAGCTATTATCACAAATGGTTCATAGATAATTCTTTATTCATTACGTTTATCAGACCAAGAGCAGTACTTTCTGGGTATCGCAATTAATACCAGAATGGCTTAAATAGGTAGAAACGATCTGAATAGTTATTTTAACGGCTTTAATAATATTACAAACTCTTGTTCGACCATTTTCTTTTTTGAGACCCATTTTTATGCTTTTATAAGTCTCTGTCTTCTTATTCGATATCTCAATCTCTGTCTGATTGGGTAATCCTACCCTATTGCTGCGAAAACTGGTATGCGAAACACCCAAAACTCCTCGTAACTCCACCTAAATCCAACAGAAAAAACCACTATCACGAACCTTTCACCACCTATATCACAGTGCCTTTTCTTTTCATCTGCTGGCTGTTTTGACTGACTCTCTTCGCTGACTATGTTCAATTCCACTACTTCTTTCCATCTCACAAGACCTTTCACTAGATCTGCCCGGAGCTATACCGCGAATGCTCCGATCGGTCAGCTGACTTTCTACAATTCAACCAATCCATCCCAATTACTATCACCAGTTCCACTGTTCCTCTCTGTTTGTCCAATGTACACACTTACCAGAAGAGTGGCCATGGCCCTGCGGGCTTATCGGACCGTCCAGGCTGTTCGGGCCCTCAATATCGACAGCCGTTCGCCAATGCTCACCTATAACACCGGTCAACCAACTCATGAATCAAGACCTCATTATATTCCAACACCAGGTAACTTGACCCCGGGAATAAGCGCCTTGGAGTACTTTACCAGAAGACTCGATCTTATGAAGAACCTTCCTCTGAAATCGATAGTGGTTCTTCAAGGAAACGAGGTCAAATACGCTTCAGGCAGTGTATTCTATGATTTTCAACAGAATAACGATTTATACTATTTAACCGGTTGGTTGGAGCCTGATTCCATGGCGGTTATAGAGAAAAAGGGTCCTTCTGGAGACGATGTGGTGCTCCATATGTTTGTGCCGCCAAAGAACCCAAGAATGGAGTTATGGGAAGGTGAAAAGCTGGGTTTACAAGGAGCTTACGACTTTTTCAATGCTGATCTTGTTGAAGATATCAGCAAGGCTCCTCAGTATATCGACCAATTGATCTCAGAAAACGACTACATTTACTGGGACGACCACTCGGGCAAAAAGTCGAGATTCTCGTCATTCTTTAGCTTCGCTAGCAGAGACCAATCTCGTTCAGGAACCATTCTGGCTATCATCGAACGTTCCAGTAAACACAAAGAAGCGCTTACTCCAATTATTGCTAAACAACGGAGCATCAAATCTGAGGCCGAAATCGGTGTCATGCAAGCCGCTGGCCATATCTCTGGTAGAGCCATCAATAAGGCTATTGCTAAGGTCGGATCATCTTCCCCTTTGTACACTGAAAAAACCCTTGCCAAGTTCTTGGAATACCAGTTTGTCAAAGGTGGTTGTGACAAGGAAGCTTATATTCCAGTGGTAGCCAGTGGTAAAAATGCTCTTACCATTCACTACACCAGAAATGACGATTTGCTCTATAGAGATGAAATGGTATTTGTGGATGCTGGAGGTAAACTCGGTGGTTACTGTGCCGATATCTCTAGAACCTGGCCCAACAGCAAGAACGGGTTCACTGAACCTCAAAGAGATATATACCAGGTGGTGTTGGAAACCAACAAAAAGTGTATCGAAATGTGTGATGAATCAAAGAACACTTCTTTACACGATATCCATGAATTTTCCGTTAAGGAGTTGACCCAAGGCTTGAAGACCTTGCCTGGATTTTCTCTCTTGAACGCCACTGATATGGTGACTACTTTGTACCCTCATTACGTGGGACACCATCTTGGATTGGACTTACACGATGTTCCATCAGTTTCTAGGTTCCAAAAGTTGGTGCTGGGTAACGTCATTACCATCGAACCAGGATTATATATTCCACAGAACGATAAATGGCCTAAACATTACCAAGGTATTGGAGTTAGAGTGGAAGATGATATTGTTGTGGGAAGAACTAGTGATGAAATTTTGAATTTATCAGCTGGGTGTGTTAAAGAAGTAGAGGATATTGAGGCATTGATACAGAAGGGGGAGATCACGACCCCAGGAGCGGATCAAGAGTTGGTAATTTTGGATATTTAATAGATGTAAATACTTTATACAGGCCACCACAGACCTAGCTGGTAGGTGGTGCAATAAAACGTGCTAACAATTACTCGTAAAAAGGTCAGTGATAATGGCCAAAGCAACATGAAAACGGCGATTCTAAAGTCCAGGTTCAGGCACCCAATTGGAAATGGTTTTTTTATTATCCAGTTTTTGAATCTGGTGCCAAATATCCATACGTAGACAAGAAAGTACTTTTTGAAATCGGATAAAATGGTGTTAATTTATTTTCGGGTCGTTTGATTCATAATTCACTTGGTTTGGTTGAAGATCGTTTTAGTTTAACGACCGATGTTCAACAATAAGGAGTTGTTGTTACCATCAGAAGAACCGCTTCCACCACTTGGCAAGTAAGAAACGTTTGGAGAGCTGGCCAAGGTTTGGGCAATATCCTTGGAGGCTTCCAATCTTCTGATCATTAACAAACCATCACCAGCCTTAGCCAAGGCCTTGGAAACGGTTTCGGCACTTTCAGCTTCACCTTCAGCTCTGATAATGTTGGCTTTTCTTTCTTGTTCAGCCTTTTCAACCAAGTACTTGGCTCTTTCAGCATCTTGTTGAGCAATTTGCTTTTGTTCAACGGCCTTGGTGAATTCTTTACCGAAAGTCATGTGAGTAATGGAAACATCTTCTAATCTGATGTTAAATTCATTGGCTCTGTTGGACAATTCTTGTCTAATTCTGGCAGAAACAACTTCTCTTTGAGTAATCAATTCAGCAGCATCGAATTGGGCAACAATAGACTTCAACACTTCATTACCAATAGCTGGTAAAACTCTTTCATCATAATCTAAACCTAAACTTTGGTAAATCTTTGGTAAGTTCATGACTTCAGGTCTGTGTAACACTCTCAAAGTTAATGAGACGTTTTGTAAATCCTTGGAACCGGTGGTGGTAGCAATGGTCTTTGGTTTGGTTCTAACATCGTAGATAATAGCTTTTTGAAGCCATGGAATTAAAAAGTGGGTACCTTCACCAATAACGTTCTTTTGAACCCCGTTCAATCTGTCGAAAATAACGGCTCTTTTTCCACCTTCAACATCGTAAAGGGCGGATTGGCCAAGGGTGACGGCAATACCGGCAGGAATGGCGATCTTGGAGATGATTTCAGCGATTCTGGAAGACATGGCTGGGGTATAAACTGGTCTAACCGCCACTGGGATTTTAAGGATGGTGCGGTCCTGCACAGGCTGGTGGTCGAAACTAGTGAGGAAAATTAGTGAGGCCTCTGAGTTTGCTTAGAGGTTGAGACTGGAGGTGAGGGATTGAAGAGGGAGACGAATTGGGGATGGTGAACTATTGGTGTATGGATGTTATGGTAGGTTTGTAGTGGTCTGGGTGTTTCTTAGTTGGGTCGATCAATTGGAGTTGGCTTGTCCTTGTAGTTGGTTGTGGTTGTGGTAGTGGTAGTTTTGTGTTGCTCTCGGTTCTATTGGTGCAAATTAAGTAAATGGTATTTATTTGATGAAACTACAGAAGGAGACGAGGAAGTGGAAGTACCGGAAGTGGGGAAGTGGAAAGTACGATTGTGTGGGCTTGTGATGTTGGGTGATGAACTGGTGATAGTGTTTTGTTTTCTGGGCTGTTATGGTTGGTTTGTCCACCGTTCAGGTTTGGTGGTGTTGCTTTTCTGTGGCTCTTTAATTCGCAGCCATTTAACAGTAAGAGAGCAAAAGAGATATAGCAATAAAGGAAAAGATGTGGATAGCTGAGGAAGGTAGAAAACTAGGCTTATTTTTATGAATAGGCTCTATTTCGTGGATTTTATGTTTTTGGCCTTTTCGTTAGTTTGCTGGTACAGAATCTTTTTGACTAATTGATAGATGATACTAATCATTGCCCTGTATACCATGGGAGACGATAAAAGAAAATGAAACAACACGATTAGATAAACGAACAAGCTTACCTAGTTTTTGACTAAGCACTTTGATCTAAGTAATTATTTTATTACACTCTTTTCTTATTTGTAGTTTTTATTATTTTTCACAATTTTCAAAATTTTCACAATTCTATACTTTTATAGTAATTAAAGTGATAACCAAACTATTGAGAAATTTATACAGCTGAAGTATTTATTTATCTCCTCCGTAATATAGTCAAAGTAATAATAGAATCAAGAAATTCACTACGTTTTTAATTTCCACTCTTTTGAAGATCCACATTAGCCAACATCTGAAACTTCACTTTCATAAAAATATAAGCACTTTTGGACTTATTAGTCCCCAATTTACATTTCAACAATTTCAAAAATAAACTGACTTCACCGATACAATCCCACCAGGGATCTTTACATTTCAACACTGGTACTCTTCATATAACTCTTGTAATCATCTTGTTGCCTTGATAAATCATTCTTCGATTAGTCAGCATAACACGATTCTGACTAATCTCACTACCTATACCGAATCGGCATTCTACAATTCAAAATTTCGTAATTTCTAGATTAACTATAGATCCAACAAACTAACAAAATTCAATTTGATAGTTTGTTTGTTGTTCGTAATATACATTAAATTATCAATAAAATTTGGAGGAGGAAGGATAGGGGGAAGGGGGAATGGTGATAATTTACTATTTGTAGAATTAATGTTTTAAAAATTTAGAATTAAAGAATTCTCAGCAATGATGTATCCATGCTGTTAAAATTCCTTTTCTTATGCAAATCAATTATCAATGAGGTAGACTAAAGTCCAAGCAGCACCTGCAGCGACTGACCCAGTCGCTACCATCTGTATACCTTCAAAGAATTTTTTATTTGTTCCACAATCATCACCTAAGGAAATAGCAGTTTTAACATAACCAAAAAGGAATAAAGTAATAATCATGACAATAACTGAAATCATTAAACCAGTTTTGACAACAGTGGTGAAAAAGTAAGGTAAAAGAGGAATGAAACCTCCAAGGAAATAAGCTAAACCAATGGTTAATGCAGAAGTGAATTCTCTACCTTCAGCAGGTTCTTCTAAACCTTTACCGAATCTGATAACGAAATCAATCAAATTTTTAGGATGAGCATCCAAATCCTTTAAAAAGGATCCTATGGTTTGTTCAGAAGCTCCTAATTCAAACATGATTTCAGCAGCTTCTTGATTAATGCTTTCAGGTTTTTTGAAAAATTCCAATTTTTCCTTTTTAACAGAAGTTTTATAATATTCAGATTCAGATCTAGCAGCGAGATAACCTCCTAAACCCATGGAAATAGCACCAGAGACTAATTCGGCCATACCACCAGTGATGACTAATTTGGAGTTACCTAAGGAAGATAAACCAGCAGTTAAAGCAAATGGAACGGTTAAACCATCAGATAAACCAATGATTACATCAGACATGACTCTTGGATCAAATTTACTGAAAAATCCGGTTTCTTCATCGGAGTCTTCATCGTCCAGGTTATTGGCGGTCTTGACGGCATTTAAAATGGCTTCTTCGTTGGCGACTTGTTGGCCACGATCTTGATCATCGGTGGATCCATATGGAGATTGGTTGTTATCTAATAAGGAGTTGACTCTGTCCAATTCTTCATCGGACTGGTTCTTGGTCAAGAAGTTGCTGACGCGGTTTTTGAGAGCGACCAACGACATTGTGTATTATGTGAGGGGGGATTTGGGGTATATGTGTGAGCTTTGAGCTTTTGTTGTTGTTGTTTTGATGTGTTTGATAGTTGCTGTTTGAGTGGCGATCAGATAATAGATGCAGTACAACAACAGACGGTGGGTATTAAAATTGATAGAAGAGACGAAACGGTTGAAACGGTTGAAGTTTGGTTCACGTCGGTTGTGGATCGGTTGGAACGGTTAGAGAAGAGGAGGGCAATTTTTATGGTAGCAAAAAAAAAAAAACTATGGGTAAACTATGAAATAATCTCTATACAGATTGCTGCTATATATAAGAAAGCAGTTAGTCAGTTATGAGTGTGTTTGTGGCAGGTGGATCGCGGGGTCTGAGTGCAGGAGCGATGTTATGCTGACATTTGACATTGCTGTGATTGGCCAGAAAGGCGATGGATCAAGGTGTGGCAGGGTGCGGGGCCTGCATATGGTGTGCGGACTGCCATCTAATCAGCCGCTGGTAGCCGGTAATTATCACCATGTCAGATCTGATTGGGGGAGGCTAGTGCCAGTGCATTGGCTGGGTTACTAATGGTGAGGCCAGATCGTGCCAGCAGTGTAAGCGGCCGGCGGGGCTCTGGTTGCGACGGCCGTTGCGGTGCTACAAATAGCTACAAATAGCTACAAATAAATAGCTACAATAATTACAATTAGTTACAGTAGTCACAACAATTAGTACCAGTATTAATCAGCACCAGTAATAGCTAGAACTAGTAGAGAGTAGACGGTTCTACTAATTAGCACTATTATTACTACTATTAGTAAATAGTATTAGTACTAGTAGTTAGTGGTGGTGGATGTTGTGGGGGTAGCTGTGTGGTGGTATTCCCTAATGGGTTCAAGATATACACATTTTTTGCAATTATTGCGGAGTAGGGTCCAAAATGGTGTTGTTGTATTTTGGTGTATTTTGGTGTGTTTGGTGTTTTGGTCGATAGTGGAAAATTGGTGGTTTAGCGGGTTTTTTTCTTAGTGCTGTAGTTACAAGCCTATTGTGATTTGTGATTTGTTCATGGTTATGTAATCTGTCTAGGATGAGACAATTGGTGTTTTGTATCAGCCCTACTAATTAGGAAACATTGAGAACCGAGTAATGAGTGGGAGACAATATAGTGGACACATAGTTTCGGCTAATATCCAATATTTATGGTTATGTTGTAGTATATGGGCCAATTATAATGGGTGCAAATACACATGTAGTGGCTGTGTATGAATATATAAGAGCAGATCTTGTACATACATTAAGGGGGAGAAGAATTAAATGGCTCGGATTTGTGTCAATCTCGTGGCGTGGGCGGCTTTCTGTGTGTGCTGTACATTCTACTGATCTACTGATCTTCTACTGAGTTTAGTGGTCCACTACAATACCTGGTTGTAACAACAGCTTGCGTCCTGCGTTCCAATTACATTGTCTTATTTTTGGAGGCTGCTTACACAAAACATGGTATTATCGTCCCTTGATCCAAAACCAAGCGGGGTTTGGTCTCTGGCGGGGTACCCGGCTGAACGACCTAGACTCTACCTGGTCACTACGATCTCTGGCCCTTTTGCACCAGTTCTTCGATGCCCAAATTGTTCTTCTGTGAGCGAAGGTTGTGAGTATGTGGGAGTATGTATGCGAAGGGTGGGTAAATTCACCGACCCACGAGAGACGATGGGGCCACATCACATCACGTGATAGTCCAATCCAAAATCCGGCGTCTGATGGGGCTGAAGCTGAATGTCTCAATTGCCGGAGCGGAATTCTATGCAGAGTTGAATGCCGAATCAATGGCCTTATTAAACCCATGATTTTTTGATAGGTGCGGTATTAGGTTTATGGAGGGCAAAGACAGGCGAATAATATTGATGTTTAGCCCATTCATTTAGTAAACTAGTATTTTATAGCCATATTATGGGGAAATTTAAGGATTGGCAGAAACTGTAAAAATAGAAGATCAACACTTTTAAATCTTTTTCGCAGAACGCAGTTTGCATTACTCGTAGTACTTGCACTGCTCGCGTAATTATAGTTCGACTTTAAGTCTTCTTAGATGAATCTATTTTTTTGAAGTTGCATATATATGGATACGGACATACGGACATATGGACTCATCATGGACATCATTAACACATCGTCATCGATTATAACTTCCCCAATTGCAATTGATTTCACACGATTTAGCTGATACAGTCTCCGCAAAGCTTAATGCAAGAGTGGCTTGTGTTAATGGTTAATGTCCTAATCATGCATCTGCTTAATCTTTCATGCGCTTACAAATGAAAAAAAGGTCCAAACTTTAACAACTAAAAGAGGGCTCAACAGCAAAAAAGTTGATACTCATAATTCTAAGTTGTTGTAAGTTGAAACTGGAATTGCCTATTACGCAGAACTAGTCCTTCGGTAACCTCCCCGAAGTAATTGATTTAGGTAAACGTACTGTTGATCTTTTTTTTTTTTTTTTTTTTTGTTAAAAGTTCGAGGCGAAGCGTGTACTTTATTTTATCAAGTTGATCCCCGGAACCAAGTCCTTCTAGGTATCTAGATAATTATGTATCAAGATGTAGATACCTTTGTGGTCTTAGCATACTAAAATACTATTATATTGGATCTCCCAATGTAGAAATGAGTGATCATATGTTAATTTCTAGGCCGCCCCTCCGATTTTATTGTAGCTGTTTTGGAAGCGCAATTTCGACTATCATATAGAAAAGTAATAAATTAAATTTGCTCAGAATTAATATTGAGATAACAAAGACAATTGCTGTTTCAAAAATAAAAAAGTGTCGAGGTTCGGATACTGCGGAAGTGTGTGGTTATGTTAATCCGTCAAGGTTGCCAAATTAGCCTAGACGTTTCAAAAAGGATTGACAATTGTGTGTAGCGAAGAACCAGGGTTATAATGCTAACAATTCATGCAACCGATTACTCAGCTTGTGAGAGAAAAATATTTTTTAGGATTTTTTTTTTAATGGAATGTGCATTAACTATCCCTATTTATGCATAATGTAAAGATCTGCAAGGATGCCAGTGGTTTTTCGTGGGTAACTGATCGCCTATACGGATGGCTGCAATAGAAGTCCACAGTGTTTGATCAACGCGAACTCAGGGATTAATGGCATGATCAATGCAAAAGTCCCGATATCCCCATGGGTGCAAATTCACCAAAAAAAAAAAAAGAACGGCTAAACAATAATGGCCAACATTTCAAACCACGCACGGCTGTATCTCCGGGGCCTGCTTGGAGAACTATTGTTGACGAATTACTATTGAGATCTAATAAGGGAGCATTCCAAGTCCTACCTCGAATTCGATTAGGCTATTCTTGCCATTGAAGAACATATGCGGTATGTGTCAAGGATGATTGTGGGCACCAACATCAGCCGTAGCTGCGAGCCAGAACTATTGATGTATTGATGGTATTGATGTATATATCCCCACCGTTGTGTGACTAACCATAAGACGCAAGAATCGGATTTCGCTACATTCCCCCTCTCGCCTTCATACACACACATGTTCTTCCGTTTAAGTCCTAACCCATATGCTATATGCCATATGCCATATGCTAATATAGTTGACCAATAGAAAAGAAAAAAAGTTGGGAGACGGACGGTTTTATCAAAACACACAAAAGCCAAAATTACCTTCTTACCCCACGAGCAGATGCGCTTATATTTTAGCAAATTACAATTACCAATAGCTTTTTTTTTACGAATTACCGGACATGTAAAACTCAATCAACTTTCGTATCCTACCAAAAAAAAAAAACTGTCATACCACCAAAGTTAAAGAATTGGCGATTTATCATTCAATTGCATGAACCTGTAAATAAACCGGTTCCAAGCCCTCCAGACGAAAACCAAACAAAGCGGTTGTGGTCCTTTGTGGGTAGGAAATTCCACAATTTTTCGGAGCTAAGTAGCGCTTTGGGTAATCAGATGAAATCTACGCCACATCCTCTCACTCACTCGTATCTACAGTGCTGCTTGTGATTCTCATGTCAGCTGACATGCGGTGTTGGATGCAGAAGAGGGCCACAAGGTTCGGTTATGTCCTATTCTAGCAAAAGAACTCGGTTCCAGCCAGTGAAACGAGATGAAAACGGTTGGTTTAAAACAATCTCGGCATGTAGAACAAGGCTTGTGTGGGTTTCTATTTTAATCATAAGCAAAAACCTTTTTTTCTCCTCTTCATATTTCCTTTTTCCGTTGTTCACTGTGAAATTGGTTATGAATAAATTGATTTTTGGGAACATAATGCCCTTTGGCTAGAGGCCTTCTCCACATAAAAGCCTATTTTAAACAACGTTAAAAGAAAAAAAATTAATTTATGTGTTAGATGAAAAATAATTCATAAACCTTAACTTTGTTGCATAATCTTATCTCCATTAATTTCGTATCGTCAGCCTTTGCCATTCCCGCTTGTAGACCTAGTTTTGACAGGTTTTTTAGCCGTAGTTTGAAAAACCGGAGCTAAGGGCTATATGCAGGACGCCAAACTGAAGTTTCTCAGGTTTTTAGGTTAGTTTGAGAGGGGAGCGATCTACAACGGCGGCTAAGGCGACCCAGAACCATCAAATAACAGTTACGACTTGCAGTTACGAGTGTAATTATCCCCGCCACCTCCAGAACTAGATTTACGTCACATTTGTTTGCAGTAAAATATCGTTAAAAGTTGCAAACAATCCACTGTTTCAGAAAGACCCCATCTCAAGCAACAATCAAGCATAATTACAGCCATAAACAACGGTGTTCCGAGTGACCTCGAACACAATAAAGACCCTGTTTCATATTAGACTCAGTAATATCCGTTTATTCCCATTTTTCTACTCATTTACAAGTCAATTATACACGAATGTCTGCCCCTATTGAGACCCTTTATGTCAATAACTTGAATGACAAAGTGTCACTCAATAAGCTAAAGCCAGCGCTTACGGAAATGTTCGAAAAGTACGGCAAAATCCTTCAATTGACCGCCCATGGTAACCTCAAGATGAAGGGCCAGGCGTTTATTACGTTTGATACCAAGGAAGCGAGTGCCCTTGCCCTTAAAGAACTAGACTCTAAAGAGCTCTTTAAGAAGAAGATGAAGATACGATTTGCCAAGAACAATTCGGACAATTTTCATTTGGTAGTTGAAGACAATGCTGTTGCAGTAGAAGAGCGCAAAAAGCACAAGGTCGAAGAACTGAAGAAGAGAAAGGCAGAGCCTAAGAAGAACGTAAAGAATGTGGTTAAGAAGCGTAAGATCCAGGACTTCAACCGCTTGCCTCCACACAAGGTCTTGTTACTCCAGAATATCGGTCCAGATGTGGAGAGTACCCAATTGAACGAGTTCTTCGAAAAGTTTGGTGGTTTTGATAATGTGCGTTTTGTCAAGGTGAGAAATTTGGCACTTATAGAGTTTGACACAGAGGAATCAGCCACCAAGGTATTGACAGTAGAGGGATTGAAGGCTTTTGGAGAGAATGTGCAATTGACATACGCCAAGAAGTGAGCCATTGAAGCTGTCAAAGCAACAGAAGAGCTGGAAACTACTCCAGTTGAAGCAGAAGCAGAAGCATTTAGAAGCACCAAAAGGCCAGACTCGTAAGTCAAAAAGACGAATCAATTGTAAATAATTCAAATGCAATCAACTAAAGCCGATTACAGGTAAGAACAGAGAGTTCAATGGCCACAAGGGCCAGACCTTTTGAGCTGTACGTGCTACGAGACACTGACCACGAATAATCAATTGCACGTTGGTGCAACCATGTCATGGTCTAGATCCAACCAAGATACAAATCGAGTATCACCGAGAGATGTTTAGATGCATCAAAGTGCATGGAGAAGACAAACTAACTATTCCAATTCCCACTGAAAGTGATTAGCCAAGAAGAATTGATAACCTTCTGTTCATGGCTAAGGCTGTACGCTAATAACCAGTCTTTATCATATATTTACAGAATTCACTTAATTATGTTTATTTGTAATGCTCTCTCTATTTATAAGTAATGAATGCAAGTTTCAAAACTAGTTCTAAGACTTTAATTATACACTGCTGGATGCTTTAGCTTCTGCTTTAACGCATGGTGAAACCACCAATTATTCAATAAAAAAGATTATATTCAAAGTCAAATTCTTCTATTTGTAGTCATGCTGTATAAATAATTATGTTATACTTGAAGTAGGTCCTGTAAAGGTAAAGTTCATGAAAAATTAAGTGGTACCCACTGTATATTAAAAAAAGACTGTGTCCCAATACTTTCAAGTTAGTATTTAGGACCAGTTTCCGCCATTCTGGGCGTTGGGATGGTTCATGCTGTTCATGGGGTGGCCAAGCTGGTCATTCATTGGCTGGTTCATTGGTGGGTTCATTGGCTGGTTCATTGGCTGGGTCATTTGTTGCATTTGGTTGTTGTAATAAGGCTGCACCATTTCCATCTGCTGGACTCCCATGTAGGGTTGTTGTTGGTTGCTATTGTAGACGTTAGGGTCAAAATTTTGTGGGTAGCCCTGAAGGTTCAGTTGCATGACATTCATGTCTACTTGTGAATCATGCATTGGTTGTTGTTGAACATACCCAGAGTCCATGTATTGACCGGAGTTCATTTGGTCATATTGTGGTTGTCCTGTTGGTGCAGCTTGTCCAAAGAGTGGTTCCATTACATCTGGTTCCTTCTCGGCCATCATCTTGGTCCACATTTGGTCAATGTAGTTTGGTTTTGATGTTTGTGGCACTTTCGCAGCCATATTATTTGGGTGCAAATTATCGAATTGTACCACATGTTCAATACCATTACCGAGCAAAAAGATCAAGTCGTTCAACTCATCAAGCTGAGCAGCGGTAAACTGAAACGAGTGGATTCTCTTGAGCCATGGAAGTGGGTTTTTGGTAAATTCACCTGAGTTAAGGAAGTTGAATGCTGCAGTGTGCACTTTGGTGATTCTCCAAGAATAGTAATAAGTATTGGAAAATCTTCTGAACAAAGTGGTGAAAAACATTCCAGTCCGCCATATGTTGTTGGATAAGCCGACTATTTTATCATAGTACTCTTTGTATTGGGGTCTACTGGCAAGTTTACCAGTATGGTCAATTTTAGACTCCATAGAGTACTTGATGTAGCTTAAACGGGTGAGACTGGAAATGCAAGTCGAGTTGGCTCTATGCATCAAGATTTGGATAAGGTTGTTGAGGATGAGTCCATGGTTACTGAATCTTCCGTGGATGATTTCGTAGATGTATGGAACAACGTCTTCATAAGTAGTTTTGAAGATCTTGCACAAGTAACGGAAGCACAAGCCAAAGTCAGACTTTTTCTCATAGTGAATGAAGAGATGAAGGTAAAGAGTGATTAGGGCACACTTTGTAGATAAATAAAGTCTTGCTTTGTGAACTTGTATGGATTGTTCTGGAGATAATTCACTAGGAATGTTTGGAAGATCTGGTTCTAATTTAAGAACGTTAAAGAAGCCTTCGCAAACATCTTCAAGTTGTTGCATACGTTGGATCAAAGGTCCGACAGGGCAGCCATTATTGATATCCAAAATCATGGTAAGAATATGACGAAGTGGAGTCAATTTGGGACGGAATACTGTAAAGCTATCCACCACAAATTGCTCAAGCG
The DNA here is from genome assembly GCA_030568535.1 of Suhomyces anneliseae. Classification (NCBI taxonomy): domain Eukaryota; kingdom Fungi; phylum Ascomycota; class Pichiomycetes; order Serinales; family Debaryomycetaceae; genus Suhomyces; species Suhomyces anneliseae. Next base: position 231,198 of record JAJMGB010000005.1, on the reverse strand, counting down.
TTAAGTTAGGAATATTGCTATTTCTGGCAGTTAAGTATGGCATCTTAGTATCAAAATGGCTATAATCAATACAAGGAAGATTTCCCACATGAAAGCATTGTACTATATCAGATTTCAATAAAAAGTACCATATTTTCCGACCTAAATGGTTGATTTTTTCATCATTACGACAATCTTGGAACTTATCAGGTTCCCGATGTAAACCCAAGGAATAGGCAAGACGTACCAAGGTACACATTGAAGTAGGAGATTCACTTCCTTCTATTACTTCACCTTCTTCAGGTGCATGGGTGGCATAAATTGTTTGAAAAAGCAACGCTTGTAATGCAGTGAAATGAACGGTTTTTTGAAGTGCTTGAAGACATAATTTAGCAACATCAATTGCAGCTAAATTAACTGAGTTAGATAATAAATACTTTTCCTCAGAATATTCAGCTTTAAGGATCGCATCAGTAACTCGAGTTCTATTGGAAAATAATGAACAATAAGTTAACCGAAGCACAAAAAGAGCAATTGAAGCGGTTGCTAAATCTATTTTATTATCAACTTTGACCGATGCAACGAAAGTATCTTCATAAGAAATGGGTCCAATGACTTTTTCCAAATCCAGCTTAAATGTGTACTCGTCCAAGAAGGGGAAGAATGGGTATAGATTAGTAAAGAATTTATCTATAAGCGACCATATAACTTTCTGTTTAGGAAGAACCTTGTGGATTTTCTCAGTAAGCTGTAAATTGGCTTCGTATTTACCTTCTACCAAGGACTTGGCAAGGGTGAGGCTGCTGACGTTTGGTGAAGTGACGGGTTGGAAAGTCTCTTTGGAAAATGTTTTGAGATGGAAGAGTTTCTCCAGGTTTTCTTCATGACCATCGCCTGATGAAGAACTTAAGATCTGGGCACTGTCACATCTAGATCCCAAGATCTCCCAAAGGGTACACAACCAAGGGTCCCTTTTCACGATGGAAACATATGACAATGGGCCATAATTTTCCATTGCGACGTTCTTAAGCGGTCGAGTGGGTGAATATCCATCGTAGAAGTTGGTGATGTCTTCTTCGGACCCAGTAGATGCCACTGGAGAGGTGATTTGAGACAGTTGTGAATAACGTAATGAGTTTTCAAGGTATTTGAGTCTGTTCTTGAGAACTGAAATGTCATCGGAAGGAGATGAAGGATGTGGTGGTGGTTGATTTGCGGTAGGAATTGATTGTGTAATTTTTTTCGACTCTTTAGGATCTTGTTCTTCAAAGGAAACAGGTCTCCAATGAGATTCATAAGTACATGAAAACCCACTGTTGATCTTAACACATGAATAACATGGAGTCTTTCTATCACACTTGGTTTTCCTCTTTTTGCAAGTGGTACACACAAACGTAGGTTTATTGCGCTTTTTGATAGTCCTCTCACCGGCCATGACTATTTTTATTTAATTAATATAATTCAAAAATAAGATGATTTCAAATTATTATTATTAAATTAGCAATGGAGAACTAATTGTGAAATAATTGATGATATTTGAAGATAATTGATGATAAAATTTCAAGGTCCAAACTGGTTTGATCTTATAGATATATGAAAAATACACGCCACTTTGGGCGACTAGCCGCTTTTAAAATTAAAAAAAGGACTAAATCTGGTTTTGATCTAAAACGGAATTGGGGTTTGGGGTTCTTTTATGCAGAATCCGTTATCCTAGTGCTGACAATCAGTGTTTTTTTTCAAGACAATCACACTCAACAATTCTAGACATACACCCTGTAAACCATACGATTTTTTTGGTATAAAAAAAATAGAGTATGGATAAAAGAATTTAGGATCAAGATGATTTTAAAAACGATTGATATCGATGTTACTAACCGGAGAAGACCGTTTACTATTGTTGTTGTTTGGTTGTATTTTTGGTTTGATTTTTAAAAATTAAGTTTGCGCTTTGCCCCACAAGATTGGGTATTCGCTGATATATATGCAATAGAGAAGAAATTGTATAACTAATGACGCATATACCAGCAGAAGCAGAAGAACAAGAAAGGAACTAAAAAAAAAAAAAGCCCAAATAACCTTCTCGATTTTGTGTCCATAAATTGTGACATGACAAAATTAGCTCAGTATAATTATGGAAAATATATATTTATTATTGTGAAGATTTTTAGCCCCGTAAAATGAACTAGTTTAATGACAACAAAAAACCAAAAAAAAAAAAAGGAATTGCAAAATGTACCATGTACTTCTCCTAATCGAACGCGCATTAGTGGTTATGCAGATCCTTGCATGTACATGCTTAAGCACTGGAAATAAGTTCCCAATTAAGAAGAAAAAGCCGTTATGTTAAATGACGTAAATGCAGTTTGTGACCAGGGTCTCAGATTAATACATTAATACTTAATTACCCTCGAAGAGTTGAATTTCAATATCGGCAAAAACTTCAAAAGTGCCGATACACAAAACCATCCTTCTTCTTCTACTGCTTCTGCAACTACTACTGCGACTGCTGCTACTGCATGGTTTTGTTTTTTTTTTAAGTCAGATCAATCGGTATTTTGAGCTTTTGTCTCAGCCGGGTGAGGCGCAATGTAGCATTAGAGGGTCTGATACAGATCTTTGTTTCAGACTTGTCCCATGATGGGGGGTGATGGGGCCATGTTTACAATCGGCTTTATATTAGTGCGTTAGCGATTTTGCCACGGATACTGTTAATCCACGCATACGATTGTCCTATGAAAATTATAGGGTGAGAGAAAAAAGAAAATACGGGACCCGTTTAGACAAGGGGAATAAGGCTTAAGTGACACTTCTAGAAACTTCGCTGGAGGATTAACGGGGTCATGAACCATTCGGCGGTTATTATCAGAAGCTTCTTTAGCCAAGCAATGTTTGAGAGTGTCATTGGTTGGTGGGGCGGGGGATGAAATGTACATTTAAGCGCAATAAATTTCATAGACCGAAGCGCAAACCGAGAACTTGTCTCTTTTTTAAATCGTAAACGTTTTTAGATTTTTTGCGCTTCTTATGCGCATATATACTCTACACGTCTAAAATAATACGGAAGGATTTTTAATTTAAAATGAATTTCTGTTGTAAATAAATTTCTTCTTTTATCTTTTATGTATTAGATTATTTGGAAGTACCATATGAAGGTGGTGCATCTGAAGATAACAATTCTTCAGTTTCAGATTCTGAGGAATCAGATGATGAATCATTTCTTTCATTGTAAATGAAAAATTGAACAAATATAGTGAAATCTAATGCTAAAGTACCCAAAGAACCAGCCAACCAAGAGGAATTGACCCAAATGTAGTGCCAGGAGGTGTCAATTGCAAGAATGGAAATAACGTACGTAAGGTTACCTAAACAGGCAAAGAGGAAGAACATAAAAGAAATTCCGTCCACCGATTTACGCTTATAGTTGAGTAAAATTTGGGGTATTCTAGAACCCAAATATAACACGGCACATAACCATCCAAAAGTTTGAGCTAATGGATCGTATACCAAGTCTTGAGGCTTATGCACTTTTCCTGGGTGTTTACGATGGTGACGGGCCTCCTTGACATATGAAATATACCAGCCCACCAAACCTGCAGAAATGACCAACGCAACCATAAAAGTTTTGACTAAGAATGATTGTAATCTGGACATAGACGACTCCTCATCTTTTTGTGGTCTTTGCAGTTCCATTTCTTCCTCACCCTCGTGATGTGACAATACGGTAACCAAGACATCTTCATTCATTGGATTAGCAGGGGAAAGATGGATATAATCAGTTTGTTCTCCTTGACCATAAGCCAAACATTGCCATAATAACACAATATCTGCCAATGTATAGTAAACAGCAAGAATAATCATAGTGGGTAAAACACCCTGTAAAATCAGTCCTAAGACATTGAATACATCACCAGCAAGCCAAAGGATAATGAATGTTAATGAAAGACCTTCGGATGATTTTCTACGGAAATTTTCGTAGATTTGTGGGGCGAACACAATGATCCAACAAGCAAGAGAAATGGACCCAGTGATTCCACTTACCGCTTGGGCATCTATAATGATAGGTGGAGGTGGCGCCATGATAGTAAGAGCAAGCCAACGAATGGAGAAGCGAGACTGAGGCTAATGTGGTAATATGAAGCGAGCTCTGCTAGTGGAGTAATCTAAAGCGAACCAGTAACTGCTTTGACAAGATTGTTGTTGGTTCGTTTGAAAATAATGAAACTAGTGTTACCAGTCACTAGATGACCAGCGCTAAAGATGAACGAAGACCTGACTCACATCACGTGACCGGAGATGTCCCCGCAAAATTTTTACAATTATCGAAACGGAGTGAGTGGAAGAAGCGGCTGGAAAAACGGAGTACATCAGCGTAGAGTTCGTTAGTAGTAGCTACCCAATTGACTTCTTCCAGCTATTTTGGGGGTTTAGTAATGGACTCTCTAGTATTTGTGAAACTTTCCAGCAGTCACGTGAGCACTTCCCAAAACGGACTAGCGAAAGTGCCTGTTTGTGCGAGAAACAAGCAGAGCATAAAGACCAACAGAAGAATTAAAATGCAGACACCAAATGGATGCAGATGTTGGGTATCGTAAAGTAAATGTAACATGTAAGATCAGGGTTAACCAGCCCAGCATCTACGACGGTTTAATTTGCGCTTTTCCTACTGAAGCTTTGGAAGCCCTGCATTTCTTTCCCCATATTAGATAATCTTCCCTGCGTTGGTTATTAATACAGTTAAACCAGATTTTAGTCACCAACAATAACTAGTAAGTGTATCTAATTAAGCTGTCAACACCAAGGCTCGGTTATCGAATAATTGCTGCATGTACAGATGGACGCGGCTGAAACAAGTCACACGATGCTTGACACGGAATATATTTCCGTTCTTGTCGCATAAGTTTAAGCGAATTTCTCAATTTTTGTTGATGCGCTCAACCTTGCAAAAATATCAATAATATCGGTGAAAATTTAAATACTCCCGACATAAAGACTAGATGACCTAACAAAAGCCCCCAAATTGCATTTACGAACAATACAATGCAGAAACAAACCATATCACCACATTACCACACCTACCCAACAGTTTCAAACCATCAAAAGATGCGCTTTTCTTGTTGCCCAGTCACCTGATCATTTCAAGATCAGTCCACTCCCAATTATACAATAGAATCATTAAAAATGCAGCTGAATTGCGCCTCTTGTACTTGGCCTTAGCCACATGCCTTGGCCTTGCAACATGTACATATATACTTGGCGTTCATGTTGCATCGTCTATGCAATCAATGACACCTACGTCCGACGACTCCGAGATCTTCTAAAGGTGTTTATTATTTCTACTTCATCTATAGGATTCTTTTTTTTTTTGGCTGCAAAATTTTCATCAGGCGCAGTACCACAAAATCGTGACATAGCTGATCAAGAAGAATACGATTTCCTCATGCAAATAATTTAATCAGATAAAGATGTGTGCAAATTTCATCAAGTACCTGAATGTGATTTTTTTGATTTTGCATTTTTTATCAGATTTCAAAATCATGCCACATTAAGCAACATCACAACATCATTTACACGACATATGAAACAGCCTCAAATCAAGCCAAAACCGAGATTCCAAGGTTCCAAGGTTCCAAGCTCGTTTAATCAGAGCTTGGCGTTCTTAGCATGGCCCAATAATGATTGCTCGACTTCATATAATCTGTGAAGCACATCATGGAAGAATTTGGCAGCAACAACTCTCTTGATCTTTTGGGTTGGAGTAACCACATTTCTTTCCACAGTAAGTGGGTTGATATCAATGTGAAGATTATGGAGCAATTCTAACTTATTCAATTTGGATCCAACATTTTCATTCAAAGTTGCAAGGAACTTACGCTTGACTTCACGTTGGTTCATTTCTCTAAGCAAATCATCTGGAGATGGTTTGGTAGAAGCATCGTATCCGAAATTCTTGACCAAAAACTTGACACCTTCAACGTAATCAAGTCCAGCAACACCAACCAAATAAGACTTGGTAGAATCTCCATGAACAAATAATTGGTTAAGCATTGGGTTAGATGATAAGTATCTGTTTTCCACCTTTTCTGGAGAAACATATTCACCTTGGGCCAACTTGAAGAAGTTCTTCACTCTGTCCACAATGTACATTCTATTATTGACAGGTTCAACATAGGCAATATCACCAGTATAAAGCCAGCCTTCCTTGTCAAACATTTTCTTTGTTTCTTCTATATTATAGTAGTAACCTTTGAAGTTGGTAGGTCCCTTAACCAAAAGCTCACCTTTACCTTCTTCAGCAGAATATCCCATATTTGGAACGTCCTTCAATCTGAACTCCAGCGCACAGGCGGCAGATCCACAAGAACCTGGAGTCTTTTCATACATATCACCATGAGACATACAGGCGAAAGTTTCAGTCATACCATACAATTGCTTGATACCAACTCCCAAAGCAGCCTTCAAATAGACAATAGTGGATGCAGAAAGAGGAGCAGAAGCAGATTGGGTCCAGACAAGGTTATCGAAACCAATCAAACTCTTCAATGCCTTATAAGGAGCATAATTGTCGTAGTAATAATTTGCACCAGTTGCACCATCAGCAACACCTTGTTTTTGGATTTTGTATTCAATAATACGCTTAACTTCTTGTTTCAGTTCGGTGTCTAAGCTTTCAATGGCCTTCTTAATGAATGATTCAACCTTGTTAAGAAGTCTAGGAACAATTGAGAAGTAAGTTGGCTTGAAGATTTTTAAATCTTCCAACATTGCCACAAATGGATCCTTTGGCTTAGCTCCAACTTGTAATTGAGGGAAACCCAAGTAATAACCAGTCAAAAGAGCGAAAGCACTAGTTTCTCTTTCATAAATGTGGGTCAATGGAAGGAAAATGAATGCTTTTTCGTTTCCTGGAGCATGTGGAATACTACTAACCAAAGTAGAAGCACCAGCCACAGCATTAACGTTGGACAACATAGCACCCTTTGGTTTAGAACCAGTGGTACCAGAAGTGAAAGAAATGGTGTACAAGGATTCTGGGTTTGGGTTTAATTCAGGAATTCTTTGGATCTTTCCAAGGTATTCAAGTTGGAAGATATCACAAATGTCAACCTTGAGTCTACTAGCTTCAGCTAAAGTATCATGGGAAACAAGATCAATTGGATCCATGGAAACGATAGAAATCATTTCCTTCATAACTTCTGGGTGGTCTCTCTTGAAACGCAACAAATCATTAATTTTATCAACTGAACAAACAACAATAGGACTCTTGGTCAATTCTAAAATGTACTTGGTGACGTCTGGACCTAAGTTATCATACAAAGCAGTGTTGGTGATTGCATAAGAACTACAGGCAAGATCAGTCAACAACCATTCAAGACGGTTGGGTGCGAAAATAGCCAAAATAAAGGAAACACTCTTTTCCAATTCGTAGTCCTTATTGTCTACTGCAGCCATTGCCTTACCATAAGTGTGGTATTCGGTCTTATGGTTTCTGATCTTGTTGTGGACTTCGGAGTTCAGCAAGAATGGATTGTGTTGCAAGGAATAGATGATACCAGAACCCAAGTTACGCTTACGCTCGTTAACTTGCGCGTAAGTGATGGAATGGTATTCTGGACCAGATTCGTGGGTGGTGTAGTTGTAACGTCTAGCCCCTAAACATGGCTTGTCAGCAAACATAGACACGGCATTGTTGAAGAGGTCGCTGTAGGTTCTGAGAGAAGGATGGATTCCATAAACAAGACCGTTCCGAGCAGCCCGGTTACGATAAATTGGGGTGTAGCCCGGTTCAGGGTCAGCGATTGCGTCATTTATAAACACCTCAGGGCCAAAAGGAAGATGGTCTGAGATTGAGGTAGTTGCCTCGGTACCTTGAATCAAATACTTCATTGTGGATCAGGAATGTAGTTGTTGAGTAAAGGAACAAAATTAATTATGACTTCTGGAATTGAGTCAGTGACTTAGTCAAGATTTTGCTAGTCAAATTGCGTCGTATAACGTGAGTGATGGAAAGGGCGGTTAATTGATCAAATAGAGTCAATTCAGCCGACGCGAGTACAATAGATCACGAAGTCAAACAAGGAAAGTCAGTGGATCAACAGGTGGTAGTTAGAGCCAGCAAACACCAACAAATCAATTACTAATGAAAAATAAAAAAGATTATGAGTAGATTGACGTGAAACCGGTAGATCAAGAAAAGAGCAATAAGTTAAAGCGCCTGGAATCAATTGGAGATTAATTAGCGCAGTATCAAAAAAAGCTCTATATGTGATATAAAGTAGATTCTTATGGTGTCTAGATTGAGTGAGCTCAATGGGTGGGATGGTTAGTGAAATATATAGGGAATCAGCCTCCTTATATATCCATGGGTTAAAGTGGTTGCAAGCTACCCCGCATTTTCACGCCTTTATCGGATAGAAGGTGTACAATGCAATGTAAGTGCACCAAACGTGGAGGCACAAGACAGGATGGAAAATACCCATCAAATCAGATCCATCAAACCAGATAGGCAACTATCTGGAACAGGATAGAGAGGTACCATATCAATTGGTATCTGAAGCTTACCTGTTATTCTCGGAACTATCTGGCTTCTCCCTCTAGTGAGACCAGGGGCCCCAATTAGGGAAGCTAGTAAGATTCGGTGTTGCCCAATACCTTAGATTGGGTTTGGAAAGAAGTGCCGTTCCGTACCCACTAAAGGTGGGTGTCACCGAGTTTGCCAGTTTTTGGGGGGCTTTGGGTGTACGACGGAGATACCTAGATTAGTAAATTAAGCGATAGTCAGGACGCGCAACATAAGCGGTGTGTAAAAGTGAAAAATTGATTATTCATCAAAGTAGCCACTTGAGCCAATCTGGCTATTCTGGCGGGTACCAAGGACCAAGAGAGTTTGGCCTGTGATTGAATGTGTTAATTGCCAGACAAGGGGATCGGGTCTAATGTTGGGTTTAAGTTCAACTCATTAAAAGAAATATACAAGTAGATAATTAGCTATATAAGAACGATTGCGAAAACTCGATGTAGAAATGATTTACAAACAAACTTAAGTATATGGTAAGAAGCGGATCAATTAGTGATTGAAATGGACGACGCTTAGACCAATTAATTGGAGAATTGCCAGTGAATTAATAAGACCAATTATCAGCTCTATTAACTATTTTTAAATGTTTTGTTGAACAACTATAGCAATATGATAGGAACTTGGTTCCGATTTGTTTAAGAAAAATTGTACAATAAATAAAAGTACCTTCGAGTGTTCGATATTTTTTAGGTATCGCTTGTGTTACTCGATAGGTGATTAATAATATAGTCCAGTTGCGCTTAATTATAAACCTTTAAATAGAATAATACAAAGCTTAACCTTAATAATTACGAACAACATTTTTAACTATTAGGAATTACATTACTTATAGTGTATCGAAGCCTACCACAGTTGTTTAGTTTCTTTTATAGCTAGTTAAAACTATTAGCGGTCGTAATAATGTTATCTTTAATCTAAAATCCGGGTTGTTTGCTTTTATTGTTCAGTTGTTCGCTGTCTCTCTATTTCTCCTTATATCTAAATTGCTGAATTTTTCACTTACAATTATTCTGTTTCGCTGTTTGTATTTTTATTATGTACTCGAGTTATATTTTGTTTTATCTGTCAGATATTTTGCTACAACAGTACAACTTTCAGGTTAATCACTTCAAAATAGGGATGAGCAAATCCAGTGGCTTTCTATCATCAAGGCATCCAGTACCTCGATAGCAGCAGTTTCAGAAAGTACTGCTGGTTTGTGTAGCCACTATTCTGAACTGTTGGTTCTATCTATATTTTGCTCTCTTGTACCTATTTAATTGTTCGCTGTGTCGTGTGATTATGTACTTCATCTTGTCCGTGTTTCAGCACACCTGTTAAGTTGAAATGGTGGAATAGCCATATTGGACCATATATCTGTAATAAATATCTCGTTTAAATGCCCAGTGAATGATCACTCTTTTCAATGCTTTCATTTATGAACTTCTCATTCTAGACTGAGCCTTTCCACTGGCAACTTGCCATAGCTCATCATTGGAAGTTCAATGCAACCTCTCATAAGACCTCTTCGAGCCCATCCAATCACTTACTCTCTGGCTTATCTTCTCCTTCTCTCTAAGCATTTACTGATATGCTGTGCAAACCGGGCTCCGGCAATCTTTCTGGTACAGTTATCGCATTGGAAGTACCTGGCAGTTTCTGTACTCTTCAACTTCTGCTTGTCTTGGCCAAAAATGTCCTTCTTTGAGCCTATTTCCAGGTTCGGAAATGGTTCCATTGTACCCTCAGACTCGCCAACAGTATTCTGGATCGATATACGGTTGGCAATGTTGACTAGTGTCTGCTGACGGACAAGGTTCTCCAACATGTCCTTGAGGAGCGATTCCGCCTATTGTTAATAACGAACAAATGAATGGAAATGGATGATTTGATCCTATGCATCCTATTGGATTCCTCTGCTGTTCAGTCGCTACTTACCACTACCTGGTACGTTATTGGTTGTTCAGTCATCGCTGGTATGTGATACTGATCTACCGCCATCGGTACTTGTGATGGGAAGATCACGACCAGCCGCGACCGGAGCCGCGAACCTCTCGCTACTGAATCGTGACACCATTAGATAGTAACAGAATATACCACAATAAAAGCAGCACAATGTACGTAATAACATACTGAAAAAAATTTGAACCCCAGCAAAATTGAAACATTTAGTAGAAAATGACCTTAACCGTGCTATTAAGAATCTTTGGCCTGTTTCACCTTAAATTAGTCCCCTGGTACGAATCGCACTAGTCTCCCGCTATCCTTCTCACTAGACACCACCAGCTATTCTTCACCAATGCAATAAAAACGACACCATTAAATAGTTTGAGCTTCAAATGGGTACTATCGTATTAAAGAACATTTTCTATTCACTTCTTACTACCACTGCTTACAGTAGAAACCACTTGATCTCTCTTCCTGCCATAGCTTTATCTAATTACGTAATCAGATCATCTCATCTCTCGCTATCTCTACCACGATCACAAGACCAACCATCTCCACAACTTACAATCGCATTCATTAGCACTGCACCCTTTCACTAACAAGTCATGGCTGACGAAGAAGGTATTATTAACCGAGAGGATGCGTTTGATATAGAAGATGAAGTCCAAGACTGGAGTCTTCTTGCCAAAAACCTCGGTGCTAAGTCAACCTCCATACCCAAGAGAGGTGAAAAGGAATTCGAACCCGATGGAACCAATGTCCAGAACAGCGCCCTTGACAAGTCGAGGGAAGCGATGTACGAGGCATTGGGTGGTGCTCGTGGTCATAGCTTGAAACAAAAGCTCGTTGGTGTATGGTTACCTGCTGAGAAACACTGTCTTGTAGTCCATGCTAAAGGTAACTACTTCAGAGACGTCGGGACCCCGAAGAACATAGGGACCAAGGTCCGTGGAGGATTGGTCTTAAATGCTATAGAGACCGTGTATTTAGTTGAAAGAGGCTCAATGGTCTGTTATTTGGGTGATAGCCTGTTTGACGAATGGTTACACAACGATGTTCCTCTGTTTGATTACGATACTTTGGTTGTATTGGACTTAGCTTTTCTATATGGAGTAGTAGGCGAGGCCAATTTCGATGTGGATGAGTACCAGGTGTACTCTTACCTCAAAAGGCACGGATACTTACTTCTTCTTAACGATAGAAAGCTTGGTGATACCGATAAAAACAAGAATATCAACCAAAATAACCAAAAAGGATCAAACACAGGGCCAAAAATATCGATATTCACTGGACCAATAGGAATTGGTATGGAGAAGACTATAAGCCCTATTGTCACCTTGTTGCAACCACTCATTAATCACTTCAAATCCATACTTTCATACATAAAGAAGTTCCTTCAAGCTCATGGTCTCTGGGCCTTACCTTCTACCAACTCATTGCATTATTACACCAAGCATTATTTTGACTATACATCGGTGTTTCAATCATTAAGGATTTCGGCTGTGTCGAAACCTACAGCCACAAACTCCACTCTCAAAATTCTATACGATGTCTGGAAACCAACCCCTACCTTTTCCAAGAAAGCACCACCACCTCCTGACTTTCAAATATGTGTAATCAATACAGAGACTAGTAAATTCCCGTCTCTCTCAGCTATCAAATCTGTGTTGGAATTAACCAATAAGGAAGAACCAGTCAAGCAAGAAGAAAAGAAAATGAAGAAGAAAAATACTCTTCCTCCAACCAAAAAAGAACTCAAGTTAAAGAGACAACAAGAAAGACAAGCAAAGTTGGACCAAGAAATCCAATTGCGCAACAAGTACATGAAAGAAAGAGATAACAAGTTGAAGTTTGGAGACACCAGACCAATTGTTGTCGCCACTGTGAATCAGGGTATCCTTAACTTCGTCAACCTTACTCCTACTGATTTTGAATTAAAGGATGTTAGTGACTTAGATGAAATCTATCCAGGAAGAGACCATGGAATTATATATGAAGCACCACATCAACCCCAAAATAGAGCAAAATGAGTAACGAAACTAACGGAATGTCTTTCAATAATAAACCCAATATTTGGTTATATCATTGTACAATTAATAGGATTACGCCGTCTAATCTACAAGCTAATTTAGTAATTAATTATAATAAAACATAATAAACATTGAAAGTTTCCGTACTAGTCTATTTTTTATGAAGTTCTACTTAATATATTCGTCTATTTCGTTTATTTTATGTGTAATGCTTCTAATTGTACATCTATACGTTTTTGCAATTTTTCGCAGCCAATTCATTCTTAGATATTGGAGCTGTGCAACAACATGGTTATTCTATTTGAAAATGTGAGTTAAATAATGTAGACTGATATTTTTGATTATGTTTCTGTTGCTCTTTCACCTGCTTAAGCTAACACCCAGTGAGTGTGTTCTTTGGGAAGGTATATCCTCCATCTGCGAACTTGGTCAAATTCACATTTTGATAAATATTTAAATGACTATTAATGTAGTCCAAAGTTGGGTAATCTGGTGGATCACAACCTAAATTTGTCTTTCCCTTTGGTTGATATATTCTAACATAGTCAATTCTCATAGTAGCAGGAAACATCAATGCTGGCCAGTCAATGTATGCCCAATTATTCGATATACCTAAATTGAAAATCAATGACAATGGCTCTTTTGGCATCTTTCTCCATCCAACATTTCCATTGGGGTGTAATGCATTAGGGTACACAGACATAGTTGGATTTAAACCGACAAACCAAGTCAAATACCCGTCTGTATCATCATTTAAGTACTCAAACCCGTATCTCTGGAAATTATGAGGATTATCACCACGCTCGTACCATGAAACATTCAACATTGTAGTTGCTGATACAGCCTGTTGGAAAGGTCCACCAGCATAAGAATTCATAGCAGTGACTGAATCATTATGAATTTCAATGAAGTCATAATCTGGAATATACCAAATATCATATGGAGCAACTTGTAATGATTGTGATACTCTACCTACCTGGTTATGGATTTCACCTTCTAATGCATCAATTTCGGGGGCTCCTCTTCCTCTACCTGGATTTGGATGAGCTTCTCCTTTACAAGTACATGCATTTAAACGTTGTCCAGGCAAGTAGGATATACCATCTGGAGATGATTGATTTGGGGTGATGCCCGCATCACACGAATCATAGGTATAAGGCCAAACACCTTCAGTTGAAGCCAAGTATCCTGGTCTTCCCAAGTTACCCATTGACCACAAACCGGGCCAAAGTCCGGAAATATTACCATAGTTCGGTAATCTTGCTGAAATTTCAAGGTTTCCTTCAGTGAAACACATTTTGTTCCATGATTGAACCATTCCACTTCTATAGAATAAATTATGATTTTTATAAGCGTCCAAACGGAGGTTTAAGGTACCGTTTTCAGTAGATACAGCGTCTGGATCGTACCATTCAAGATCCTTTGTGGCATCGTAATGAAGATCTGGAGCAGTGAAAAATTGATCATCTCCTTCATAAAAGGTTCTTCCTTCGGCATTGAACTCGTCACTGAATACCAATTCCCATTGTTCACCTTTTCTGCTCTCTTTGAATAATGCTTCTTGAGGAGTATCAGGATCTACCATGCTGGTTCTTATGGCACTTAATAATGGGTAATGGTAGTTGGTAAGAACCTCGTAAGACTCTGGGGCAGGACGTGATACGTATGTGAACACTGGGAACACAATAAAGATCAGAACAGCCGCTATCAGCAAGATAACGAACCCGAGTAAACCACCCCACGATCTGCGGTCCATGTGCTTCAAATCATAAAGAAAACGGTTGTTCTCGTATTTGGCATCTTCTATAGGGTCTGGATTGTGGAGATAGTCATCGGACTCGGTGTCATCCATGTAAAGGGGAAATGATGATGCTGGATACCCTCCAAATGGAGTATCACCATATGAGAAGATAGGTGATTCTACCAGTACGGTGGATGATACTGACTGAGGATACCGCTCAGAACCATACTGTTTAGAATTGAGGTCTAGCGCTGAGTCGCCATACCCATGGGAGCCCGATGATCTGTACTGGTCTCTTGAAAGGTAATTGTCGTTATCGCTTGTATCCCTGTTATAATCTCTTTGGTACTCGTGTTGGTAGTTTTGGTGATCATCTCGTTGATCGCTTGTTTGCAGCCATTGACCACTATTTTCACTTTCGTTAAAGTCATGAAGTCTATCACGGGAGCTGGCTGATACCGATCGGCTGCTCTCGAAAGGATTCACCAAGTACGGGTCGTTATTGGTGAAGTCACGATGCATGGAATGAGGGTTGGTTCGTTATAGTGGTTATTTGATTTAGTGGGTGTTGATGCTAATGGTGTTCACAAATAGGAATGAACAGATGCGTAATGATAATGTAATTAATGCGAATTATGTATGGAAGTACTGAGGTGTTATATCATGCTCTGTATAGTAAAGGCCACTGGTGAGTCAAATTGGTGGTAATAAGTCTTGTGATATCCTGTCGCTAATCTATAGACCACTTCTGGATCAACAGGGTTCTATATAGGGAAATCACACTCCGGTGCAACACGTCTTGTATTTAAACTTATCCCGATCGAACATATACCCGTCCCGTGTTGGCACAGCCAGCATGGCGGAGCGAAGATAATTATAACTAAAATACTGGGCAAAATTGACTTATTTGGGTATTTTTTGAGCTATTTTGATCTTATTTGTTAAGTATTTCCTGGGCAATTTCTTGGTCTGGGGGTATTTTCTTGTCGCGACACTGTGAACAAACGAAGACAAGATCAGAGAACGTTCCAATCCACAGCCCAGGCCAAGTCTCTATTTTCTTGTACGTGTAATTGTAGGCGTATGGTATGGCTTAGTTCGTGTTGTTTTGGAACCATTATAGAGGTAGTAAGACCGTTCAACAGTCCATGATGGTTAGTGTGGTCTGTGGTGGTGTGGGATAATCTTTGCGGGGCGAGCCTCGTCTAGGAAAAGAGGTGATACCAGAAGGGGAAAATTGATAAGAGGCAGGAGGTGTTAGAGTTTCAACGGTTTGGAAGATTTTTTGGGAGGTGGGGTGCCAAGGGAACACCCTTTTGATCAACAGGTGGAAGTACGCTAATTAAGCTATTGTAACTGTATTTGTGGCTATGTTCTCCACCAACACGTATATAGCCTTGGCCTGGGCGAGTTCTTGGTGTAAATTACATATAAACGTTGCTGAATCCAAGAATTCAAGAATTAATGGAGATGACCCTTTGACCAAAGACCTTAGGATCACAGCCTTCATCTTGGTCACTACAGAGAAGATCCACCGCTAAAGTCTATCAATTGTATTCATGGTGATAATTTTCAGAATTCCACCTTGAATAATGTGGTACTCAGCACATTCAGCACAATCAGCACATACTAGCTCAGCAAAAGATCCATACTAGAACCCACTTCTGATCCAGATACCTTTTATACTACAAAAGGGTCTATTTCCTCGAAGCAGGGCCAGCTACATAATCAGCTGACCTGTTATTGGCCTGGTTATACTTGCAGTATCTCCAGCAAGACACGTCTAGTTGCAAAAAATACGAGGTGAAAAATGCACTGGCTCCCGTATATTCGTGTACGAACGGCTCTCACCAATACAAGCACCGCCAATCAAGGATTTATCAGACCAGAGTCCCCTCCTCTACCAGCTAATCGCCTTTGTTTCAGACATCTGTATTTTCGATGCATTCCAGCATCAAAGTCTAACAAGATCTTAATCCAGTAAGTGGTCACCTTGAACTTGACCCAATTAGTCGGTTAAATAATGGGAACCTGGACCATGGAGCTGGCGGGCATTGTACGCAGCCTAAGGACGTCGTTTAGTGCTCTACGAAAACGGTCTCGTACCGTTGTGGATACTGATAAGATTAGGGGATAAAATAATCCGGAGATTTTCTATGCGGTGGTGATAAACCCGTGTACTCCATCGAAGGAGGTGTGGTGGGGACCGACTGGCTCGGCCAGCTCTGGTGGCTCACACGCTCACTATCGCACCACAACCTTAATGCCTAAAATACCAAGCAAAACTGCAACAGTACAGCGATTGCGGAGCCCAGATGGTTCACGTGGGCCCCTGGAGCGAGAATGAGAGACAGAGAGGTCTCGTGGCCCCAAAGGTTGAACTCCGTAGGAGCCCGCTGGTCGTATTTACAATTAGCTAATGGCTCATACGCTAAAAAGGCCCATAGCTCACGTGCTGCTTAGTGACTCGAAGCTTGGCTTTTTTTTTTTTTGCTCCCTAACTAAGGCGATCCATCGCGGTACGCGACGCGTTATTTACCATCATTTTCCCGGTAAATAGATCACAAAAAACATGGCACATTTTTTTCATCGCCCATCAAAGTCTCGGGCCTGCCGAAACCTTAACCAAAAAAGAAACCACCTCCGATCCACCTGTCATTTACTGTTTCATCCGGAACATCTTGTGTTGCAACCAAGGCAGTTTCGGCTCCAGATGGGATTCCGAATCACACTTAAAAACCAACCCACTTTCTACAATCATTACCATCATTACCACTATTACCTCTCTCATTCCTTTCTATTATTAGACGACTTGCGCGCCCTCCTTTCAAATTTTTCAAACTGCGCTACGTCGCAATGTCCTCCCGTCCCATGTAACCTAACCTCAACATGGTATTTCGTCTAACAATATTATTGCCCGCGCCGGAACCTCCCATTCTAAGCCTCAATTAGCTCGGGATCTCAGATCTCTCCCTGTTCTTGTGTTCTTGTGTTTCTCCTTGTCACATCCCTGCACGCTACGACAATAGACACGGTCTTTTTTTTTTTTCTTAATAGTTTCACCTGTACATTGCAAAAAAATTGCCCATTGCCCTTCTTACCTTATTATCCTTTTTGCTCTTTGCTAAAACCCATTCCAAGATCATAAAACAAGTTACTTTGCATCATCAACACTTCTTTTTTTAAAGGTCTTCTTTTCCTTCCATTTCCTCGTTGTTGTATCTCAAAAAAACCTCATTCATCCAACTTCGTTCTATCGTTTCACTGTCCTAGTACTATTTTCGGAGCACTAGTATAACCATTAATATTTTTTTTTTCCGTCCTCCTTACCCTTCCTCCTTTGATCTAGCCATCAGTTCTTGATCTACATACTATCTTTTGATAACGATGGCACAACGGGACCTCACATTCAATACTCCCGCTGAATCAGAGCCTCAGAACCCTTTTGCTTCGGAACACGATGCTTCGGCCAATGAACATCATATCTCCTCCTCCAATGGCTCTTCTAGAGGCTCCATATCTTCTCAAGAAACTGAGTCTCCTTATGGTAAACCATTCAACGTCTATAATAATACCTTAAATACCACCCAAGATAGTTCTGCCAATCTTTTATTATCACAACAAAATTCAGCCAACCCTTTATTAAACGCATCATATACTTCTCGGAATGCTTCATCAAATTTCCCTGGTACAAGTTCTCCATCTCCATTCCTCGAAAGTAAAACCTCGTTTGATCAACATGGCTTTTATCAACATGAAAATGGTAGTGAATCTACTACCACCACTTCCAATCCTTTTGTACAAGCCGATTTCTCTCCATTCGGTGGTTACCCTACATCTTCTTTCCCATTACATGTTGATGAAAAGGAACCAGATGATTACCTTCACAACCCAGATCCAATTGCTGATGCCGAATATGAAAATAACCGTTTTATCTATGATTTAAAAAATATGGATCGTAGATCTTTAGGTGGTTTGATCGGTGTCATTGGGTTCTTCGTTGGTGCCGCTGTCATCTTTATCTTACTTCCAGTCTTAACTTATTCCGGTGTGACTTCTCCATATAAACCAGAAACTTATGAAGTCTTATCCAAATATCATTACCCTCTTTTAAGTGCTATCCGTACCGATTTGGTAGATCCAGATACCCCTGATGATGCCAGAAAAATCAAGGCCGATAATGGTGACGAATGGGATTTGGTCTTCAGTGACGAATTCAATGTTGTAGGTAGAACCTTCTACGATGGTGATGATCAATTCTTCTACGCTCCTGATCTCCATTATGCTGCCACCACCGATTTGGAATGGTATGATCCTGATGCTGTCACTACTGATAACGGTACTTTAAACCTTCGTATGGATGCCTACAAAAACCATAATTTATTCTATAGAAGTGGTATGGTCCATTCCTGGAACAAAATGTGTTTTACTCAAGGTATGTTGGATATTTCTGCCAGATTACCTAACTATGGTAACATCACTGGGTTATGGCCTGGTTTATGGTCTATGGGTAATTTAGGTAGACCAGGTTACTTGGCTACTACCGAAGGTGTTTGGCCTTACTCTTATGACGCCTGTGATGCTGGTATCACTCCTAACCAATCTTCTCCTGATGGTATTTCATATTTACCTGGTCAACGTTTGAATTCTTGTACTTGTAAAGGTGAAGATCATCCAAACCCAGGTGTTGGTAGAGGTGCTCCAGAAATCGATGCCTTAGAAGGTGAAATTGGTAATGGTTTAGGTGTTGCCTCTCAATCCTTACAATTGGCTCCATATGATATTTGGTATTATCCTGATTATGATTGGGTTTCCATCTACAACGATTCTGTCACTACCATGAATACTTATACCGGTGGTCCACTTCAACAAGCTTTGTCAGCTACCACTACTCTTAATACTTCTTGGTATCAAAGAGGTAATTACTCTCATAATTTCCAAAGATATGGTTTCCAATACTTGAACGATAATGAAAAGGGTTATTTACAATGGCATGTGGGTGCAGACCCTACGTTGACCGTCCATGCCAATGCTTTACATCCAAATGGTAACGTCGACTGGAGAAGATTATCTAAAGAACCAATGTCACTTGTTTTAAATCTTGGTATTTCAAACAACTGGGCCTATATCGATTGGCCTGCTATGCATTTCCCCGTCACCATGAGTGTGGATTATGTCAGAATATACCAGCCACCTGATCAAATTAATGTTGGCTGTGATCCTGATGATTATCCTACTTATGATTATATCCAAAGTCATCTTAATATTTATGAAAATGTAAATATTACTTCCTTTGAGAAGGGTGGTTATACCTTCCCAAAGAACACTTTGACGGGATGTTAAACAACATATAAACAATTTAAACAAATTCAAACAATAGATTGACCTTAACTGGTGTGCAAAAACATAGAGGTTTTTGTCCCAGAAAGGGTTGATTTATGGTGTTCCCAATAATGGGCGTATTATAGATGAATAAACATTAGATAGACAAGATGTAGTGTGAGAAATGGCTCATAAATGGTTATTAGGCGAAGTAATTGCAACCATATGGAAAGTGATGGGTGAAATTTTGCAGCAATTAAAAGGTAAGGCCCAAAGCGAAATTTCATTGGATTCTACCGGATAGAGAGTGCCAATATACCACCTGTATTTGCTAGAGGTCCAAATCGTAAGTATATGTGCCTCAGTAATAGTACTACTACGAATTTATGCCTTTTCTTTGTTACTTATCATCAACTATTCTTATTATCTATTTATAGCAAATTGTGAGTCAATAAGATTTGAAACTGTCTAAATGTATATTTTGGCGTTTTAGCGAAACCGTTTGGCATATCAGGCGTGTCTTGGTATTAGCTTGATTAAGCTTAGGACCCTGTTTTACTGTGGAATTCATTAACAAGTGCACTAATTATGAAGAAAGAAATCAATTTCTTCATTAATTAATTTGACTTTTATCATTTTTCTAAATCTTATACTGAAGCTCTCTCTCAATAAACCTAGATCCTCTCAACCTATTCCATATCTACTTGTGGTTCTAGTTCTACTATTCACTATACCCTTCTTTTTGTGTACGATTGCAAAATCTCGAAAAAGTAGCAAAAAACGTCCAAAATAAACCAAAAAAAAAAATCACAAAAGAACCACCATACCCTTAAAACCAACCCAAACTCACACAATCATCTTGAGCCAACTCCTTCCACTTTTATTTCCCTTCCACCCTCTTTCGTCTTGTTGTTGCAATTCGCAGCCACAAACTACACTATATTGGTCCTGCACACAAACCCAGTCACTACCCCAACTTAAGGATCACCGCCATAAGATCACTGTCACTATAACTACTACAAATAAGACACCATCAACTAATCATCCATTGCCGCCGTGGTCCCGAGTCAAGGTTACACTACTGCTATATCTGCTGACTAATCAACGTTCCCGGCACGCCCAAGATCTCGTGACTTGACTCCTGCTACCACCATCTGACTCCTCCCTCAGTTCCCCATCAATCAACCAATACATCATGAATAACCCTTCAGTGAACTTCCACGTCCAGTCCCACCAGACTGACTTCCGGATCCCCGCGGAGCTCATCAAGAAGAACTTCAAGAATATTCAAAAGATCATCGAAAAGCAAAAGAAACAAGTGTACGACGATGTGGCCAAGATCAAGAAGAACTCCAAGTTGCCCCCTGCCATGAAATTGGAAATGATCAGAAAGTTAATCAAGAGTTTTGAGGTTTATAACAAGAGAATAAATCAAGCCATTGAAAAGGACAAGGAGTATCGTTCAAGACTTACTGCCAGAATAGATAACCTTAAAGTGCTAGAAGACTGCTTGATACCAGAACAAACAATTGAAGAGAAAGACAAGGTCGAAGAATTGGACAAGGAAGAACCAAGTTTCAATGACACCAATAAGTCCCTAGAAAAGAAAGAAGAATCAACAACAACAGAGAAGAAAGTGGAAGAAGTAGCACCACCGTCCAATGATAGATACTTGGATCTCCACAATCCAAAGTTGATAAACTGGTACAGAGACCAGACCAACTTATTGATCATAGATTATCTTATAAAGTCCAATATCCGCAAAGACCAGAACATAGGAATTTCATTACTTGAGAATATGTCCAAATCAGACTCAAAGTACTTGAAGCTTATCGATTATGACTTATTTGAGAACTTCAACAAAGTGTTTGTTTCCATTATTGTTGACCACGACTTGTCCCTGATTATCAGCTGGTTTACTGAGAACAGGGCAGTCCTTAAGAAATCTGGCTCCAACTTGGAATTCGAAATCAACTACTGTAAATTCTTGTCATTAATTGAAAAAGGTGATATCAACGAAGCAATCAATTTCTCCAAACAGAACTTGTCGCCTTATGGTAATAAAGAGAACTATGTGGATAATGAAGTGAAAAACCATGAAAAGAATTGGATCAGATTAAAAGAAATAGGTGGTTTATTGGTCTACATGGCTATCAAGAACACCTCTGGTTCTGCGGACTCTACATCCACATTTTCATCATCTTTAATAATCAATTCTTCCAGATTCAAAGAGTATGAAAAGCTTCTCTCCAACGAAAGATGGGAGAACTTATCTCAAAGTTACCTCACAAATTTCATCAACTTATACGGAATATCGAAGAATTACCCATTATTCATTTATTTGTCAATTGGATTGTCCAGTTTGAAGACAAAGTCATGTTACAAGAACACAGAAAACACCATTTTCAGAGACCACTCAGATCACAACGATTTGGCCAACATAAATGCTAAGGACAGAAAATACCGTAGTCCAGAATACTACTACAAGATACTTAACAAGAACAATAATTGTCCTGTTTGTTCACCTGAACTCTTTGAACTTAGCCAGAACTTACCACATGCCCAATTAATCACTAGTATTTTCAACAATCCATTTAAATTACCAAACGGTAATATTTATCCATTTGATAAGTTGTTGAATCCTAGTGAAAAGTACTTATCAGAAAAGAATACATTGTTGAGGATGGGTAAGGTAAAAGATCCATTGACCTCAGAGATATTTATGATAGACAACTGTGTGAGAGTTTACCCAGCATAACCTGAAGGATATGAACATTCAAAAATAGTGATATCCATTATATCTCTGGAAGAAGTTTGGACAATTTACAGGTAAAAAACGTGATAGTATATAGTACACATCAACTTGAGTAAGTTGACCCATTTAATATATTGAATAGACTACTTCGTTATATGTCTTGATGCCATTTACATGGATAGTAATAAACTATTAATAAGAGGAGCCTATAGATACATAGCTTGTTCTTTGTTTAAATTATGTAGAACCTTTCAATACGTTAACTCATCTGGTCCTTTCTTATTCATCATCATCATCATCATCGTCTCCCTTCTTCTTTCTGCCCAACTTCTGGGTCATCTTCTCGAATATATACACTCTAGCGTCTCTTTCGCTGGCTGGCTTGGTGGTGTCTTTGGTACTGTTGGTTCTTCTGTGGTGGTACTCAGGAAACATGGTCCAGTCAAATCTTCCGGATCTTTCAACACGATATCCTTCACCTTTACCAAGGATCTTGATACCCCACGAATTGTATGGTTCTCCTTCAAACATGGTCAACACGATCTTGCTATGGGCTGGCTCATCAGCAGTGGTGTATCCACCCAAGTCGTTCTTGGCGCTGTTGTTGACTATTTCAAACACTCTCTTACAACTCTTGAAGTATCCCAAGATCAACTTCTGGTGGTCCACGATGTTTCTATCCACGTCCTTGATCCCCTTTCCGCTGTGGGGGAAGTTGAAAATGATGTAATTGAGCTTCTTGTTGTACTTGAATAACGAAGACTTGATGACCTTGGTCTTCTTGGTAGGTGATACCAACTTCAAGGTGGTCTCGAGGTTGGTGGCATCGATCTCGTGCAACACTTGCACGCCTAGTTCCGCCAATGTGGCCAAGTTGGCCTCTACATCTGGGTACTTGGCTATGAGCTCTTCTTTGCTATCGTAACTGGTGGCTATCACATTCTCAGGATCAATAAACCCTTGTTTCACTATAGATAAAGCGTATGAGAAGTCACCCTCACCAACCAAGATGATTCTGTCTTCGTATGTGAACGGCACCAATCCCTTTTGGTGACTTTGTTGTTGAACATTCTTCTTCTTGTTTCCTTTATTTCCTGATTTGATCGACTTCAACTTTAGATCTTTGGCTTCTTGTTGGGCCTTGGACAATTGACCGAGTTTCTTCTGGTTCTGTTCTTTGACGCTATGACGTGCAAGTGCACCTTTGAGACCTTTGGCTCCGAGGTTCTTTCCTTTAAGCTTACGTGACATGGCTGCTGGTTAATGTGGTGACAGTGGCTGGTGTTTGGAACCTTCTAGAACCTTGTTGTGGTGGTGGTTTGGGTGTTGTTTGGAGGATCAAGTGGTCCGGTTGAGTTGATGGAGATGGAGATGAGATGAGATGCTTTTTTCGGTCCAGATAAGAATCAAGTGCGACAATATAGAGGTATAAGAAGGTGATTGTTACAAAATAAGAGTGTACCAATGTGTCTTTGGGGATGATACTAACTCCATTAAATAGCCTGGAATTCAAATAGTATTCTGGAAAAATCTGGGAATTTTTCACTTATTTTTGGGCCCAACTACCACTACTTTTTCTCTCATTCTCTCTATAATATTTAACAATACTTCATACTAATTTAACCTCAGTTATACTCTATTTGATTATTATAGTCACCGTTTCCTTGTGATCTAAAGTACCATATAGTCCTTCTTAATTTATCTACATAGTCAAATTACCAATCCGTTGGTTGTACGTAAAATTATTTCTTATAGCTTAACTACTTCAATAAATATGGACATGAACCCGAGGCTGGTGCTTGGAGTTGTTCATAGAACAGTTGATAATTGATAATTCATGAATATAATACACTTTGATGTTTCCTTGATATCTTATACTGCTCTACAAATGAACTCTTTCTTCACCGATATGATAATCATCGTTGTTCACTTCATGCTCTTCTTCTTCTTGCCCTTGCCAGTTAGAAGCAACCACACTGGAACTACTCTTGGTCAATGGCTGGAAATCCATATTGGTTTCACTTTCATCAGAGTCTTCATCTTGGGATAACAGAAGCTTGTCGTCTTCTTCATCCTCATCTTCTTGTTCTTCTTCACTGTCACTGACGTCTTGGAGATTTTCCTTATGTCCATCATTGAATTCATAGAATAACATGAAAGTACCTTGTCCACTAAGTACTTCTTCTTCATTGACAACGTACACAGATTCATCACTGATTCTCCACCAGGTACCTCTAAATTTACGGTAAGCAATATAATGACCATAGTTGTGAGTACCATAATGAGAAATGACAGCCTTAAGATTATAGAGAAGAGTTGGGTCTTCTGGTTCAACTGGTTCTTCAGCAGTAGTAGCAGTAGATTCTTCCTTTTCTCTTTCATCCATTTCATTTTCAGATCCTGACGATGATTCGGATGGAGTAGATGAAATGTTATCACTAGCATCATTAGTCTTCAAAATGGTTCTTTCATCTTGCTTTCTGAAAGCCAATCTAGCATCCATATTGATATTTTCTGGCAAAACAGTGTATTTAGATAAGTCCAACTTAGCTGGGAAGGTGACGTTACTTGGGTTCTTAACAATGGAGTAGGTTCTTGGATCAAAGACTGATCTGTTGATATGAATAGATAATAATGGAGGAGGTCTACTCAAGAAAATTTGCTTGGATTTCTTACTCTTTTTGATCATTTGTTTGATGGTTAATTTTTCAAAAACATCATCGGTGATGTGGGGACGTTTTAATTCTTCAACAATAGTATCAAGTCTAGATTGGAATTGTTCCATGAGTTTACTGCTTGGATCAAGAGAAGCAACTTTTTCAATCAAGAAGTCTCTGGTTTGGTTAAGACCACATCTATTACAGTTGACATCTTCAATGATTTCAGGAGTGATCCAGTTATCCAATAATCCGTTCAAGTTGAAACTGCTGTAGTAAGAAGTATTGTTTGGTAAGTTCAAACTTAATCCACTGGTGACAGAATATCTGATACCACCAACTTCACCACAGGTCAAACAACCAATTCTTTCAGCAGAAACACCATCAACAGGCGTTATTAAATCTAATGGATACACCATATTTTGATCATCTAAGTTAGGATCAACTTGAAATGCTGGAACATAAACCTTACCAAGCTTACCTAAATGTTCACCAGCAAGCACGAGGTTTTTAACGTCTCTAGAATCGATGTATTGACTGTCTTTTTTATTATTGTTGTTGTTGTTGTTGTTGTTGCTATTTTCACCTCTTAATTGTTTGAATTCTTTTTCTAATAAACCCATGACTAATTGGTAAAATTCTTGGGCATCTTCTTGATTATAACCGGAGAAAAAGTTTTGTTTTGGACCATTTGGCATTTTATTTAATAACATCTTGGTACTAAATTCTTTACCTTTAGTACCATAACTTCCATTAACTTGTTCTAACATGGTATTTAAAGCATTAGTGAAAACAAGATCAGGCTTTGGATTATTTGATTTCATTTTAATAACACTACCATCATCTTTGGTTTCTAATTCAATTTCATTATAAAGATAAGAATCAATGAATTTAACTAATTCACGAGATGAAGCAAGGGATTGTATAACAGAATTCATAAAACAAGTATTACCATCATTACTAATACCACCAACTTCACCACCATTAGCAAGAGCAAATCTAGATTCTCTCAGTTTTTTGGAAGAAAATCTTGATCTATATTTATAACCAGAATTCATAGTACTAAATAAACGATTAATAAGTTGAGGAATATTGGATTTGGATTGGGAAAGAACGGCTAATGAAACAACTAAGATAAGTGAACTGGTGATTAATTTAGTCGCCGAAAAGCGAAATGGATATGGGACGATCTTGGTATAAAGGTCGGTTAAAAACAACTTGGGAAGTAAACTATCACTGATGGTTAAAACAAATAATAAGACTGGTAAAAGAACGGTTATTCGTTTTAATAACGACATAAAATGACACACTCTTCCACTGAACTCACTCTTTTTCGGTAAGTAAGTTTTTTTAAAATGATGTGACAACTATGTTTCTTCTTTGTAGCTATTGGATGGGATCAAAGAAACGAGGGCGGTTTGGATTAACAACACCCGTTGTAGGCTATTATGCTATGATATATGCTGATTAAGCGTTAGGAGAGGAAACGATCCGTTATATACCGCTGGTATGTTGAGCCTAGTACGGGTTACTATCAAAGGACCTGGTAAGTTATAGGGTGTGGGGACTGGCGGAGATGATCTTTCAAAATTTTTTGTCCCATGCACAACGAGCGCACTGGGTAACAAAATGATTGTGAAATTTGCAAATAGATGCGAAAATGGGTCAAAAGAAGAGCAGGAAAAGTGAAAAGGAGACGAGAAATTGGGAGAGAAAAATCTGATGGAAGGCGATAGAAGACGATAGAAGGATTTGGGTGGTTGTGGGATGGAGACGGTGGGGTTTTAATAGTAAAAAGTGGTCAGATAAGGGTGAATGGTGGGGGTTGATGTGGTTTGGTGGATGTTGGGTGTAGTGGACCATGTTGCTCCACCAGTACTCACTAGGGCAAATGGAATGTGCAGGACCAGACCAGAGAGGATTAAGAATTAGAATTAGAGAGACATTTTTAGATAGTGCTAGAGTTAGTGTGAGTAGAGTATAGGGTAAAATGGGTATAGTGCAAAAAGGAGAAAAATGGGTATTTACTGGTGTATTTATTTTCACTATACGATTTTTCTAGTAGTTTTAATATGGACCCTACTTTCTTCAATGGCCCTAATAAGTGATATTTAGCGTATTTGTAGCTTACTATGAGGTTTACTAGCAGTACAAAATATGGTAATTGAGGTTTATTGGAAATTAAACTATCAATTAACGTTTTTTCTCTTTTTTGGGGGTCTCTATTTTTGATCTGGTTGTCCCTTTGTGTT
Organism: Suhomyces anneliseae; assembly: GCA_030568535.1. Taxonomy (NCBI): domain Eukaryota; kingdom Fungi; phylum Ascomycota; class Pichiomycetes; order Serinales; family Debaryomycetaceae; genus Suhomyces; species Suhomyces anneliseae. The sequence goes on along the minus strand of JAJMGB010000005.1, from coordinate 203,958 downwards.
GGACCCACGTTACTATGACTACCTAAATTAGTGCTTAAAAAATAGAAGCCGTGATTTATTCCGAGTCAATAATTCGTTAATCTCATGCTGATTCAGGACATTAAGTTGGCATAGGTGCAATTTTCGTCTGTTCCTAGCAAAACACGTTTTCCCGTATATTCAATTAGCCGAATAGTCCGATATGGCCCAATTGTAGAACCCTAATTAGCGATAAAATATCCATTACTAATTAGTGTATAATACTGCCCCATTGGGATTAACAGCCCATACTTACCTGGCCCAATTTCTGAGAAGCCAAACTGATAATATTTTACCAATTCTTATCCTCTTCATACAAAATATCGACTTTAACCCGATACTTCTACATTCTTTTCTTATACATAGATTAAACAAAGATGATACGTAAAAAAAGTACGAAACTGACCATTGGTCCAGTTTATGTGGGTGGATTTTCATGAATACAACGAGTGTCTTCAAATCTGCAATAATTATGGCCCTATAATAATTCGTATTGATATTGTAACTAATCACGGCCGTAGAACACGGAAAAACTTCTCGATAGTATAGCACCAATCGCTTTGACCTGGACAGATTATTAGACGAGGCTCGATATACATGAATTTTTTGCACCCAAGCGTTTATTCATCAATTCAAATGAACTTGAGCAAGTGAATTGAATAAACAAACAAAGCAAATGAATCAAATTAATATTAAAAACGAAAGATCTGTCATTTCCAAATATTGAGCTGCAATCAATACCTGGATTTAAATTATACAAACCACTTTTTTCTAATTCAATTTTATTCATTTTGATTTTATTCTTTAATATTGTTTTGCAGCTTAAATGACTATGGTCTTTGGTAAATTGGAGCAGGACCTCTTGGGAAATTTTGGAATTGTCCAATAGGAGGTCTGTCCTTACCCCAACCACACTTCAAAGGTCTGCCATTAATTGTGAAACCTGCCAATTGAACAATGGCTAAAGCAGCTCTTTCATGAGAATCATACTTAACAAATGCACAACCTCTTTCTGGATGGAATTTGAAATCCACAATAAAACCAAAGTTTTGTAATAAAGGAATCAAATCAGTTTGTTGAGTATAATGAGCAATATTACCCAAATAAACAGTGGTTTGCCATGAAGGAGTTTGTCTCAACACTATATCATAAGATTGAGGAGACATGACTGGAATATTACCTTGACCTTGGTTTGGAGGAACTTGGTTATTGACATTACCGGCATTACCATTGTTTGGGGGTATATTTTGAATGACAGGAGCTCCATTACCACCTGGTTGTTGTAAACCTGGTTGCATTGGAGAGAATTGATTGGATAAACCATTTTGACCAGCCAATTGTTGTTGAGCCATCATATTATTATTGAAAGGTCTAAATTGTCCACGATTATTATTATGATGATGGATATGGCGATTATTTCTAAAATTATTATTACCATTATGTAATTGTTTATGAGAAGCCCAATTACATCTAATAGCTCTACCATTAATCCATTGACCATTCATGGTTTGTAATGCTAATTCAGCATCATTTTGAAGTCCAAAAGTAACAAAACCATAACCTCTAGATCTAGAAGTTTGCATATCCCACATAACATGAGCTTGTTTCATAGATTGGAATTTAGCAAATGCTGCAGATAAACTTTCATCATCAACTTCTGGTGATAAATCTCCAACAAAAATATTGAAACTTGGTTCATCAGGACGAGCAGCACTATTAATAGTAGATGATTGATAAGCCCAATTGATTTTAATTTCAGCATTATTAATGATTCTACCATTTAAAGTATGTAATGCCATTTCAGCAGCTTGAGTATTTTCAAATTCAACAAATGCATAATTAAATCCTGGTTTATTTTTATCATTTAAGATTTTAACCGATTGGATTGGACCGGCCAGGGAAAACAATTCCTTTAACATTTCTTCAGAAACTGATTTATGTAAAACTCCAACGTATAAGATTTTCTTGGAGACTTCACGTCCACCATCAGTGGCACTGGCAGGAGCAGGGGTTTCGCGACCTTCAGGAACTGGGACACCAGGAGCACCAGGAACTTGACCAGGACCAGCATTTTGAGGAACTGGTGCTTGTGGTTCACCTTGTTGGCCAGGAACTGGTTGTTGTGGTTGTGATTGATCTTCCGATTGATCTTGTGGTTGATCTTGAGGTTGAGATTCAGATTCACCTTGGACGGTTTCTGGAATTTCAGCTTGTGGAGCCGATTGGGAAACTTCGTTGGTGACCGGAGTAGAAGCAGATGCTGATTCATCCACAGGAATATCCTGGTTTTCTGGTTGTGACATTGTAGTGGTAGTGTATGCAAATAGTAAGTTTTACCTTATCAACAGATAATCAAAGGTATCAAAAAAAAGGACTAAGACTAAAAGGATTGTTGGAATCAAACAAAATAGATGAATTCAATTCAAGTAGATTCGATCGATTGGATTCGATTGGATTCGATTGGATTCGATGTATATACCTCTTTTATGACAAGGTGTATAGTTATAGGTGTATATATCACAGTATCGCTAAAATAGTAATAAAGGATATGTTTAAAAAAACCCGAGAAAAAACTTTATCAATTAAAACCGGAATTGAGTGAAGATAAAATGATATAATGATAAAATTGGTCTATCAACAAAGTAATATTATTCCAACCAATAGATATGATATAAAAAAACAAAATCAACAAAGTTAACAAAAGAAAATCCTCCCCCCTGGTAAAAGAAAAAAGTGGTGTATCTTTTGTTCAAAAAAAAACTAGACCGATAATTCTAAATCAATTAAAAAAAAAAAATTAATATAAAAAAAATTTAAATAACTTTTTCTTTGAATGTGTTACTACCGACCGATATCGCTTATAATTCGATTAAAATAGATTTTTGAAATAATCGAACTTTTTTTTTAATCTTCTGCTCAAGGACGTGGCAGTTGAATATAGATCAAGGAAACTTTTTTGGATGATAAAATAAAAAAAAAACGAGTATATATAGTCAACAAAAATGGACAATATACGACAGGAAACTAGGAAGTGGAAGACCTGGCTTATATCCCGTGACTCAATTGATCTTATCTAGATGGACAAAAGAAAAGAAAGGGGTTGGTGATTAAACTCGTCCAGTGGAATCAGTGAACGAAAATGAACGAAAAAATATGACACAAAATCTCCAAATTCCGATCACGATCACGATGATAGATACGAACTAATACGGGTCCGAGACGGTTCTAGCAACGAGTTGGAGTATCGGACAAGGCAATAGGGTAGCGGCGTTACCAATACTGGATCCGAACGTACTGAATTACCGATTACCTACCACGGTGGCTCTGATAACGAACCGGGTACCAAAACGTGGTTTACGTAATATTTCATTATTGCTTACGTAAGCGGGTGACGGTGGGTGACCCCACGTTATTGTCACACGAGAGAAATCGAGGGTTTTGGGCGGATGGGCTCGTGGGGCTGTCTGGACCGGTGACAAACCGAGCGATATCGCCTCTTTATCGTGGCAGCATTGCCCAGAAACTTGCTCTCTGTTGGCGAATGTTGGGGAATATAAAACCGTTGGAGCCACGTGACCTCCCCCTCTCTTTGCACTGTCTACGATTATGACTATAGACCCAGTTCCGGTATACAGACTCCGACCCCATCACCAAATAGAACTATGCCCCAGTGTATAGCCATAAGGACCAATGATCCCCGTTCCGTCAAGGAGATCAAGACGCACCTCGAGCAGACCGGTTCTCTCAACAAAAAAGCCAAGATTACCCGAGACTCGGCCGGCTTTTGCATCTACACCACCTTAACTGAGCCCGATGAGTATGTGAAACAATTCACTCTAGAGAAATACGAGTACGAAAAAGCCGATTCCGAGCTAGCAGTGGCAGTTAAAGAGTACTTGGTGAGTCAGAATGTGGCCCAGGACAAAATCGACCAGTTAATGGCCCAAATACCCAGGAAATGGTCGTTCTACCCTCCATTAATTCTCTTTCTGGGTGAAGCATTCACTGGTCCATTATGGGAAGAGCATATAACGGCTGACTTTTTCAGCACTATACTTAAGAAATATCCAAATTATAGCCATATTGCACTTAATAAGCCAATTATCAAGACGGATATACGAAGAAGACCATTGAATATCACTCCATTGTATGGAGATTTCGGCCCTGAACCTACAGAACAGTTATATGACGAGCCAACAGACCAGGATTTCCAGAATGGATTCTGGTGTAGTGTTGTCCAAAACGGTATCCCGCAAAACTGGGCACCTTTATACACGATGTTCTCCAGAGGTAACATCAAGGAAAAGGCTAGAGTGTTGACAAACTTCAAATCTAAAGATACTGTGGTATTTGACTTATACTGCGGAATCGGATACTTTTCACTTTCGTACTTGAAAAATGGGTGCAAGAACATATTCTGCTGGGAATTGAACCCTTGGTCCATTGAGGGTTTCAAAAGATCTATTTCTTCATTATATACTTATAAGATTTTCCGTCCTGAAGACGAGTTCAACTGGGAAATATTCAACCTGTTGAGAGATACAGTCAAAGTATTCATTTTCCTCGAGAGTAACGAAAATGCACCTGTTCGTCTCCTGGATTTCCCTGAAAATAGTTTACCTATCAGTCACATCAATCTAGGGTTATTGCCTAGCTCCCAGGGTTCCTGGGGTGTCACCAAGAAAGTGGTTGAAAAGTCCACTCAGGATGTGGAAATCCATGTTCATGAAAATGTGCATATTGATGGATTTGATGAGTTTAAGAAAATGGTAGGCGATGAGTTTGGGGAAGTCAAATGGTTGGAAAAGGTCAAGACATTTGCCCCTGATGTTTGGCATGTGGTAGTGGACGTGAAGACCACCCATAAAGGTGAGAAGAAGTAACAGAAGATAAGAAAAATAGAAGAAAATATGAAGAGGTGAAATAAACTCAGGAAAAGATTAATATGGAGAACATGGTCATATTTCTTCTGGTGAAGAGGTGGAAAGAAAGCTTGGGTGAAACTCAGATGCTTTCATTTAAATCCACATTAATTCTTCTCACAGTGCTCTAGTATTGGAAGATTTAACATCTCGATGAATTATTCGAATATCCAAAGTAAATTCTCTTAATTGACGGTTAAAGTACCTATTCAAGTAGTTGCTATACCCCGACATTTGCTTCATAGCCTTTTGCTGCATTTACTGGATAGCTGCAAAATCAAGGTGCTTAAAATAGTAATTTTGCAGCTGAATAACCACAAACCACCAGTACCAAGAGATGCGATATATGGTAAGATTTACTAATAGAACATAATAAACAAAACAGGTCTAGGCTTCAAGGCTATTTTACAGGTACCGGACCATGGTGAAATTGTCACAAAGCACTTCATCTTTGCATCTATGTATATAGACATTACAATAAAATTAGTAATTATACAGATAACCATAATGGCACAAACCAATGAGCCTTAGCGAAGATAAAGTGTAAACTGGAAATACGTCAAGAATGTGACAGCTTTGTGGTTTCCACCAACGTACCGAACGATGATAATTTAGGAAACCCACCAAACTAATCACCAATTAAATACTCAACTAAATGGTTTAACTCTATTATTATTCAATGGTTTAGCAATTTCAGTTATTTACTTAGTTCTATATCCTTCATTAATTATCACTATTTTTTCATCTCGCCACAATATCACCATGTCTACTTTTGACATCTCTCATCTCTTAGATTATCTACGTTTGTGAAATTCTCGGTTTTTGCAATAATTCTATAATTTCATCAAATCAGATCAATTCACTAATTTATGCGGCATTGTTAATATCCACAAGATTGCTACTTTCTTGTAATAAGCCACAAAATCTCGGAGATTATCGAGAATGCCCGAGACTTAGCCCATAATAAGAGTTTATTGGGTTTAAATAGTGAGAGGGTTGAAATAATTGGTCTTTACTGTGTAACATGTAAATCTCTAATGACAGAAGTGGTAAATCCTTCGATGCTGCCGGAAAATCTTACACGAGCCTAGGCTCATAGAATTAGTCTGGTGCCAACAATACAGGGCGAGATTTTTCCGCCGTTTAAGTTTCGCATTTTTGCACTTTTTACCCTTTTTACTATTTGCACTTTACTGTTTTGCACTTTAGCAGTTAATTGGCTGATAGGTGGGGTCATGCGCGACATTGTCGCGATATGAAAATTGATGTCGCAACGGTCATCCCATTCCACATTAGTAAATCACCACTCTCTCTCATTACAATTTACTTCTCCTCCCTCCCCACTCCCCCGTCATCCCCACATGGGGGAAGGGTCTGGAACCGCTAGTTTCCCAACAAACAACCCTAAAAAAAGCCTGTCATCAAACTGTTCAATTTGACAGATACGAGACTTTTTCTTTCGATTTCATGGGTTTATCGTGTTGTGATTGTAGTGGTTGGGGACGACGACATCAAAGCTGTAAATCCGACGGTTCAACCGATTTTGCCATTTCTCCCAGGGCTCGCTTACACTGACAGATAGCTACAGACGGCTGGAAAAAAAAACAACGTAGGCCAAGACCTATAATTCTCGCTAAACTACCCTTTAAATTTCCCTTGTAATTTTACTTATCTATCATCAGAGTATGTACAGTACCACCCACCATGACGGTAATAGAGAAAAAGACCACCACTAAAGTATTGCGGTCCGGGTTTCAGCCCCTCTTGTGCCTGGATGAGACCAAATAAAATATTGCCACTGACTTTTTGATTGGTGTGTATATACGAATTTAAATATATATTTATATATGTGTGAATGTGTGTTGGTTAGTACTACACATTTCCATGTCCATTTCCATTTCCACCATTTACAGTTCCTTTTTCACCTGCAAGGGCAATCTGTAAAATACGGGAAATTATCTACGCCATTTTACCCCCACTCTGTCCCTCTGTTACCACTGTAAATATGCAAATCTGCGTATTTCTGGGGCCGTAACCTGTAACTTTTGTAGTGTCCCCAGCCTCTAGAATATTTTTTATGGTTCTGAGTTGCCTGTATTTTTTTTGATATTTTGATAATTGGGTGTTTCTGGTTGGTTTTCTTTGGTTTACTCGGTTTTTCGGTATACATGGTTTTTAGATTTTTTTTTTTTTACAGGTTACATGCTGCGCCCTCTTCGCCCTTTTTACCTATTGATGATGGTGATTATGTCACCACTCAAAGTGCCTCTCCAGACATTGTTAGACAATGTCTTGTTCCGTTGTAAATCAAACAATTCGAGTTAGTTTAATAAACCTTTTTTTTAAATTTGATCAAGACCAGTTAATTTTTTTTTTAGTTGAAGTTTTCATTTGAACCCACTCCATTTTCCGTTTTATCAATTTAAATCCAATTGGGGTATTTTTTTGCTAATCAGTAGAGTCACGTTACTTGGTTATTAGAATATTAAACCTGACCTTTCTCCAAAAAAGCCCGTTACTTTTTTATCAACTGTTACTTCGTTTTGAAGAGTTTCCAATTGTAACTAACGTCACCAATTTCCCCCCCGCTACAATTTGCCTCGATCACTGATCTTTAAGCAATCCTACCAATCTCGAGTCCTATCTTAGTTTAAGTATCTAGTTCCACAGCCTCAGCACCAAGTCCAACTACAAAAGTTCATTAAAAAGTCATTTTTCTTTAACCCGCCATGTCGTTTAATGATATAAAGACGGAGGATGACGATCTTTATGATATCCTAAGTCTATCCCCGCCTTCGTCAAGACCCAATAATCCCAATGCTTTAGATTCTCAACTTAACTCTTCCTTCATTAAAGTGGAGTCTCACTATCAAGTACCCCCATCGTTTGACCCTTCATCGTCTTATCAATTACATCCAAGTGCAAATGTAAATTTGACTGAAACAAATAGATTAGCCGTCAACACTCAGAATTTGGCTGTCAATAATTCAAATACTACTCCTAGTCCGTCAAATGAGTTATTGTCTCCTACCAACTTTAGTAATTATACCAATAATAACACTTTAAACTCCTCAAATAGCACCAATAACCTTTTGGACCCTCGTTCTCCAAGTGCTTTCTCATCACATTCACTTTATTCAGATGCATCTTCCAACCCAGCAAGTCCCTACTTAGATGCTTCATCTCAAATTAGTCATTCTGGTAACCCTCCTTCTCAACATCAACCATCAGATTTCGGAGGCAATTATCCTGGAGTACAATATTTAGAGCCTGGTCAAAGCACTTTTGATACTGAAATTGCTCTTGGTGGTTCTATATCAAATACTAATTTGGTAGGTTTAGATCCTTCCCAAACTGGTCCTACTACTGGCAACCTTTTTCAAAATCAAAATCAACACCATCACCAACAACAACCTCCTCCACAATTTAATTATTCAGTGAATAATCAACCTATGTCCTTGGAATTTAGTGTTCCAAATATGGTTCTTTCTAATGGTATCCCATTAGAACAAACCCCTCCACCTCAGAATGAAAACAGGCTTACAGAAAATAATTTGATAAATTATAATAATCAATTCAAACTGCAACAACCAGTAATTTCCATTCATCAAGCTCCTCAAGATATTGCCGCTAAAACCCCTTCATTATTCAGCAATTCTTCGGCAAATTCATCTATTCATAACTCTCCAAGGGGTGATGAACTTTCTCGACAGAATTCTGGTAATCAATCACAACAGGGAGTAGGAGCGCAGGCGCAAAAATATAATGGTGTGAATAGTTTAATACCTAACTCTCATTTGGTATATGGAAGTGGATCTCAAAACTCTAGTGCACTTGATATTAATGTTAATAATGTCAATGCCAATGATCTTTTAAAACCTGATGAATTTCAATCAATTAGAAGAGGTCGTAAAAAGTCTCATTCTTCAAAATCTATTTCTTCAAGACAATCTTCAAGATCAAGATCTGGTTCTAAAGAAGATGGTGGTTCTGGTGCAGAAGATGAAGATGATTATGATGATTATGAAGATGAAGAAAAAGGTAATGTTGTATCATCAAGAGAAAAAATGTTGGAATTAGCATCACCATCTCAACCAGCAAAGAGAACTCAAAAACATCCAAGTGTTTATGCTTGTCATTTATGTGAAAAGAGATTTACCAGACCTTATAATTTAAAATCTCATTTAAGAACTCATACTGATGAAAGACCATTTATTTGTAATGCATGTGGTAAAGCATTTGCAAGACAACATGATAGAAAAAGACATGAAGAACTTCATACTGGTGAAAAGAAATTCCAATGTAAAGGTTTCTTAAAAGATGGTAGTCCTTATGGATGTGGAAGAAAATTTGCTAGAGCTGATGCTTTAAGAAGACACTTCCAAACAGAAAACGGTAAAGCATGTATCAGATTACTTATTGAAGAAGAAGAGGCTGAAAGACAAAGAAATGGTGGTAAAGGTCCTCCAGTTACTGCTGCTTCAGTCAAATTGGATGGTGAACATGGTGAGGATTTGGTTTCAGTGGTTACTAGTTCTACCAACGATTATTTGAGTCCAAATAGTACCAGTATGCATTCTATTCCTCAAGTAGCCATCTCACCACCTGATTAGATAGATAGATCGATAAAGAAATAAGAAATTTTTTTTTTTCAACAACCTTATTTATCTACTGTCTACTAAATCCAGTGAACAATTCCATTTGACTAATAATCACTACTCCAAATGGTCCCCTTTGATAAACATCACTGGACACTCCAATTGCATCTGAAACTTCACAAGATATCTTGATACCCTGTATAGTGAAATGTAACATTAGCAAGATTGAACAATAGTCAGTATATGAATTGTAACATGTAATTTAGTAGCTATTTATTCGGTTTTAGTGATTAAGTGAAACACCATAAAAGGTTTGGTTATTAGTGTCCTGCAGATAAGAATTCACTTAGTAGTGAATCACCAGCAAAAGGCACAACAAAAGGAAGAAAATGCAGCTGAACAACTTCATGAAATTTAAAAATTTTACTCGAAACATTTAGGTTTCGTTTGGCCTATTTTCCATTCCAAAAAACCCACACTGCAACCATTTAACTTGTCCCTTAAACACCCAAACACCCACCACTCTCTTGACCTCTTTGGCCTGCACACACCCCACTATCGCTAGCGCTAACTATCACCATAGTTAACCATCTACAACAACCGCCAACTCCCGACAAACCCCACCACATTCCCTAGTCAGCAAATATGTCGCTCGGTCACGATGATGACATGATCGACAGGCTATCCACCACGCTTAATAACCAAGATGTTCCCCAAAGTACGCTTGAGAAAGAGCTCTCCCAGCTCCAACAGTCTCAACAAGAGTTCATGGTCAACCAAAGCAGAAAGTACCTTGAAGACTTGTTTGTAGAGAACCGGACACAGCCAATCAAGATCAAGAATGTCCAAATTACCAATGGTCAGTCCTTCCGTTCATCGTTCTTGAAGGCTCAGTTTCAACCTTTGTTACAAGACAAACCAGTCAAACTTGAGACTTTTCTTAAAGACATTGAAACTGTTTCCAAGTCGTTCATCAAGCTCGGTGTGGTTCAAGATTTAATGGTGGCAGTGCACCAACTTCCAAAGTCATATTTCTCTAAACCTTCTGCCAGTTTGGATATCGTGCCAGTATTCAATGTGGTTCCAATCAAGAAGTTCTACGCAAAGACAGGTACCAATATTGGTAATGGAGAAGGTGACGGGTACATCGAATTCCAGTTCAAAAACTTATTTGGAGGAGCAGAAAATATTTCGTTTGATGCTATTTCAGGTACCAAGACTCAAAGCTCCTACTTGGTCAACTACAACCAACCATTGTTCAACAACGCCAATTATATCCTTGAAAACGTAGGATACTTAAACACCAGAAGATACGATTGGTTCAATTCCGACGTGACATCCAGAGGTTTGACTAACAGAATCCATACCCAATTTGATGGACCAGTCAACCACGAATTAACCTTCGAAAACAGTTGGAAAATCCTCAATAACATCGACTCCAAGGCCACCGATATCTTGTTCCAGGCCGGTTCCAGCATCAAGTCTTCCTTGACCTACAGCGTTAAGTACGATACCAGAGACAATCACATTTTGCCTACTGCTGGTAAGTACATCAAGGCTGGAATAGAGTACAACGGGTTAACCAAATCTACTACTTCTCCATTTATCAAGACTGTTGTAGACACCCAATTTTCAGTCCCTGTCAAGGCTCTTCTGTCGAGCTTGGTCTTCACCAACAAATCAGGACTTTTGTTCCCACTTCAAAACTCCAGTTTTGTCTTGGACAGATTCTTCATTGGTGGTCCAAATGACGTCAGATCTTTCACCATGAATGGTTTAGGTCCAAAGGGATTCAACTCTTCTGTTGGAGGTGATGCATTCTTAAATGGAGGTGTTTCTTTGGTCTCCAAGTTCCCTGGTCTCAGCGAAGAATCCAACTTTAAACTTCACAACTTCTTAAATTTTGGTAAGCTTGTGCCGTTACAAAAACAATTGGGTGTTAGTGGATTATTAAAAGATTTCAAAAATGAGTATTCCGTGAGTTACGGTTTTGGTGTCTTGTTTAACCATCCAATGGCCAGATTTGAATTGAATTTCGTATTGCCAATTGCAGTTCACGAAAGAGACAGTATAAGAAAGGGATTACAATACGGAATTGGTATTTCATTCTTGTGAATTGATAATAATAATATTAATCATGATAATTATAAAGAAGACAATACTATTGCAATAGAATGATGATGTTGGTCGATATTATGTTCAACAATAACGAAATTTGTTAATCATAGGTTACTTAAAATAATTTTATTTTTTGGAATCATGTATATATGTATATAAACTTATAGAGTAGTTATACCGATAATAACTAGCTAACAACTAATACGGATAACTTTATTTTTGTAGTTTTGATATGAGAAGACTGTTGCTTCTTATTTACTAACAATAGTTTTTAATGATTGAATTATTGCTTATGGCTATCCATCCAAGCCTTGTGGATCTTCACCACTTCTGGTATTATTATACTTTCAATTTCGACATTGTCTTCAATTTCTTGGTCAGTCAATCTGATCCAGTTTTCTTCTCCCTTAGCATTGACAAAAACAACTTCCTTCTTTCTGGTTTGTAAAAGGTTACCAATAACCAATTGATGTTGGTATCTTTCTAAAGCAGTCTTGGCTTTCTTTAACAAAATAGAATTGTCAGTTTCTAATTTAAAGGAAATAATCATGGCAGATGGAGCCCAGTTGTCAACCAATCTACGCAAGAACTTAGGCACTTGTTCGAGATCAACCACAAGTTTTCCACCTTCATCTTGGGATTGAATCTTATGTTGAGGAGTTCTAGATTGTGGCAAGAAGAAATCACTAACAGCAGCAGCTAAGTAGAACAAAGCCTTTGATTCCATCTTGTGAAGCAATTCGGAAATACTCTTCAATGTGTAAAGGTATTGGTTAACGGTAGTGAAAGGAATCAATAATAATGATCTTGATTCCTTGGCTTCGTTATAACGACGTAAAACCTTGAGCATTTTTTCAGCATAATCTGGCTTGATTTCAATCTTGTTGTTGGCTTCAGTCATATAGTCCAAGAAACAACTGGTGGTATGACTGTAGTGTCTAGAATATGGAAGTAAAGAGAATTCACGATGGAAGAAGATCACAGCATATCCATTTTCAAGGAATTTCTCAGCAGAAGTAGCACCTCTAGTACCAGCACTGAAGTTATCAATGAATCTAACAGTGTTGTTTTCCAAAGGAACAGTAGTACCTCCTGAAGTGACAAGAGCAATTGGTTTACCAGAAGTCTTTCTATGGAACTCAATAAAGTCTTTAACTTCAGCTTCTATACGAGGAAGGTAAGTTGGTGGTTTGTGGGCATTGAAGTACTTATCTTCATCGGAGATTTGGGCAACTGGGAAATCAGGGACAGATCTGTCGATGGCAGTATCTGGTTCGGGGTGGGAAGTGTGGTACATGGTGAATGATGAAGTCAACGACTAACGGAACGATTTGGGACCAATAGATATTTCGTGGGGTTGTCGCGCGATGAAGGAATTGAACTGTTTCAATACGAGAGGTAAAGGAATGACAGTTGTATTTCTAGATGTATGTGACTCGGAACTAGTATTTGAAGCTTACTAACAACAGGTATCCACTGGTGGTGAGTATAATGTCTTGGATCAAGTTAATTGAGTTTTGACTAACCTTAGGTGTGAGTGGGAGAATCAAAATCGAGTTGTTCGAGGGTTTGCCAAGGTATGTATAAGGAATGGCAAAAAAATAAGAATAAGGTGGTAGATATCTCGGGATTGGAAGTCTTCTGACGATAGAACTAGCTGGACATTGTCACTTCATGTTTCGCTGAACTTGTTTGATGATATGTCAATTAGTGATAATTGGCAAGGCTGGACGAATTGCCCCACAAGTGATTGGTTAAGTTTTGAGGTTTAAGCAAATGAATGGGTTCCGAGGCTAGACCGAATATTCTTCGATTAGCTGTCAATTAACAAGTCGTATAGTGTTATATACTGCTAGTTGAGTGAAATACTTACTATATCGGGGACTTGTCTCGTTTCGAATTTTCTGTGATACAGACCCAGAATTACTAACATTAGAACCACCGAGAACTTTCGCCAATTCTGTACTGGTGAATACAGAGAGAATGGTCGTCCAGTTGGGTACAAGAATGCCCCATTTCATAGAATCATTAAGGGTTTCATGATTCAGGGTGGTGATTTTGTCCATGGTAATGGTACTGGAACAAAGACCATTTATGGACGTAGTACATTTGAAGATGAGGACTTCAAATACGACCGTAAGTATAAATGCAATCTTAAATGTGATAATTAACAGATCAAAAAGGGATTGATCCAAATTCTATGGCTTTTCCATAGGCTCCTATGTTTTTTGTTTCTGGTAATTCAGTCTCTTGATAGATACTAACGTTAGACAAAAAATACTCTGTATCCATGGCCAACTCTGGTCCTAACACCAACGGTTGTCAGTTCTTTATCTGTGCTAGAGACATTCCTGACTTGGATGGCCGCCATGTTGTCTTTGGTAAGGTTGTTGAGGGATTTGATCTTGTTGATGCTATTGAAAAGGTAAAGGTTGATAAAGATAGCAAGCCTTTTGAAGAGGTGAAGATAGTGGAATGTGGTGAGATGTAAGAAGTAAGAGGTACATTCCCTTTTATCTTTGAACCTTTCTATTATAGGCGAATGGGTCTGACAACGAAGCCAATGACCAGTATCTGTCCAATAACCAATATTGGTGAACTGGTAGATCAGTTGGTATCCTCCTTCTTCCGTTCTAACTGGCAAAACATGGCGAAGGTTTTCTAAACCTTTTGCAGCACTTGTTAAAGTGGGATCAGTGCCTATTTATACAGTTTGACCCAGACCATGCTCGTTCGTTTGGTCATTCGTTTTGGTTGGTCCAGTTTTGCAGCCATGTCGCGATAGGTATAACCTTGCGTCTATAACGACCTGCTGAATGACCACACCCCTAATGTACCTGCAGCAGTCAACACTGGACCGCATTGGTTCCTTTGTTGCAGTTTTTGAGCTATTTAATTGTCTACATATAAAGTATATAAACCCCAGGTTAGACCCAGTAATTAGAAGTAGAACCCTCAATAAACCCGGACTTTAGCTCTTTCTACGGCAGACAGCGAGCCATATTTTTATGAAAACTATTTACAAGTAACAGTCATATTTTTGTCATCTTCTATAAGACATAGGACTGTTTCAATACTTACTGTTGCACCCCATACCATCTCTATTGTCTTAACTCCATTGGTGGACTGCAAATAAGATCACGCACAATCTCACTACTCTGGTACAATTTCGTGCGATCCCAACTTGATCACCATCCACCATCGCTTATCTACGGTTTCTACACGCTATCCATCATTCAAAAGCATCCAGACTATATACATCAAGATGTCAGCAGATTTCTGGAATTCATCTCAACGTAACAAATGGCAATTCACAAGACATTCGCTTCTCGAATCACGAAGAAGACTCCTTCTTTTAGAGCGGAAAATGATCCATAATGGCCTTATCAAAGACTATAACGTCAGCTATGACTTCAACATGAGAATATATCTTCATAATCGTACGTTTTCATTATCAAAGAATCAATCTTAATCATCGGATTTTGATACTAACCAAATCTAGTTCTTATTAAACTTGGTAGAAGGCTTAATATCCGTCAAGTGGCTCTTGCTAGTGCCGAGATATATCTTACTAGGTTTCTCACACGAGTTCTGTTGAAAGAAATCAACGTCTACTTATTGGTCACTACTTGTCTATATGTTGCATGTAAGATAGAAGAGTGTCCTCAGCATATAAGGTTGATAATGTCCGAAGCTCGGAATTTATGGCCTGAATATATTCCTCATGATGTTACTAAATTAGCAGAATTTGAATTTTACTTGATAGAAGAAATGGATTCATTTTTATTCTTGCATCATCCTTATAAATCATTAATCCAAATAAGGGACTTTTTAAATGAAAACCAAAATACTTATTCATTAACTTTAACCGATGATGAATTACAAAATGCTTGGTCTTTAATTAATGATAGTTATATTACTGATCTTCATTTATTTTTACCTCCTCATATTATTGCAGTAACTGCAATCTACATTACAATTGTCCTTAAAAAACAGTTGTCTTCAATAAAGGGACGTACTGATGTCAATGGTGATGGTTCTACTGATAGACCAGAACCTTCAAGCATGCATATAGATGATCTTATGTCTTTAGCCAATCCAAAGACCCAAAGCACAGAAGAATCAAAACCTGATGAATTAGAGACTACAAACTTTCAAGACATGAAGGTTGATGAAGATACAATTAAAATCAATCGATTCATGAATTTTTTGGACCATTCTCATATTAATTTAGATGAAGTTGTGGAGGCAATGCAAGATATGATCAATATTTATGTGTTGTGGAATAGATACAACGAAGGAATGGTTAAGAAGTCTTTACAAATGATGCTTTTTAACAGGTAATTGGGGATATAGAATTTTAAACAGCATTTTGTTTTTTTTTTTACAGTTGTAACTAAGAAATATAATTTAAGCTTATGATAATGCAAAAGTACGAACAAGGAGGGAAATTACAGCCTTGAACAAAAATTTAAACATTAAAGATGGATTGAGTTTTTAACACAGAATTGAAGTTGCTAAGGTGAATGTAATAAAGGTAACCTCGGTCAAACATCAAATTGTCATATTAATTGGATAGTTGACCATGGTAAATAATTGCAATTTTCAATAATTATTAGACACCACCACGAGCTAAGCGAAATTAGGGGCTCTACATTACTACTATAATATCCCAGATCACCGAATAACGGAAATATGAATGATATGAAACTGTTTTATTAATATTCGGTGTTATCGGTGGCCATCAACTAGCAATATTGAACTTCCAACAATTAATTAGGTGCTACCCAATCAACTAGCTTTAACATTTTGTAACCATTGACTACGGTGTTGAGGTTGGAAGGGATAGTTTTACTACAACTACTTAGAGATGACAACACTTTATCCAATTTATTCTTTGTTAGTCTATTGGTATAAGGTTTTGTTCCTCACTATGTTGATGCGATGGGACTCAAAAAGTTCGCTCTGTGCGACACTAGGTGTTGATCTTTGTGCGAAGTACCAGGGAGGCAATTACGCGTCTGTCACAAGGGTGCCTTTGCGACGTTTGAGACCATGCATAGACCGCCCTTACCTCCTATAACGCCACCGGCCGAGCCAGCAAGGGATTTGCCATCGTAGTGGGCGTATAGACCAGGTTAAACGAGGAAGAAGGAGGTGGCAGGACATAGTGGTGGTTTTACAAAAAAAAAAGATCATATGATCAATTAGTTGACCCATTAAGGAAATTCTCACCCGTTCCTGAATAGGAATACTAAGTAAGTAACAATTGGGACCTTCAATAATACCACAACTCACACGTGTTAAATAACACAAGTGTATTTTTTTCCTGATAGCAACCACCAAAAGGAAGTGAAAAATAAAGATATTGTAATTTTGTGGGTTTTGTTTTGTGGGTAGGTGGATGTTACAGAGAGATATTACAATAGGGTTTTTTTTGTTTTGGATTTTGTTCTAGTTGGTTGTTCTCTCGAGATGACGTAAGTGGTTGGTGCAAGAACCCTTTGGACACAAAAATGGGTGCCCAGAATTGACCGAAAATAGGTAAATAGTAACCGGAAATAGCAAGAGATCCATTCGTTAGCTAAACCCACAGTAGTATAGGCAACCTTTTTTTGCCACGTAGAGCCGAAGCCGATTCAGGAACGATGATCCTTTTTTTCAATAGGAGGCACCAATTTGTCTTAGCCCTTATTTTGGTCCTCCCCCCCTCTCTCAATTTTCATCTACTAATTTAATTAAATGATGGTTGAAAAAAGAGAGAGCCTAAAAAGAAACCACGTTTGATCTAGCAAATCTGACCATTTGTGTTCGTTCTACCCCTGGCGTTTCAACCCAGTCTCGTAACCCCCATCTCGCTATAAACCAATGTAAATACCAGTGCTACCAACGGTTTATTAAAACCATAAAGAACCAAAAACCCAAAACCTTTCAACCGTTCCACGTGATCGGCCCCATCTGTCTAAAATTTTTTTTGGGAGTGTGGAACTGTACAGGTGTAGCGTTGATTTTGAACCATAAATCTTGCAAAAAAAAATACCCACCTGGTGTTTTCTAAAGTTTACCCGTGATTTTATTAGTTCCAATCGTTTGATTATTGACCAATTAGCCGAGTTTGGGTTTTGATCTCATCTCAAGCAACTTTTCATAGACTTATCGATATCGACGACATCAACAAAGCCTAAAGGAAATCGTATTGATTCAACTGATTAGCGCCGTTCATACACATACACACTTAAGATAGGGAAAGAAAGAAACACGATACACGTTATTCCCATATCATCACCTTACTATAACAACCACTACAATCAGAAGGAAGAATAACCAAATAAGGAAACACGTTATAATACTGTCTTAGATTCCATTAACTTATTTCATTACTTATTTCAATAATTCATTCTATCTTATTATGACTGCTAACGCCTCCTCCCACGGGCCTGCCATCATCACATCAGCCAATTCATTTTGGGTTAAAGTCGAAAGAAACCAACTGTTAATATGTGGATCTTTACTTGCTTTACTTTATACCCTTAATAAGATTCATATGACCCATCCTTATACCCATAAATTCTTTAATTTACAATATCAAAAATCAGAAGATCCTCCTTTATATGCTATTGGAGTCGATGATACTTATATTTCATTCTTCTGGTTGATTGCATTTACATTCCTTAGATCATTACTTATGCAATGGTGTTTTAGTCCATTAGCTTCAGCCGTGTTACATATTCATTCTCATAAAGCAAAAATTAGATTTGCTGAACAAAGTTGGACTTTTGTTTATTGTACAGTATCATTCTTTTGTGGAGTTTATTTCTACGTTGGATCTCCATATTTTAATAATCTTGATAACCTTTATTTAGGATGGCCTCATAATCTTCATAATCCTTTATTTAAAACTTATTATCTTGCTCAAATTGGTTTTTGGATTCATCAAGTATTTGTTTTAAATATTGAAGCTAGAAGAAAAGATCATTATCAAATGCTTAGTCACCATATTATTACTTGTTTACTTTTAGTTGGATCTTATTATTATCATTTCACAAGAATTGGTAATTTAATTTTAATGATTATGGATTCTGGTGATGTTTTCTTATCAGGAGCTAAAATGTTAAAATATGCTGGATTTTCAACTTTATGTGATATCATGTTTATTGTCTTTTTAATCTCTTGGATTACTTTAAGACATGGTTATTATAATATTATCTTTTATCATGCATGGTTTCATTCCGTTGATTTAATGCGTGATGGTCAATGTATTCCTGGAATCATCAAGGAAAGGTGCTGGACTCCGACAGTTATTAATGTCTTCTTGGGATTATTAGGTGGTTTACAAATTATTACCATAATTTGGATGTATTTCATTGCAAAGATTGCTTATAAAGTCATTATGGGTAGTGGAGCTGAAGATGTCAGATCTGATGATGATGATACTGATGTGGAAGATGATAATGAAACTACCGATATTAAAGATCAAAAATTAGTTGATGAAATTTCTGATGATTCTTCAACCACTGATGACCTTGATGAACCTTCTGAAAAGTTACAAAATTAGATAGTGTACTATTATAATGGCCCATGGTTTTAATAACACCAAAATAAGACCCACCCAAAAAGAAAAGAAAACATACAAACATACAAACAAAGATAAATCCCTGCATCGATAGATACAACCTGAACATTGATTCTACGAACTGTGTTTGTGAATTAATTGTTCCTGTAAGCTTATAGAAAACGAAGAATTGATTTTAGTTAATTAACCATTAAATGTAGAGAAGAGTAGAGAGTAAAAGATTTGAGAAGTCTAGAATCTAGGGCTTATTATTAGATGGAAATATATGGCATTTTTTGCTATATAAGTATCATAGTATTATGGCAGTATAATAATAATGTCTCTATAAGTGGGTGTAAAGTTGTATGGCCAATATACAGAGGTTACACCCATTTCATGTTTGACCTAGGTACAAATAGTCCAGACTTAGTCCAGCCATTTTGCACCCATTGTGATTTCCCACTACTTAAATCCACCTCTAATTTCCTGCTACTACAATTATCTAGGGGCTCAGAAAATATCCAATATTTTCTACTAAAACTGAGCCAACGGTTGACCATACAAAATGAATATTAAAGTTAATAATTAATTACCAAAGCATAACTTTATAGTGATAATTTTGAAGGGGCTGATTACAAGGTTCACGTGCACAAGCTACTGAATAAACCTACCAAATATTTTATCTCTATTTGTCTGGTTATTTATTGGGTTATGGTTGAAGTAGTCTATGGTGTGCTCTATACAGTCTATACAGTCTATATGGTTCGAGAAGAGCGAGATGTTTCAGAGTTTCAGGTCTCAAACAGACCAATAAAAATATGTTCTAGCCACAAAATGGCAACCGAAATCAGGCCAAAAATTTAACCTTAAATAACCTTACACCTTATATCAATTTATCCCCTTTGGTAGTTTAGCTATACCTCCACCAACCCGTAGTTGCCTCTGTTCTGTAGGAGGTTTCAGTGGCCATTACCTGATTGGGAACGCGTTGTGTACACACGTGACCTTTTGTTTATAGATCAAATCTACAGTGTACACAAGTGAAACACAACATGAATGGAAGGCTACCCAGGAAGGCCATAGCCAGCTCTAGCATGCCGTCAACGTCTGGATCCGGAACCAGTGGAGTCAACGGGATCGTGGTCCCGCCCTCACGTGAGTCCTCTATCACCGTGGCTGTCAGAGTCAGACCATTTACAGCCAATGAAGAGACTAATCTTATAAAGAGTGAAAGTGATCAATTCTTTCTTGGAAATGGGTCTTTTAGTCATTACGATACTCCTTCCAAGGCGCCCAGAGTGACCCCCAGAGGAATCCGAAAAATCATAAATGTTGTGGATGATCGAATGTTGATCTTTGATCCACCAGAAACCAATCCTTTAACCAAAATGCAAAGGGAAGCATTTCCTAATAATCATACTGCTCGTATTAGAGAACATCGGTTTGTGTTTGATAAGCTTTTTGACGTACTGGCTACGCAAGAAGACGTTTATTATGGAACCACAAGACCTTTACTTGATAGTGTATTGGATGGCTTTAACGCTACAGTATTTGCTTATGGTGCTACAGGATGTGGTAAAACTCATACCATTCTGGGAAACCCATTACAACCAGGAGTCATTTTTTTAACCATGAAAGAATTATATCTGAAGATAGATAAATTATCTGATACTAAATCTATTGATGTTAGTATGTCATTTTTGGAGATCTATAATGAAACTATACGAGATTTATTGAATCCAGAAACTCCTCATAAAAAATTAATATTACGTGAAGATTCAGCTCAAAAGATTTCAGTGGCTAATCTTCTGTCACATAAACCAGAATCAGTGGAACAAGTCATGGATTTAATATTAATGGGTAATCAAAATAGAACCACAAATCCAACTGAAGCCAATTCTACATCATCAAGATCTCATGCTGTTTTACAAATTAATGTTGTCCAAAAAAATAGAACCGCAGATATCCAAGAACTGCATACTTTTGCGACCCTTTCAATCATTGATTTAGCGGGTAGTGAAAGAGCTGCTGCCACTAAGAATAGAGGTATCAGATTAAACGAAGGTGCCAATATCAATAAGTCATTATTAGCCTTGGGAAATTGTATTAATGCATTGTGTGATCCAGGAAGAAGAAATCATGTACCATATAGAGACTCCAAACTTACCAGATTATTAAAATTCTCATTAGGAGGTAATTGCAAAACAGTGATGATCGTTTGTGTATCACCCTCATCTCATCATTATGATGAAACATTAAATACTCTCAAGTACGCCGATCGTGCTAAAGAAATCAAAACAAAACTCATAAGAAACCAGCATAATTTAGATAGACATGTGGGATCATACCTCAAGATGATAACCGAACAAAAGCAAGAAATTGAAGAGTTAAGAGCTAGAGAATCCAACATTGTCCAACAAACAATCAAAAATCAAGAACAAGCCCTGGAAATGTGTACAAGAGCAATAATTGACAATGTCAACAGCTTAAAATTATCATTATCGAAACAAACTCAAGAAAAATGGAAGAAATATTTTATCCTTGCCAAAAGAAAAATATTGCTACTTCAAAGAATAGATATAGACCATTTATTAATGGGATTCAACAAAATATTGAGCCATTATGAGAACCTTACAGTTGTACATTCAATGATGAATCTTTGTGAACAATTAATAAATAAAGTTGATACCCAGATTGGAGAATTAGAAACTCAATACTCTAAACCTAGTGAACTCGACTATGTTCTTTCTGAGTCTGCCACTCAAATTTTGAGAAGATTAAAGGAAATTGAAGGATGGAAAGACCATAATACTTTGGTTTATGAAAATACCATTAATTCTTTAAAAGAGTCATTAGAAAGAGATATTCTATTCAATTCATCTATATTATTTGATCATTTGGTGTACCAATTACGTGATTTCAATTTCCTTTCCACTGAATTTATTAATTTATTATCATTATATTCTTCATTTGAAGATAATTCCGAAGAATTAAGAAAGCATTTGGATTTGGTTACAAACAATGTAATTGCATCATTGGAACTGTTAGTCAACGGAGATTTCGATATTGCTATGGAACAAAGCACTTCATTATTCATGCAAGAAAAGGTTCGTGAACAAGAAAAGTTAGCCATTGATAATATGGAAGATCTGGAAGAAGATAGTCCTAGTAAAAGTCCAACTACAAAAACACATAGAAGATCTACCCGAGAATCTAAAAGAGGACCACTTTCACCATTAAAGCAATCACCACCACGTAATTTTAAAAAGGTCATAAGTAAAAAACCTCCAATACCTAAATTTTCACCTAGAAAATCCACCACCAAGAAAGTACGTTGGGATGTTCCTAAAAGTGATTCTACCATGTTGGAAAGTGATGCCAGTATGGATGACTCATTGCTGAATAATACTTTATTGAAAAGTGATTTAGATGATGATTCTCCTTTAGGAATCCAAAGGACTATTCTTGGAGATGAACTAGATTTAAAATTCGATCCAAGTTTGGAACCACCAATCAGTATCAATTCCAATGAAAAAGTAGCACAGTTACGTAAAAACGGGTTTAATAATAGAATGTTGTCTACTAGACTTGACACTGGAAAAAATGATGATATTCAGCCTACCAATATTCCATTGCTTAACAAACAGGCAAGCACAAGAATCAATGCTTCTGAATCTTCAATTCCTGGTCCTCCACTTAATGGGACTCCTGGTAAGATAATTATGGGAACTATGGATAAGTTTGGTTTTGGAGGACTGAAAAATATTGAAAGCAGAGGCTCCGATAAAGTCGATTGACCTGTCAATTAAACAGTCAATTGCTTCATAATCATTGATTCTGTTGGTTCAATTGGCTTCGTATCATTACATTATAGATATAGTTACAGAATAAACGCGTTTGTTGGGCCCAATTGAGTCAATTGAGTGAATTGAATCATTGTAAAAGGCATTGATCGAGTCATTGAGCCAATTCATAGATCAATTGGTCTATGGTGTTTTTTTTAAGTCTACATTTCTACAATTGCTAGTTAACATCAAATCAATTGTTTATTGAGTCGTCATAAGTTCATTACCATCTTCCACCTTGGTTGTTGTAGTCTTCTCTACCACCGTAGTTGTCTCTACCGCCGTAGTTATCTCTACCACCACCGTAGCCACCTTGGTTACCACCGTAGTTGTCTCTGCCACCACCGTAGTTATCTCTACCACCGCCGTAACCACCTTGGTTACCACCGTAGTTGTCTCTACCGTAGTCTTCTCTGCCACCGTAGTTATCTCTGCCACCACCGTAGCCACCTTGACCACCACCGTAACCGCCTTGGCCACCGTATTCGTGTCTACCTTCGTGTCTTCCTTCGTGTCTACCTTCATGGCCACCGTAACTGTCGTTACCGTATTCATGTCTCTTTTCGTCCTTGTGGCCACCTAAAAGGTTACCGAGGAATCCACCACTTTCGTGGTGACCACCTTGTTGTTGATGGTGACTTTGCTTATGTTCATCATATTCATCTTCAAGCTTGTTGGCACCAATGGCTCCACCAACAACACCAGCAATGGTTCCTAAAGTGGAATGCTTACCACCGAGCTTGTTACCACCGTAACCACCAATGGCAGCACCGGCAACACTGGAAAGTAAACCTCTGTCACCACCTTCACCTTCTTGACCACCTTGGTTATTAGATTGTTTTGGTTGGTAAGAACCTTGTTCTCCTGAAGAATAGAAATCGTTAGCAGACATTATATATGAATATTCTGATTATTATTATAATTGATTTTGAATCGATTGATTAAAACTAATTGATAATAAAAAGTTGAATTCTTTTCCAATCAATCGTAATCCCCCCAGTATTTATATTATTTGCGCCAAGAGATGACACGTGAATGAAATTTAGTGGTGGTATTATTGTTTTAGCGGTTATAGATCACGTTCTTTCGTGCATGGATTAAACTATGTTTCTCCCCATCAAATTAAAAGGTAATATTATTATTGTGGCATGAAACTAAGTTGAAACATAATGCGTTCCCAGGCTCTAGTCCTGAAATCGGGTAGTAGCCCGGGGTGGAAAAAGGTACAACCGGGGTATGACGTAATAGCGAATCTTAGTGTGAGTGAAGCAGGGGAAAATATCCAGGGCCTTGTGTTAGTATTGTTGGTTTGTGCAGGTGGACGGCGAGGCTTAATCAGAAATCCAATTGGTCTGGGTGAATTGTAGCAGCTACTATAAACCATAGCTAATTATGTAGATACGGTTTACCTGGCCTAATGGCACCTCAACAGCAACTGTAGATCAGTGTGGGGGGACGTTTTAGGTTTCCGGGTATTTTTAACTTTTCAGTAGGCGCACGACTAATTCATACATCCATACTGAAAAACTGTGGGGCTTGGATGCAGGCCAGTCACGCTTTCGATCTGATAACTATAGTGTATGTACCATAGTAATCCACACGAACAACTGGCCGAATACCCAACCCAATTGCAATTGGTCATTAAACGCGGGAGAATAGCTCATCGCTATTGTCATTGGAAATTGAGCCGATGGGTTGTGGTCATTTTTCGGGCACGGCTTGTACGCATAGTTTTCCCGAACTGTAATTGTGCTTTTTACTTAGTGTTTATTTTTCACTGGCTTTTCTTATTATAGCATTTTCCACACCAGCCTTTAGTCACACCTAATAAATTTTAGTTCCGCTACAGATGCTACAGATCATCAATAGCCTCATTACACTGCCATGATGACATTTCGCTTACTCATCTCAATTGTCACTACTAAACAACAATAACATAAAAATCATCTCAATTATTCACATGAAAACGGGGCCATACGATTGCCAAAAAAAATATCTAGGTCAGGTTGTTGGACTCCAATTGGTGGTTTCCGTAGTTTCCAGGTCTCAATTGGTCCTGGAGGGGGTCCCCGCGACCTAATCTGGATATTTGGATCAGAGGTGTACCCTAAATCCGGGTGCAATTAGTAAAGGTATGGTATGGTTGGGGAAGGTCAATTGGGCCTTATTATTCTTATTATTCTGAACTAGATGGTGTGGTATGTTCACCATAACTCTCTGTATCTGAGCTAGAACAGGACCCAGATGCATTAGAACCATGGGACCGCTTTTCTCTGCGCATTTTCTTCTTCATCTGCTTATTGTGTTTGCGTTCTAGCTTGCGATCCTGCTTTTCTTTGCGTTTAATATCTTGCTTGTACATATTCGTCTCTTTCATACTTGGTTCTCCATACCCTTTCTTCTCAATTGACCTATCAACTCTAGTCTTTTCAGTTTCCTCAGTTGAACTGGATCCTCTTCTTACTTCGGAGTACCTATACACTCCATTATCTTCAGCATTGGCATACTCATCACCAACATAGATTGGGTGGTTAAACACAAACTTCTCATCCTCTTCCTTCTCCTCTTCAAAATAAGGTGGTGGGGATGCAGCCCGAGATCCAGTTACGATATCAGATCTAAGTTCAGATCCAGATCCTGTAAGTGGTTGCTGTGCCGGTCCCTGTTCCGGTAATACTTGTGCTTGCATTTGTGCTTTGGCTTTAGCTTTTTCTCTACTTTCACTAACCTTGGTGACTATGAGCCATATAAGAAGTCCACATGGGGAAAAAGCATAGAAGGGTGGTCTTCTTCTGCATCTTTTTCTTGGGAACCTGGTTGGTCCAGTTTCAAATTCTCCTACGTCTCTTGATCTGGTACGACACATACTGTTGCAGAAAATATAAGCCGTATCTGCCCCTTTATATAGATCTCACCCTTACTTATAAATTGGACCCCATTCCCAAAGATTTCCAATTCCTTTTGATTAACTTCCCCTCTATATGGTAGCACAGCTAATGTTGGTTAATGGCTGTGTAGTAGAGCACCTGGGTGTCGCAGCCATTTTACCGCTTACATAAGCGGTTGCAACTCCAAGCCTCAATTACAATTAATGATTAAAAAACAAGTACAAGCCTCTAATTAATCAATATGGACTGATTTGTCTGATAGAGTATAATCTACATTCCACCAAAATATTTTTATCTCCTATTCTATTAAACTAAAATGCATTGAATCACTATATTTAACGCGTTTACATAATCACACAATCTTTATCTTGGGCAGAATTCTTACCAGGAGTAGATGGAGTGACACCATTAGCATTTGCTGCTGCCAACACGTTGTTGGATTTCTTTTTCCTTAATCTCTTTTCCAATTTGGTAGCCATGTCACGATCAGCTAATCTGGCTAAAGATTTTTCATCACCATTTTCGGCTGCTCTCTTATACCAAGTTTGAGCTTCATTAATATTTTTAATACTACCAATACCCTTTTCATAAAAGTTAGCTAAAGCAAATTGTGCTTTTGGTAAATTACATAAGGCAGCACGTTTAGCCCATTCAAATGCTTCACTTTCATCTTTTGGTAAATATGGTTCACTACCAACAAGGTACCATGCACACATAGCCAACATGGATTCTGGATCACCACCTAAAGCAGCTTCAGTATAATAATGAATAGATAAATTACTATCTTGAGTAACAATTTCTCCAACTTCATAAAATTTACCTAAAATTGCAGCAGATTGAACATGACCCAAAGCAGCAGCTTGAGAGTATAATTCTAAAGCATATTTTTTATCTGGAATAACAATATCTTGGAAACCATTAAAATAGATTTTACCAAGTTCATAAGGAGCAGCAGCAATTAATTCGGTTGCAACATTGGATGCTCTTTCTAACCATTTAATACCAAGTTTCTTGGTTGTAATATGTTGTGATAAACCCATTCTACCATAAAAGGAATAAACTCCTAATTTATACATAGCAGCAGGATGGTTTTTGGCAGCAGCCATTTTAAGATATTCTACTGATTTTCTAGCATCTCTACCAGTTCCTAAACCTTCTTCATAACAATAAGAAGTTCTGTAGGCAGATTCAACATGTCCATGCTTGGCAGCTGCTTGGAATAAGGTAAATGCTTCTCTATTTTCGATCTTATCCAAAGCACCAGAACTGTAAGCATCTGCTAATAAATATTGAGCATCAACATAACCTTTATCAGACAATCTTTTAAGATAAAGAGTAGCTTCTTTTAATAATGCACGTTTCAATTTTTTATCATCAACCTTATCAACATCTTCAGTACTAAGAAATTCAATAGAATTAGCTGATCTGGTTTTTTTATGTCTAGTATTAAGGGAATCTTTTTCAAGAGGAAGTTGGCCCCGTCTAGGGGAGTTCTCTAAAGAATTTGGTTGTTGAGTAAGGGTGGTATTTGGGGAATTAGAATTACCATCTTCCAATAATAATGCAGTTTGAAGCATATATTGAGCATATTGGAATAAAACGGCTGGATCATTTGATTTTTTGGCATTTTTTCTGTATAATTCAATAGTTTTAATTCTTGGTAATAAATTATTAGAGTTTGAACCAAGATATTGAGAAATAATATTTTGAGAAAAATCCACCATACTGGCATTATCAGCACGATCATAAAAAAATGAAGAAGTTGAAGAAACAGAACGGTTATGACCAAATTTACCTCCAACAGGAGTGGCCAAATTATTTTCTGATTTTGAAAAAGCTCTATTATCAAAAGCATTTTGTTGATTAAAATTAAGGTTTAAATTAGTAACAGATGAAGTGGTTGAAATTGGATTAGAAGGAGGAGAAGCAATTGGTTCCTTGGTTGCAAATACTGGAGGAGGAGAAGATTGACCTTCTTCATATACAGGGTATGGAGCGAAATTATTGAGCCCTGATCTTGGACCACCATTAGCCGGATATTGATGACCGTCAAGTTGATCTGAAGGATATGGAGATGATGTGGATGCAGAGGAACCGGATCCAGAAACAACAGAGTCAGCACCGGAAGAAATGGCATGATGATGACCTTTTTGATGACCAACATTCATGTTTGTATTCATATTCATGTTCATATGACCATCATGATTATTAACTTGAGGTCCATTATTAAAGAATTGAGGTTCAATATATTGACCTACTGGAACACCTGGACCACCATTACGGACCGGAGAGTTCGGACCAGACATGCTGATGGATGGAGGGTCCACATGGGAACCGTCCACAGGGTATGGGGCATTAGCACTATTGGCTGGTGCCTTCAGACGGTAAGGATGGCTCATAGTTGTGGAAAAGTAAATGATACCAAAATATTAAAAATTAATATTAAATCTTCGCGACTGATCACGTGTGGAAAAAGGGTTATGTGAAATGGTGTAATTGATTCGATTCGGGTCCCACAATATCAAAAAAAAGAAGGGTTGAGGGAAGAATTAACGATACAAAAAAGACACGGAAATTGAAGGGGACTTTTTCGGTGATGTGTTCTAAGCCTGGGAAGATAACTTAGATTGTAGTTATAAGGAGGAGGTTGGTGCAAAAATAGCGACTGGATATCCTTTGGTTAGTTTTAAGGGGGGGTGTGGAAGAAGGATGGTTCTTTCTTTTTGTTTCTTTCTTTCTTTCCAAATGGCGTCTAATACTGCAAATAGGCAAACTAAAATAGGGCCTGAATCCGAGGAATTTAAGGTTGTTTTGGAGCGAATGTGGGGAGAAACGAAGGCTGGGTGATTATGCTAGTTGGCAGCTCTAGCAGTGATGGTCAAAATATATTATGCCAATAGACTTTAAAATAATAAAGAAGACTATGAGTGCTGGGAAATCTAAAAGCAGAAAGTAGTAGAAGAATAGAAATTAAGTCTTGTCCGCGAAATTACGAGAAAATTACCAGTACGGACTTAATTAAACAAGAATTACAAAAAAAAAAAAAAAAAAAAATTAGTGCCCCCCCAATGGTGGTGCACACACAGCCTACTACGTCACCAGATAGTGTAATATTAGAAGATATTGTAAGGGGTGAAAGTTTGTGTGTTGGTGTGTGTTGGTGTCTTGGGATGTGCCAGATAAAAGCAAACTAAAATAAATCAAAAAAGGAGATTCCATAATTCGGGCAAAAGAACCAAGAGATACAGGGAAAGATGTAAATAAACAACTCGGTAGATGCTTAGCGTACTAAATTTGGGTCATTTGACTGATTTAGGCCCCGGAAATTCCAAGATTGAGATCAGTGGTTCTAGTACATTGAGACCTCGAATCCGCCTCCGCCCCTCTGATCTTGTGCCCTTGAAGGCTTTAGGGAAGATTAGTGAGGTGTGTGAGGGTGTGAGAGTGTGTATGAGGGTATGTGTTCCAAAAATAGGGCTGGTACTATTTTTCTTTTTCTTTTCTGAATGGTTTAACCTTTGCTTTGATCTCCGTTAAAATCCACCAACTGTTTATCTGGTTTGGTACAATAGTGATTGTTCAATGATAAATGTGTGTAAGGTAAGGTCATCCCCGCCTATTTTAGTGTGTGCCAAGTGGTACACTGCCAAGCACCCAGAAGCCAGAAAACCAGAAAACCGGAATAAAGCGAGCTGATCGATACTGTCTGGGAATCTTGGGAATTCCAGGTAGATGTGGCGTGCGGGAACGACCTACACACATACCCACTTATACATACCCATACATACATACAAGTCTCTACATACCAGACGGTAATTATTGGAGGGGTGGATGGTGCAACGGTTTAAACCGTTCGCGTAAACAGTTCGACTAATTCGGGAATGCAGTAGATTCTAAACGTTTCTGAATCAGGGAAACATCCAGATTCAAAATATCAATTTTGCGTTTCAATTATGGCTGAAGGGTTGGGGGGGTCCTGATTACAGTAATTTGAATATGGGCTGGTACCTGACTAGATCTGTAAGTGTTCTATTTTTAAATGTGCGATTAAAGTGAGTGACTGGTTTGTTTCACTGCTGAAACAGTCGTAACAAAACAATCTATTGTGTGCTACCTATTATAGATTTATAGTGCTGGCTTGTTGTTCAAGTAAGCGAACTTGGGTTATGGTACGTGATGCACCTGATGGGGGGTGGATTAAATGCCATATGTCATTGACTAGCCGCATCGAAGGATATGAGCCAACTGGTCTGGGATGCCGTTTGTGTCGCAGTTTTGTCTCACATCGTCTACTCATTGGTACCTGAAACATCCCATATACAGCACAAACTTATTCGTCAGGACGAGGAGGAATACCAACCGAGTTAAAACCCCAATTGGGCCATCGTGCCCCTACTTAGGTAGTGATTGGGACCACGGTGGTTAGTGGCTCGTATTCCTTTAGTTCTAGCATAATAGAATCTGTATTGATTGTAGTCGTAGAACAATACAAGACCCTCTCACACAGTATGTGGAACCGGCTGCTAAATGTGTTGCAATAAAGTGGAGTTTGATTGTTTGAAGATATTGGTAGCCATCTAGGAGGGGATTCGGACCAATGGGGAACTATTGTTTTTCCCCGTAATGGACCCAATTAGAACCAACTGGCTCCAGACCTTTAGAACGCCTTGATTCTTCCTAAAGGGTCTAGTTTGGTGATCTGGCTATACTACAATGTAGGTCACGTGATACGTGTATACCCATTGAATACGAACCATACGCATTAACATTGTTACTTGTAAACTGCGAATTCGTATAATTCCAGCACAGAGAGTATTCTCGTGATCAGGTTATATATGATATCAGTTCCAACTCTTGTTCTTCTGTAGTATTCGAAGAAGGTATGGTGTATATTATCACGTGCGCCAGTCCGGAACTCAACTCATATAATCTCGTAAATAATAGAACACTAATATCTCATCTGATAAGAATTTAGTAACTTATAGACCTAATCTCGCATAAACTTGCTCCTGAGTCTCAAACTCTAATTTATGACACTGTCAGCTAATCCAGATTGACTCTGGTCGAGTCAGAACGTAAAGCTTTACTAATACTGTAATTGCTAATTTATATACTCTACAAATTACATTGAATCTTGTTTTTTGTTTTAAATATTTTCTAGTCATTATCATCCATTATCGATAAACATCTATCATCTAATTTAACACTTGCTTGAAAAGTGGAAGTACCAAATAAATAAGTTACTATGATCTGTGTTTGTGATGTGTTAAGGTGTTTTGATTGTTAAAAGGGTGTCATAAAATAGGTTGTACCAAAACGTTGGCTGTGATCTATTCCCGTGATACTGATAAAAACGAAATCATTCGATGTATTCTAGTCAGGAAATAGTTATTCATGATAGGTTTCCATTCAACTTTATGGTCATTAATTAGGTACACAGCGTAGGTCAGAAGGTTTAATTTGTGTTCAAAAAAAGGGAGGGGGGGTTTAGCCATCGCCAGTTAGAATTTGGTGGGGCAGATTTGGTATCATTAGCATCATTTGTAATTTTGGCTGATTATATTCATCTAATCAAGCAATAAGCGGCAAAGATCGCTGCTAGCAATACCCCAACTACAGTAATACTTGGAACCGATGCAACACGAACATCCTCATCTTGACTTAATCTTGCTCTATCTTCAGGGTCCATAAACTGCAAGCTTTCATCAATATTGATAGGTTGTTCTATTTCTTGAGCAATATCTTCATTTTGCTTTACTTCTTGTTGTGCTAATTTGGAAATATCAATTCTATTCTGTTCAACCAAATCAGGGAACTGCTTTCTGAATCTGAGGTTTTCATCCATATTCCAAGTCTTACTTTCTTTGGCCAACTTTCTCTTGACGCTATCACTACTAGTAATAGAACCAGCAGTTCTTTCATCACCAGTCATAAAACTTAAAAGTCCAGTCAAAATAGTAGAAACACTCCAAGCTGGATTCCAAGTATCTGGATGAAAGTCACTTATGGATAAACAAAGACGTTGGTTACATGCAAAACGGCCATTAGGGGTGACCATGGAGATCGAAGGTGGTTTAAATGGGTATTCCTTTGGGAACCTTAAGATTCCGTGATATTGACCATCTTCATAAGGAGAGTCGGGGGGTCCGGTGATGACGTAGTGCCATTCCAAGATATTCTCATCATTAGGTTTGGCCATGATAAATGGTGGTGGGTTGGCGCTAAGGAGCTTATACTCTCTGTTAAGAGCACGTTGTGATTGTCTGGTGGCCATGACGGAGGTGGGCGGTTAGTTGATGGGGTTGATTTTGGTTTAGGTTTTGATTTTGGTTTTAGTAAGTTGATAAGAGTGAAGATGTCGCGCTGTTTTAAGGGTGCGTAAGCATAAAATGACTGTCAAAATAGGTTCAAAGCCCAACAGGCGGGTAGACATAGTGCGACATCTCCAACAAATAGCCTAAACAGACAAAGGACAACAGTTGACCTTAATTGGGGTCTTGATAATAATAGTGATGATGTAGGATGGTTAATGCTCGTGAGTCCTGGCTACAACCTGGTTACAGACGTGGAAGGGTCATTTAATTGTATGGTTCTACTTATACACGAATGTGTACCCCATTTTTGCTGCCAAATTGTAAGTGGTGCGAGTAGGGCAAAAGTGGAAAACATTGTGCTTTTATATATACTTTATGTGACGTTCAATCCAACGACTGTAATGGGGGGAAACAATATGTTCACCCCATATAGAATATTCTATGTCATTCCCTGTGTTAGCTAATGCAATGTATTTTGCAACACTTGTAATTGTAATCGTTGTGGTTATTCGCATATATAAGTACCAAGAAATTCCAACTTTTGATTTGCTGCAAAACACTAATTTTAAGGGTCCAACTATTGTTAAGGGAGGGAGTCCTGGCTCAATTTTATACCTGTAATTTATTTTTATGTTTGTTCATTTTTTTTTATCATTAAGTATTATGTTTTTTTAAAGTCGTTATTTTATGAATGTGGAAAACTTTTGAAGAGAAACACTTTTAATTGGTACCTTTTTGTCCAACAGCCAAGATCAAACTGGCATTGACCAAGTACAAATCATCACCATCGGCGTCCTTCTTGGTTTCTAATTCACCAGCTTCCATTTTGTCTAATGTTTTCTTGGTCATGTGCATCTCAATAAAAGTTTTCTTTTGCCATAAATAGGTTCTGGCTTCTCTGGCAGTACTAACGTTAGTGAGACCTGAGTATTGACCCAAGGTTTCATTCATGGCATCAACCTTCAATCCACCCATGTGTCTAACAGCATGGGTAAGAGTGGCATTCAGTAATGGGGCTTCCACGTCTTCGTTGTAGAAGTCTAAAATATATAACCAACCCTTTGGCTTCAAGAAAGTAGCCAACTTTTTGGTGACCTCTCTATAGTTTTCAATGTGGTGGTAAGATAAAGTACACACAATCACATCAAAGTGACCTTCTAATGATTTTAATTCTGGTGCTAATTTAGGGTCCAAGATATCATAAAGATGGGAAGAAATAGATAATTCATCAGATCTATACTTTTCGGCCTTTTCATCGAACAAGTCTAAGAAACCTCTACTGACATCAATTCCAACTACTTCGGACTTAGCACCTTTCAAATATGGCAAAAGCATCTCGGTAACAACACCAGTTCCACAAGCAAAGTCCAAAAGCTTGATTCCTGGTTTGATTTGCCCCTTTGAACTATCAACCTTAAGGGATGTTTCAAAGCCATTATATTTCTTAGTTGGATCACCAATAACTGGCTCGGATTCAGCAGTGGTTTTACGAGGAGCAGTCACATCAAACTCAAGCAAAACCTTGGAAAGTAATCTACTAAGGGATTGAGTAGCTTCACTGGTTTCATACTGACGACCAAAGTCTTGTGTGAACATACTGGCATTGGCAGCAATGGCATCAGAATGAGAACCAGATTGGCTATGAGAATGGGCATTAGCATGGGAATGAGAGTGGGAGTGATCATCATCACCATGTGTGTGGGAGTGGGAGTGTGAGTGAGACATTATTGGTTCTGGAGTTGTGATTAAAGACTATGAGAGGATTCAATTGATTAAATAGTAGAGATCCACAGCGGTTAATTGGATTTTTTGATGTTTATGAACGGCTTAAATTACTCTATTTATGGAGTTTTTATGGGGAAGTAAGCGCGGAAATAGGCAATAGGCGGTAATTGAAAAAATAGGCGGTGCAAGGGGACCAAACCGGTCCATCGCGGAATTTGTCAGGTTACTACAAGGATCAACAAGGTGATGAGTCATTTAATCGATAGATTAGGACCCTGGATGAAACCAAAAATAGTTCCAGTAGACATGTGGTGGTTATTAAAAGATACTTCTTGGAGAATTTGAAGAATGGGTTAATTAAGAGCAGTTTTTCAACTCTGATAAGGAAATATTGATTTGTCAGATAGCACCAAAAATAGTTGATGGAAACGAATTTTACTCATCGAGAATAATATTTTTTGTAATGCTAATAATAGCTGCAAAATAGACACTTTTAAGTTTCCCGTTGGTTTTCACCTCGTCTTGGTTTTTATGTGATTCTTAAGGTAATATTTTGCAGCTTTCTCACGTGAGCTCGCAATCTATGGCCAAAATAGGACTATAGATAAGACTGAAATATGGTTATGACAGCCTTGACGGGGCTATTGACAGGCTGAGAGATAGCTTATCATACTGGTATAATTAATAGATATGGTGTCAATATTATTGGGGAGCTTTTGGTAGATTGTGGTATAAATTCACTTCAAGATTCTATTAATTGACATAGCTCTTCCTTAATATTTTTATCTACTAAATAATTTCTGAAGTTATTAGTTCAGGCATTATTTGAATTCGCTTTGGATTACTATAACCTAATATTTCGAACTTAGAAACTTCTAAACTTGTTGGGTTGTTGTGCACATTTTAGTTGCTTCGTATTCAATCTTCATCAACGAACATATCACATCAGATCTTTTTCTTTTACAGTTATTATCTATTATTTAGTGTATTCTACCAAGTACACACGAACTGATTGTTACAACACGGATAACTAGTTAGTTGAATATGTCCTTACTGGAGATTTATATGGGTAACACCCACAAGAAGCTTCCTCCTTCAACTTGGGATTCAAATATATCACCCAAGTACGAGGCTGCGAAAAGTATTACTGGTGTTGCAACCACCAAAGACATTCCATTTGAACCTTCGAAACATCTCCAGTTCTACTCGAATGACCGAATTACCCAGCACAAGTTCAATAATACAAGAAGAATTACTATGGAAGAGCTTGGATTGACTCACAAGAACCAGATTTCACCGATTGGTGTAAGTGACCCATTTCCGCTCTTTACAGAAGAAGCCATATCGTTGATGAGACAAGAGATTTTAGAGAAAGAACTATTCCTTAAATATTCAAGGTACTGCTACAATTCTACTTCTGGACTTGATAGTGTTATGAGAGGCTACGTCAAAAATGATGATACCATAGATGCTCCTTTCACCTATAAAGCGTGGACCCATCCTAAAACATTAGAGCTCATCAGCAAAATGGCTGGTGTGGAGTTAGAAATAGTGATGGACTACGAGATAGCCCATGTCAACATGTCTATGAAAGAGAAGGGTGATACTAAAGATAGTAAAGAAATGGTTTCATCACATATTGATGGAGAAGAAAATATGGAACCATCTTTGGATGCAGTGGTTGATTGGCACTACGACAGTTACCCATTTGTCTGTGTCCTTATGTTGTCAGACACTTCCAATATGATTGGAGGTGAAACCAGTCTTCGAATGGGAGCTAGCTCCTCTCATCAGATAACAGCAGTTCCAGGTCCTCAGGCTGGATATGGCTCAGTTCTTCAAGGTAGACTCATTGAACATATTGCACCTAGTCCAAAGGGAATGTCAGAAAGAATTACCATGGTAACTTCGTTTCGTGCTAAAGATCCTCTTTTAAAAGATACATCTTCTCTTTCTACCGTTAAACCAGAGATCAATTATGGCTCCTTATATGATAGCTTTTACTCTCAATGGATTGACTGTAGAGTAAAAGTGCTACAAGAAAGATTAGAGATTGCAAGGCTGGGTTGTAGAGATGACGATGGGCACTTTCAGAAGGACAAGACAATGGATTCCCTCAAAGATATTGAACAATATTTGCATTCTACTTGGGAAGAAATGATGGTCACCCAAAGCGAATGGGACCGTATATTAGGGAAGAGCAAGTGAATACAATATTTACTATTGTTATTCTTTTCACTTCTTGTGGCTACTCTACTGGAATAAGAGTAACCATCTTAAAGTGTATATGGTTATGATTTTATTCATTACCACTTATACTTACTATTTTTGACTGATCGTTCAATTCTACATTTATATTTACATACTTTATTGAATAAGAAATCTTGTTTATTATCATGCAATACTATATCTGTTACATCTACTTAATTTTGGAATTTTTATTAGGGTTTATCTTCATATTAAATGGTAGAATGTAAATTAGAAGTATATCGAAATCAACTCTATCTTCAAACAAACTGAATATGAAGAAAAAAATGTTGTTGGATTATCTTTCAGGTAGATTTAGATCAATTGGAAGAAAATATCGTATAAAGAAAAATACGTTGAATCCAGTGATGGATGAAAATGCTGATCTGGAAAAAGAATTGAAGTGGAAAGGAATCATAACAACGGATAAAAATATGAGAGCTCACATTGAGCATTGTTGAGTTAAGTTGAGTTGTTCACCACATCATCAATTAAATCTTGTTACCATCACAATTAAGATGATAGCACCAAAACTATTAAGAAAATTGATGAAGTTGGTTATAAGAAAGCCATAAAATGATAGACAAAAAAAAAAGGAAATTTGACTAAGAGAGAGAACAACGAAATGAATTCATTATAAACCTCTTTCGAAATTGCCTGGTACTCCTGTTATAAAATGACTAGTCAACGCTCATAAGCAACAACCCACGAACTCGCTGCAACGGTTGGCTCGAATGTTTGAGAATGGTCTGTAATCTTTTTTTTTATAATTTTTAATATTATTTATATTATATTATGTTGCCTATTGACAACATAATTTGGACCAAATACCCTTGTGTTCATCTTGATCATCAAGAGCTTGTTGTTGTTCATATTGGTTTTGTCTGTTTGCAGGAGAACTTTCAAACTTTTGAGCGTTTTGAGGTTGAGTCTTGATTGGTTGGTTAGTTAACAAGTCACCATTACTGGAGTTAATGTTATTTTTAGATCCTGAGTTTGGAAATCCTGATTGAGATTCTTGTTTGATTGGTGGTAATGGTCTGTTAACCAAATGTTGTAACTTTTGTTGATGCAATTGAGCAGCACTAAGTTGTTGTTGGTTTTGACCACTTTGTTGTTGATGTTGTCTACTTCTTCTTTGATCACGATGACGTCTTTCTCTTTCATTAGGAGGGTTTGGATGACCATAACCATGTAAGTTTGGCTTTTTGTTGATGGAAGCATCCCAACCTTTACCACCATTAAGATGTAACCAATCATAATCACCATCAGCACTTTGACCTAAATCATCCAAGACGGATAATAATAACATTCTATATTCTTCATAAGCAGGTTCAGCATCGAATGGTAAACTTCTAACTGAATCTAAATATTCAGCAAATTGTCTTGGTAAACCTTCACATAAAGTAACAGCAGGAGTAGTTCTCTTTTTATCACCAATCTTTTCATACTTTTGTTTATTGGTTGGAGCTTTAAGACCTTGCCAAGGTAATTGACCTCTTAAGAAGTAAAAGAAAACATGACCTAAAGCTTCTAAATCATCTCTTCTTGATTGTTCTCTACCCAAATGAGTATTGATAGACATATAACGAGCAGTACCACTTAAAGATTTCTTTTCTCTGTAAGGAATATGTTGTTTAGTTCTTGGATCTCTGTATTGTTTAGCCATACCAAAATCAATTAAATGAACATGATTTTCATCAGGTAAACCTTGACGACCAATTAAAAAGTTATCAGGTTTGATATCTCTATAAATTAAATCATGACGATGAACTTCTTCAACTAAATCTAACATTTGATTGGCAATTTGAACCACGGTTTTAACCGAAAATCTTCTACCACACCAATCAAATAAATCTTCAAGAGAAGGACCTAATAAATCAATAACCAAGATGTTATGTAAACCTTCTTGACCAAAATAATAGGCATTTGGAATACCTTCAGATCCTTGTAAATGTTTATAAGTTCTATATTCATCCCTTAATTGAGGAGCTTCAGTTTTTCTTGGTTCGAACTTAATAGCAACTGGAACACCATTTATTATATTAGTACCTTCAAAAATAACTCCAAAAGAACCTTCACCGATTTTCTTACCGATTTTGTAATGTAAACCAACTACTGAACTGTTAGAATTGGAAGAAGTGGTGGTTGGAGAGTTAGGATTATGAGAAGCGGCAGCGGCAGCTAATGCAGCGGTATTTGATGATAACTGAGCACGATTGGACATGGCGGTTTCTGTTCTTGTCGTTGGTGATCTTTGTCAAGGGAAGAAAAAAAAACAGTCAAAAACAATATGAAAGTGATGATGATGATATTATGATACTATCAACAATAACAACAACAACAACAAATAAAGGGGAATTGATAGGACTCAAATGGATTCAAATGGAACTCTAATGGATTTGATTGGATTCAAGTTTTTTTTGATTCGGTATTAAACTATGATGGTACACAATCACAACAATCGAAATCAAAGAAAAAGAACAAAAGGAAAAAAAGGAAAACCCCCCACAAACAAATATCAAAAGGGGATGAACACGATTGGTAGAAACGGGATCTAGGGCGGGATTAGTTCACAATTGTAGCAGGGATGGAGGATCCGTTGGATGCTACTGGATTGTTTAAATGGGGGTAGATATTAAAAGAGACCAAACTGGTGATAGTTGGGATTTTTTTTGGTGGGAAGTTGCTGGTTGAGAATTTGTTAGTGAGGATGAATTTTTCTTTCGTTGTCGTGAACAATTTTGTGGCAGGAGAGGGTCAGGGAGAGCGAGGGTCACTAAGGAGGGTGCGGTAGGTGCGGTGAGAACAGGAAGCGAGGAAGCGAGAAAGCGTGGCCCGGGAGGAACTGAGAAACTTTTGTATGAAATGACGGTGCGGATACAGTGCGGATACAGTGCGAATACGGGTGCGGTTAGGGAGCGGATAGGGAGTGAGATCCATGGAGTTAGGGAGAGAAAAAATGTGCAAACAGACGATAAGGGGAAAAAATTATTACACGGACAGAGTGCGAGGGTAATCCAGGGAGAGAGGAGGTGGTACGGCAGTGCCGTGATTAGCGAAATGGATAAATGCTTAACCCCAGTAAAAGCTTAGAATAGTTGGGTAGCAGGGGTGGGCCAATAATGCTTGACGGTGAGGCAGTGTGAAAGTAACAGAGGCTGGCACGGCACTACAATGACAGCCTCCCAGGAGGTGACGACTAGTTGTTACGTGGTTACAGTACACCACACGATATGATACGATACTATACGATACGATCAGTAAACTATAATACGTGTAATAGTGTAATACTACTAGACGTGTTCTATCGGTGATACGTGTGATATGTACTACAGTCGTGAAGGGGCTGGTGAGTGCCTGGGGCTTGGTCGGCTACTGCGGTGAGGTCCGTGGGTTGTATACTGTACACCCCCAGTAGTGAAGACAAAATAGTACATAGTAATTACGGGGCAGATGTTTTACATTTTCGTATCCTACCCTGGCAACCGAATCGACCATTCACTACGAAACAAAGGAAAATTCGCTAACGAGGGATCCTCCTGCATGTGACATAGGGCGATCTGGGATTTCGGATTTGGTGAGTGGATTTTTGATTTCCTTTGGGTTTCAACTTGAATCCTGAATTTCCTTTTGGGGCAAAGACTTTTTTTTTTATTTTTGGCGCCGTTTGAACTATTAAATTTGGGCCCCCCCATAAGTCCATAAGTGGGGTCAACCTGGGGGTGGGGACTAGGAATGTAAAATACGTGTTAGAGGGCCGTGTAATTACTGTATTTATTATTTTTCATTTGCATCAAAAACCTTATCGATAGATTTTTGGGGAGTGTTCTCTATTCTATTCAGGCGGGTTTTACAATAGAGATGATTTGTAGGAGAAGACAGGTTTGTAGTTTGTTTTCTTTTTTTTTTCTTTTTTTTTTCTTTGCTTTCTTTCTTTCTTTCTTACTGTGATATTGTTCTCTAGCAATAAGGCGGGAGTGGATTTATCCGACACTGGATTGGATATTCCGAATTTAAGGCGTGGCTAGATTGTGCGAATAGTTGCTAAACCGATGAATCCGAGCCATGGCAGCGGATGAACACCGAGGTATTTTAGGGATGGTCATCACTGTCTCGGTTGTCGTAGGTTATTGGTGACGGCTAAGTATGCCTGAATGAACATGACCCTTATGCTACAGGTGCCACTACCACCTCTGCGGTGATATAATTACTACACTACACTATCCACTGGCACCCCCAATTGTGGCTAGAGCGTGTGTCAGGTAGAAACTGACACTACGTAGCACGACGCAATGTAGTGCGACACTCCCTCTAAGATTTACTCTAATTCCATTTTCTGGGAGTTTCTAATTTTGTGTACTATTTTAAAGATTCAAATTGTCGCAAATCTTAGTGGGACAAAGCTAACTTAAACGACCTGAAACCACACAAGAATACCAATTGTAACCTATACAAACTGTCTTCGAAATACAAATATATTAGCCATACCTTCTCCGGTTCTGACCATCTAACATTAACAAAATTGAATCAACTCAGACCAAATATATCTCTACTGTCTTTGTTTCTTTTTTCACCGAGTCTTCGGTGTCTCCCTCTATTTTGTAAATACGAAGAATCTATTTTTCGTCTTGTCGTAAAACTGAACTTTATATTAAATTAAATATTCAGTACTCCATGTGAAACCATTCTTCGCTGTAGTCTATAGCCTTGGATGGGAACAATGAAGTGACGTCAATTATGATAATTTTGGGGTGAGCTTTAACTTGTAAATGATTTTTTTGAAAAAATTCAAAAATTGTACAAAATTAATCAAATAAGTTTCGTCTTAATTTTTAACGATTTTCGTCGTAAGGTATTGCGGTAAACTGAAGGAAGAAGAATATGAACTTTGAACTAAATCTAGTTATATTGTTAAATCTCGACTACTTTATTCTAAATTCTTTAAATATATACTTTGTATGCACAGTGCTATGCAAAGTAAATAACTTTATGTTGTTGTATATAACTTAAATATGTAATATAAAACTATAAGTTGCAATATATAAATTCCAGAAGCCATAAGAAACTAAAATTTGTTAACAAAAACCTTATTATGCAGTATAAAAGTATACTATACATCTGCAGACTTTATCATGCAATTGAAAATTGTCCGATGCAAACGAAAACTTTAGCATGCAATTGAAAACTATCAAATGCAGTCAAAAACTATAAAATGTACCGACAATTTTTTAAATCTAATCGAAAAGTATCAAATGTAATGCAAAAGTATAAGATGTAATTATAAATCAAAGAATGCAACCCGATTTATTCAAATGCAATAAAAAACTATGATATGTACCTGGGAACCTTGAAATGCAATTTTTAACTTAAATTTGTGACCATTAAAGTTCAAAACTACCCCTATATCTATCTTTAAATAATTAAATTATTCTTCAACTGATAAAAATAAGAGGAAAGGTACCAACAGAAAAGTGATTAATGTTAGCTAAATATATCTGAGGTACTTCACTGAGATTTCAGCTATCATTTCTCTTTATTATGAAATCCACCCCTCCCTTTCATACTATTATCGAATAGTATTCCAAAACGAAAAGTTTACCAGTAGTCACTATTGAGATTAAAAGGGGTAATCCTTCTATTGCAGAAGCAATAATAGTGTCAAAATTGGTCCACATTCTCTTCTTCACCTTACAACTAGTGATTTTTAGGGTGTTTATCGTTCCATGTGAATTTTGCAGCATAAGATACTATTTTTTGCAACCGAGCGCTGATCCATGTACATGTATCCTACGGACAGCAGAGATCATATTCACTACATTAATAATAACGCTTAATGCAAGTTTAGCATTATATGATTATGCAACCTATATACTACTATGTCCCAATTCTCAATCAATTCATTTATTCAATTTGGAGCCTATCTAAAACTTTAAAGCTTACACTACGCATAGAGATCAACTCTGTTAGCAACTAGTCACTCAATTAATTCAAAGGTAATCCAAGAGCTTCTCTTTGAGACTTAGAGCTTGGATCAAAGTAAGGGATTTCTGCCAAAGAAGTAACTCTAGTACCATGACGTGGTTCCAAACCTTCATGATCCCAG
This sequence comes from Suhomyces anneliseae, assembly GCA_030568535.1. NCBI lineage: Eukaryota > Fungi > Ascomycota > Pichiomycetes > Serinales > Debaryomycetaceae > Suhomyces > Suhomyces anneliseae. The sequence continues at coordinate 161,625 of JAJMGB010000005.1, read as the reverse complement.
ACAGCATTGTGTTGAGAGACTCTGTTATCCCAAAGAGCAGAAGTACCCAATCCGTTTTTGGTTGGCTGCCAGTTGAATCTAACTTGAATATCCAAGTTCTTTTCATAAAGCTCGTACAAGTGGTTCAAGATAATGTCAGATTCCGCTGGTAATAAGCCAACAATTCTAACAGTCATAGATCTGTTAACAAACAAAGACTTCCAACCAGTGGCAGGGTGAGTTCTAACAATTGGATGTTCTCTTTCAACATACTTTGGACCATTTAATGGCAGTTCTCTGTCAACGTAAGAGTGGGCAGATCTATAGATAGCGGTCTTACCATCCAAGAATTGTTGAAGGGCTGGTGACAACTTGTCGTAAGCAGCGTAACCAGACGCCCAGAGAGTGTCACCACCGACCTTTGGAATAGCATCATTGTGCAAGTGAGTAATACCAGCTGGTTGGTGTTCGTGAACCAAGTCAGTGTGCCAGCTTCCGTTACCAATGCTAGCATTCTTGAAACTCAATGGTAATCCGAGATCCTTGTAGTAGTCTAACCAGATAACAGAAATACCATCAACTAATCTAGCAGCTTGAGGGTGAACTTCAACTTGACCCCAGTATTGACCCAATTCCAATTGCTTGAGTGGAGATAAGTCTTGATCTCTGAAAAAGACAACAACTCTTTCAGCAATCAATAAAGCCAATTCGTCCTTTTGCTTATCGTTCAAGTCGGCCAATTGCAATCCAATGATTTCAGTACCAATATGCTTAGTCAAGTCTCTGACTTCCTTAGCAGCACCGAACAATGCCTTCTTTTCAGGATCGGCATTCTTGGCTCTTTCGATGTAAGCATAATCTTCGTTTCTGATTTGGTATGCTTCATCAACGAACTTTGGAATCTTATCAGCAGGTGGAATGACTGGGTAACCTTCTGGTAATTCGATTCCGTGTCTAGCATAACGAGCCTTAGTGGTTTCTGGTAAGAGATCAACGGCTGAAGTATGAGCAGCGATCTTGTAGCCTTTTCTGAAACCGTAGCTTGGTGGACTCAATTGGTTGAGCTTGGTAACCACCTCAGTGATTTCATCTTCTTTTGGAGCTGGAACTGTAGTTGGAGCCATTTTGTTTTTGTAATTTTTGTGGATTGTAATCCTTGTGAGATAGAGGTAAGAGATCAATGGAAATCACCCTGTCTTTATACTGCTTCCATCCCTTATCTGGTGTATTTGTCATCGGGATATTAAAGGTTCCACAGGTGTGGCTGCGAAAGCCTCATTATCAGATCCCGGTAATATGAAGGATAACAATAAGAAGAAGCAGATTTAGATGAAGACTGAGAACCCGATGAAGTGAAGACTGTAATATTATGGTATTAAAGATACCACAACTAATGTAGGCAATTCTGTTGTTGTTAGTGTCTTCATTCTTCGTTCCATATCCTGATCAAAAATTGCAGCCATATTGACAGTATAATTTAATCTATACCAATTTCCCTGATTCGCTTCAACGGAAATATCCGACTAACATCTGATATAATCCAAGCCATAGTACGGAATTACATAAATTAGTTCCTCTGCTTACAAATAAACACTCTTTGTAGGGTTATAGATTGGGAGCTCATATTGATATATTTATGACGTATAGGCACGAGAACCTCTACAGTGCGAGTACCACAATTAAAGAGACTGAAGGATAGTTAACGTGAAGGCACCAGTAAAAAAGTATACAGGGAGGAGAAATTATACAGGCGTAATAAAATATTCTATAGTGCATACTCTCTCTGTATATTCTTCTCAATCCAAACTGTTGAACTTTCAAGAGTTTTTCATCTACAATTACATCATAGTCTAGCTACTTAACTTATCCACCAAACGTGCTAACCAATTAAGCTCCGAATTGCGGGGACGGAGTTATTCAAGTGTGGATATCAAAGCCGACTTCCCTATCAGAGAGCTAATTCCGCTCGCCTTATTGATCCCTGATGGTAATTGGTCCAGATACTGAATGCTGGTGAATAATTGCGTGCTCACTATGGTGAATCAATCGCAACCAAATGAGTGTGGCATTATTGTGAGACATTCAAAGTTAGCGATATTGAATATATAGGTACTGATTATTAATCAACATTAACGGAAAAGAGTTTAACTACTTGTAATTTTCAGATGTTTCCATGTTTTAATTAAATCAGATAAAAACATACGATGTGGCTCAAAGGTAATAAAGAGCTGTGAAGTTAATGAAGTACTATTTTTTTGCAATTAATTTGATAGTAATAGTAGAAAAAACTCACTTAATTGATGAGTGAGCTTCAACAATATTAATTTATTCAGAATAAAATTGATGTGGTTCAAAATGGTATTCGGCTTTATTTCTTCAAATGACCCAACCTCCGATGAAAGTGACAATTGCTGCAAAATATGGCCCAGTTAAATATTGCACTCTATCTACATAAACTGGATTCAATTCTCAAAGATTCCTACGGATGATTCGTATTATAAATAAATTAAATTATACATTATTGACATTAATTACATCATGAAATAATTAAGACCAGGACTAGCCCAATCTCTTCAACTAATACAATAGTTGGATTAAACTGGTTTACTTCTTCTTTTTAACCAATGATGCAACATACTCTGCAACTCTTCTCTCCATCATTTCACCAATTCTTTGGTACACCTCGTTATCTCTAATTTTTTGAGCCCAAGCAGCCAAGTGTGGATATTTTCTATAGATATCTTCTTCCATTCCAGTGGCTTCTACCACACCTTGTTCATTATCAAAAATATTTTCAAACAATGGGAAAGTGAACATGATATCAGCAGCAGTAAGCTTGTTTCCTACCAAGTAACCAGTACCCACTTTAGCAACTCTTCTCTCCAAATAGTCCATATTAATGAGCCATTCTTGCATATAGTAGGCATTGTTCAAACCTTTGGTAACTAATTTAGTTAAATATTTAAAACCCCGAGGTGCAACATCTTTTGCAACTGCATTGATGAATAATGACACAAGTAATGGTTGGAAAGTACCTTCAGCATAATGAAGATAATAATCCACATCGACCAAATCTCTAGGATGTTCTGGAATAAGCAATTTTTTGGTATCATAGGTCTGAATAAGATAGTTGATAATGTGACCACTTTCTGTCAATTGAAGAGGAGCCAGTCCATCAGCATGAGTAATTTCGAGAATTGGTGATTTTCCTACAGGATGAACATTAAAAAGTTCAACAGGACCTCTGAAGGTCTTTGGATGACGAAGGTAAATTTTGACATCGTAATCGAGTTCAAGAAGCTCTAAAGTGAAGAGGATTCTTTGGGCCCGTGAGTCATCAAGCCTAGGGAAAGTTAGTATGAAGATTAAAAGTGAAAAATAGGCGAAGCATGGGATATGGACCAAGAAACCAAGGAAGCTGGTGCCAATTGACTTAGATCAGCTGGTAAAGCCTTTAGAAAATTGGTCCCACCTAATGTTTCATCTTGGTTGTTCTGATACACTCTCTTTGAGCCCGCGTTTCAAGAGGTGGTGGTACCCCACAAATCAGAACCAAGTTGCTTCGGCTAATCTCAAACAATACCAATTTCAAGTGGAGACGTTTTATTGATGGTCTTTTGATACATACCAGTGTAATAGGAATTTGTCACGATGTACAGGATTGGAGGAAGTCATTAGTTTGGTATACGGATCATAGAATCTATGACGATATGGCGATGGAGCTCTTATATAGATTAGAAAGAGGCTCGAGGGAAGCATTTCCTAATTAGGTTAAGACTTTTGCGGGGTGTGACGTCTAATAAGACTAATCGATACTAACGATAGAACGAGTTACCCCATCTGGCCGAGTGGGGCACAGACCATCGTCTTATCACATATAGCTACCCTTTGTTGGCGGTGTATGGGTGATCATTTTGTCAATCGTATATTGAATGTGGTGATTGGTTCACCGCATTATAATGCATTAGTATCCGCAGGGTTTAGATCCCACTTGAAAACCCAGAAATATTAGAATTATTGAGAAATATTGCATCGTCTAACACTAATACAAAGTAAAAGCTACTTGATCGGACAGGTAAGGGGTAATGCAGGCTTGACTTGGGGGCGGAACTCTTTAGCATCTATGTAGTGGGGCTATCTGTTTGGCTAACTGTTTCTGGATAAGTACAAGGAATGGGGCGTCATATCGCATCGTAAAATCCAACAAACCCCAGCCAACAAAGTTCCAAGCGAATGGAGCTACTGTGGAGGTAGTAGCGAAGCTATGAGCAGCCCAACAAGACTAGAATTCTGTATTGAAAGCGATATAGTATGCAACTATTGGAATAGATCAAGTGCTTTGTGAAAGGATCTCACAGTATAATTGAATGTACAATTTTGCAGACTACCTAAGAATATTTCAGACAACATGTGAATATCACAGTGCTTTTTTATTTATTTAACTACATGCCTCTACAGGGTGTCTTAACCCTGCTTAAACAGGAAAAGTGTGTAGTAAATCTTTATCCTTATCCTTACGGACAAATTGAAGCACCCGATCCGGAAGCTCGCATCTACATGCTGCTTATCATAAGCAGACACTAGTGAAATAATGCAATGATAAGATTAACTATTATACTGACAATTTGATAATATGTAGAGGATTCAGAGTTAATCAGTCTCTCCTTCTAAGCTTATTCTATTCCTTCATCGCGTCCTGTGATTTTACGATCCGCTTGGTTGAGAGCTTTGCAATTGTGTAACCGTATTTATTTTCCGGATAATACGGCTGACAGTTAAACCTTCATTTATTATTGCACAAATTGCCAAATGTAAGATCCAATAACAGATAAGATCCTTTTTTGCATTACATCTTAAAATCTTTTAGTTGATGAGGGGGAATTATCACAAAAATTACAACACCTTACAGTTCTGTACCATTTTCCGGGATCTATGGAAACTTTTTTTTATACCATTATTCAATTATTTTTTATATAATTATTATACAACTAATAACTTTGGTCATACACTCTTTTCGACACTATACTAGAGCTCTTGCATTTTTTTTTTTGCTCTCGTTGTTCTCATTAATCTGTAGTTGCACCATTCAGGCGGTATAGTACATGTAATTGACCTTAATTAGTAAAAATTCATTCGTGGCAGGGTTCATTCATTTATAATTTGGATTGTTCTTCCAACTTCTTGATTTGGTCGTTAGCCTTGGCCAAACCTGGGTTCTTACCAATGAATTCAGACCATCTGTGTAAGTGAGGGAATCTCTTGGCTGGGTCAGCACCGAGTAATTCCTTAGCTCTGTCGTGGTGAACGAAAATGTTAGATCTGATTGGGAACATAGCTAAAATATCAGCGACAGTCAATTTGTTACCAACGAGGTAGTCACTACCGCTTTCATGTTGTTTCTTAACGATGTTTTCCAAGTAGTCAAGGTTCTTCATTAATTCGGTGAAGTAGTAACCTTCGTTCATAGCACCAATGACCTTGGAAGCAATGAATCTGGTACCGAAAGGAGCCAATTTGATGGCGGTTTGTCCGACCAAGAGGGAAACCAAAAGAGGTTGTAAAGTACCTTCAAAGTAGTGTAAGAAATATTCAGCATCTTCCTTTTGTTCCTCGGTTTCAGGAGTCAATTTGTTTTCAGTGTCGAACTTTCTGACAATGTAAGAAGTAATGTGACCAGTTTCAGCCAAAATGTTGCTGGTACCATCTGGTCTGATAACTTCAAGCAATGGAGACTTACCTAAAGGATGAACCTTGTAAAGTTCCTTTGGAGATCTGAATTGAGCATTACGGTGATAAATCTTAAGTTCATAAGGAACGTTAAGTTCTTCCAAGAGCCACACAATTCTGTGGGATCTGGATTGAGAAAGCCAATGAAGAATGATTCTGTCAGACATATTTAAAGTAAGGGTAATGTATAATTTTTTTTTCTAAATGAAACGGTGGATCTTACTTCCTATTTATACTTGTAGCAATAGAGATGCCGATGCAGTAGCGATGGAACCTGCCGCACTCCAGATTATTAATTTCTTCGTGATGAATTTGGAATTAACCGGACATAATTTGCCGTCATGCCTTGCTAGCTAAGGGCTCACTCTAATGCACAATTACTTACTTGTTTTAACCGATAATTCAAAACGGCAACTACAAAAGTGTCAATCTCATTTTTATCTAAGCAATTAAAATTTAATAAGAAACCTTGTTCAATTAAACTGGGGAAGAGGCTTATCGATTATGAGCAACGATGCACCCTGGAAAATAATCAATGACAATAACGCGGCAATAAGAATTGTCATTAAGGCCCCAAGGCTTGTTGTCCTCTGATAATCATAAGCCGACAACCCTCAATTGGTGCCACCACCACACGAGGGGGTGAAATTTTTTGTAGCAGCTTCGGAACAACGCATATTCGTAAAATTTTACCATCTTACATTTTTACGCCTGCATTAGTGTTGACGCTTACGTAAATTCATGTCTAAGCCTGGTTTTATGTAATTATAGGTGTTGCACGTGATTTTCACTAGCAAAAAAAAAGTGACAGGCGGCAATTCAGCAAGTTCTGTGCGTCAAGAAGTTGCATTCCTACTGTACAAGAAAAAAACAGGTATTACTAATACACCCACAATAGAACAATCTAATAGTGATTCGATCTCGAGGCAATGCTTATTCGGTGGGGTGAAATGTTCTCCTCTATGCTCTTTTAGGCTTTTATAGATTTTAGCAGTTCCCAACATCACGACATCAGGGTGCAATTTTTAAAGTATTTCCCAACATTAAAATGCTACTCATATTTTGTCTGCTTGAAAGTCATAGTGATGTAAAAAGCTACACGTATGAAATTCTGCAATTAACGAATTTGATGGTTTCTGCTTTTGACACGATACTAACCAGGTGTCCTTTCGAACCAGGTCCTCGGTTGGTTTATTGGTTTGTGGCGCAGGTTCGCTAGGTTCGAAATAGTTGCATTGCCGTGCTGCATATACGACTACAATAGGACCTTTGATCTTACTAATGTTGATCTGCACTGGACCGCGAGTTGCTATCAAAGCATATGATTTAGGACCAAAGGATTCACGGATTTCCACGCTTTTAGGATAGTTCAACAAAACCGTTACCACCATTTATCACCGTCTATTAGTACACCTCAATTGGCCTTAGCTACCACCTCAATATCCAATTACTTTCTCTAAGTGATGATGGCTCGAACATGGACAAAAGAAACTTTAAGTAGGTTCGCACCACCAAAATTGGGAAAGTGTCTATGCATAATGGCCGTTTGACAGTAAAATATTTTATAGCAGAAAATTCAGGTTAAGGTTCCACGCAGATGATTAAGGTACAAGCATAGCATCAAAACAGTAGTGAAACACTCCGTAGCAGATATCCATGATATATCCATGCTAATATGTGAACCGATTAAGGATACTCGGTTAAAAAGGCCTGGGTTGTGCCACCTCTAATTTTAAAGTTTTATCTCACTATTTTTAACCATGAAATACCAATTATCAAGTCACCACTCCAGAGCCTCCTCTATCAAGAGGGTCGAGGCTGTGCTTTGGAATGTGGTTATATCCTCATACATGTTCCTTTTCACCAGGGCCATTCACCACTCTACCAACCATCGTGGGGTCAGATGGAGTTCGTCTCATTCTCCACAATACCAAGAAAATACACTTACCAGAGGAAAGAAAGTTATTAAGAGAAAGAGCAGATATTAGGATGACACCAAGTCAGACATGCATTAGTCAGCGCATAAGGTGATGTAAAGCATAAGTAGGAAGATTGAAGTGTTTGTTTAAAAATAGACCCCAGCTCATCAAAGAGTTGGCAAATGGTCTTCAAGAATATACCATTAAGGTTGGATAGTGACGATAATAAGCAATTTTGCAATCATGCGTTTTAGGCTTATCTACTAATTTAGAAAAGGCGATTATCTGATAACGATGTGCAATGTTTATAATGAGATAATGAATAAATGATTGAATGATTCAATTAAATAAGCTTGTAGGGCTGTGAATTAGCGCTTGTGCATATTTCGATATGTTGGGTATTTTAAGAAGGGTTCTTGGATAATAATTCATCGGATTTTCGGATTTTAAACGAAGTATGGACGAAATCCGCGATAAATCGTTTTCCTATGGAATTCAAGTGTTCTGGTACTCATGAATGTAATGGCAATGGTGGTCAATAATTATCAGTAAAGATAGCGAACAAGCTACAAGAAACAAACTGCTGGAGAGTGTAGGCCTGAAAACGAAAATGCGCCGTGTACTAGACTTTTAACACGTCAATTAAGCAGTGTAGGCTACTTATCCGTTATTCTATTAAAACAGCCTGTATCAGGCTATTGTTGCATTTCGCAGCCTAATCACCAGACTGTTCACCGAACAGATCATCAACCACAACACCAAAATCACAGCAAAAAGCCAGATAAAGACCATTCCAACAGCCTCACTGTGCTAATAAAGTAATAAACTTTATTAACATTCTAAGCCATTCGGCAATTCCCTTTCATCAGCTTTATTACCCTTTGTTGGTCACTTCTTGCACGTGCTCGTCCACGTGATCATAGACCTACATATAACCACTAACCACTACCATTTCCACGTGAGGGATCATCTCATCTAAATTTTTCACATACTTAATCATCCACCCCACCAATGTCCGACACCACCGCCAAAGTCCACTCGTTGGTGCTTGATGCCACCCCGCTCATCACCCAGTCCGCATCCTCCATCCAGCAATTTGCTGAAAAGTTCTACACCACTCCCGGAGTTCACAGTGAATTAAGAGATGAGCATGCAAGAAACCAATTAATCTTATGGGCTGAAAACTTACAAGTTAGACAACCTAAACCAGAGTCGATCCAAAAGGTTACCCATTTCTCCCGTTTAACCGGTGACTACGCCGTTTTATCGGTTAACGATATTCACATTATTGCTTTGGCTTATGAATTAGAAGTTGAAGCCAATGGTACCGGTAAAATAAGAGAGTACCCAGGTGAAAAGAAGGAAGGAGACGAAGAAGCAGCACAACAACAACAGCAACAACAAAAGCCTTACCAAAGAAGAGAATATACTGTTCAAGAACCAGAAGAACCAGAACCTGTTGAAGATGACGATGGGTTTGTCACTGTCAAGAAGCACCACAAGAACAATAACTGGAGCAGAAAAAAGGCTAGAGAACAAGCCAAGGCAGCCCAAAGAGAACAAGAAGAGCAAGAAGCCAAGGATACCGCCGAAATAGAAAAGACCCTTGAAGCCACCAAGATAACCGAAGAAGCTCCAGCAGCCGTTGAATCAATTGAAGCCACTGAATCCACTGAATCCACCGAATCCACCGAAGGCACTGAATCCACTGAAGGAACTGAATCTGAAACCAACGAATCTGAGTCCACCTTGACCGAAGACTACGACGAAGACGATGATGATGGAGACTGGATCACTCCACAAAACCTCATGGAAGAAATGCTTAAGGACGCCAACGAACAAGTCCAAGACATCAACGACACCAGTTCCATCCAAGTAGCATTATCCACCGGAGATTTCGCTTGTCAAAACGTTGCCATGCAAATGGGTCTCAACTTAATGAACTCCTTGTCTGGTAGACAAATCAAGAGAGTACGGAACTATATGTACAGATGTCATGCTTGTTTCAGATTGACTCCTATTCCAAAAGATGGTAAGCCAAAGCATTTCTGTCCTAAATGTGGTGGTCACACTTTAATCAGATGTGCTGTTTCTATTGACAGTGTCACTGGTAAGATTGTGCCACACTTGAGAGCCAATTTCCAATGGAGAAAGAGAGGTGATATCTACAGTTTGTCATCTCCATTGAGTAAGAATGAAACCAGACGTCAAGGAAAGGGTGGTTTCCAACACAACAAAGAAAACCGTCATAAAGCATTACAAGCCCCAGTCATTTTAAGAGAAGATCAAAAGGAATACCAACAAGCCATCAAAGACAGTGAATGGCAAAGAAGACAAAACGAAAAGATGATGGAACACTGGATTGGAGGTGGAAGTGCCGACAACTATATTTCACCTTTCGTTAGTGGTAACAGAGGATCTGGAGTCAAGGTTGGAAAGGGTAGAAATGCCAATGCTTCTAGAAGAAGAAAGTGAGTAATGAGTAGAAAGTGTGAGGCACTTTACTTTATGTCAGCATATAGATGTATAATAGATAATACAGAAAGAATACAATTAAGTGTAGAGAGGAAACATTTGAAGGTAATATTCAATCAAAGTATTGGAGCTGTTTTCTAGTTGAATGGTTCTGAAGAGTGAAAAATGTGGTGGTGCTAAAATTATCTGGTGCTTATTTAGGCTACAAAAATGGTACGAAAATTCTGAAAAGTACAAACGAGTGCTGAACCATATCAGATCCGTACCACCATCTTCTATCGAGCACTATTCCCACCCTTATAAGAAGTCTGTTTGGCTGTTGCAGCCAGGTTTTGTCTTCATGGGTTTCGCAACTGGTGCTTTTTTCGCAACCACTGGAAGTGTATATGTAAGGTATCTGCAACCATAGCCAATGATTGCAAATAATATATCACTATAATCTTATTACTCTGTAACTATGACATCACTGAGATCTACGCTTATTGTTACCAGCTACTGGCAATGACTACTTAAGAAGCTTGCGGCCTAGACTTGCCACTTTCCTCCCTACTCAGCCCACCCTACCAGGGAAGCTCTAGCACCTCGCAACTCATTCCCGGCCCAGACCTCCCGTTACAGACCACAATTGTCTGCTTCACTCCCACAATCACCACCACCACTACTACTAGCACTCCTATTATCACTAGGCCTAGCACTATCCAATCTCTATTGACCCATTCCTTATCGGTCACTGTCGCAGCAATCGGGCGGGCTCGGATTAAGCCACTTTGCTGGACCCCAGACCAGCCAGTTACACACAGCCCAGACCAGGTAATCTGCTACAAGCAATTATATAGACTACATATAGACCACACATAGATCACACATAGACATCACATACACTATTTATACACTATACATACAACCCTAATCATCCACTGTACTAACTACACTACCTATAGTTACACCACCGTTCCCAACCCCCCTACCCCTGGTCTCACCCAGTACGAACCCTGGACCTGTCACTGTAAGTCGCGCTTACATAAACCCAGCAACTTCATGGTGTCATAGCGACCTTTCGGTTCGCGCACAGCAAGGCGTAGTCTTCTCGATAGTCTATTCCAAAAGGTGCTACTTAACATAAACCCGTGCCTAAGTCAAAGAATCATTGGACTTCTTCATCTTGGATCCAAGGTTGTGAAGCATCAATGAGTTCTGCCCATGCTGCGGCCTTGGCTGCTTTCAAAGGGGTAAAAAATGACGACAAAAAACAGTTCAAAATGCCTCCACCTTCCAGGACCTTTACCATGTCAAGTACCACGCTGGCTAAACCAGCTAAGAAACCACAAGCGCCCAAGATTGAGGTGAAAGTGGCGGCTCCATCGCCTCGAAGAACCTCCGTACCCACGATTCATACACCAACCACTCCAAGAACTCCCAATGATGACCTTAAATATACCGTTACTGGACCTGGCGCTAATACCATTTCCACCACGCCAGAAGAATCACGTTCATTAAAGTCACCAGCAGGCCGGGCGGCTGCGTTACGGTCAGCTAGATCACCGGCAGAGATTGCTGCTAGGCGATCAGCGGCCTCTCTGACTGAACCTAAGTCTGACTACAGTGATGTGGAGTCTATGGGCTCTTCTATGATCGAGAACGTGACGGTATCGGTACCACGAGTTCCTGCAATAGACAAGGTCAAGAAATCCGATTCCCAGCATTCCAATTTATCTATCCATTCCAACGCCAGCTTGCCCCAGGATGTGGTCAAGAACATGAAATCCAGCATCGACTCCAAAGCCATCTATAATGACCAAGTGAACAAGCGACTTTCCGCCAACTACGAGCCTTCGGAGATGATCAAGAACATCAAGATATCCATCAATTCCAAACACAAGACCAAAACCCAGTCTACAGAATTATCATTGAAAAACCAAGCATTAATCGAGGGATTCAGAGAGTCCATCGACCTGAAAAGAATCGTGTCTGCACAGCCCATGACCGTGGGAGAAATCGTGAAGTCCGACTCTCTAGACCCTAATTACTTCGACAGAACCAACAATAATGACGATAGACACTCATACAGAAGCATGGAAAGACCTTTCGAGCACCCCTTTGACAGGAGTACCATGGAGAAACTCGACAAGTTGAGTTTTGACAAGGATAAAGTCGACTTGGAAAAGGCATTTGAAAAGAAAGACAGTCCATACGACTCACCCTCCAACAACAAGGACTCGTACGAAAAGTTACCTAACCATTCGTTCGACAGGAAGCAGCTGCAACCACAACAACAGCAACAACAGCAACAGCTACACGCTTCTGAATCCACTTCTGATATCGCTTCAGAAAAGTCCATCCATGCATTTTCCAGACCACAGTATAGTTTCGATCAAAGACTGGCCAGCGACAGGGATATTTACCAAAAACCTATCTATTCTAATTCATGTTCATCCATAGGTTCGTCCATCCTGATTCCGATAATACCATCATCCAGTCCAGCAGCCCCAGCTATTGTTATAGATAATGATTTCTCTGATAGAGATGAAATGCTGGATGTGGAAAAACCCGATAAAGACAAGAATTTGGGCGATATTCCAGAGTACGGACGTTTGGATGATTTACAGGAACCGTTTATAAAGAAAGACAGAAACATATCACCAATTGCAGTTCCACCATCTTCCAATTCATATGCCAGAAGTATTAATGGAGGCAGTTCTGATAATTTGATCCATAATATTCCATCACCTAACTACAAGTTGGCTGACACTACTAGATCCGTTCTTGATGATAAAGCCAAACCAAAGAGAAAACCACCTCCAGAAATGTCTATAGATATTCAACCATCGACCATGAAAAATGATAATATGTCCGAAAGTTCATTAAGAAGAGGATTTCAAGGAACTCCATTCCTGTATTCAAGTAAATCCGAAGATGACTATTTTGGAGACCACGACTATGAATTCATAGAAAGCAACCCACGTCTAAGCTTTGATAGTGATAAAAGTGGCAGTACTAAGGGGTCCCAATTACCACAGTTTCCTTTGTTGAACGAAGGCGGTACCAAACCTAAGAATGGTGAACATAAGCATTTATTTAAGAGGATCTATAGAGTGAAAGGGGTAGACACTTCCGTCAATTTATTGGATACTCTTAGTGGAGAAGAAGAACAAGAACCTACACGTCCAAATCTTGTTTCTCGTTCCTCAGCACCTATCTTAACCCATCAAAACCAACCAATTCAGCTTAAAACTACTATGAGAAAGACCAATAAAAGAAAGGAAAAGAAGTATGGTTTCAACGAGAATAAACCTTGGAAGAACCATACTGATTTGAACTACATCACTGAACTGGAAAGAAAGAGATATGAAGGTGTTTGGGTTAGTAACAGAGGTAGCTACTTGAATAGAGTAGTCACTCGACTTCACGGTGTTGATTATGATCAACATGAGCCTGTTAAATCAGATGATGATACTCCAGCAAAAGAACAAAGTGAAGAAGAAAAGGGTATTTCACTTACAGCAGCCCGTTTAAGTTCTAAAGTGGATGTTTCTGGAGACCAACTGAATTTCCATAATATTTTATCAGCTGAAATTACTGATTTGATGCATGGAGTGGTTGTTAGAAGAATCTGGAGTAGAAGTAGATTACCTAACGAAACATTAAAGCTCATTTGGAGTTTGGTTGATTTTAGAAAAGATGGTTGTTTGAACAAAGCCGAATTCGTCGTGGGAATGTGGCTTGTAGATCAGTGTTTGTACGGAAGAAAGTTATCCAAGAAGGTTGACGATACGGTATGGGATAGTTTAGGAAATATTGGTGTAAATGTTGTGGTTAAGAAGAAGGGAAGAAGGTGATCTACCATTCGCCTGTCTTTCAATTAATCTTAATTGACATGAACCGATTTTAATAGATATGAAGAAACTTGTTCCATACCTCTATATAACGAAATAATTAATGAGTTTGAGACTCAAGCAGAATGATTTGACTAAGATCATTCGAAAGCTGTATAAAGGTATTAATCTAGAATTAATTAATAGAACCATCAAAACTGTAGATAATAGTAAATTGATGTTGGTAATTGAAATAATGATCAATGGTGAATGTTGCTAAAGTTGCAAAACATCAGTATTGAAATTAACATAACAGTAAGTAATTTAAAGTTGTAATATCTTGAAAAATTAGCTTTACCGTAGATTTCAAATTCCACCAAATCAAATGAACTTAAACTTGCTTGCTTCATTGAACTAAGAATTATTATTATATTTAATAATAGTAAGAAATAGTACACTATCTACACTAACAGTTTATCCAGATCTATAAGTTTGGTTTTTTTTTTTGCCTGATTAATCAAGCCATTTCTTCTCTTCATTTTTAATTATTTCTCTGGCTTCACTAGCTCTTTTTATCACCTTTTTGATGCATTCTTAAACCACTTCTTCTTGTCTATACCTCAAATGCGACATTTTCACATTCTGACACATGTCGCACGGCTGGAAAGACCAACCAAAATTAACCAAATAAACCACCGCCACAACCCCACCAAATCCCAGCTCTACCTCTACTAGTAACTTCAGTATCTCAAGCTACTTCATACCTGCTCCTTTCTTCAGTTTTTCACTACCATTTTGATTATGTAATCAGAGCTGTTTACTAACATCTAGCTATACATGCAGGACTATACCAAAATGGAATTAGAGTCTGTTTCGTACATGGATCCTCCAACCTATCCCCCAAATATCCCCAAAAACCCTTACCTCTAAATTGTACTATAAAAGCACCCCATTTCCCACCACTTCCACTTTACCGTTTTTGCAACACTACTTTTTTACAGCCACCTTTTTCTCCCCCCTCCTCTTTTGTCACCACTCATTTTTTGTCGTGTTATCACCTGCATATACCGCCGCACCATAACAATACCTTTTACCAAAATACTATCAAACTATCAACTACCCGATCAGTCCATTGCGGAGATGAATCTCAACGACTTATTATCTAATCAGTCCCAAGGCGTGGCATACGACCAGATGGAAGCCGAGAACGAAAACTTCCTTCCTCCTCAAGATCCGGTGTTGTCGGACGATATGGTATCTTCGGATGAAACTTCGTTACAAGACATTTATTATTTACCAACCGTTTTAACGGCTATTCAACGGGAATTAATCGAGTCTACCATCGAAATCTTCAGTATTGATGTACAAAACCAAATCCAGTCTCAAAACTCGAGAAACTCTATCGACAGTATATTGGAACAATCTGAAAGTAGTAGTTTTGGATATGGTGATAGTCATAAAAATGTTTCACTTCTTTTCGGTCAATTATGCTTGATAGATAGTCATCCTTCATTATTGGTGGACCATTTTATACCCAAAAAGTTATTACTCTCCGAGATAAACTCCCATTTAGTATCATTATCGGGTAAATTTCAACTTTTCAACAGAATAATCGATTCATTGATTGAAGAAACAGGTCCTGAAGGTTCAGTAGGATTGATAATAGCTCAAAGTGTTAAAGAATTAGAACTCATAGAATCGGTCATTATAGGTAAAGCCATCCATTATGATAATTTAAGTTGTTCTAAACTTTATGGTGATAATGAAAAACCTCAGAAAAAGAAAGGTAGTAAAGGACTTGTTAGTCTCTACTTAATCACATCAGCTCAGTTATACAATAACTACATGAAATTTCCAACTGAAGCACAATTTAACTTGATTTTCAGTTTTGATATGAAAATAGATGTGACAAATCCAAGTATTCAACTTCTTAAATCCAGATCTAATACCAGACTTCCTATTGTCATCCCAATCCCACTTTATTCCATCAGTCATTTAATGTTACAAATGCCAGAACCAAAATCAGAACTCAACTTCGGAAACGATGCATCCAACCCTGTATTTAAATGGAAACTTCAATTAATCAGTACCTTAATTATGAATAGAGAAAATTTCTTTGATATTGCCAGTCAATCTCAAGAATTTTTCCTTGACACATATGGAAGAAGAATGAACAGTCTTCGAAAATGGATCCAAACAGGTTCAGGTGAACTGCAAGTTGCAAAAATAATGGAACAATTCGATGAACAATTAGTGTTGAAATTCTCACCTGAAAAAGTAATTTATAAACTAGAACAACACACACATTATAAGGACGAACCGATCAAAGATTATACTACTTATAGACTGAGTTTGGTTCATGCTATCAATAATAAAATTGAAAAGTTAACCCATAGGTTAAAGGATCTTCTGGAAGATAAATTAATTCATGAACGTACTCGTGAAACCAAAAGACAGCTCAAGTTCGATCTGGAAGAGGATTCTATTTCACAAAATTATTTGAAGTTACGTAAATTGACCGATCAAGCATTGGCTGCTGAAAAGAAGCTTCAAAGAATAGATGGAGATTATGTCAAGAACCAAGATCGTAAAGGAGAATTCGAATACAAATTAACTAATTTGAAAGAAATAGTGGACAAAGAAACTAAGCTGGAAGAAATAGAAGAACAAGAAAAGACAATTAAAGATCTTAAAGAAGAAATGGACATTCTTAGCAAGGAATATGAAAAGCTTGAAAAAGATAGTGAAACTATTAGACAAGATTATCAAAATAGTTCAGCTAATGCAGTACAGTTAACTGCTAAATTAAGCAAATTAACTAGCCAACACGATGAAATTGATGGTAAATTAAATGGACCAGGTATGACTTCTTTACCTTTATTGATTAAAAAGGATACTATCGGCAGTTTGAAGGTAGAGTTGAATAGAATCAGGAAGAATAACGAATTTTTGAATACCTTTTTCGACGACAAGTTGGAGAAATTGACCAAGGAAAGACAAGGAATATTAGAAGCTTCGTCTTCAGGCTCGAACAGTAGACCTACTAATAGGATCAGCAGAGCCTCTACTCCAATGTAAGTAAGAGCAAAAAAGGTTTCCAAACTCTTCCTGGTTCCAAATTACCCTTGAAATGGGGTTTGTTGCTGGATTGACCTAGTTGGTTCACAACAAGATGTCCATAATGATTAATATGTGTTGTATAGATAGATCTATAATGATAATGAGATAGATCAGTAGAAGGTGGTAGAATTGTAGTAACGAGAGGGAGTAAGTGTTAAAGTATAAAAGTAGAGAAAGTGGAGTATCCAGAGGTGGGGCCAGGGATTGTGGTATTGGTGTTGCGATTTTGCACCCATCTGGTGAAGGTGCAGCAACCATCCATTAAGTGCCAAGCTGAATGAGATGGTGGTGAAAGAGTGTATGTATTGTAGATAGCCCTACCAGCAATATAGTTCTGTTATGGCTCTCTGGTGATTTACTTTCTGCTACTCTTTACCAGCTCTTAGTACAAGTCTTCCTACATAGTTAGTGCAACTGACTTGGTGGAACCAGAAGAAGAAACACCAGAAACCCCCGAAGTCCATTTGAGACATTCAGCAGTCCAAATCTAATTGGTCCATCTAGTCACTTCCAGGTATCTCTTATCGCCTTCCCTTGCCGCATTTTACCGTTCTCCTCCGTCTTCCTCTGGTCCCATCATCGCAGCCATACGACTCACGGACCGCAACTTAACATGCACCAGTATCACCACACCAGACCCAAAATCCCACTGTAGACGACCATAGCAGACTAATCCACCTTCTAGAACCTTCTACATCACGTACGACCTCTCATCTTGTCTCTCTTTCCTTCATCACCACCCCTTCCATCTCCCGTACCACTTGGTCTTGTAGCGCATTACGTAAACCATACCACTATCACACTCAGTAGATCACCCGTCGCAACTACCAAAAGACACACCTATTGCTCATACCAGTCATCACTTGTTGCTCTACTAACTCAATCACCCAATGTCATCAATATTGGAGTCGTTATCATCGAAATTAAAGGGCTCTTCGGTAACCAGCCGTGGGTCGCTTTCAGGGGCATGGGTTCTGTACCTCCCTATTGTTAGGGACGTCATCGTGTTCGTATTGATATTTAACAGATTAACAGCAGCATTGTGGTACCTTAAAGGGTACGGAATTGTGGGAACCTTCCAAAGACTCAGCTTGGATGTTCGGAGAAGATTGTTCCGTGCTTTCTTGAGTTTGCCGCCCATCAAGAAAAAGGTCAATGGTGAAGTTGCGCTTACTATTGGTAAGATAGAGAAGGAATTGATGAAGAACAGTGATGATTTGCTTCAATTCCCTATTTTACCGAACAGGGGCTTGTCCAATGCCGATATCACCGATCAATTGGATAAATTACAACTGTTGAAACACACCGAATGGAACAAGGGTCGGGTCAGTGGTGCTGTGTATCACGGAGGAGAAGACCTCTTGAAACTACAAGCTTCGGCTTACTTCAAGTACGCGGTATCGAATCAGCTCCATCCAGACGTGTTCCCAGCGGTCCGTAAGATGGAAGCCGAGGTTGTTTCCATGGTATTGGATATCTTCAATGGTCCAGTTGGTTCCTGTGGTTCATCTACTTCTGGTGGTACTGAATCGCTTTTGTTGACCGGTTTGGCTGCTAGAGAGTACGGAAGAAGACACAAGGGGATCTCCAAGCCCGAAATCATTGCTCCTGTTACTGTTCATGCTGGTATCGAAAAGGCATGTTACTACTTCGGTATGAAGCTCCACAAGGTCGACTTGGACCCTGTAACTTACAAGGTAGACATCCATAAGGTCAAGAAATTGATTAATGGTAACACTGTGTTATTGGTCGGTTCTGCTCCTAACTATCCACACGGTATTATTGACGATATCGAAGCTTTAAGTGACTTGGCTGTCAAGTACAAGATCCCATTACATGTGGATGCATGTTTGGGATCATTTATCGTGTCATTCTTAGAAGCTTCCCAAGTCCACGGAAGCAGACACATTCCATCATTTGATTTCAGACTTCCTGGTGTTACTTCTATTTCTTGTGATACCCACAAATACGGATTTGCTCCGAAGGGGCTGTCTATTATCATGTACAGAAACTCGGAATTACGTGAATGTCAATACTATGTTCTGAGTGATTGGACTGGTGGAATGTACGGATCACCTACATTAGCAGGTTCTAGGCCTGGTGCATTGATGGTGGGATGCTGGGCAACCCTCATTAATATCGGTAAGGATGGTTACAGACAATTCTGTAAAGAAATTGTCAGTGCAGCCATGGATGTCAAGAAACAAATCCAAGAACATCCTATTTTAAAGACTCATTTGGAAATCATTGGTGATCCAATTGGACCTGTTATTTCATTTAAAACCACTAAGCTTTCTCATGATCTCTTGAATATCTATGAACTTGGAGATTCTCTTACTTCCAAGGGATGGCACTTTTCTACTTTGCAAAACCCATCTGCTCTTCACTTTGCCTTTACCAAAGCTAGTGTCAATGCCACTGAAGATATGGTCAAAGATCTTGTTGCATCTGTGGATGAACTTGTACAAAAGGCTTCTGTTGAAGGTACCAAGAGTCTGAGTGATACTGCTTCATTGTATGGTGTGGCTGGTAGTGTTCAAACTGTTGGTGTTGCAGACAAGATTATTGTTGGGTTCTTGGATACCCTTTACAAGGTCGACAGCTAAACATGAAGATGAAGAAGTCTAAAATTAAGCAAAAACCATTTGTTGGTGCTGTTCCTAAACCCGATGATTTTTTTGAAACCAAACCTTTGCATATCTGATCAGACAAGATAAAAATCGCAACTGGTTTAATCATTGAACTTCTACAGGTGTTATTGGTGAAGTTAAACCAACTTCTACTGATTTATACTTTTGTAACAATTACTGGACTAAATGCACAGTGTATCCACTAACAGACACGCCTCGATCGCTGTTTTTTCTCGTAATTGGTACTTTAAATTGCAACCATTTCAAACTATATATATATACGAGGCAAAAATATGAAGATATGAATTATTTAAAAAGGACAATTGGTGGTGACTAGCTCGGAATCATTGGATCAATCTACCGATACTGACCAATTGTATTTGTAGTGTATCAAAGGCGGCTCTTGGCTAAATTTTTTTTTTTGTAACTGCGCTAATCCTACATTATAATAGGCGGTTGTTGGGGGAAGACATTAGTTGGCGACGCTGTATGCAGTCCGATCAACTTTAAAAAGTGTCTGCAATAGGAAGCCAGGACGTCTAAAAGTCTATATTGAAGCGGATTACGAGGATATTTACGTCTGAAAGACCATAGATTGTAGCATACAGTGTCTAGCCTCGAAAATACCTCTAATATAGTGGTAATTGATGAGGTTTGGTAGGGCGGATATGGACCCTGCACGTTACCCAAAACGGCAATCCACGACTCTTTGCCGCGGTTCGACATCCCTCCAGATAAGATAAAATTTGACTCATTCTTCTTTTCTCTATTTCTACATATATAAAAAGTCTAGTACTCCTACTACAAGAGACCTACAACATCTTCTTGGTACTTCATTGACTATCTCCATCGTGTGACTGATACTATTAGTTATTTACCCCGCGATTCATACTTGCATTTTGCCCTTACTACGCGTCAAGTGATACATCATTAGTCCATAGACGCATAAAAAGAGCTATAATCACTAAAGAACACAGCAAAGAAAAAAAAGACACACACAGTACACCAGTCACTTCTTTACTCGTTACCTCCGACTCGTACCTAAAGCACCAATCAGCTTCTATCAACAGGTTCTTTTCGCTCTCCACACCAACACCCACAGAGCAACCTTTATACACACCCTTGCATTCCCTCCTACTTCACTACCACCTCATACATCAACATCATCATGGTTGTGTGTAGCGATATCTCCTTTATCTCATCCTTCTTCAGTACCCTTTCCTGTGGTAGCTGGATCTTTGCCCAACTTCCCCAGATCATCACCAACTATAAAAACAAGTCAGCCGAAGGGATCTCTCCTTCTTTTCTCCTTCTTTGGTTTATGGGAGATTTCCTTAGTTTCACCAGTTGTCTCCTTAATGATGCCGTGCTAAACTTCCAGATCTATCTCAGTATCTTTTTCCTTTGTAATGATGTTACATTATGTTTCCAATTCTACTACTACAATAGTGTATACCCACGGAAGTATGGTAACTACGTTCCTGTACAGGAATCATATTCTATAGGGACTGCTCCAGTGGCCCCTGATACTGAAGTTCATAGTGAAAACATGAATATCCGTCATATCCATAAAGACACTCTGGCGCGGGCCTCGTTGTCGAGTGGCAGCTACAATTCTATCAACGAAAATCCTTCTATTGCCAAGTCCGCAGTTATCGGGGCCATTGTCAATTCCGCGGTCACTCACGCTTATCCAATATCCGCTGCTGCTGCTACTGCTGCTGCTGGTAGTGGTGACACCACCAGTTACTCGGCCAAGGAATCACTTGGTCTTATTTTAGCATGGGGTTGTACTGTCGTGTACATGAGTTCTAGATGTCCTCAATTATACAAGAACTACCTTCGTAAATCTGTTGACGGTATTTCTCCTCTCCTCTTTGGAGCTGCATTATTGGGTAACTTGGCCTATACTTTAAGTATTTTGACCAGTTGTGACTTTTTGTTTGAAGAAGCAAAAGGTGAGTTTTTCATGAAAGAGCTTCCTTATATATTAGGAAGTTCCGGTACTATCGTGTTTGATATCTTGTACTTTTACCAAAAGTATCTTTACAGAGATTCCGGCAAGAACACTCGGATTATTGCTATGAGCAATTGGGAAGATAGCAGAAGAGAAAGCGACGAAAGTGATTCTTTGATTGCCTAAATACCATTACATTATTGTATCAGATAATCTCACCAGTATCACTCTATTCTTTTGCATTCAATTCTTCATCCTGTTGTTGCTATTATTAGCCAGTCATAATTATTACAGCATCATCCTATGCTTTATTCTATAGAGGACACAATGTCCAGGAAAATTTAGATTATTCCAACGGTATCTGGATTGTTGGTCCATATTATTATCGGTATTCTTATAGATTTAGAAGCTAGATTAAAGGTAATACATATTAATCAGAAACAGTGTACAGAGTAGAGATCTGAAAATGATGCTTAGAGCAGCTATTGAGACAAACTAATTGGCAATAATAGACCTGTTAAGTATTTAGAACCCCTCATAGTAGATTACTATACCTAGTTGCCTGTAGATTTCTAACCTTTTACAAGTCTCGTGTGAGGTTCTATCATAGCTCCACAACTAATACTAGCCAATCGGTATCTCCATTAACCATATCGACTAGCTAAACGGGTCAATATATATATACGTCTATAGCACTTCTTTGACTCTGATTCCCTGATTCCGGGTAACTTCATACCATCACCTTCTACTAATTCCACTGCTCCATCTCTCACTTCTTTCTACCACTTTCTTTCGCAACTCTTCCTATCTTTTTGCAACCTTCGCACCAACTTTGGCATGGACTGTTCCTGCACCTAACCCATGAAAAGTCAAACCCGATTTTACGGTTTTCTTCACCAACAAGTCGACCTTGACAGTTTAAACTCTTCACCATGTACCGCATAAGAGCGGGTAGAAACCGTATATGGGAACGCCTACGGCTACCTGTGCTTCCCGCCCATCTCACACGTTCACTAGCCACAACTTTCCCAGGTTCCAATATCCAACAAGAACCAAGTCCAGATCCATCATTCCATTTAAACATCCGTTCTAAACCCT
This sequence comes from Suhomyces anneliseae, assembly GCA_030568535.1. Classification (NCBI taxonomy): domain Eukaryota; kingdom Fungi; phylum Ascomycota; class Pichiomycetes; order Serinales; family Debaryomycetaceae; genus Suhomyces; species Suhomyces anneliseae. The sequence goes on along the minus strand of JAJMGB010000005.1, from coordinate 138,908 downwards.
TTTCAAAGCATATTCCCAATGAAGTCAACTACTTGGACCTTCCATTGGACACGTATCCAAATCCGCTCATGAATATGAGTAAAGATGAGTTTTTAGAGCTCACAAACGAAGAGTATCGCCATTTAGTCAAGATCCAGTCCAAGTCTGATGAACAGGACAAATTTGCATTAAACCTTATACAAGTCATAAGCGAGAACATATTGACCAAGCCCGAGCTAGTGTCTAGACTATTACTCAAACAAGATGGGTCTCTGGAGTCTCTTCATCCAGAAGTATACTCTGTGGTAGTCAAATCATTAGACGCTGTGTTTGGTGATAATCTTGTTCAAAGCTCCATTTTCGAGTATATCAAAGATCCACTGTCTGCATCATTTCGTAGTGGATTTTTCTTCAACGTATCCAAAGTGCTACACATGAAAGAAAAGAGTAATCCTGAAAAATCAGACATGATCCTCAATTATCTTAATAAATTATGCATGACAAGAGTGATAAATGACGAACCACTTCTCTTAAGAACAGAACTATACTATAAGTTGATCCATCTCACACCCTCCTCCAAATTCTCTGAGTTGTACCTGTACTTTTTCCAGTTGAACATCCAAACTGAGAACCAAAAACGTCTTCAAACCCTCAAAAAGACCTTAATGAAAGGTAATGAGACTGAAAGATTCATTGTTCGTACTGGTTGGGTGAAGCCTAAATGGCACCAAACTCTTTTCACTGATTTCACCGCTGTTCAAAAACGTAAAATGATCAATTTCTTCTCCGTTACTGATCTCCACCAGTTCACAGAGCACTTCATACGAGAACAAGATGTGGTTAATGCCAATATCTACCTTGGTCTCTTGGTGGCCCGATTCGAAAAGAAATGTGTCAATCTCCAGCAAGCTACTGCTCGGATTGGAGACTCCCTGTTCGAAGATGATTTACAAACCATCCTAAACACTATATTGAGCCATGTCATGACATTTAAGGGACCAAAGCACTGTATTGAGGTGTTGAAATATATGGTCAAGGGTCAACTAGACGTCAAATTCGATACTTTGTTATTGATAATGAAGAAGTTACGTATGCATAGACACTACCAAGAAGCGCTTTTACTTATGAACAATATCAGTCTTGATAACTTGTCTCGTTGGCAAAAGAAGCAATTGGTAGAAGAAATTTTGATTTTAATCAAAACCAGGTACCCTAACTCGCCTAAGATTTTGATTGGGTACACCTCATCCATATTCAGTGGTTCTGGAAATACCAATGATGGTTTAGATCTTTTGAACAAACTTGAAATCCTTGGTTTAACTCATGGTACTGGAAAAGTCGGAAAATTGACTTCATTTAATAATATTCAAAAGGCCAGTATAGATACCAGACTCACTGGATTCGAATTCACTTCTCATTCGCTTGCAAATGTGTATGAGATTGTTTTAGAATCATTGGATTCAACTGTGGTGAATTCTGAGCTAATCTATCAATTATATTCCAAGTACATTGAATTATTTGAGAGTGAAAAGGATCATAGAATATTCAAGGAAATGGATGACCGTGTAGTCACCAATTTGATTAATTTCTTACTTAGAAACTCGCAAGGAACCAAGAGTTTCGATATAAATGAATCTAAAGAATCTTTCGAAATGGCCAAGAAAATCTTCAATGATTTCAATGCAAAAGTACAATTGACCAGAGCCAATAGAACCACCTCATTATCTGATTTGTTGATCCATGCCAGTCTTTTTATTCATAAAGACTATAATTTTGCAGCCGAAGTTGTGCGGCTTTCTAGAGAGCATCATATTCCATTCACCTTTAACCAGATTTTCCCATTTATCAAGTTCCATTACGACAGAAAAGAATACCGTTCAGCAGAGCTTTGGTATAATGAATTGGTGAAACATTCCGTAAAAGCTACTGCTCAACCAGCCAAAGAGTTATTTAGAATAGCACGTGAAATGGGCTGGAAGGTTAATGGTTTTGCTTATAGAAAGATGAACATTCACAAGAATTATAAGTTGAGACAAGAAAGAGAAAAGGTCAAGACTGATTCTTTGATGTTTATTGGAGATGAAGATATTGAAGATTTGGTGACTGAGGAATTGATCAGTGGAAACGAGGAAGATGACACCAATTTCGCTGATGAATTGGCTTCTGTATTATACAAGAGTAACCAAAGAACTAACGGAACAAACCAACAATGAAAAGAACGGGTGTATCATTTCAGCCCAGATTAAAATTGAGAATTGAGTCAAGGGACCAGCCTCAAAGTATAGATTAATGATAATTATTTATAAGCGTAGCAGCAGAAGAAATTGTTGCTTATCATTTGATAGATTTATAGATTAATGACTGATGAAGTATTAAATATAATAGTTGTAAGAAAAGAGTGTTATTGTAAGATGGTGCTTCAAGAGGTTACAGCTCTTGAGTTGTATTTGGTCTTGAAGCTCTTGATTTTGGGTGCAAATATCTCATGCGTGAAGAATCAATAGAAGGAATACAAACTATTGAAATGACAGGTTTTGGCACGATAATTAATGTAAATATTAAAAGATAAGAGGATTCGAAATTGTCAATACTTTATTTAGCAAATATTATTATGATAATCTTAAAATGAGTAATATGGTTATGTATAGCTTTTTCACCTCTAATATACCTAATTGAACCATAATAACCACGAATAAGGCTCTAGAAAAAGAACAGACAGCAATTTATTCCAAATAAGAGAATGGAATACTCACAATTGAAGATTGAAGAGCCAGGATCTACGTTTAGGTATCCATAAATGTTTTGTGTGCTTGCAACATACTACTCAAACTTGTTGTCTACTACTCTATTTTTGTGAGAATATTGCAAAAAACTACAATTTCGCACAATCACACCAAACACAATTGAACAGTAACCTACACAACACATCCAAAAACCAAAAGATAACCCGCAATGGAACTACCACCAGTCTATGGACCTTGTTACTACGACAAACCCAATTAACTACCCTTCAACCATACAACTAAGCACACATCTCACATCAATATATACTGAGTAACAGTGAGCATTTTGTGAGTATGGTGAGTAATTGCTGATATTCCTTTTTTAACATCATGTCAATTTGTTCATAATAAGTTAACGTTATCAGGTACAGCTAGCTCCAACAAGGCAGGGCGGTACAGTCTGTAAACTCTGTACACACTTCACTATCCCCGATGAGGATGTAAGATGAAGATGTGCTCGATGGTGATGGTATTTATGTTTGCGCCAAATCGGGCAACCCGCACGCCGCACTCCCATCCGTCATAACATCAACTTTGTTTATACCAACCAAACCTATAATTACGTCACAGTTCCTTATCCCAACTTATCTAAACTCCTCCACCATGAACATCCAAGGCAACCCGTTGCGATGGGGACCTGATGCGAAGGAGAAAAGTCCCGATCCCATGGATACACTGGATATAGAGTCGACTATTGCTGGAACTACCAACAATAGAATCCATAACGAACACACCAATATCACCAACTCCAACGCCAATAACAACAGTAATAGCAATAACCATAACGAACCAAGTCAATTGATCAGAGACGCCATGAACAGCAACCAATGCCGCGGCGCCCAGTCCGAATTCAATGGCACTATCGATACCTTATTCCATCAAAACAGACAGAAAGAAGTCACCAGTAATGGTAAAGAATCCAGAACAAAAGATGACCCTATAAGGAGAAAACAACAACAACAACAACAACAAACATTGAACGATAATACCAACAACAATACCAATAATAGCGGCTGCTTCAATGACGCCGACCTCATGGACGTGGACGTTTCCATCTCACAATTCGATCTGATCTCTTCCAACGTAGTGCTGGCCATCCAGAAGTTAACTCAGATCTACAACCAAATAGGTTACACCGAGTCCGAAATATCAGTCAAGAAATCAGAGATATTTGTGGTGATATCAGAAACTATTGCCAATTTCACCGCTCGTCTACAAAGAGAAAAGACTACAGTAGAGAATGAATGTGAATGGTTACGTCAACAAATCAAAATAATACTTGCCATGATCGATGACAGTACAGGAACTCACCATTTGACCGTGCTAAACCGAGGAATTGTGTTTAGCAGTCAAGAATTATATGAAGAAGGATACAAACATGAAACTTTAACCAAAATGAGCTCATACTCTCCTTTCATTGAATCATCTCCTTCTGAATGTAACCGTCAACAAGAAGCAATCCTGAAAGAAGTGCCTCAGCTCTCACTATTACAGTTGAAGAGTAAATTAAACTGTATTTTCCTTGAGGTTTTAATGGCATTTATCGTTCCTTTCAAGAAGTTCACCTTACTAGCACTCACATATTTGGACCATACCGATATAATAGGAGAAATGTATTCTCCACAAGTGAATCTCAATACCATAAAGAACCTCCCACAAAGAGAAGAAATTGAATACTATAACGAACTCATACAGAAATTTGAAATGACCTCTAAATCATTAAAATTGGACAAGGGACCAGATCACCTTGGAGACCATGCATTTATAATATCGAGTCCTAGAAAGGCATCAGAAACCAGCTCACCAAAGAGAAATACTCCACAAGTCACTACATCACAATTAGAAGATCCTCTTCTTTCTCTCAAAGATACAAACTATCAAATAATACGAAGCATGAGAGGCTTAAAATATACCAAAATAACTAATGAAATCCTTGAAAATATAAGAGTGGAAATAGATTTCTGTGAAAAGGAAATAAGTACCAGAAGCTCTAAAGTGGTGGAAATAATCGATAGCTGTTTAGAAAACATCAAGTTGTTATTCCTCACCAATGAGCAACTTATTGAAATACAGAAACTGTATGACATATCAGAATCTACTGAAGGATACTTTGATATTGATACTCTTAATTTCATCAAGCAAGATCCTAAAAACTTCGGACTCAAAGATGATCATATCAACTACTTAAACAGATTCTCTACCATCTTAAGTAAGAAGAAGGAAAGCAAACAGAAGAAGTATGACAATTATGTCAAATCATGTATGGATTTATGGACTAAATTTGAAGAGAGTCCAAGTTATATTGAACAATTTTTAAATGCCAATAATTCTTTAAGTGATATTTCATTATTGAACTTCAAGATCGAATTGAACCAATTGGTTATTAAGAGATCCAAATATATTGAAAAGTTTATTAGTGACACAAGAAGGGAAATTGAAACTTTCTGGAATAAATTGTTCTATTCTGATGATGAGAAGAAACAGTTCAAGTATTTCGAAGCTAGAGAAACAGAAGATCATAATGAAAAAGAACAAATCTTGAAAGAACACGAACAAGAACTTGAAAAATTGAAACAAGAATATTCTGAAAAGGAGAAAATGCTTCAATTAAATGAACAATTATCCGAGTTATTGAAAGATCAAGAATTTCTTAGAGAATCATCGAAAGATTCTTCCAGACTTTTGAGTAAGAATTCATGTAAAATTTTACTTAATGAAGAAAAATTAAGAAAGAAAATTCACAAGCAATTACCTAAAGTGATAGAATCTTTGAAAGATGAAATTCAAAAATACAATCAAGAAAAGGAAACCACTTTCCATATTAATGGAGAAAACTTTTATGATAAGATTAGTGAAATTGAGGTAGCTCAAAAGGTAAATGGAAGAAACAATAACAGATTTAAACCAGCAAGACAATCTCAATCTCCTACCAAGAAACTGCCTACCAATACACAATCACCAGTCAAACATAGAGTATCCAAACCTGTTAGACCAACCCCATCACCATTCACTTCAATTCAAGCCAGAAAACCAGTTCGTGCTTCTCCAGAAGTACAGGGAAGACCAATTTTGAACCGTAAGATTCCAAATCCAACAGCGATTAAACTTACCAATGCATTCTCTACATCCATTGGTAGTAATTCCTCTTTTTCTAGCTTGGAAAGCCCAACTAGAATTGTAAATAAGAGACACTTCGGAAGGGATCCAACACAATTACAACCACTCAATAACCCTTTACTTCCGCAAGACAGAACTCCTCAAATTTACGAGGATGATACTGTCCGTCTTTCCCAAAAATCAAGATTATCACCACTAGGTGTGAACAATCCAAGCAGATTAAATAGATCTCCAAGAATCGGTAACCAATCATCTCCAAAACATGGTTGTGATAAAGAAAACATTTCCTTTGATTTGTCTCCAATAAAGGCAAAGGAGAAGGAGAAATCCAGAAGAATGAGTATCAATACTTGTGATAGTTCTACTTTAATTGGTGACGATTATCAAACCTGGAGAGAGGAACAAATCCAGCAATTCCAATAAACTAATGGAAACTGTTTATCATATCCACATCACTTTTCATTAACAGGTGACCACATATTTATAAATTTGGAAACGATCCGTAACGACTTTATTTCTCAGACGTATTAATGCTTAGGTTATATACTTCAATATACATGAAGAGGGAACATTTTTGTAGATACCTTATTGTTGTAGAAATATTATGTAAGGCCTTACGTAATATACATAAAAATTTATAGGCAAATCTGGATTTCAACTGTTTACATTAATTACAGCTGTATTGTTACATTATTGATGATTTAATTCATTATTCATTACATGATGGGCTCGGAATTAATTATAAGCCACCTCTCACCATTTAACTAGATATCAGATGATGAGTTCTGATTATTCACGACCTTTGCATTTCTTCAGTTTGAATTTGGAAAGATGCAATTTTTTCAGTCAAGTTGCTGGTTGATTGACCAGCTGATTCCTGTAAGACTTGATCGTCTTCGTCATCGTCATCGTCGTCATCATCGTCATCATCATCGTCATCATCATCGTCGTCATCATCTATAGCATTTTCATCGATGTTGATATCTTCGATGTCGTTATCGTCATCATCATCATCCTCTTCATCAGGATAACCACCCAATTTAAGGACAATTCTATTGACAATTTCATTATAATCCATCATACCTCCCATTCCGATATCACCATAACTTCCAACCACTTTTTCGACTGGTTTTAAGATTTCTATCCAAGGCATTTCTTCAGCAATTAATCTTAATTGTCTCTTAGTAGTGATGGCATTATAGGAATAAGATACCATTGATGGAGCTAATAATATAGGATAGGAAGTATTCCAAGCTCTGATGACGTTAGTAAGAAGATTATCACATAATCCTAAAGCTAATTTAGATAAAGTATTGGCGGTAAGAGGACAAACAATCATAATATCAGCCCAACGACGTAATTCTATATGCAAAACAGGATCCAGCCTGGTTTTCCATGTAGTCCATTCATCAGAATCTCTCCAAATCCTCACTTTTCTTGCAGATTCAAGATGATTAAGGGTTTCTTGAGATATGAAATTTTCACTTGATTTAGTTAAAATAAGTTGGATGGACAATTTTTCAGGAGTATATATATCAAACAATTTATTGACAATAAGTTTGATTTTACCAGTGGATAAAGCACCACAAACACCCAATAGCACATGGATTTTTCCATCATCTTGAGGTAATCTAGGATCTATATTTGCATTTTGTTCACTAAGCATTGGAACCGGTTGTTCAAGAACATTCAGTTGAGGACTAGCTACTCTTTGTGGATCACCCACTTGTCTAGCACTTATTCCTGAAAGCAGACAATCACTCATCCCACTATTAGAACCACTTCTTGACCTTATTTTTCCTTGTTTAATGGCTTCATCTACATAGAAATGAGCATGAACTGAAGGAACCTTATGATGCAGACTGGTTTTAGGAGGATTCAAAGTATAATCAAGACTGGTGACTGATTCATTCATATTATCAGGAAATGCTGTCACTGGACTAAAACCAGGAAAGTTTTCTTTATTGCCGCCATTCAGTGGAATTGGTGGTGATTGTGGAGTTGGTGCTGGAGGAGGCACTTTATCCTTCAATAAAGCGCCACCAGCTGGAATGGTTTCTCTAACCGAGGCACTTGATGGTTGTGACAGCATAGGTGGTACATTTCTATTGGAGTTGTTTAAGATTGGAGGGGGTGAAGGACACCGCAAGTTTGACATGGCCAAAACGGAGGCGGAATTCTCGGTTGGAGGGTCCGACGGACCGAAGTTTGGGGATCTCTTCTCAGAAGGAGCGGTGGTAGACTCTAAAGGCATTGGCCTGATTCAACAAATATGAATAACGGTGATAATCAAGGGGATAAAATGGGATACTTGCGTAGTGGCATACAACTGGGATGACAAATTTTTCTCCTAGTACAGAAAGTCACGTGACTGGTGTTTAGGATGTTTTGGCATTTCTTGGGGGCTACGGTTGACTTGGTTTTGTGACTGGTTGCCAGATCGAATCAAACATCACGTGATCGGTTACTGGTGGTGCCGAGGGTTCCAGATCCGGGCAAACAGGATATTTATCAACACCAGCGTTGCAAGCGGGAATGAATGGAACGGGAGACAGTCTAGAACATGGGGTCCGAGGAGGAGGGTCATCTGGGGGTTGATGAAGTGGTGTGATTTTATCAATTGTGGTGCTGGCTATGGAAAGCATCAGTGTACCATAAAGTGTGGAAAGTGTGGAAGAAGGTGTGCATGGAGTTTATTCGGTCGTCTATGTGTTTGGCTAGACGATTTCCGGTTAGTGAAGGGTAGTTACAAGTGTAGTCTGGTAGTGAAGCGGAAGTTGGAGCAGCAACGGGAAAGTAAAGCGGGATTTTGAGAGGGTGATTAATTTATTGGGTTTAGTTTACCTTGTTTAATTTAGTTGTACTATGTATTTAGATTGCCATACAGTAGGAATGTGAGTGGAGGTGAATTATGGTTAGGTAGGATACTATAGTCAGTGAACTAGATAGAATTGAATGGAGAGAAGGTATTTTTAGCCGTTATATGAGAAATTGGTACCTCGGTAGGCTCTTGGTGATTTCTGTGCAATTTCTGTGTCTTCCAGGGTTCAGTGTGCTGACCTAATAGCTTACTTCATATCTTACTCAGAGTATATTGAGCAGTGTGGTATTTGTATTGTAGTGTATAAATGAAGTCATTAGAGTCAGAGCCTTGCCCAAACTGAAGATTCGTGGTAGTTTTCATGCTAGATACCCTATACATACCTTTTGGGGTATACATGGCCTTTTATACTGCTGGAGCAGCCTCTGTAGACTTTTTCGCAACCACAAAAGGTACCGAATCTATGTGACACTTTTGCAGGTACGAAGAATCGGTTAATGTAGGACTTCTAAAGAGCAGAAGTCGTCCCAGAAGAATATATCAAAGTAGAGTTTTAGTTCGAAAATTGGGATCTTGGTGTGTTTTTGCAGCCGATAAGAACTGGTGTACCACCACCAATCTGGTCCTTTGAGTAACGCTAGAATATCTATGCTGAAGTAATCAGCACCTCTGGTTTATTGTAGGTCCAATAAAAACACCCAATTGGTCTTCATTAATGATCAAAGACAAATAAAAGTTCTTCATACCAAAAATTTCTAGGTTTTCGTATTCCTAAAATATCCAAATGAAATTGTCTTTTTAAAAAACCATCTATAAGGGGATATTCGTCTGATTCCCAATAAAAATTAGACAGGTCTTCTAGAATCGTTCATTGCTTTGCCGAACCAACAGAAAGGTACACCGGTGTGTTGACAACCATCATGTTATCATAATATAATAATAAAGAGGTACAAACTGTATGATAAAGCCCCGAATCACAGGAGTTGCAGCATACATTGAACATGATTTGCAATTGCCATAACCATTGCACAGTCGATTATTCATCATTATTTTTTGTCCATAAAACCATTGCTTTCAACACTTTGGTTGTGTAGTTGATTCAAGGAGCGCTGATCCGACATAAAAATGTGGGCAAATTTTTTTTGAAGGTATAAGTTGTTGAATAACCAACTAACTAACTTCCTCATTAAACCCACGTTCTTTTTTTTTTTTTTTGGTTTTACCCTTCGCTGTTAGATTGCCGAAAAAAACACGACAGCTTATTTCTTAAATCGACAAAGCTAAACAGAAAGTTGCAACATTTGAATTACAGTACAATAGAGTAGGTAAAAAACCAGAATTTACTGCTAAATTGACTCGGAATATTATTATGGGATGGTAATATTATTGATGGTCTGCACCATGCTGCCTGGGGATCTAAGGAGGACAAAAGCGTATTTAGGGTTGGTACGGATTAATGAACAAACTAACAAACAACAAGTGAATTTGTGACCAGGTAAAGGTTACTATTATTAAAGTATATACTAAAGCCAATAGCTTCTATTGCAGTAAAAATGGATGCATGAATGCATTTAAGTTTGTTTGTAATCGCTGATCCTTTTGGTATTCTTATTCTATTGCAGCAAAAGCATATGCAGTGCACACTTTGTTATAAAATTGCGACCAATGAATGTTTATATAAAACCTAACTTGCATCCATTAATGGATTTAGGGTGGGTAGGTTATTTTAGCCAATGTATTGAGGCCTAAATTTGCAGAAGGCATGTGGCACTTGTTTGCATATATCGGTGATTTATCTCGAATTGAGTTAAAGTTTGAGGCAAGTTTTTGCTCATGATGCAGGGAAATTGCTCTCCTCGTTGGGGCTCGTAACAAAGACCCTTGCATTAGCAAGATGGCCGATTCATGTATTGTAGAACCTTTAAGTCAAATGAGACATGAGACATAAAGAATAAAGTTTTGCCCTGGATCTACTTGACAACCAATGTAAACAGAATTGAATTAGGGACAACAAATCAACTGACTTTTCTCTATTTTTTTGGGGTGATTTTTTTTTTTTTTTTTTTTTTTTTTGGATTAAACATGCATCTGGGACACTGGTTACATTATACGCATTGCTAGTGAAATTCCTAGCGAAATTCCTAGCTGCAATACTACCGAAACTACTGTATCAAATGCACAGTCTAGTATTATAGTGCCAAGTCAAGAGACAATTGTGGGATATGTTGTTTCAGTTGCAAATACAGGACACATTCATCCACACAAATAATAAAAGAAACACAATAACATACCCACTTGAGTCTAGTTCTTCAGAGCCAAATCCATAATGCTCGTATATACCAATTTTTTATTCAGTTGTTGATGTAGTTGTTTTATTCTGTACGCAATTCTGCAAATAAGTTTGTCAAATCTCGGGCCCGTTCGTCTTCCAGACTGTAATTTTTTACATTTGTCTCTTTCTTTTGTTTGGAATCCGACTCCAGCTTGGTCTTGATTTTAGGGCTAGAATTGAAATTGGAATTGGGCTTTGGTTCTGGGTGTTTGACATCTTTATTTTGTTGATTTTGTTCAATTGGTGGATTATTCATTGGATTTATTGGCTGTGATTGAGACGGTGGCTGATCATGTTGATTAGGTGGATTTGTTTGGACCGGTTGACTTAAATGAGGAGCTTTTCCTAGTTCAGGAAGATATTCAGCTTGGGGAGTTTGACTACCTTGGCCTGGTTGGCCTGGTTGTGGTGTGTAGTATACTTGTGGTGGAGGATAAGGTGGTGGAATAGGCAAGTATGGATACATAGGAACCGATTGGTATCCATAATAGAACTTCTGTTGGAACAGATTTCTTTCAAATGCTAAGTGACTTATGACAGAAGTACCGTGGTAGTTGTTTGTTCTTGGGTATTTATTCATCACTCGTGAAGGGTACAATTGCTGCAAAACATAATTATTATAATCAGGAAATCTGTCATAACGTACAGTCAACGAACGACCTTCAAAATCAGCATTATCAAAATATCGTATTAATTTTTCTGAAGTGGCTCTGTCTCCAGTAGTAACAATAGCAAAACCTCTACTTTTTGAATATAAAGGAGAGTCTATATCTTCATCTCGAGCGGTATTCATGGGGATCTCAACCCTTAAGATAGAGAGGTTGCTTTGAGGATCTATTTCTTTGGATCTTGTGACTAGAAAATTCTTCAAATGGGCCCAAGTGGAAGAATATGGAACATTCCCTATGAATAATCGACACACGTTAACTTTGATAAGCTCATCATAATCATCACTCTTGATAAATGCGTAGCGTTCGTCTTCTAATTCGTCGGGGCTCTCGGAGCTTTCTATATCTGGGGATGTGCTGCTTTGGACCATGTTCATAATGAAAGAAGGCACAGGGTGCTTGGTATTACTTGATGCCGAAGACACCGACGATATTGAAGTTTTGTTACTGTTCAAGGCAGAGGAGCTATTGCTGCGAGAAGGTCTTCTGGAGTTGGATGAAGACCTTCTAGAGGGGTAGCGGGGGTACACTGGTCTTGGTGGAAGTGGGTACTGCTGGGGAACCGGTGGAAATGGGTATCCCATTGGTACAGAAGGTCCACCTGGTCCACCTGGTCCTAATGGAGCCCCCGGTGGGCCTTGTGGGCCTGGTGGGCCTTGTGGACCTCCTAGACCTGGACCTGTCATTGGTACTGCACTAGTACCGGGGTGGACCCTTGGAAGAGCGCCTGCGCCTCCTAAGGAATGGGATGGTGGACCAGTAATTGTACCAGATCCAGGGACATTCTGGAACGTAGAACTGGTCCCTATAGCTCCCGGTATAGCTGAGGTCATTCCAGGACCAGAAATTGGCTGTTCAGCGGAAATTTCAGGTGGTTGTTGATGTTGGTGTGGATGGTGTGCTCCGTGGTTTCTTGATGGTGGCCCCAAATTAGGCTGTCCGCCAGGAGAACCAGTACCAGCTGATTCTCTCCGTCTATTAGCCGGAGGCCTAAAATAGGGATTGAAGTAACCGTTTTTGGTGGGGCTTCCTGCCATTAATCTAGCATCAACAATTGTACCCAACCATTCGTAGCCATTCAAATTTTCCAATAACTTATTACATAAAGACCAATCGGCCACCGTTAACGAAGCTGAATTATGACCATCAAATGAAGGTCTGAATTCAGTGATTAGGTAGTTTTTCCGATAAATGGGATCGAAATTGACATTTATAATAGAATCGATCAATTCTTCCAAGTCCGATTTGGAAATAGTTGAAGGAAGTTGAGATAATCCAATAGCAAACGAGTACGGGGGAGGATCCGTATAGTTTGGATAGAAAACTGGAAAGAATGGTGGAGGGTTTTTATTGTAGCCGGACTTAGGGATGTTTGGGGACGTATCCTGCTGCAGTAACGACATGAACGGCTGAGGTTTTGATGGTGCAATTAAAAATCTATTATATGAACAAAGGGAAAAAAAAATTCAAGGAGTTGTAGACTGTTTTGGTTCACAATATATATATATATATAATTAGATGTATATATAGATGTAGGTGTATGAATCAAAAGTGTCAGATGCACAACCGTAATTGGGAGATCTTCAATCCAGATTTGGAATGGTAATAGGATCTTGGATTTTTTTATTTAATCAATGTGTCTTGAACACGAGTATTAGATGTTGAAAAATTAGCGAAGGGTGCAAGCGTGGGGATCATAATTATTACCCCTGATTGAAAATTTAGTATATAGGTGGTGCTACTATAACTACAGTTTCAGCAAGGTACACACCGGCAACCTTACGCAACGAGAGAGAGCTGGCGAGGCTTAAGTTGACTATATATACGGCTGGGGGTATATCTACTCTACATTGCTCACTAGACAGTTCATGAATCAAACTGTCACACACTATAGATTGTCATATGTATAATTTTTTTTTTTTTTTTTTGCTCTCCCCCTACCACATAGACGGGGCGAAATTGGAAAAAAAGACGGCATAGGTGAGGCATTATAGTGGCTTATCAGATTTAACGAGGCATGAAAAATTGCCAGGAATGTTCGCCTAGTTTTTAGTGCTAGGCTAGTATTGATTGATAGTGTGGTCAACTGCAGGAAATATATACTTGCATCAACAGATTGAATAATATTATCTAATAACTGAAGAGGGGAAAAAAAGGGGAAATAAACCACTAATGGGATCGGTTTTTTTTTTTTGACAGGAATTTCATCACTACCTGCATGAGTTAAAACCTTACAATATAGGTTAATCCTTCACACTATCCCTAAACAACCTTTTCATATCAATTCCATTCTGGATATATACGAGTCAATTTCTCTTTAACTAGGATGTATTTTTATTTATTTTATGCATACATTATTTTTTTTTTATTTCACACTCCTATATTTTTTAGTCTAACCGTTTTGTGCAGCTTGATCGTAACCGGGCTATATGCAGGATGTTATCACCCAATTTTTGCAACTTGGACCATTACACAAACAGGGGTAATTGTGAACTTGTTTCCTACCATTCAATTATTACGACAATAATGGATCAAGAACTTAAACCAACACGTATGCATTCACCGAATAATGAAGATCTAGATCGTCAATCTAAGGAAGGCGGTTTTTTGCAGCTGAAATCAGTATTAGGAGCACCAGTGTACAAGCCCGATTCGTATAAAAATCTTGAACCATTAACAGTAACCAACCCCACACCAAATATCAAATGTCTACTATGGAGTTGCTTAGCCCTTTCATTGACGGCTTTCCCACTTGGATGGGATGCCGGAACTACCGGTAATATCATTAACCATCCGAATTTTCCTTATAGTAACTTATCATCAATTGAATTAGGAATTCTTGTCTCCTGTTTCATATTTGGCTGTATGATAGGATGCTTAACGTTACCAAGACTAAAGCTCTATCTAAAAAGTATTCTTCGGATAGCTAGTGTACTCTATTTTCTTGGAAGTTTAGTGGAGATCTTATGCATTAATCTTGTTCGTGGTAACCCATCAGGGTTTATTGTTGGACGATTTATTAATGGGATTGCATGTGGAGCCTTTTGTGTAGTAGGGCCCCTTTATATGAATGAACTACTCCCTAAGGAATTTGAATCGCGGGGACTCTTTCTAAGCTTTTATCAGACATTTGTGTGTCTAATGATTGTTGTTGGAAACACACTTAGACTCTGTTGTCAAGGCAGATCGTATATTGATATAAGCGGAATTTCAAAGTTAATTGTTGTTTTAGGAATAAATGTTGCCATTTTCTGGGTACCCAATTCCGTCAAACATAGCATAACAATTAACAATATCCCTGAACTTAAAGCAACATTAACTCGAGTTTATAAAATTCAATTGAATGATATTGATGACGACTCGGCAATAATTGATACAATAACTCAAAATTATTCAACCGACTCCACAGGGTTAATGTTTATTTGGCACAATAAAACCCTTAGAAATAAATTATTTAAATGCTGTTGTTTAATGGCATTTCAACAATTGACAGGCATTAACTATTTTTTCTATTATGGAAGCATAATTTTCAAGTCTCGTTATGCAATTGTCATTATGAGTCTCGTTAATTTAGCGGGGTCACTTACAAGTGGTCCCTTAATGGGATGTTGTGATATGAAGGAAATCTTGGTAATTAATTCCGGACTAATGGCAATTTTCATGCTTGTTTATTCAATTGTGGGATATTCTCTGATGCAAGCATTAGTCTTACTTAGTTGTGCATTTGTATTTTGTTTCGCAGTAAGTTGGGGTCCATGTTGTGGTATAATTACCAATGTTATCTGTAATAACAATGCTGCAATGGTATCATTAGCAGTTGCAGTATGTTGGTTAACCAATTGGATAATTTTAATGATTACCCCCGTGTTGATTGGGGCTTTGGGGTTTTACTATGGCTATTTATTTGTAACATGCCTTGTAATAATGGGTATATTCTGTCATTTCGTAATTTAATAATTTAATAATTTAGTAATTATATAATGAACATGAAAAAAAAAAAAAAAAAAAGAATCAAGAAATGCCCAATTCATCCCAGTTAAACGTTGGTAAAATGGATCGAAGGTCGAACCGGGCACTGAGTGGTTCGAACCCATTAGTAATTGATCAAACCACTTCAATTGGCAGTGGTGTGTTGTCGGTAATGTAGCGTATAAACCCGATCACCATTTTGTGACCTATTTATCTATTTCTCTTTTTAAAGCCTGCATGAATTTGACCGTTGATGCAACTTCTAATTTATATATAACGCAACCATACTTCATAATATGTGTCATCGTTCGTCATGACTATGCAATGGGGCCCCCGCCTCAGGGGTAAACAACCGTATGTGAGCGTTGCTATGCCCATTAGTACGGTTCAATATTACAGCATACTTTTAGCCAGGTATCATACTCCTCCGCCATGATCATCTTTAAACGCATTGTAAAGTCGCATTGTTTTGTTTTAGTGAGGAATGATTCTTAGACGCAATAGAACTACTCACAAATAGTGCTAAACGACTCACAAACACAACCTTAGAACTTTAGATGTTTAGAACATGTTTTTGTCAATAAGTATATATCAAAACTATCTATGTATTAGTGCCTGTATCAACTCTCAAGGGTTATCTTTTTTTTCTTGTTCTTTGTATTCTGTCCTCTCTCTCTGTTCTACAATTCGATTGTCTATGCCCAACGTTCTCAGTACCTAAACATGCATATTACTAACGTCCCCAAACGTCCGTTAAAAATCAATTAGAGACGCACCCGTAATTACACTCCAATCATCTATTACATGTATTACCGGAATCCCATCCCATCCTATACTTTGATTTGTAAGTGGTCAAGTATAGCCCTTCCTCCTTAATAAACAATTACTTCTTGGATGGATCGCTGGGCTGGTTAAGTTGTTGGTATTTGTTGTCGCAGTAAAAAATTGTCCAAATTGTCCAAATTTTAGTTTGGGTTTCGGTTATAGTTGGCAGAATTGAATTTGCTTCTATTTACACTTTTTAGTACAACTGTTCTAAATGCTGCAGGTAAGAGCGAATATAATGCAATTGCACTGCCCAGTCTATCTGCCTTATCTGCCGTACTCTTTATGTAAATGTAAATGTGTTGTTCTATATATAATTTTTATTTTTACTTATAAGTCAAGCAGCAAGCTCTAAATGCACAGATATATCCGACCCTCATCAATTTTTAGACCTATCAACCTTTAGCAATGATACCAAAGTAATTGACTCCACATGTAGGTGAATCCCATATGCAATTGAGATCTGCAAACTTTTTTTTCTTAAAGCACCTCAGTTCCGGTCAGGAACCAGCAAAAAAAAAGAACAAAGCTTAAAAAAATAAATGAGAAAAAAAAAACACAAGTACAAAGCAAATTAGAATGTCCAAAACTCTCTACTAACGGCGGCTCAACATGCTGTTATAAATGTTTAGAAGCTCGATTACAAAGATTTCTTAGTTTCTAGTTTCACCTTAGTAACCGATGACTGGTTGATGGTTTCATCAATAATAACTTTGAAACATCAATTTTTGTGATTTTTTTTTTTTTTCACTCTCTCTATCTCTCTCTATCTCTCTGGTTAGATAAATTGCTACGAGCGCTAATCTGATAAATTAGTCAATTTAAGGTTCGGTTACGCTGGTTCAATAGCGTAATGTGTGGAACCTGGTAGGAATGGCGATAACGGTCTCGTAACTAAGGTAACAAACGAAACAGAATAGTGACAAGTGTCGCTTGTTCTGTTATCCCCGAGGAATACATAAGGTTGACCTTTTAGTAGCTAATGCATAGCAATATGAAATATCATCTTTCATCGCCTAACCAATATTACCAATGTTACCCATTATTGGGGTTGGAAAATTGTATTATTTGTGATTTTTGGATTTATCGATTTTTTTGTAAAATTTAGATAAATGCCCCACTTTTAATAATTTACTGATTACTGATGAGATTCGATTTCCTATTTTTTTTTTTGTTCATGTTCATGTATGAAATTCCATACATAATGCCGTATTTCATTTAAAAGCTTTTTTTTTCTTTCTTTGTACCTTCGTACTGCAAACGAATCCTTTGAGAATAAAAATTCATATATGCCAGATTATTATCGTTTTGATACCAAACATTTCTTTTCAAATCACTTCTAGTGCCTCTTTCCGTTTTCGGATTTAGAATTGATGTTTCTATACCAAAAAAAAAAAAAGATTTATTTTTTAAGCTTCAATTAATTTTCATGTTCATATTTTTTATGCATTAAACAATTATTTTTTTGCGCTTTGGTTGGGATATTTTTATGTAAGCCGAAGTTATTACAATTAAACATAATTTGTCTTCCTGTTACAACATCTACTCTACTTTACTTTTAATTCCATCAATAGTATCAATCAATATTTAATATTAAATTCTTCCCAGTTTACTCATTTCTTCTTGGCTTCCAATTTTCAACATTATCGAATCGAAAAGTTCAACCAACCATTCAATAATTTTTAAATCAAATAGTCTCGTGTTTGTTACAGCATTACCTTTTTTTTTTTCTTTCTATTCTGTTACTATCTGATTTAAAAACCCACACCTTTTTTTGATCATTCGGGTTATACATCGTTTGATTGTTGATATTGTTTGATTCCAAGTCTTTCCCTACCCCCTTGGATCCATTCATTCGATTTTTTTATTGAACAATTGGCTGTTCTCCCTTTTAGTTCTTCAATATTATATTATCATCATATTATCATCATCATCACCATCATTTTTTTAATTCTTATTTGATTCTTGTGGGAGTCACTTTTTTCTATTACAATATTGATTGATCTATATAATTAGTCAAGCTTCGTGGGTGCTTGGGACAATTTTCCAGCTTTTGACAAGCACTAATCTTCAACCGTTTGTATGTTGATTGATAAACCTTGCATAATTTTTGAATCAACTTCACTTTATGCAAAGTAAATCTATAGTATAACTTATGTGTGCATAAATTTCATAATAATCATAATCATCAGTACTCAATCCTATCAACAGAATGGCTAGAAAAAGATTAAATCCTGCCATTAAGAGAAGCAGAACCAGATCAGGTTGTCTTACTTGTCGTGATAGACATTTGAAATGTGATGAACAACAACCGGTTTGCAGAAATTGTATCAAATCAAAGCGTAAATGTTATCGTGGTATTAGACTCAATTTCACTCAATATACCATTTATAACCCTGAAGAGAATCTTCCTCCAAATACTGAATCTCCTTTACAACACTTCAAGCTTTTAGATCAATCGATTACCATTGCTTCTTTATATGAAAATGGCAAACAACTTTATGAACCTTATATTCACCTCCATAAACCTGAAGATTTGACCGAATCTGATCTCCAATATCAAGAAGATGTATATAGTTCTTTACCTGTATTTACATCTACAGTACCTGCATCATCTTCTTCTGTCACCACTATCACTGGTACATCAAATTCCATCATTCCTCCTCATGCAAATGCAACTTCTACTTCAGTAACTTCTAACCCAGACCCATCTGTGTCTTCCTCATCCTCCCGTCCAACTACTTCAACATCTAGAAACTATCAATTTCCAGATAATAGTGGTTCCATTGGTACCAATACTTTCGTACCTCATCCGCCTGCTCATCATCAACAACATCATCCACCTCCCCCTCCGCCTAAAACAAATTCTAATTTTGATAGTAATACCGTGTCTGAAAATTATGATATAACAAATTTATTATTAAATAATAGTTATTATAATCAATCAGCAGTGTATACTCCAGGAGATGATGTTCAATTGCGGCAACAGCTTCTTCAAGAGCGACTGCATCAACTGCGACAACCTGAACCCCCACCAAATAACTCACAATCAGTAGTTCTGGCCATACCTATTTCAGCCGACTCTGATTTTACTCACCTTTTACCAATGATGACCAATTTTCCTTCAAATATTAACATTCATGCATTTATTAAATTAATTGAAAAAGAAAAATATTATTGGTTACTTGATCTCTTTAATGAACTCAACTTTTGGAAATCTTTTATTCCATCTTATTGTTTAAGAGAATTAGAAATGGGAACCAGTGAAAATAAATCATTTCTTATCAATTGTCTTTTAAATTGCTCAGTTTATACCAATATTAATTTTGTTGATTTACTTGAACAACAAAGAACCGAATGGTATAAAATTCGTCATAGAGATGATGTTGAATTAAAGTCATTTGAGAATTTATTGATTAGTATAACTTTAATTTTACTTGGTGTTCATTTAAAATTAAATCGTGATGAATGTACTCCATTTACCAAGGCAGTACTTAATAATCAAATCAAAATGTTTAATAAATCATTGAAAAAATTAAAAAGATTCCTTAAAACTCCAAAATTTCATACCTTATTATTGATTAATACTATCCAATCCATCTTAATATTAAAATATATCATCATCAAGAAATTTGAATTCGAAGTTGAATTCTTAAATTCTCAAGTCATTGCCCCTACTGCATCATTAGATCCATTTGGTGATTTGATTTCAGTGAAACAAGAAGGTAAGGATGATTTCGAAGAAGAACCAGATTTCCTTGCCGATGATCTGTTTGAAAATGAAGATATAAATGAAGAAATTCTTTATCCGAATCCTAACCATGTTGATACTCAAGCCAATTTCTTATTACCTCAATTTTTAGAATTGAATGATTTTGAAATCACTAATTTAAATGAATCTTTCAAAAGATTCGATATCCCTCAAGCTCCAATGATCACTGCTGATCCACAGTTCTCTAATAGAAGAAGTGATTCTCTGAAATTAAGAGAATATGTCTGGTACTTGATCAAATTGAATTACGTGATTCGTCATCCTAATAATAAAAATCTTGATATTGATTATAATTTTATTTTCAAAGAAGATAATTTGATTTTACCTACAATTGGTGAGTATGATAACGAAGCCATTGTTCTTCCTAATGAGAGAGGCGTTGCTATCAACTTATTAAGAGAGTTTATTCAAAAACTTATTAATATTGAAAATGGTAAGTTGGTACAAATATCCAATTTGAAATTGAATAGTATTTTCAAACTTATAGATGATTCCATGGTAAGTGAAGGCATAAAGGTGAGTTGGAGAACTGGGTTTGAGTGGGTGTTAATGAATATTCGTGATGAAGAATATGAGGTTGGTGGAAGAATGAAAGAAAGAATGTTGATTCCATATTAGTCAACTTGTACAAAGTTTGTACCATATTAATATGTTGCACATGTCGATCTATCAACGGTTAATTTGGAACTTGTGAGAGATGGACATTTGAAGAAGTCTATTTAATGGTGTTATCCGTTTACTTTATGCTTGTTACTGGTATCTTGTCCCTGATTGTTTTATTATCATGATGTTTAATTCATATTTTGTTGTTGTTATAAGGGAATGGAACCAGTGGAAGCAGAGTACGTTGAATTACACCAGCTCTAAACAAGTTTTCACTTTCCAATAACTTGTTCCTTTTGGTTTACTTAAAGTTCACCATTGGTGTTGCTACTGTTTATATTAATCATAAAGATGTTTGTTGGCAACGTTGTATAACAAGCTTCAAGTGTTTTTCTTGTGGAAATAGATAGTTAGAGGTATCATCTTGAGAAGAGAGTCACCAATTATGAGTAGTTTGTCAATTAATGAAATAACCCTTCAAATCACAAGTAAATGAACAATTATCATAAACAGTAATGGCGTCATGTTGCAACAAGAACAAGATTCTAGATAGAACTTTCAGAGAAAAGAAGTGAGATAGAATTGGCTCAAGAGATTAATAAAAAGGGCCAATTGAGCCAGGATAATTCATGGCTGCCCCATAATAAAAAGAATTAATGATCACGGTCAGTTGCAATTCAACCGAAGGACACAACCTTGAATATCAATTGGACAAACAACTTAAGGCTACATTGTTTAAGTCCAGGTTTGAATTCACGATGCACTCAATTGAATCGCCAATCGCCGTTGAAAAAATGTCATAAAACGTTGTTTGTTTTCTGAAATGTCAATATCAAAAAGGTGTCTTAGATCCTATAGAATTGGATAATACAAGTCTCAATTCATAGTTTTTCAACCTAAGAATACTGGATATTGACAATAAATTTGTACACTAGTTTTTGAAATCTCTATAAATTAATATAATGTCATTATGAATTGATAATAATTGAGATATAAGGTAGGTATGGGTGGTAGTATGGGTGTTTATTGATTTACCATTTTTCAACCATTACTAATTTTCTACTACTAATAATAATAAAATTTAGTTCGTTTATTTGACAAAAAAAAATTAACAATGTATAAATTGAGCGTAATTATAAACGAGGTAACCAAATTTTTTTTTAACATTCATCTATTTTACAATAATATTAATGTAGAACGCGATGTTGTACAAAGGATTTTCTACAGGTTCTATGCGTTGCTGTTGTTATTCCAGTAAATTTGATGGAAATTCCATGTTCGCAGAAAAAGATCTGTAGTTGCAGATACGTAATTAATTATACATAATGAAAGAAGCCCCAATCATTAAGTGCACAGGTAGTTTCTTTAACTAGTTATAGTTCATAGTTGAATTATGAGACCCGTTAAAGCAGGACTGTGCCTCGTAATCTCTGGGTATCTACTACCACTACTACTTTTCGATAATAAATCACCCGAGTTGGGAGAAGGTACGGGCTACTTTTTTTTTTCTTTATTTAGTTTATTTAAGTTTTGCCCATTCTTAATATTTAGAGTTTTCACTAATTTGGATCACCACTAATTAGTGATGATCATCACATACTCAACCCCTCATTTTTTCCCCTAACCTTCCCCTAACTCCCCAGGTTATTCTAACCTCTGCTTGAATTTTTTTTTTCCGGTATTTAATTTTGATTTGTTCGTTGGTGTTAAACGTGAAGTAAATGATTTGTCACGAACATAGAGCTGCATAAAAATAACACCAAAAATCGTTCTAACATGTCTCGGGCTGTCGGCCGAGGCACTTATAATCATGCACCAGCAGAATTCCATTCCTACCACGGCACCAATCTAGTTGAGCGCAAAGCGGCTAAGTGCCTGGAAAACTACTCATTAATGTTCAAGAAACTCAAATAGGTAACGGTTACGGTTACTTCACATCAAAATTTCACTTGTTCAACCAATTAAGCCACGATTAACTTAAACATTCCTTGAATTCAAATCCAATACTTCCTACAATTAAACCAGCTCTTACTTCGACGAAGTTGAAACGCTCAATTATGTATAATAAAACCCTTGAAATATCATTAAATGCATATTTCACCGTCCCCTTATACGTCTCGCTTGGAACGCAAATAAAACAATAACAAATAAACGGTTGTAAGTCAATTAAACATTGAACAAAAAAAAAAAAATTCAATGTAAATGATAGATAAATTAATTAAAAAAAAAAAAAGAACTGGCTAATAATTTTAATAATTTCCTGGAATCTGTCTGTATTGTATAGTTTGTATACCGTTGACAGCACTACCTCGAGACATATAACCATATGCTTTTTCAACGGTGCTGCTGGCTAATGCACATAGAACGCATCTCGCCAAAAATTTGTCGATATTCGGATAAACACTTCAACCTGTACATTTGGAACGAAATGCGTACCACAAATAGGCAAATACTAAATTGAGCAACCCCGCAAGCTTTCTTCAATAAGATCTCTTGGGATAAAGTTAAACTTTCAGGGTTCCCTACGTCTCACTTGATATCTGTATCAATTCTAATAGCGATATGGTTAAGCTTTAGAGAGGTCTAGAATTCATTTTGTGATCGATGCGACTATTTTAGCGAGGTCTAGAAGAAGGGGCGATAAAGAACGAACCAAGTACATAGAGTTAAAGAGTTAGAGACGTGGGTGGTATTTTTTTTTTTTTATTTTACTCCTATTAAATTTTTTCAACTATTCAGTAACTATATCTAAATTAGGCTGAACTGAAATTGTAAAGTTAGTGAATTTGAATATTGCAAAAATGAAAATTTTACGATAAAACGTCAAAAATCTGTGAAATACGAAAAATCTCGCTTGTCGATAAAGAATATCAATATTATTTACAAATCAGAATACAAAAAAAAAAAAAGATGGGGAATGGAATGAATCATGCCTTACTTCAATAATTATCGTTTTTGTCAGCTTCATGCCCATAATAACCTCAGTCTATATAAAATATATAAAATAACCCTCGTAAATCAAGATGAAGTAGATCGGTTGAGCCGGAGGATAACACGAAATGGAAAAAAAAAAGGTGATACGAGGGGAAAACCAATGTAGCGCGGAATTCCTCACAATTCCCCAAAGCCTCAGAGTAACTAAATGTAGATACCAGGTGGGAATTTTGCCATATACGTATTAATATGAGTCAAGAAGTTTCGCGGGAATTGCTTTTTTGCTCGCTTGTGGTATACTTATTACTTTAATCCTCTTAAAAGCGGAAATGCAAAAAAAAAAAAAAAAAAAATTATATCAAGAATTAGAAAAAAAAGAAGACGAACTACAGATAGAGTATCAGCAGATTTTGACACTGCTGCATTATGTGTGGAGTCATCTACAAAGTAACGCAATAGAGGTTATACAGAGATGCTAAGCGAGATATCTTTAATTGTTATCGGGGAAAATTTTACCGAAGTGACAAGGTGAGATGCTTAAAGTCAAAATTAAAAAAAAAAAAAACAGGTACAAATATTCACTGCCTTGTTTCACAGCCCCACAGGGATAAACCTTATCCTAGTAAATCTGATGGTTATATCTGAAATATTGAAAAATTCGTTAAATGATCAATCTTACGGATTTTCATGACTTTCCGATGCATGAACTTGCGCTATAACTCAAAATATCTAATGTATTATTTTGCCCCGATGGAAAAAAAAAAACGCATCTTAAACATAATTCTACGAAGCGAATTACACACCCCCTCGCAAAAATTATCTGTAAAAGCTGCCCCAGTGTGGAGAGATATTCCGTAACGGTCCCACCCCACTCCACACTGGGTCTCTCTATACATATCCATATTGCTTTACTAACAAATAGCACTAATATAGTGATTTAAAACAATAAATCTACAGTAATCTAGGTAATCAAAAGAAACGGAAATACATGAATCCACTTTGTCACTAAAAGACCCAAAAAAGAATGCCTTTCTCCACTACCTTAAGAACACAAACACAAACTGCACTGGTCCTTTACATGGACGTGAGCCTTCCACCATAGCATACCAGAAAACTCACACCACATTGGTCATAATCTTTAATTTACGAGAGACCCACATTTTGAAGTTTTTTTTTTTTTTCACAAATTTTTTTTTTTTTTCGGCTCTAACGTTTGGTTAGCGAGATTTTGCAGCCATTCAGCCATACAATAATCAACACAAGAACCACAAGAGAAGGTCAAACGAAAGAAGATTTGCGTTTCCGAAGACGGAAAAGTGTGCAGAAGATTGGAATGATATGTATGACTGACCAAGTGCAGAGAATAGCCAAGAAACCAGCTGATTTTTGGCTTTACGAGACACTTCGGAGCTTTATTCCGCATTGCCGTTGGCGAATATTTTCGGAGTTTTGGCGTAACTTAGTGAGGTACCAGTGAGGTTCCATTGGGATTTTCAGCCAAGTCTCGCCAGAAGGTAATGACGGCTGAACGGCAATAGAACCGACGTCTACCGTTCGTAGAAGGGATCAGCTCGAAAGGTAGTTGTGGCCAATCAGTCTTGAGCTACTGCAACCGTTATACGGCTTTTTCTGGTAAATAGGCACACGACAATTCAGCCATGCAATGTGATGATATGAGGTTAGTTTTGGAACCTCTGAGCGAGATCATGAATGATTGCGAGAAACTATCCAGGCTTTTGTTGGGTTCCAAAAAAAAAAAAAAGAAGGATACCAGTGGCATCCCCGAACAAAGTGAAAATCACTAATGACACAGTGATGTTCCATATTCTGATTCTACATTCTATAGTCTATCAAAACCATCAGTAGGCATTAATCAATAGGCATTATAAAGGAAGAATAGGTTGGTAAAGCGCAAAATCCATTATCAATACAATTCGAAGCTGCTTATTGTGGCAGGTCATCAGCAGCTTCTTCTACTCATTTCACCAAACCACTACAATTGAAGGAAAAACCATCGAGAAATTGCGAAAATCTGGGTATATTCTGTTGTACTCGATTACAATTCAATCTTACTTTTGCCATGCAACGGAGTGCTAGCAATGTTCCGTTGTGTTGAGGCGTCTCTATTGTTGTTGGTTGTTGGTTGTTCTTTATTATTTAAAATGATTTACAAGTTCAATAGATTAAATCATAAAATTGCGCTTTTAAGTTGCAGAAACAAAAGAATATCAAACCACCATAAGGGCGGATACAAGTAAAATAAACAGCAAGAGCGCAATTTCGAGGCAGCCATATGACCAAATCAAGACAAGCGATTTCGACTATTTCATTTTTTAGTAACACAATAGAGTGACGCGATCCCTGTTGCAACAGTCTAAAAAAATAATGATGACACACTGCAAATCTTTTTAACTAGACTATAATGAAACATAATAATACTCGTATTCTTATTATTGGTCCTACTGCCCGTCAACTAAGCTATTTTTAAAGACGCATCTAATTAGCAATAGTTGCATTTATTTAGGGTTCACATAGCATGCCACATTGTATTGTTTTCATGCTTATTTTACATATATAGCGACAGATGTGTTGAATTGTAACATGGGTTTAAATTTCAGTATACTGTAAAAAAAATCTGATGTATAAATAAACACCCACCCTGCGGAAAATGCCGTTCCTGTACGGTCCACTGTCAACTACAGAAACAGACAGACAAAAACGACACAAGTCCGTAGAGAAACATCCACACTACCACACACCAAACCAGACAACAGACACAAGACACAGAAACAGAAAAACTACCTGGTACAACAGACACTACGACGTAATACCACCAACCTCAGACAGTTCTTCTGAGGGGTCCTAAACTCATCGTATCTGCCCAATGCGCCAGTTCTCATGTCATCTAGTTTGCATCTGCCACTGGAACAACCATTGAAACCCAATTGCCCCCTCCAGCCCCGTTGGTAGCCACACCTCCTGTTCCCACTCAATGGTTCCTTGTAGGCCACTGAGCCTCTAGGGCTTGTAGCACCTCTAACATGTACAGTAGGGTAACTGATCTGGCGAAGCAAAAGCATCGGTTGGCGCACGCCCCAAATCACCGAACCCTCAAACCCTCAAACCCTAGGTAGGGTAATAGGGCATCTCCTGCATACAGCGCGATGGTCCTCCAATTCCGACTCGTGCCCTAACCCTCGTGGTTACCCGCCATGGAAAATTTTCCATAAGTTCCCGTCCACTTCTTTAATCTTTTAAACAGCATAAAAATGTCCCACGGTACTTTATACGCTAACGATAAAGCTAGAGCTATCACCCCAAGAGCCATTGTCAAGCACTTCGGTTTAGATGTCGAAGTTGCTGCTCCAGGTTCTGCCGGTTACACCGACAAGTTCCCATTGGGTAAGGTCCCAACCTTTGTTGGTCAAAGAGGTTTCAAGTTAACCGAAACCATTGCTGTTTCTATTTACTGTATGTATCACCACAGATAATGTGTTTGCAATATGTTTACAATATGTTTGCAATTGGTTTGTTTGGTCAATGTGTTAAATGATGAGAAATTTTCAATTATACAGTTATCCCTGTCTTAAGAGATCATGTCGAGAATTCTATTAGCTGAAGAAAACACCCTAAACAACCAATAATTTTTATCTTAATTGATTAATTGATTGATTTACTAACATCTTTTCTATAGTGGTTGAATTAGCTGACCAAAAGTCTAAGTTATTAGGTAAGAACGCTAAGGAATACGCTGAAGTTTTACAATGGGCTTCTCTCGTTAACTCCGAATTGATCGGTAACCAAGTTAAGATGTGGTTACCATTACTCGGTCAAGCTCCTTACAACAAGAAGTCTATTGACGAAGCCACCGAATACGTCAACAAGCTCCACTCTATCTTCGAAAGAAGATTAGCCAACTACACCTACTTGGTTGGTGAAAGATTAACCCTTGCTGATCTTTTCGCTGCTTCCGGTTACATCAGAGGTTTCCAACACTTGTACGGTACTGAATGGCAAAAGAAGTACCCAAACATCACCAGATGGTTCAAGACTATTACCAAGAACAAGATCTTGCACGACATCATTGGTGACTTCCAATTCATTCAAAAGCCAATTGAATTCACTCCACCAAAGAAGGAAAAGAAGGCTGACAAGCCAGCTAAGAAGGAAGCTGCTCCAGCCAAGAAGGCTGAAAAGCCAGCTGCTGAAGAAGCTGAACCAGCCCCAGCTCCAAAGCCAAAGCACCCATTGGCCGCTTTAGGTAACCCAACTGCTCCATTAGATGAATGGAAGAGAGTTTACTCTAACCAAGAAACCAGAGAAGAAGCCATTCCATGGTTCTGGAAGAACCAATACAACCCAGAAGAATGGTCCATCTGGAAGGTTGACTACAAGTACAACGATGAATTAACCATGACTTTCATGTCTAACAACTTGGTTGGTGGTTTCTTCAACAGATTGTCTGCTTCTATCAAGTACATGTTCGGTGCTGTTGTCGTCTACGGTGAAAACAACAACAACGGTATTACTGGTTTCTTCATGGTCAGAGGTCAAGAAATCTTACCAGCTGTTGATGTCGCTCCAGATTACGAATCTTACGCCTTCTCCAAGTTGGACCCATCTAAGCCAGAAGACAAGAGCTTCATTGAAAACATGATGGCTTGGGATGAACCAGTTGTTGTTAACGGTGAAAAGAGAGAAATTGCCGACGGTAAGGTCTTGAAATAAGCGATTTACGAACGTAGTTAAATATCAATTTACTTTGTTTTAAGTATATGTTCTATTGATCCAATAAAACCAAAAACTCTGTAGTATATAAAAACTAATTGGCTGCCAAAGTAACTGATGGGCAAGATTGTAGATCACACGACACGTCCACAAATCAGATCAACGTGGCTCTGATCCGATCGGTAGGCGCACGTCCTCTGAAAAGTTTCAGGTACCACCAATTTCACCAGGAACAAGACGTGTTGCCAGACGGCTAGAGAAGCAACCACACCCAGTGTTGTACCGGATAGTGTATCGCCCGCCTCTCGTACCCTCTAGCCAGTTTTCGTCCCGAAACCTGGTGATTCCGGCTGCTTTTGTAGACCCCATCGTAGGATTGTGGCCACACACCAAAATACTACTAGCAGCCAACCATACCCGCGGTCACGTGTCACCACCAACGCAAACTTTTGACACCCAAACAATTTCAACCGGATCACCAACTTAACAAAAAAAAAAACCCTAACATCCCTTGTTCCATTGGACCCCATCCCCATCATGGCCCTTCCAATCCTCAAGAGTCCGTTCGTCCGGAACATACGAAGGAAACCCCTCACCGTGGTGATTCCATTAACCTTCATTTTGGCAATCTATTTCTTGTTTTTTGGATCTTCACCAGCTCCATCCAAGAACACCACACCAAAGTATAATTATAACAAGATTTCTAGAGGATGGTTTGCTAAGAACAGAGATTCTGTGATTCTTCAAAACTTACCAAAGAACCATATTAGTCATTATGATTTAAATAAATTGACTAATTCCGCCGATGCATTAACCAATAAAGAAGAAGTTCTTCTTTTAACTCCAATGTCTAAATTTCTTGCTGAATATTGGGAAAATTTGAATGGTTTAACTTATGATCATTCTTTGATTACTTTAGGATTTATTCTTCCTCGTAATGCTGATGGTGATGATGCTTTAAAGAAATTAGAATCTTCTATTAAAAATACTCAATCTCAAGGTAAATTAAACTTTAAGAAAATTGTTATTTTAAGACAAGATTCAAATTCTTTAGATAGTCAAAAGGAAAAGGATAGACATGCTTTAAGTGTTCAAAAAGAAAGAAGAGCTATGATGGCATTGGCTAGAAATTCCTTAGTATTTACTGCTTTATCTCCTGATCATTCTTGGGTTTTATGGTTAGATTCTGATATTGTTGAAACTCCAAACACTTTGATTCAAGATATGACTGCTCATAATAAACCAGTTCTTTCTGCTAATGTTTATCAAAAATATACTGATGAAAAAACCAATCAAGAAGCCATTAGACCTTATGATTTCAATAATTGGGTTGAATCTGATGAAGGTTTGGCTATTGCTAAAAACATGGCTGAAGATGAAATCATCGTTGAAGGTTATGCTGAAATCGCTACCTACAGACCATTAATGGCTCACTTCTATGATTCTAATGGTGATATAACTACTGAAATGACCTTGGATGGTGTTGGAGGTGGTGCAGTCATGGTTAAGGCTGATGTTCATAGAGATGGTGCCATGTTCCCTTCATTCCCATTCTACCATTTGATTGAAACCGAAGGTTTTGCCAAGATGGCCAAGAGATTAGGTTATGATGTTTATGGTTTACCAAACTACTTGGTTTACCACTACAATGAATAGATCAAACAAGAATGCAAACATGAAAAATTGAAAAAATTGAAAATGAATAAAAGACACAGTTAATATTTGGTATTTTTTTTTTATATATGTATTCGATTTATTTTATTTTATTGTGGACATTACCATATTGGATGTTCATCATCTTATTCTTCTTATTATTAACTTGTTCTTTGATCATTGCATTGATTTACTCATTATAAACATTATAAACATTATATTTCTTTTTGTTCCTATCTCGAAAAATCCATCGATTGATCGACTTTTCCAACCTCCACATTTGTCAAGCCCGAAACATGGAAGTTGTACTTATTCCTTTAAAGTCCCCAAGTATATAAGAACAGAACAGGTAATAAGATGTACTGAAGAAAAGAAAAAGAAAAAGAAAAACTGTAGTGTAAAAAGAAATAATAGAGACAGTAAGAAGTGTGAATTTTTGCTACATTGAAAGGATCTCTGGCCGCAGGAATGTGCACCCTTCTGATGTGATTCTTTACGTAGAGAAGGTAATTTGGAGTAAATTAGTTGGCAATTACATAATCGTGATAGAGTTGAATCTTAACATGAAAATATACGATTTAGTCCACCAAAGTAGATAATAGAGACGATATGGGACATGATGAGGCGGTGCTAGATATTCTAACGGACTAGTGATACCCATGGATAGCCGTATACCCCCTCTATTGTATTGTTCCAGACAATTCCAGCATTTCTGCCCCCCAAAGCTCCCTTTTGTACGGGTTCTTCTGGGTGATTCTATGGGGGAAGGAAGAGATGGACCAGTCACGTGAAATAGATGAGGTAACAAATTTGGACCTAATAAACCCCCTCAAAGGCTACGAAAAGTCTGGCTATTTGTCCAGATGTAACCTCGCAAAGATCATATATATGTTCCCAGAGCCATAACTAGTAGTCCCACGCTTTTTCCTGTTTTTTTCCAACTCTTCTACCCTCCCTTTCTCACCTCTTCCCCCTTACTCCCCGTGTCTATCTTACACTATCACGAGCTCATCTCGTTATATGCACACTGCCTAGCGGCCTAACAATTTTTTCGATGAGCAGATTCAAATTTATTTACGCCCTCATCTTTACATCCATACCAACCAAACCAACTCCCCAAAGATGCAACTCTCATGGAAGGATATCCCTACAGTTCCAACTGCAAATGACATGTTGGATATTGTTCTTAACAGAACTCAAAGAAAGACCCCAACTGTTATCAGACCGGGTTTCAAGATCTCCCGTATTCGTGCTTTTTATATGAGAAAGGTTAAGTTTACTTCTGAAGGATTTGTTGAAAAACTTGATGATATGATTAAAGGATTTCCAAACATTAATGATGTCCATCCATTCCACAGAGATTTGATGGATACTTTATATGAAAAGAATCATTATAAAGTTTCTTTAGCTGCTATCTCTAGATCTAAAACTTTAATTGAACAAGTTGCTAGAGATTATGTTAGATTATTAAAGTTTGGTCAATCTTTATATCAATGTAAACAATTAAAGAGAGCTGCTTTAGGTAGAATGGCTACTATTGCTAAGAAATTAAAGGATCCTTTAGTTTATTTGGAACAAGTTAGACAACATTTAGGAAGAATGCCAAGTATTGATCCAAATACTAGAACTTTATTAATTTGTGGTTACCCAAATGTTGGTAAATCTTCATTTTTAAAATGTATTACCAAAGCTAATGTTGATGTTCAACCTTATGCTTTCACCACCAAATCTTTATATGTTGGTCATTTTGATTATAAATATTTAAGATTTCAAGCTATTGATACTCCAGGTATTTTGGATAGACCAACTGAAGAAATGAACAATATTGAAATGCAATCTATTTATGCTATTGCTCATTTAAGATCTACCGTCTTATACTTTATGGATTTATCTGAACAATGTGGTTTCTCTATTGAAGCTCAAGTTAAATTATTTGATTCTATTAAACCATTATTTGCTAATAAATCCGTTATGGTTGTTATGAATAAATCTGATATTATTGAAGCTGGTGATTTAGCTCCTGAAAAGCAAGAAGTTTTAAAGACTTTAAATAATTTCCCAGGTGTTGAAATCATGCATACTTCTTGTTATGAAGAAACCAATGTTATGGATGTTCGTAACAAAGCTTGTGAAAAATTATTAACTGCTAGAATTGAACAAAAATTAAAGGGTACTGCTAGAGTTAACAATGTTTTGAACAAGATTCATGTTGCTAAACCACAAGCTCGTGATGATGTTGATCGTTCTGCATTTATTCCAGAAGGTGTTAAAGCCTTGGAAAAATACGATGTTAATGATCCAAACAGAAGAACCTTGGCTAGAGATATTGAAGCCGAAAATGGTGGTGCTGGTGTTTACAACATTAACCTTAAAGATAAGTACATGTTGGATGACGATGAATGGAAGAATGATATCATGCCAGAAGTTTTGGATGGTAAGAACGTTTACGATTTCTTGGATCCAGATATTGCTGCTAAATTACAAGCATTAGAAGAAGAAGAAGAAAAATTAGAAGCTGAAGGTTTCTATGATTCTGATTCTGAAATTGAAGATGAAGAAATTGATGACATAAGAGAAAAGGCTCAATGGATTAGAGACAAACAAAAGAAGATGATCATTGATGCTAGACACAGAAAATCCTTAAAGAACAAGGCTTTGATGCCAAGAGATCAAATCAAGAAATCCTTTGGTGAAATGGAAGAACATATGTACTCTTTGGGTCATGATACCGATAAATTAAGAGAAAAGGTTGGTAAGGCCAAGTCTGGTAAGAACTTATCTGGTGTTGATATCTTAAAGAAGAACCAAGGTATCAGATCTGCCAAGCTTAACAAGAAACAAGCTCCTGTTAACCAACCTAACAGACTTAATGATGGTGTTAATGATGGTGCTATGAGAACTCAAGCCGAAAGATTATTGAAGGTTCAAAGAAGAGACAGAAATAGAAATGCCAGACAAGGTGAAGGTGATCGTCATAGTACTGCCATGTTACCAAAGCATTTGTTCTCTGGTAAGAGAGGTATTGGTAGTACCGATCGTCGTTAAGGAAATAAAAGAAAAAGAGGAAATAAATTTCATTACATCCCATCATTTTGGCGTTTACATTTTTCTTTTATCGTCTTATCATTTTGTTACCCACTTCATTTTGTATTCATTTATGTTCATTTTTTGTGTTCTTTAGTTGGTTATTGGAGTAAAAAAAGATTATTAGTCTAATTTCTAACGAGTTTAATTGAAGCAAAGTCTTCATCTCCGGCCTAAATTTGGGGTCGGTATAGCCACGGCTATTGTTTATCTAGTCATATTGTGTAATAGGTTTAGTAATAAAGCATTGGAATATTGAAAAAAAAAAAACGACTGTAGTAATAAAGACGATCAATTAATATTATGGATAGTGTATTAGTAGGAATTAATGGTGATTATCAGAGAAATGAAAATTGGTTAATGGTCCGTCACATGTATTCCAATTGTCTATTATTGGTACAGTTCCAATTGTAATCTACGTAAGGGTCCATAAAATGTGGGGATATTTTAGGTATTAACGGTGATTTAACAATTAAACAAGGATTCGATTAATAATGAAATCACCGCTCAAATGCGCTAAAAACACTAAATTTAAATCAGTTTAACTATAAAATTCCCCAATTATTTCCGTTGGTAGAATCGGAGCAAGCGAACAATTTGCACTAATCTGGTAAAGGGTTCAAAGGGTGTGAAAATTGCTCTTTAGTGGTTATTTCTGTTCACCAAGATCGTAAAGCTATAGCTGAGCCTATTAGAAAAACTTATGAGACTCATAAGCATGTGATTTCCATACAGGTAGAGAATTTATTCTAGAAGAAAACATCACCTAAAATACCCCCGGTATATAGGGGAAGAAAAGGTAGCCGGAAGTCCAAAGTGATTTTAGGTGTTTAGTGCTTACAAAACATCGCATAAAATTTAAGAACATTCCCCACCATCAAAAGAAATAAGCATATGTAGACCACAAAGCATTAAGTACAATTCATAAGCCACAAACCCGCAAGTGAAAGAAAGAAGAAAAAAAAAGCCCAGACTTTGTGGTTTATAGAGGCGAATGGCCAACAATTAATAATTAGTGGAGTTTAGGCCATAAGTAATAGCGAAAAAGGTTTCGTTCTAAAATATTGCAAAAATTATCACCCACGAGCACGATATTTTTCTGCACTATTTAAGGTCCAATCTCCAGTTGGGTATAAAGTTGCATCAAATATAAAGAAATATATGTGAGGTCCAGCAGAACCAGAAAGTGCATAGAATTTATGTTTATGCAATAACGATATTTTCAGCATCAATTTCTTCTGGTTTAAATATGTTTCTCTCTCGTCCTATTAAATACGATAGAATAGAATCAGGACAAAAGCAACAATGATTGCGTAATTAAAATAGAACAAATTATGTGATCATCAACTCGGTTCAACTAGAACTTTTTGGTTCTTCTGCTTGAACATCCATAAAAAATATTTAATTACTTGAAAAAGTGTAATAAAATTAAAAAAACGTAAACTGTTAGTAAAATCGGTATAATATTTGATACTAGTGAGCATTTTCGAATTCGGCAATGGATTCCGACCATTCAAATACACAGTTAACCCAAGCGAGCCAAAAACATAAAACCTTTGTAACCGTGGACTCTAAGGTTTGTCTTGGTTACTGACAGAAGGTTGACACTAATAGCAAGCGGCGTTAACACCTTTAACTACCGTAACTTAACCCTATTTCCAATTCGCTGTTTCTTATTCTATTTACGGATGCTCGGTAGTACAGTCAATCGCATCTTCTGGCGCTGCACCGCGGACCCACCACCATTTTTACCGCTACAATTTACCTTTACTGTACCGATCCGCACCTACCACCACCCCGGTACAGTATGACTCAACCCTCAATCAGGACATAAGGACCAGACTGCCACAAATCCACACCGTAACCAAAACACCCCCACAAATAAATAAACCACACACCATAACACACACACACACAGTACCACACAATACCACACCACACTAAACTTAAACTAAACCCTTTAACCTGTAACCCTTAACCCTCAACTTACTGTGGTGGACACATATTTCCATAACTACTGTGGTGGAAAATCCCGTGCACTTTTGACATCCGATCAGCCCTCTTTGTGTCATTTAGCCCTTTTAGAGATAAGAGATAAAGATTGAACCATTCACCCCCCCTCTCTCTCCCCCAATTATCGTCGTTTGACATATATCTGAAACGGAAATCTCTCAAGTATTTGAACTTAACTCCATTAAACTTGTTTATCCATCCAACTCACTGATTTCCGGTTTCCGCTGTCTCCGAACGTGGTTTCTAATTTCTTATCGGTGAATTTTTATTGATTTATCAAAACCCTCTCATTTTTCTTTTGGTTTGATCCCACTCAGAAACAAGGCCCTTTTGATCTAAATTTTAGTGATAAAAAGCCCGTTGAACCCACCAAATTATTTAAACCAAATCACTGCAAAATTTTATTTTATTTAATAAACCAAAAGTGAAAGGAAACACCAAAAGATCCTAAATCAATCTTTTATCAACCCATATAATGGCACTCAATATGAGCGTGTCTATTCCTAACGCTAACCCTGAAATATCCATCCCACCCAAATCTTCCAAATCAAGATCTTCCCATTCTAACCGCCCAGACCATTCTCCTGGTTCCAAAAGAATTTCTGTCAACGATCCCAGAACTTCCGATATGAGTACCTTTAGTTTTGAAAGTGTCAGTGCCGCTTTACCTCCTAATACCGGACCTCCTGGTACCGTGCCAGTATCCAACTCTTCCACCGGCGCATCTTCAAACTCAAACAACAAGAACTTGAGCCATGTTCCTTGTAAATTCTACAAACAAGGTATTTGTCAAGCTGGTAACTCTTGTCCATTTTCTCACAATTTAGAGGGCAGTTTGGGGGCTGATAAACTCCCTTGCAAGTACTTTCAAAAGGGTAATTGTAAGTTTGGGTTAAAGTGCGCTTTGGCCCATTTCTTACCTGATGGTACCAGAGTAAACTCTAAGAGTCTCTTGGGATACCATCGTCGTTCCTCCAACCACCACGGCGGTGGACATGGTAACGGTAATGGTAATGGGAACGCAAATGGTGGTCATAATAATGGCCATTCGCACACCAACTCGTCCCACCATCCTAACACTATAAACCTCAACAATGCCAACGTCAATGCCAACAATCTCAATATCACCACCAACGGCATGGTCAACTCTATTTCCAACCCTAATTCGTCCTCTTCTTCAATCTCTCAATCTGCTGCTATCGTTACCCCAATCAAGTCCACCAACATGGGTCCTAACTTCTATGAACAATCATCGTTCTTGATGAATGCGAACTCAACCGTTTCGCAGCCAATTGATATTTCCTTTGGTCTTGATTCCTTTGGTGCTGCTTCGGCCTCAGGATCAAACTCTTCATATTCCCAGGATATCACTGCTACCAACGTCTTGGGATCCAAGATCTTCTCCAATTCGTACTCAGGAATGCTCAACGGTTTAGGAAACACCACCCAGTTGGTCAGTCCACCCGTCTCCCAACAATGGAATAGATCTTACTCCAGCAATAACAATTCTCCTGTTAACTTGGCCACTCCACCAACCACAGCTGCTGTGACCGCCAATAGTCCTTTTGTTCAGTCTCCTCTGGGAGTCCGGGGCTTTGCGTTCAACTCAAGGGCTTCTGTTTCTGGTGCTTCTCAGCCTTTGACTTCTCCTTCTTATTACTATAATGATTCTTCTGCAATTGCAGATGATGACGACGATATTTCCAATGGAGGAACTGTCTTTGAAGAAGACTATGTTCCTGGATCATTGAGTGATCTTATCTTAACTCCTCAAGAATTAGTTAGAAGAGATTCAAGGTCACAATCAGGAACTTTGCTTGTAAGGCCAAACTTGGCCAATATTTTAGATAAAGAAGAAGATAATAAGAATTTTAGAAAGGGCTCAGACGATATTGTTGAGAGAGAAGAAGATGTCTTTTTGATGGAGTAGGCAGCGACGAAATTACTACATTACAAAAAGCAAAATGAAAGCAAAACCAAAAAAAAAAAATACTATTAAATTGGATTTCCTTTCTGCTTGGTGTATTTTTGGTTGCAATATTTGATATATTTGCAAGGCATCAAGAGGAAGAATAAGAAATTAATATTCTCAAGCGTTTGTTTATGGGGTTTTAAAGGTTGTTCTCATGGACTGGGGACCGGCCAAATAAAATGGTAATAAAAGTACCGGACGGTTGTTTTAGGGTAATAAAAGATCAAACAATAGGATAAATAAATATATATATAATATGTTGGACAGGAACGGTTATTTAATTCATCTTTTTATTTTTTTTTATATTTGTTTAGTTCAGATGATCCGGTGATTCAATAAATGTTTTAGTGATAAGGCATGAGAAGAAATCCGAGTAAGTATATAGAGAATAGGTTTATAATATAACCACCATGTTATTTAGTAAATTAGTAGTTGTAGAATTGGTATTTATTAATTAGATATCTGTTAATTTGATTATTGTTTAATATGGTAATTGTTAATTTGGTTGTTATGTTAATTAATTTATTTTTCTTAGTTATTATCTGTATTTATTATTGTTGCACTATTTACATCGTTTCATGCTATATACTAAGCTTTAAAAAAGCGTTTCAGCTTCTTTAAAAAAGTTGAAAAAAAAATCTAAACCATTTAATTGGCAATTTTTCTTGGGTTTTCTCTGTAGATATCACCACTGGCCTTGGTAAAAGCCATCATGTACTTGACATTGGTGAACTTTTCATCAGGAGTAACCTTTCTAATATGGTCGGATTCAAATAAAGAACCAGCCAAATAGATTTCTCCAGTGTATGGATTAAGAGTATACACAAAGTTATCGGTAACAGTTCTGACAGTATCTTTGGATTCACCAGCTCTTTCTATAGTCAACTTTTGCTTAGATTTCACCTTCATGACAAATTGTATATACATGGTGATTTCATTAGCATCTGGTAAAACATTAAATGATACTACTTTTGGATTATTTTCAATGGATAAAAGTTCCCAACTAATCT
Organism: Suhomyces anneliseae; assembly: GCA_030568535.1. Classification (NCBI taxonomy): domain Eukaryota; kingdom Fungi; phylum Ascomycota; class Pichiomycetes; order Serinales; family Debaryomycetaceae; genus Suhomyces; species Suhomyces anneliseae. Next base: position 100,645 of record JAJMGB010000005.1, on the reverse strand, counting down.
TAGCATCAGTTGGGAAAGTCTTAGCTCTTGAAACAAGACTATTTACCACTTCAACACAACTAACTTCACTTAATTGTTTTCTCAAATATGATTCTCTTTCATTTAATCTTTTACTACATCCAGCAGCAAAAATCTTATTGGTCTTAACAAATAAATCAATGGCATTATCTTTCCATTCATTAAAATGAACTTTTAATCCAGTTTCTCTTTTATATTTGATAACACTATAAGTGTTAACCACAAAAGCTCCGAGTCTTCTGAACACTAATTTGTGCCATGAACTTGGTGGACAATCTCTGAATCTTGGTGGAACATAGAAATCGGCCATTACTCCAATATAGTTAAGTGGAACTTGGGAAATATCACCTGACTTAGGCACTTTTCTCTTGGATGGTGTGGTGGATGCATATCTGACAGCTGCAGGTCTTAAGAGTCCAAGTGCTGGCTTGCTAAGGAGCACTTGTCTACCAAGAGGAACTCTAGTAATCATCATTTTGGTCACTGGTTATGTTATGGTATGGTTGATTACCCGCTAAGATCTGAAAAATTTGTTAACACACCCAAAAAGTTTTCACGTGATAAACAGTCAGGTGACTCGCTCACAAAAATTTCCGATGAGATAAAGCAAGTCATAAAGTTCTAAATCAAATCAAACTACTACCACTAATCATAAATGCCATCTGCTCAACCTAAAGGCGGTAAGCAAAAGCTCGCTCCAGAAAAGGAGAGATTTCTCCAGTGTTGTGGTGACATCTCGCTTGAACTTGTGGCGTCGCTTAAAACTTCCAAAGACATCAATCTTAATGGACTCATCATCAGATATGCTAAGAAGTATAAGCTTAAACAACAACCAAGATTGACTGATATCATTTCATCTATTCCTGATCAATACAAGAAATATCTTATTCCAAAGCTTAAGGCCAAGCCAGTTAGAACTGCATCTGGTATTGCTGTGGTGGCGGTTATGTGTAAACCCCACAGATGTCCTCATATTGCTTATACTGGTAATATTTGTGTTTATTGTCCAGGTGGACCAGATTCTGATTTTGAATATTCTACTCAATCTTATACTGGTTATGAACCAACTTCAATGAGAGCCATTAGAGCTAGATATGATCCTTATGAACAATCCAGAGGTAGAATTGAACAATTAAGACAATTAGGTCATTCTATTGATAAAGTTGAATATATTATTATGGGTGGTACTTTTATGTCTTTACCTATTGATTATAGAGAAGAATTCATAACTCAATTACATAATGCATTAAGTGGATTTAATGGTCGTGATATCGATGAAGCCATTAGATTTTCTCAACAATCTCAAACTAAATGTGTGGGTATTACTATTGAAACAAGACCAGATTATTGTACTGAAACTCATTTAAGTGATATGTTAAAATATGGTTGTACTAGATTGGAAATTGGTGTACAATCTGTTTATGAAGATGTTGCAAGAGATACTAATAGAGGTCATACTGTTAAATCTGTTTGTGAAACTTTTGCTGTTGCCAAAGATGCTGGTTATAAAGTTGTTTCTCATATGATGCCTGATTTACCAAATGTTGGTATGGAAAGAGATTTAGAACAATTCAAAGAATATTTTGAAAATCCTGATTTCCGTACTGATGGTTTAAAATTATATCCTACCTTAGTTATTAGAGGTACTGGTTTATATGAATTATGGAAAAAGGGTCTTTATAAATCTTACAATGCTAATGCATTAATTGATTTGGTGGCTAGAATCTTAGCCTTGGTTCCTCCTTGGACCAGAATTTACAGAGTTCAAAGAGATATTCCTATGCCTTTAGTTACTTCCGGTGTTGAAAATGGTAACTTAAGAGAATTATCATTGGCCAGAATGAAAGATTTTGGTACTTCTTGTAGAGATGTTCGTACAAGAGAAGTTGGTATTCAAGAAGTTCATAATAAGGTTATTCCAGATCAAATTGAATTAATTAGAAGAGATTATTATGCTAATGGTGGTTGGGAAACTTTCTTATCTTATGAAGATCCAAAACAAGATATTTTAATTGGTTTATTAAGATTAAGAAAAGCTTCTAAGAAATATACTTTCAGAAAAGAATTTACTCAACAACCAACTTCTATTGTTAGAGAATTGCATGTTTATGGTTCTGTGGTTCCATTACATTCCAGAGATCCAAGAAAGTTCCAACATCAAGGTTTCGGTACTTTATTGATGGAAGAAGCTGCCAGAATTGCCAAGGAAGAACATGGATCCAAGAAAATCAGTGTTATTTCTGGTGTTGGTGTTAGAAATTATTATGCCAAATTGGGTTACTTCTTGGATGGTCCTTTCATGTCTAAAATGTTAGATGATGATGAAGAATAAGCATACGATAAAGATTCACAAAGAACTAATTAAATTCTAAAATATCTTTAAAACTATCAATAGTTTTGATGGTGTGCATCCCTGTGCATCTAACCATAAAGAAAGACCAAAACGAGTATTGGATCAATCAAGCCATCAAAATCAATAGTTAACATAATCATAATTGACCAATAACAATGCAGGGTCACGGACTCGGTATATCCAGGATCGATCCTTATTAAATAGGAACAAGCTGATCACCATAAACAGGAAATTTGTAACTTTGCATACATTTGCGGGATTTTGTTTTGCGTGATTTAGGTGACTGCAAAGTAATTATTACCCCAAATAACGGGTAACGGATAACGGATGGCGAAATAACGATTATTATCCGATTTATACCATCGTTTATAATTTTAGTACGCACTATGCAAATCACACAGGAATAGGTGTATAGGTTTATTATAAAGCTAAAGATATGAAACTGTAGCCAAATGGTGATTACAGGAGCAAAGCGGTAATAAAGCCAATCAATTAGGAGACTGGTGATCTAATATAATTGCTCGCCTCAGTGGTCTAGATCCATAAATGGCCAACTTATGTAAGGCTATGGGGATAATTATAAATAATTTGCACCCAATAAGATCACAAGATAAAACAAAAGAGGGTTGTACGAGAGTAGTGAGATTCTAGGAGAGTAATGTTATACGCTGTCCTGGTAAATTAGTAGCACTATGTTGAATAGCCTATGTAATTTTACAGAATATCTTTTCACATATCTATAGTTTTGACGAATATGAACTAATTCTATACAAACAATACTTAATTATTCTACGGTTGGGATAAATAATTTGCACCCAATTTACAACAATAATTTATAGTAAATATATATTACTAATAATGGTCCAATAATACATGTCTATCAGAAGAAAATCTATAAGTAGCAGACAAACATATGTCCATGATGCCTAAAAATGTCCAATTATAACAAGGAAATCGTAAAATAGAGCAAATTAATGTGAGTCTTTTGTAAGAAGCACAATGAGCTCTGGGTATCGAAAACTTTATGAATAAAGTATTCTCTTTTGCAAAGAAAAAACGAGATTTTTAATCAAATCTACCTGTTCAAAAAGCTTCTGTTGGCATTTGCCAATCCTCCTTTATGTAAGGCTAGTGGCTTTACCTTATTCCTTAATAATGATTGAACATTTTCAATATTCGGATGGGTTGGACCCATTGAGGATCCATTGGATTTAAGACTACCTGATCTACTCAAGGAAGTCTTTCCAGTCAGTTCAAGATCTTTAATTCTTTGTTTGACCAGATCTGCCATGTTGGTATCAACATCACGATACTTTTGTAACCATATGTTATTCAACAAAGCAGCATAAGATGGTCTTAAGTCTGGGTTCTTATTCAAACAAGATTTAACAAAAACTTGTGCTTCTTTAGAAAAGATACTAGCATCTAACTTTGGTGGGTCTCCATCAACAATAGCACTCAATTGAGAAAAGATATTTCCATAAGTTTCTGATGGATATGGGTAATGACCATCAGCAACTTCCAAAATAGTTAAACCAAGTGACCAAATATCAGATTGAACAGAATATGTAGCATCGTCAGGATTAAGACTCTTAATTCTTTCTGGTGCCATATATGATTGACAACCGATATTAGTTTTAGCCAATGAAGCAACAAGATTACCAGAAACACCGAAATCACAAAGTTTAACTTTACCTTCAGTATTAATTAAAATATTGGTTGGTTTAACATCTCTATGAATGATATTATGATAATCTTTTAATTCTTTCAATCCACGAATGACACATTCAGTGATGTAGGCAAGACAAGCTTCATTCTTGACCCCATGATCCTTTCCAAATAATTTGTCAAGAGAACCACCATCCATGTATTCAATACACATATAGACAGCTCCTTCAACAAAGAATGCACCATAGAAATCAACAATATATGGAGAATCACATTTATGCAAGATTTCCAATTCCATTAAGATTTGGGTGAATTTAGATTCATCCAATTCTAAACGAACTTCTTTCATAGCCATGGTAACACCAGTTGGTTTATGCAAAACTTTAGAAACAGATCCATAATTACCTCTTCCTAATTCTTCAATAAATTCCATATCTTCGAGAGAAATGCGGAATGATGATCCAGAAGAAAAGTCAACACCTTCAGAATGTAAAGATGCTTTTCCAGCGAAATTTAATTGACCAGATTTAATGTCCACATACTTAGAATAATTGGCAAATAAACCTTGAAGTTGTGGTTTCTTGCCATCATTCTTTTGTGATGAGTTATCTCCATTTTGACCATTATTTTGGTGTTGAGGAAGATCACTATTGGAAGCATCAAGATTCAACTTGAAATTAGGTTTCTTTTTACGTTCAGAAATTCTTCTTGATAATCCTCCAGTAGTATTCATTGGTGGAGAATTTGGAATATTATATTGTGCTGTTTCATCATCATTTAAATTGATTGGTGGACTGAGCATAGCAGAGTTATCATGTGGAGGATTTGTTATATCACTCATGTTGAGTTTCATACCCCGTCTTTGAGATAAAGAAGGTTTCTTCTTTAATTCAGCAACTGGGTTATTAACAGCTGGTGCCCCCAAGTTTCTTGATGGTAGTCTAGCATTGTTGGGTACTCTAGCGTTTGCTTGTTCAGTTCCAAGATTACCAAGTTTAAGGGAGTTTGAAGGAGTCGAATGCAGGGAATTATTTAATTGGTTGAGTGCTTCTTCCTGAGGAGAAGGAATTAATTGAACTTGACCTGAATCATTGGCTGATAATGATCTCTTATTAAGTATATGTTCTCTTGTCATATGAGAAATATGAGGGGATGGACTACCAGGGTTATTATTGTCTTCTCCTTCAGGTAAATGAATACCATTAGGAGATGAAGTAGATGATAAAGGTGGTGAATTCATTGGTTTTGTTCTCTTTTGTTGGAAAGCCAATATTCTTGCTTTGATATCACTATTTAATTGAGGAGTAGATGATGAACCAACTGGTGAAGATACATGACTTTTAGGAGTTGTCACTTGAGGAGGAATTGAATTTGATGGAGTTGAAACAGTAGAGTCGCCATCATTGGAAGCGACAAATTCTTGATCCGTTTGTAAGGAAAGTTTTTCCAATCCAACACTATTTTCTTGAGACATGATAATCATAAAGGTTTAATAATAGGAAAGTATAAAAGGAATGACAAAGGATTAATTAAATAAACGTTTATGATATTGTTCAATACGGTAACACCAATGGATAGGATTATGCAAAGCACAGGATCACTTATGAAATCTCTGTGATATAGGATAGGTTAAAAAGGGTATGGGGAGAGAGTTAGTAATCACGTTTCAGCCCCGTTGAATAGGCAATGTCCCTTTCTTTATTAAAAAAAAAAAGACAAGGAAGGTGGGGATATAGACTAACTGATAAATGGCCCAAACCTGGTGGTGACTGCTTAGCGGGATGTAGTGGCTGCAGAGCACACACAGAGTTATATGTGAATATTTAATGGAATAAGATTTGTTGGTATAAGACTCAGTAGATTTGAGTTGTATATGTGGGAGTAGAGTCTGGGAAAAGACACGAATCAGCAAAAATTGATAAGTTGTTGATGATTTTTTGCTGGGTGTTCTTATGTAGGTTTGAAGGCTCTACCGATGTAGGTGATTAGAATTAGTGGCGATAAAAAGGTGTGTTTAAGAATAAACTGTGTGGTCTTGTTGCTCTCCCTGGTTGGTGGTGACAATGTTGGGTGTATGCAGGACGATAGTGCACCCAAGAACTTTCTTAGACAATGCTCATGACCAGGTTGGGATCCACTGTAGTTTTAGGTTAATTCAGTTTTTAAACCCAATCCAGCTGTCAAGAACGATTTTAATAGAAAAAAGACATGAAACAGTCTATTGTGGGATGATAGAGCAAATCGTAGAAGGGAAATAAATTTCTTGGAGAAATTAAAACTGATTCTTTGGTCTTAGTTACGAATCAGGTAACTTGAACTACAATCCAGTTGTTCCTTTTTTTCTTTTTCCCCTGTTGTTTTAATTCAAACATCGGTTAAGTATGTGGTCTGATGTTGAATATTGGTTACGAAGGGGGGTTTGTTGTAGAGAGGGGAGTTAAGGTGAGATTCAGCCGATAAATGGTCAATGTTCGCGAGAATGATGGTGCGATTCCAATGATATCAATTGTAACAATAGCTATTGCTGCCGTAGTATCTCGGACATATCGATGTTCGCTTAGCGCGACTTTTTTTCATTTTTCAGGTACTGCGATGAGGTTGTATTCATTAGTACAGCCTTAGTTATTAAAAGGTCCACGGAAACTTTTCGGTTAATGTAACCAGTTCACAAGGTATAACCATGAATATAAAAAAATATTAATAACCAAAACATAATCAGTTGAGATGATAAGGGTTAGGTTGCGTTGATTTACTAAGATAAAATTCGGATTTCCGAGATAGGTTCCTCCGTCCCCGCCCTTAGCCGTAAATCACTAAATCACGGGCGGCGTCCCTGAAGGCGGGTCCCAGGCGTAATCGATCAATCACAATCGAGTTTAGTGAGTTTGTGTTCCAGCAAGGGTCTAGCAAACTAGTTGCAAACACAAATCACAAATACAGTGAATTTATCACTCATCTGGGAATGTGACCTATTTTGATGATTGCGTAGTTCATGGCGTGAAATCCGTGATTTTCGATTTGTAGCATTTGATTTGTTTTTTTTTTAAATTTTTTTTTTTTTTTTTTTTTTTAGTGTAAGAACTTTAGTAATTTGTAGCCAATTGTCTAAGACACTTCAGCATGCAACGAACGTATTAAGTTTGGAGTTGTCAGACAGTATACTTCGACGTTTGTGGCCCATTACCATTGCTGTCTTTGTAGGGTATGTTCTGGAAGGATGAGTAATTGCTTCAGTGTGTTAGTTTGCTTACCACATGGGGATTGTTATTGGGTAGTGAGCCACAGTTTGCAGTCATTGGTTGCGACGGGATTGACAGTAAGTTTGTAATCATGTTATGTAATAAATAGGAGTCGTCAGAGTTATGAAAGTAACACTGATTGATATTGACGATATAACTGGGGATTTGCGTTGTGTTGATGGCTGTGGCCCATGTGGTTGGTGTGATAGGTTTCAATTGTAATGGTGTTACAGTGCCCTAAGTTGCAAATAGTGGGCAGTTGTAGTTTTGGTCATGGAACCAGCGAATGATGCCTGATAACTTAGGCTACCTTAACTCCATTACAATAGTTTTTAGCAGTAGTTTGTATCAGGTGAATGTTAAGGCCAGTTTTGCTAGAGTGTTCTGTGATTCACAAGGTGTAGTTACTGGTAGTTGCTTTTCTTTTAATGACTTGATAATAAAGTAAGATAGCATCGAAAAAGGACAGCTCCTCGAAATGCTCTCAAACAATATACGTTCTGACTCATTCTCTTGGTATTAACCTCGTTGGTTCGAATAGTGTAATATGTATTTGGACATTTGGCGCTAGTTGCTAATTTAATCGCACCAAATGCTGCAAAAACAAGATGAACCATCAGCATCTTACTCTTTCTCTACTCGAATCAGAGAACAAGCACCAAGATACATCAAATTCAAAACCAAAGAGACACTATAGTCGATTTATAATATCCAATAGCAGCAATACTTTACTTGTTTAAGTCCTTTAGTTCTACTATACTGTGTTATATGGTTAATATATTAACTGTATGTACTACCACAACCAGTACCATTATTGACACCAACTAGACCTTACAAAGCAGCAACACACTCATTAAGTAATTGAGATAGCCAAGTGGATCCACCAGCCTTCGCATCCTTTGGTGTTCATCACCATTAATCTATTAATCTGTTTCTTCACCAGTTCATCATCCTCCCTCTCTTGTCGCTACCAATCTATACTTGACGTATTTTGTGTCGCGGTTCGCAATCTACAATTGCATCTACTCTTTTGCATCTATCAATGACCTTATGCCCCATGATCTTCCTATCCAGATCAATGACTATGACAGTTACCAGACGAAACCCACTAAGATTGACCAGCTCTATTCCCGTGTGACCCAGGTCCCTATCATCAGAATCTATGGTTCTATATCAGTTCCTACTCAATCCAAAAAGAGGAAACTATCCGCCACCGAGACGGAACCAAGTCCTGCTTCCTCCTATAATATCACCGTCCATGTCCATAACTTCTATCCTTACATCTATGTTGATTGCTTCGAAGAACTGCCAGGAGAGGCACATCTTGAAAGACTTACGCGTCATCTAGAAGCTGTAATGGCTGATTCATTCAGTAGATCTAAAGCAGATGACGAAGAAGAAGATGAAGACGAATTCGAATCCCTTTCCACATCAACTCGTAAATATATCGCAAAAGTTTCAGTGGGAAAAGGAACCCCAATTTATGGCTTTCAGATGGGCTTGCAATCCTTCTATAAAATATCTTTATTATCACCAAGATACAAACCAAGATTAACAAAATTGGTTCATGATAAACAAATCAACTTTTCTGGTGCTACAAATTTTGGCAAGATTAAACCGCCACTCAGAATTGTTTATGAAGCTCATTTAGGCTATTTAATGCAATTTCTAACTGACTTTAACCTTTTTGGTTGTGGATGGTTAAATGTTGATAAAAATGATCTCTATTTTAGATCCCCCATAATTAATCCAATTCATAAAGAATTTTATCCAAAGGACCAGATCCATAATTTATCCGACTATTTATCCTCATACATCACATCATCTAATGTTTTAGCCAGTCTGGGACTCGATGATCCAAGTAACTATGATAGAATAGGAAAATCTGCTTTGGAAATTGATATCCCTTCGAAATGCATTTCAAATAGAAATCTTGTATCCCAAAGAGACTTGCATCTGAGTTTTGTGGAATTGAAAGAGTTTCAGCATCTTCTAGAGAAATCTTCAGGTGCTAGTTCGGATTCATCTCCCTCAATTACTCCTCCGAAAATATACCTTTCATCGCTAGAGCATGTTGATGCAGATCTTAAGTACCAATGTGAAGTTAAGCACGGGTCATTACATAAAGCTCCTTCGATTTATGTTCAATCAAATTTCAAACTACCTTTTGGTGTTCACTACTTGGGAACAGGTTCAACCTCTTGGTCTAACCAAGCCGAATTAGATGAGTTACTCAAGTACGCTATCAAATTAAATACACCTACTAATTTAAATATTGAAGCTTATACTAAGAAGGTGTTGAAAAAATCAAATCAAAGCTCTATAATACCGGACACTGTGACATCTAGGACCTGTTTTGAATTGGTTGATTGGGAATCTCACTCTTATGAACATAATTATAAACTTTTACATGGATCTGACTTACTTAAATGGTCAACGTATAATTCTTTGTTTGATCAAAGCCAGTCAACTATAAGTGATGTAATCCAGTCACAACAGCAAACAATTATACGATCTCAAGAGTCGCATTTACTTAAACCTCATGAGATCAGTCAACTGATTTTGAATATTAGTTTTAACAGTAATTTCAGTGACGAGTCAGATAAAAAACCTAGCCTGAATGGTCTGGGAAAGGGAACGAAAGCATTTTATTATGAACGTACCCAACGTGGTCAAACCCAGGCACCAGAACGTATTCATTCTGATTCAGGATCTGATGATCCTGCTTCCAACTTGGAGTCAGACGATGTAGATTGGGATTATGACAGTGAAGTGGAAAATAATGAAGAGATTAATGTGGATGTTGCATCACCAATTACAGACAATGATGGTGAAGAAACAAGTGAAGAGAATAATGAAGAAGATGTTTTAGAATCACGAATTCAAGATTTTGATGAGAACATTATGTTTGAACTTACCCAAAGGAGACCGAATAACAAACTAGGAATTACAAGTACCCCACAAAATTCTATCCTCGAAAATTCTATAAGAAGTGAAGAAACCAGCCAGTTTTTGGAGCAGACAAGTAAAAATAAGAATTTGGGTTCAAAAAACCGTTTAAAAAGCGTTAGCTTCCAAGAGAAGGATAATTCTAGTGCATCTGACAAGAAAATAGAATCTCCTCTTGTTCTCAAGGATATACTGGAAAGTACGGGTCATTTGGACTCTTTCGATGACTCCACTATGCAAATTCCAAGCTCCTTTGATCAACCAAGTATAGATTTAAATATTGGTCCAAACGCTTATGAAGTTCCAGTGCCAACCTCATTACTCCCAGAAAATATTAACAAAACATTTGATGATTTGGGTGTCTTGAAAATTAATTATGCTGACCCATACTATGATAGAGTAGAGGATTTACCTCCCAAACCAATGATATTTGCCAATAAAAAAATTCCAGTCCCTTTCAAAGATGGTTCTGTTGAAACTTTACCTGCCAGCAAAATGATTGAGGAAAATATTACAAACAATCGATATACTGAAGCAGATTGTAACTTCCATTCAAGCTCTTTATTCACATGGCAATACGGTCTAGAGGCTCCTTCTAAAGAAAGTGTTAATCAATGGTTAGAGAGCGAGGAGGAGAAGAACAAAGCTAAGTACTTGAAGTACAAGTCTCAGATAGTACCTGGAGTCAGTCTGTCACATTTCAAATTTTCTTATAATTCAAATAAGGTTGAAAGAAAACCTACCGACTTCAATAATTTGACCAACTTCTTTTTAGAAATTCATGTGAATACTTTTTCGAAGGACTTTTTACCAAATCCAAATTCTGATCCTGTGAATCTTATTTTCTATCATTTTGATGATTCTAATAACATGTTCAGTGGTCATGAGTTGACAACTGGTATTCTCATTGTTAGTGATCATTCACAAAAGACGGTTGATGCTTTACTGAAGTCTATCAATATTCCAATCACACAATTTAAAAATGAAAGTGCAATGGTTCGTAAATTGATTCAAATTGTGGAGCTTCTTGATCCAGATATCTTATCTGGTTATGAAGTAAATTCTTCCAGTTGGGGATACCTTATAGAAAGGTTTCGTAATGAGTATGATGTGAATCTTTTGAGCTTCTTGAGTAGAGGTTTGTATAAGACTAACGGTAAGTTAGGTGATCGTTGGGGATATACACACACTTCTAATTTCAAGATCAATGGACGTCATGTATTAAATGTGTGGAGAGTGCTTAGATCAGAAGTGAGTATTACATCATATACTTTTGAAAACGTATGTTATCATTTGCTTCATAAAACATTCCCAAAATATTCGAATTTCCAATTGACTGAATGGTTAGTGAATCCTAATTTTCTGATGACTCTTACAGTACTAAAATATTATTTTGAACGAATAGATCTTACTCTTAAAATGATTGGGGTGAGAGAATTGATAACGAGAAACGTTGAACATTCAAGATTGATTGGTATAGATTTTAGTTCCAATTTCTATCGTGGATCCCAATTTAAAGTTGAGTCAATTCTATCCAGAATTACGAAGCCCGAAAACTTACTTTTGAACTCTCCATCAAAGGATCAAGTTCATAAGATGAAACCAATTGAATGTATTCCCTTGATTATGGAACCAGACTCTAACTTCTACAAATCCCCGATGGCAGTACTTGATTTCCAGTCATTGTACCCATCTATTATGATCGCATATAACTACTGTTACTCAACATTGGTTGCGAAATTACATAATTTCAATCCCAAGAAAAATATTCTCGGTTATATGAAGAATGTGAAATTGCCTCCAGGAATGATTGATCTTTTGAACAAACAGGATGGAATTAATATCTCTCCCAATGGTTACGTTTTTGTTAAAAGTCACGTCAGAAAATCCATTCTTGCAAAAATGTTGGAAGAGATCTTGAATACTAGAATTTTGGTCAAGACAGTAATGAAATTGTTTAAAGATGACAAAGAATTGACAAAGCTTTATAATGCTCGGCAATTAGCTCTTAAGTTGATTGCAAATGTTACATATGGGTATACTTCGGCAACATTTAGCGGTAGAATGCCGAACCTGGATGTCTCAGATGCGATTGTTGCAACTGGTCGAGAGATTTTAATGAAGTCAATTGAATATATTGATAACAGCGGTTATGGAGCTAAAGTGGTTTATGGTGATACAGATTCCTTGTTTGTATATTTTCCAGGAAAATCAAAGGAAGATGCATTCAAGATTGGTCAAAACCTTGCAAAAGATATCACTGATCAGTTTCCAGATCCTATCCTCTTAAAATTTGAAAAAATATATCATCCTTGTGTATTACTTGCAAAAAAACGGTATGTGGGATACAAGTATGAATATGAAGATCAGAAAGTTCCTGATTTCGATGCCAAAGGGATTGAAACTGTTAGAAGAGATGGTATTCCAGCACAGCTGAAAATTGTGGAGAAGACATTAAGAATTTTGTTTGAGACTAAGAACTTATCCAACGTCAAGAAGTATACTTTAGAACAGTTCTACAAGATTGTTACCAATACAATTCCAGTAAATGATTTTTGCTTTGCTAAAGAAGTGAGATATGGTACATATAAGAACTCACAACATCTTCCACCTGGAGCACTTTTAGCGGAGAAACAAGTGATGAAAGATCCTAGAAGAGAGCCCCAATATAGAGAAAGAGTGGCTTATTTGGTAATCAAAGATTCTAGTAAACCCAGAATTAAAGACAGATGTTTGACACCTGATGAATATGTGGGGAGTTTTTTGACATCAAGACCGTATATCTTGGACTATGAATATTATATCACTCGTGTTTTAATACCTCCACTTGAAAGAATATTTAATTTAATTGGAGCAGATGTGAAAGCTTGGTACAGAGAAATTCCTAAACTAATGAAGGGATCAAATAACAAGGGAATTGAAGGTAAAACAGTTTTGGATGTTAATGAATTTCTTCATAGTACTTGTATGAACTGTGGTAGAGAATCAGATTCTAACTTATGTGATAAGTGTAAAGAAAATGAATTGGAGATAATGACGAAATTTTCAATGGACAGGAAAATAAACCAATTGAAGAATATGGCACTCGATCAGATCTGTGACTCGTGTGTCAGTAATAACTTACAGACTTCTGGTGGAAATACCAAGAACGTTTGTATGGAAGAATGTCAAAACTATAATTGTGAAATTCTATATAAGAAATTGGGCATGAGAAGTAAAGCCAAAAATATCAAAGAATTGACAGCGATGGACCAAGAATGGTGAACAATATAGCTCGAACATTATATGTTGCATGGCAGTAATTGTTCTATAGTACTACAGATTGGATTTCAAATTCAACAAATGATGGTATCAAGTTGCCGATCGACAGTATGAATAGAATGTAATGAGTAATGATAAACAAAGGGTGGTTATGGTGCTAGATAGAGTTTCTCTCACCTAGTAATTACCCATGGATAATTATGTATTATAATTAATGTGTAAAGGCATTTTAAGTCCTTTTTAATACAACTAACAGAATGTAGTTTCACGCTGTGATAAAAGTATCAAGAAATGTTCAGATGTGTGGATTTGGGTTGGATAAGATTCAAAGTATTTCCATTTACACTAACCCTTCCAACTTCCTTCAAACATGTGCTTAACATATGCCATTGGGTGTTTGGTATCGTGAGCACCCATTTGGTTGACATCTGGACTGAAGGAAGTAATTGGTAAAACCATGACATCGTCAATCATGATTGGCAGTTCCATTCCAGTGAACAACTTCCAAGTAACCAATTCTTCGTATTCTTTTTTACCAAAGTTTTCAGGAGATTGTAATACATTATTCATGTATTCAAACACAGAATCTGTCCAAATACCTGGACCAGTCCAGTTCATGATATCACCACCAGAGTCTTTACCCAAGACCTTCTTTAATGTGCCATTTTTCTCTCTTTCAAGAGTGATTTCGGTGATTTTACTAACCAATTGTCTCAACATAGGATGTCCCTTTTTGGCTTGAATTGTCCACTGACAGAATTGGATTCTTCTAGCATACCATTCAGCCCAGTCTGGTCTATCTGGATCTGCTTCAATACCCACAATCAAACCAGGATTGCTTGGTTTACCATGTAATGTGGTATCAGTAGATACCCAATCATCAATTGGTTTAATACTCACAGTATCGATATCGGAATATACACCACCTCTGGCAAATAAAATCAAGTATCTGAAAAAATCAGCCTTTAAGATATTCTTTGGCATAATATTGTATGCTCTGGCCACTTCTGGTACTGCTTCATAGAGTTGATTAATCATTTCTTCACATGCCTCATCTTTGATAAGAAAGTGCTTATAATTAGGATTGTCCAAGTCCCAGGACTTTTGATAAGATCTGAAATTATCAGGAAACTTTGGATCATCTAATCCAACTTTCCAAGTTTGCCAGATATTCTTTTGTAATGGTTTTTCTGGTTCATATGGGAAATGGAATGCAAGCTGTTGCCTAATGGTAGAACCTTCTGGCAAAATGGCCTTTTTGTTAGGCTGGAAGTTGAGTCCGGCTTCTCTCCAGTTGGAATGGACTTCTAATTCTCGTGCCAATTGTATCTTGGTAGAATTTATTGATGTCTTATGAGACGCCCTAGGACTGGAATATGATCGACGAAGAGCATATAGGAAATAGATGATGATGACTACCGCAAGAACGAGTTTATTCCTACGCGACAACATGGTCAGATCACGAGGGGTGTTTGGTGGTATGGATGTGGTTGGTGTGGTTGGTTATGGGGAATGTGGGTTACGATTCGGACAATTCCAGACAGTTGTCTTTGATCGATAGTGAAAAACACGTGAACTGTCCAGTACTAGGCTCGCTGGAAATGGTACCACGCGAGAAAGATACCGAAGGATACACCAGATAAAGCTCCATCAAAATTGAGATTTACTAAGATGTGCTCATTTTCTACGACCACCTTCTTAATCATGGATCCATTGTAGTCACTTTAGTGGTACTATGGAACCTATATATGGTGTTTTGGGTAAGATAGCGTGGTCCTGTTGTGTGCTCTGGTAGTACCATCACTAAGACTGTGTAGGCTGTGTCGCGCGAGCTCTCGCTAAATTAGTGATAGTGTCGCCGTGGACCCGCACATTTTGTGAAGATCATCCCTATACCACACTATACATGATAAGACTGAAATATTCAACCACTAACTCTGAAACTTGATCTATCGTTCAGTTGTTAGAAGTTTGACACCTGATACATTGCCAGCCCAGTTACCCCTTTATAATACTTCACTTCTTATCTTTACAAATCTACATTATTATTTAATTTAATTTAATTCTTTTCTAACTCGCAATATGCATTTAATAAATAAAACTGTATAAATTAACCCAATGTCTAAATCCAATAGCAATAACAAAAAACAGTATGAATTAACTTTTCAAAACCCAAGAAAACAAAAAAGATTTATGAATTAACCCATTAATAACTTCTATAATCTGTTTTTCTATCTCCTAAAAAAACATCTATGCCTTTTTCTTTTTAAAAATGTGAATATTAATACAATTTATGATTTGAACTGAAAATATGTTAGCCAATTTAAAAAAAAATGATAGGGCTATGTGATCAGCATCAACTCATAAAATATGAGATTTTTTTTTTTTCGTTTGAATACTTTCAAAGTATACAACAACTTTAAAATAAACTTCAAACAAAAATAATTGAAGCAGCAATTTAAAAGAAAAAGCCTGTTTTTGATCTTTTGAAACAAAAAAACCAAAAAGTGATTAATGCAAAAATGATTTGATGATATAATCTTTTCCTCTTTCTCGACGATAGATTGAGACACGGAGTCATGTAAAAAATAAATAAAGATTTGAAATGCACAATCAAGTGATCTTTAAAAACACAAAAATAATTATAATGATAAAAAAATTAACGATAAACAATTCAACTGAACCAAGGAATTCATAAACTCATTAAAAATATTAAAAAGATTAAATTTATGAATACCAATTCAGATAATCATAATATGATGATGATGATGAGGATGCATCAGCTTACCACCAAGAGTTAGCTGAAGAAGATGGGTTACCGTAACCGGAATCACCACCGTAAGAAGAACCACCACGGCCACCGTAGCCACCGGAAGAGTAACCACCGGAAGAAGAAGCGGAGGAACCCCAGTTAGAGGAACCACTGTTACCCCAACCACTGGAAGAACCACCGTAGCCACCGCCACCTTGTCTTCTGAAGTCTCTGCTTGGACCTCTACCACCACGGGAAGAACCACCACGGGCACCTCCTCTACCACCTCCGTAAGAGGCTTCTCTGGCAATCTTGGTTAAGAAATCTGGCATTTGTTGGTTAGATTCACTTAATAATTCAGTTAAACCCTTAACGATATTCTTGTTGTTTCTGTTGAAGAATGCGGTAGCAATACCAACGTTACCAGCACGACCAGTACGACCAATTCTGTGGACATAGTCATCAATATCACTTGGTAAATCGTAGTTAACGACGTGAGAAACATTTGGAATATCTAAACCTCTGGCAGCAACAGCGGTAGCAACCAAAATTGGAGCAGTACCACTCTTGAAAGCAGCCAAAGCCTTTTCTCTTTCATATTGAGATCTGTCACCATGAATAGCAGTAGCTGGGAATCCTTGATCATACAAGAAATCAGCCAAGTTATCAGCCATTCTCTTAGTTTCGGTGAAAATAATAGTTAAACCAGCATCACCAGCAGATAATAAATCTAATAAAACAGACTTCTTTTCTTCATCTTCAACATATAAAATCTTTTGAGTAATGTTTTCAGAAGTAGAACCAACTCTACCGACAGATAAGAAAATGTAATCCTTTAAGAAATCTCTAGCCAAGATTTGAATATCTCTTGGGAAAGTAGCAGAAAACATCAAAGTTTGTCTGTTTTCAACAGTTGGCATATCACATTCTTGAACAATGTGTCTGATTTGTGGTTCGAAACCCATATCTAACATTCTATCGGCTTCATCTAAGACCAAGTATTTAATGTTAGCTAAGGAAACTCTACCTCTTTCTAATAAATCCTTAAGACGACCTGGAGTAGCAACCAAAAGATCACAACCTTTGTCTAAGTTTCTGATTTGACTACCGATATCGGCACCACCATAGACAACACAAGGACGAACCCAAGATCTGTAAGAAAATTTCTTTGCTTCATCGAAAATTTGAGAAACCAATTCTCTGGTTGGAGCCATAACTAAAGCAGTTGGGAAAACTTTGTGAGAAGAGAAAGCACCAGTTGGAGCTGGAACTTCAGCTGGACCATTCATATAAGATTCAGATAAAACTGGGAATAAGAAACCACCAGTTTTACCGGAACCAGTTTGAGCACAAGCCATTAAATCTCTACCACCAGCAACAATAGGAACGGAATATTTTTGGACTGGAGTTGGCTTAGTGAATCTGGATAATTTAACATTTTCAACCAATAAAGAATCTAAAGGAGGAGCAGTGAAAGAAGTGATTGGTTCTGGAACACCATCACCAGAGGCTTCAACTGGAATATCATCATAATTATCAAAGTTAATACCAGAAGATTGGAAAGAAGCATCATCAGCAGTACCGAATAATTCTAATTCCAACTTTTCATTACGTGGAGCAGGTTCATGTTTACCATCAACCCATCTACCAACACCTGGTCTTTGAATATTTCTACCACCGAAACCACCGCGGCCACCTCCAAAACCGGAGCCTCCACCACGACGGCCGGAGCCAAAACCTCCACCGTTGCTGTATCCACTTGAACCACCTCTTCTTTGACCACCGAAGCCACCACCGTAGCCACCGTTGGAGTTGTTGTTACTACCACCGTAGTTACCTCCATTGGAACGACGCGATCCGCCGAAAACACCATCTGGATTATTACGAAGGTGTGGAGGAATGTAACCCCCTGTTCTTGGTGGTTGGGCACCAGCGTTGTTGGCTGGTTGAGACCCATTATTGTCTTGAACAGAGAGGCTGCTTAATTGTTGAGTAAAATCAGTCATCTTGAATTTCTTTAATTTACAATCTTTTAGTGTAGCGGCAAACGTGTTTTATATATAGGGCAGAAAATTTTTCGTGGTTGGTTGCCTGGTACGCGCACGCTCTGCCCCTTGGGGATCATTCTGGATTTCTTTTGGTCTATCACGCACGTGAGAGATGAGATAAGGTCATCGATAACGGTTGGATAGAGGTAACTGGTCATGTGATAGATAACGCTAGGGGATTCCAAATCATTCTAGAACTAACTGACCAATGATTTATCAGAATTATCATGTATTATGTATATCATTTAAGGGTCATTATAGTAAACATGTCAACACGTCAATTATGTTCCAGAATAATCATATAAGAAGAAGATGATCAGCCGTCAGTTGGAACTTTTTGACTGTCTTTAAGGTGACTCACTAATGGTTCTTTTTTTTCTCTTTGTACTGTGGTAGTGGGACCTAAACCGTGTAAAGATTCCAATAGAAATTCACCAGAAATTCACCAAGAATTTGTACCCCAGAATTACGAGATAGCTATATTCAGAAGAGTGGAGGTGCATGCACTGAGAGGCTGAATTTCAGGAGCTACAGGTGGAGACAGGAACAATAAGGAATAGAACGGCTGTGCTAGTGCGCTAGGGAGAACAGGATCCAGTTGCAGTGTGTAGCGAGAACTAGATCTAGTGATTATGGATACTATGGTGTGGTATCGTACGCTCAGGTATAGTATTATGGAGTAGTATAGTCTAGTATTATATTTTATTGTATGGTATGGTATTGTATGGGTTGGAGCGGAGGATCTTTGGTGTAGTTGTGTTAAATATGTGAAATATGTCTCTGGGCTACTTCCATTCCCTCGTGCTAGCTCTGCTGTTTAGGGCAGGCATCCTCGCGAAGATCTCACTAACTCTCGCTAATTTCCACCACCCTCACAACTACCGCCATACATTAACAAAGTGCGGTTCCTTACTTACCATTATGCCTTAGTTATGAAACCACCAATTCACAAGCACCAGCCACCACCACCGCTTTGAAATGGCATTGTATTAATTTAAGGTGCTTTTCTCTATTGGTGCTTTTAAATGCCTCGACAATCATAACCAGAAATATCCATTTGGCACTGTTGGCACTGTTTCCGTATTTCGCAGCCCAAAACTCAATTGCAATAATAAACTTTACAATTAAAGCCATGAAATCTAATGGCTTGTCAATCTAAAGTTTCGTGATTTGGATCCATGGTTTATGGAAGCAATTTTTTTTTTTATTTTTTTTTTTGTTTCTACATCTTCCTTTTATTTTTGGTTAAATCTATTTCATACTTCTAGTAATTTCATAATATTCATTATTCCATATACATAATAACTAACTCACACCAGTATCTCACTGATGGATAACCATAGCTTCTATCAAATCAGCTCATATTAACCAGATCGGATTAACAGCCCATAATCAATCTTTTTGTTTGCTTTCTTCTTTTTTTTTTTTGCTTTTCTTTATAAATACAAATATACATATTTATAACTTGGATTTAATAATAATAATAATAATAAAAAGATCATTAATATCAACAAAAATTAAAAACAAAATACCCTGGATTACCGTTTACTCCTCGCTAGCTAAGGAGCTAAATGATGAACTGTTAGTCAAGCCACTTGGAGTGCTGACTCCGCTTTCTCCCATGCTAAGTTTGGCCTTGGCGGTAAATGCTAATTCAGAATCAGTTTCACTATCAGAAGGAACTGAAGAAGATTGAGTATCACTGCTGTAATTAATATCAAAATCATCATTATCTTCAATTTCATCCAAATTAAAATCATCACTACCATCGGTAAGTTTGTTATGTTTGCGGAATCTTTCTTGATTTCCTTCACTTAATAAATGACTGAAGGGTTTTTGAGTTTCTCTGACATTCCAATTCAAATTTCTACTGACACTATCAATATATTCGGTTTTAGATGAAATGACAGTTGGGAATGGGAAAGGACTGGCTTGAACAGTGACATAATCTCCTTTACATAATTCAATTCTATTCTTACCATCAAATGAAGCCCAAGCAGTAGCTCTACTAGTTTCTGGAACCTTCAATTTTAAGAACATACCATCAGGTAATAAAATTGGTCT
Organism: Suhomyces anneliseae; assembly: GCA_030568535.1. Lineage (NCBI taxonomy): Eukaryota > Fungi > Ascomycota > Pichiomycetes > Serinales > Debaryomycetaceae > Suhomyces > Suhomyces anneliseae. Next base: position 80,293 of record JAJMGB010000005.1, on the reverse strand, counting down.
AAAGGATAAAGTATGAGGACAAATTGGAGTGACACTAATGGCACTAACACCAGGATGAACCAAAGATCCACCTGCTGATAAAGAATAAGCAGTACTACCGGTTGGAGTAGCAATAATAAGACCATCTGCTTGAGCAATTGTTAATAAGGAACCATCACCATATAATTCTAATTGAGTAACATAAGGACTTGGACCTCTATCGACCACCAATTCATTTAATACTTGATGATCACCAACCACTTTACCATCAGCTTTGTGGACTCTACAAGTGAATCTCATTCTTAAATATGCTCTAACACCTGAATCTAAAACAGTGGACATAGATTCTCTAAAATCTTCGAATTTAAAATTGGTTAAGAAACCTAAAGAACCTAAAGCAAAGGAAATGACTGGAGGAACAACTCTTTGATAAAGAGTAGAAACATGCAAAACAGTACCATCACCACCTAAAGTAAGGACCAAATCAAATTTTTCTGGATTACTAGTAGCCACGGATTTTTCCCAATATTTAAGACAATCTTTAGCTCTTGGATAAACTTCACAAAGATCTTGAGCGTTAAATCTTTTCAGGTTTTTTAAACCTTTATCAACATAAACCACGGTTTCTTTGTCTCTTGATAATAACCATTCTACCAATTCTCTGGTTAAATATACTAAAGAATTATCTCTTGCCTTAGTAACAATCATAATGGCTTTAACGTCTAATTGTATAGTTGCTTTAGATAAGTTTTTAGCCAACATTCTAACACCATTGGCGGTTTCAGCTAATTCAGTATGGGATTTAACCGATCTTAAATCTTCATTACTGATCTTCAGCAACATAGTAGATGATACCTTTTTCTTTAGAGAATCACAATAAAGTTTATTATGAATCTTTGGTTGTTGACGAGTATAACCCACAATACTAGTACTTGAATTAGAAGCCGAGTTATTGTTGGAACGTCTTTTCAGGGATGTTTTGTTACCGATCTTGGCTCCATAACTGGTATTAGTATTATTACCGGTACCATTACCATTACCATTATTGGATTGACCGGAAGAACCTTGACCACCATTATTACTAGTATCTGATTCAGGATGTTCCCTAGCGAGTTGAGACCTTGGAGGTCTCTCGATGAATTGAGACATTATTTGATATGGTTTAACTTATTAGACGCCAATCCAAACACTGGGGAAATGATGACTCGAAAAACTTTGGCTTGGTATAAATTTTCGATACGATATAACAAACTCGCACAGGTACAGTATGGGGTGGAGCTGGAGTTATATAATAATACAATTACAAAACTTTAAATTAAGAGGGAAAAAAAAAATTGAGAGAGACAAAAGGTCACTACCAAAGAACCGGGGTCACGAGAATGGTGGAGGTAGGAGATTTCCACCAATGGAGATTCTGAAACAGGTGACGGGGGGAAATACCAAGGACGAAAAGTAGTAGGGGAGAGTTGGTTCTTCCAGGGAGGATGTTAGTAGTGGTAGGGGTAGGTTAGGTTACAGTACAGTGGAAACGGTGGGATACCGTGGGTTAACGTGGATGGCCGATGCCCTCATCAATCGTTGCGGCCGCCAGAACAGGAATTACCGAGCTCCGGGAGGGACGGCTGAAGATTGAGACAGATCCAATCCAATGGATCACCAGTATAGAGCGCGTGCTCCGTAGAGGCTCAACCAGAAAAAACGGTGCTATATATTTTTTTTGGTGGGGGCAACAGGTTAAGAAGCATAATAATTAAATATGGTTACTGGCGAAGGATAATAGGGTCGTTCCGGTGGCACTGGTGGTGGCACTGGTGGATGGTATACCAGGGCATAAAACGGTCCCCCGAGATTTCTGGTTTTTTGGGAGAAGTACTGCTAGTGATTTCTTCCCCCACCATATTGTGCACTGAATCGTAGATATTCCTTTTCTTTTTTTTTTTGGGCTGGTATTTCCTCACATTGCCCCGTTACAGAACCGGGTAGCGAAACATCGTTTGGGGCGTAATTCTTACTAATACCGTCAAGTAGATTTAGTAATGGTGAACCACGTAAACTGAAAGAAAAACAACCACCATATCTCTGTGACACAAGGGCGTGGTAGCCCCCGGTGGCAGTGCCTCGTTCATCTGGTATCCCGGCTCCCCAGCCCCCCGGCCCGTGGCTTTACGTCTACTTCTACGTCTAGATTTGCGTCAAATCATTATTATATTATTATTCCAGTACCATGTGCCTAGCGACTCGCTTAGCACCTTAGGGAGAATCCCCAAGTCGCACTACCACCATTACTCGGGGACAAATCCCCCTGCCCCCCACCAAATACCTAATACGATCTCCTCACTAAACTCGTACCACCACCATGTGAATTGCTTCTGGCGTATGCTTGGTGACGTAGATATTTTCATAAATGTTGTTAATATTACACTGAATCAATCGTTCGGGGTACTGGGTGGAGCGGATCACTAGTGACGTTTAATTCCTTTTTTTTTTGGTACTATTTGTGAATTTCTTTATCAAATTATTTTCTACAGTACCGGAACTGGACCGGTTTGACCTACTACATTTTTGGATATATCCGTCAAAATGCTATGGTTTAATAGTAATACCAAATTGTCAAAAGGGGAGTTGATATCCAAGAATTATTGGTTAATATAGCTCATAATGTAGCATGCATGACCTTTGGATCCAACCGAAGCCACTATTTGCAGCTTTCGGTGATAAATCCTACCGATACACTGAAATATGGTTTTACGAGCTTGGGCTACTGTCCAATCCAGTAATTTTCCCCGGATATCCACGTATTGTTGGTTACTCAAATGTGACTTGTTAACTCATAAAGCATAAAAACTGTAAGATAAGCCACATCAGCCTAATTCGACTAAACCGAAGATTCGGTTGCATGTTCCAGAGTATGTGTGTATCTCTATACATAATTTCCAACTGATTATTCTGTCATTAATCTATGACATATGTCATTTTATCACCCAGTTGCAGTTTTTGCACCTAATGCAAATAACAAGTGCACACAATCTTCAAACACTACCACACACCCTTTTTGTTAGTACCTTCTGTAGAATGTACCCAGGTGAAATTTGTTAATCTATATTCCTCTACTTCACCAGCTGTTTTGATCTCGTCAGAACCTTCAATTTTTCAGTCCTACCTCATGATCTAACTATAACAATTGGTGAGTGATCTAGTATATATCCAATTCCACATTTTCAATAGTCTTTCCGGTTTGCAAATCGATTCCTCCAGTCCTTTACCAAGTACTTACAACAATAGATCAAGCATCTAGTAGACATGTTCTTCAAATGACCTATACCATACCCAAAAATTGACGATAGACCTATGAACTTAAAAATAATATATACTAAGGCGTATGTTCATGTTTTGTGGTATTATGGACTATTTCTACTTTAGGATACAATTCTGAAGGTGCAAAATGTACACTTTTATGGGGAAAATGATCAAAGATCAACACATTAACTATAGATAAATAGGATCAAAATTTCCCCAGTTTTTGATAATTGGTAAGTTTTTACTATATTGAACGTTGCTATGCTGAACGAAGCTACTCTGACCAAAGCTACTCTGACCAAAGCTACTCTGACCGAAGCTACTCTGAACTCTGTTTCACTGATCGAAGGTAAACTCAACGAAGTTAGCCTTGTGGAAGAAGTTGACCAGGAATCGGACGGCTCCGATTATGAAGAGAAGTTGTTAGGATTTGTTGTGAAGCCCCACAAAATTCCTCTGGAAGATGAGTGGCCAGAAGACTTCTATCCGTACGAAAATATGAAGTTTCTTACAGTAGAAAATGAAGACGAAGTCAAACAGAGAGTGATGGATCAAGATTTTGATGGCTATAATTTGGGATATGCAGTGATAAGTGATATTATAAAGATCAAATATTTGGAATTGGGATACCAGGTATATGAGGAACAACCCGATCTAGAAGTATTGGCGATGATATTGGGCGTGCATGATGTGCATGATGGTTATGGTGACAATTACATATACGACAGTAAGAAATACCATAAAATGCACAATAAACCGTTCGATTGCACTACTGTGTATTCAGAAATTGATATCCCTGGTACTTATAAGGGCATAGTGATTGAGAAGGTTGAACCTGATTCTGACATGATGTATTCACAATTTATGGAGTTTCCTGGATTGAGGTTTGAGTACATCTACGTCCTGAAAACTAACTACTATATATTAAGTTTAAAAAATGGAAGGTCTGATAGAGAGGAGTTCGATTTGAATGGATTGCATGACCATTTGCAAAAAATTTCAAATCGAAGTTAAAGTGCTGGAATACACGTTCATCAGACACCACAAAAGGTGTTAGTTCATCTAGACATCAGGATACTGGCCATGGAATTCGCAATGCGCTAAAGAGTGTGTAACAACTCACTGGCTAAATGAACTAACCCTGAAAATGGATGGCGCTCAAGTAGCAAATATTCAAATGAGATCTTTGAAAACTGATGTGGGTAAAGGTTCCATGTCAACAGCAGTTGGAAATGGGTTAGTAGATCCCAAGAGATGTGGAAGCTCCGTGTTTCTCGATAGACGTTTGGATGAACAATAAGTAATCCAACAAAATTTCTATGAATTTATGTAGTTACCCATATAATTGAGTAGATCTAATTTCTAATAAGCAAGATAAGATAAAATCTCCATAATCACTAAAAATCTATAATATTTCTGAATATGGCTCTTAATATCAATTTACATAATTTGTCTTGATACAATTAATTTTATTGGTATACTATAATATCAAACTATTGTCAGTTTCTGGTTTATCAATGAACCAGAAGAATGGGGGGCGGTATTTTAAACTATGGGGTTTGATCAAATTGAATTGGTGAAATTTTGTTCTATTTTATTAAATGTTTAGGCTCTACATTTCCATCCCTTACCATCCAATAAAGGTAAGGATGCACCCAAACACCAACCAATTTCATTATTATCAATCTTGTTGGCAGTTCTTAATTCTCTGTGCAGAGGAATATCATAACCAGTGTGTAAAAGAGCAGTGATGAAGGACAAATCCATACACCATTGTGGTTCTTCATTTAATTCCTTGATGTGTTGGTCCAATAAGACTTCCTTCCAGAATTGATCACCATTACAAACAGTCTTGGCCAAATCAGTTAATTCTTCAACTGAGAAAGAAGATGGGAATCCAATTGGGTTAGTTCTATCATAGAAATAAGAGAAAATGTACATATCAGAAGTTCTTCTGAAAGCCTTGGTCAATGATGGTTGATGAACACCATTGAAAGAACATGGCTTGGTGGTACATTCAGCTTCTTTGTTTAAAACAGTTTCTGCAAGGTATCTACATTGAGCACCTTGTTGACTGGATGGACCCTTCATGGTAACGACATATGCTTCACCACTTTCAAGTTCAACTAAAACATCTTCAGCAATAGCTCCTGGAGCAACACATGGGTTGATGATAGTAACAGTAGCCTTCTTATCTTTAGCTTCCTTCTTAGAAGCATACTTAGCCTTGGCCAATTCAGCATTGGATTTGAGGTTAGCTTCAACAACCAAACTATTGATCTTGTTTCTTCCTTGCATTAAACCAAAACCTAAATGAGAGAATTGGTATAAAGTGAAATCTCTATCACCAAATTGGAATTCATATTTGTGTTCACCTTCAACCATTTCTTCATTAGAACCAAATTCTGGTTCAAAAACAATTTGAGTAGAACCACCACCTAAATCAAAGACAGCAGCAGTTGGAGTCTTTTCAGAAGAACCAATGTTTCCTAATAAGTAGTTGGTAGTGACCCAAGCGTAAACACCTTCATCCTTACCATCCATAATAGAAATACCATCACCTTCAACAACAGCAAATGGGTAATCATTTTCAAGGTGATTTCTAACTTCCTTTAAGATGTTATCGGATTTTTCTTGACCCAAAAGTCTCAAACCAGCAGTGGCCTTAACAGCAACCGGAGTACAAGCTTGCTTTTCCTTTGGAACGGTTTCCAAAGCAGTCTTTAATAATGGATCTAAAGAAGCAGCAGCTCCCTTGGTATCAGTATCAAAAGAAGATAAACCTGGCTTTAACATTTCAAACTTTTCACTTAATAATTTTGGAGGAGAGGAACAAGTATCGAATTCATAAACATGGACACGGGAACCAGTAGAACCAGCATCAATCATAACAACATATTCTTTACCACAACCAGGTTTCTTAGAAGAAGCTGGTTTTTTGGTTTCTGGTTTTTTTGATTCTGGTTTTTTGGCAATAGAAGAGTCTGGTCTTTCTTTACCAGTTTCAGCGTTGATCTTATCAGCAATCACTTTACCATTTGAAGAAGGAGAATTCTTGTTTTCTTGAGAATATGGTGGTTCAGAACTTGGAGGAGTACCTTTAATATTTTCTGTTTCTGGATGCTCATTAAATGGAATATGATCTCCTGAACTAGCTGGTTGAACTCTTTGGATGGAATCACCAAGAGAGTTTTGAGACACGGCGAAAAACGCCACGATCCCAAAAATCGCTAACACGGAAACGATTACACGTATGTTACGAGTAGAAATCATGTTGGTAATAACAAGTTTAAAATTAGTAGTAGTTTTGATGAAAAGTGTTAAGTTACGCGTAGGCAAACCGAAATCGCATCACGTGAACCCATCGGGTGAGTTGTGAAAACCGACCCATATTAGATTAGTTCGTCTACCATTATTTCACATACACACACCACTAGATAATAATAGAAATTTATGGTTTTGAGTGGTGTTGGGTGAGTGTGTATACAGGCCCGAGCGATTTTAGAGTTGGGCTTATCAAAGCCTTCGGATCGATATTTGTTTATGTTATCGTGATTGTCACCCCCTTTTTGTAAAGTAGTGATGATTTGAGAGGCTGGACCTAATTTTGTAGCGAGAAGTCGCTTTAAATGTTAGCGAGAGCTCGAGGTAATTTTAGAGCGAGCCACACGCTCCATCTGTAGGTGCTGCTACTGTAGTGATGCATACACCAAGCAAGTTGTACGGGAAACATAAAAATATCGTGTGGGGAGAACCACTGACAATACAGACATCCCAAACTACCCAAACAACACAGACAACACAAAATAATCAATCCATCACCTGGAGCTTCCTAGAAAGATTTAAAAAAAAAAATCCCATGTTTCTGCCTTCGGTATAGTCCCCTTGGACTTGGAATGGAAGATCTGGTTGGTTCCTGAAAAGAGACTGGAATTTTGGGCAGACCAAAACCTTTGATCTTGTTTCTTTTGGTGGAAGAAAAAGTTTCATAACCAATGCCAACGGTGAGGAGGAGGAGGAGTGTCACTGGTGTAGTTTGTGCCATTTGTGGATTTCTTTTTCTGTCAAGTCATTACCGCACACAAAACAGTTTATACTGGGAAAACCGTCCATATCGGGGATAGGAAACCGTTGAAGATCATTCGAAGATCGTTTTTAGTAACAAAACACCAGTATCTATTGTTTAAGGGAACTTCTTGTTTTTTTTATATCAAATAACCATACCAGATCGAATGATTATACTGGCCAGTTCTGGCCTTAGATTTCCCTTTAATGATTCCACCATTATTCTAGATAGTCCCAAGATTGTTCAAAAGGCAGTGGAGGCTTCAATATCCGCTTACCATTTCCGTTGGGAACAACCAATAGTGGACCCAGAACCGGAACCTGTGGATATATATGAGATACCGGCTATCTCGAAAACATTGACTAGCAAATCATGTCTTAAGCCATCTCCTCGTGCTAAAGATGTTAGTCTTTCTATAGCTTATAGAAAACTTCGTTCTCTTATTGAAAGTATTTATCCTAATCCAAGCACTCAAATCCAGAATTATGTGATAAACAGAATCCTTCAAGATTTCGATAATTCCTATAGTATGGCCAGTAAGGTCCTTAACAAGAAGAATAAGGACTGTTTGCTTGAAGAAATCACCGCATTGGTGAAAGAAAAACATCTAGAGGTGTTTCTTCGTGAGTATGTCACTAGATGTGAAGATACCCTTGCCAGTGTAAGCCATGATTATGATAACACACCAGACGATCCTCGGTTGTACCAGTCATATGCTAAGATCTGGCAATTGGATCCAGATCACTATAAGGAATTTACTTCTGATTTCTTCCATACTTACTTCTTCGGCCCTGTAAACGGACCAGAAGACCGCTACTTTCTTTCAGCTTTCAACATGAACTTGGCCTTGTTTCGCCATTACTTCAGTAACGACAAGACGGTGGTGGAGTCTGCTCATGAGGAATTAGGATTAGATGAGCAGCAGTGGACAGAGTACGTGGAACGAGTTGAATCGCTTTCAAAAGCAGTGTCGTTCAATGATGTCGTCGATATTGTGGAGATCGACCTGTTACAACCTTCTGTGTATATACGGCAGGGGATACCTGAATCACGAACCGTGTGTACTTGAATGTTTAGTGAATATCACCGTTGACGGTGGTTTAGTTACCCCAGTGTACTGGGACTACGGAAAAAGAGGATTATATGGAGATAATAAGTGAAGATTAATGAACCTCTTCACATAATTAACGAAATGCATTTGATAGAGCCTCTTGAATTTCTCCATTTCCTAGTCTCAGTAAAACTGGTCAGATTAACTTCTCTGTTTTGGCGCTTTTGGTCACACTAGCTTTAGCCATAAAATAACATACAATCAAACCCCGTACCGAATCACCTAGCCATTCCCTATGGCTACTATGGTACCATGACCTATGCTTTGCTACTGGTATTTGTTTTACCTATTATACTTCGCTACATACTAATTTAGGCTACCCTAAATAAACCATTGCATTACTCTTTCTTTCTCTCGTCTGTAACCCTTTAATCCTTTAACTGGTTACTTTATAGTGCACTTCTCAGGCCCTAATGAGACTAAACTTTTTGTACTCCCAACATTTTACTCACACTTAGTTAATTACATAGATATCGATGGCGGACTTGGCTACTGATTGAACCGCACTTTTCAAACCCATTTTGGTACTTCAAGTGTTGATACCCAAGCTCTATTGGTCCAAATTGCTTCTTGTTATGGCAGTTTTACTTCCCTTCTGGTATTTTTGCAGCCAATTGCTGTTGTCCTGTTGTGTACCGCCCTGACTACGGGGCTCGCAAACAGTTTCCGTTTTCACTACACCTGGTTGCTATAGTCGCCCTAGACTTCATAACAAGCCATATGGCTCCATCATCAACCATATCTACACCACCTAACCCATCCCTCTACCAAGTTGTTGAGCTCGTTCACCCAGTTTATCATTGACCCATCGCTCGTGTCCATCACGTGATTACCCAAAAGGTGGAGAACCAGAACATCTCGCATCCTCAATCACAATACCTATCGCCATCAACGGCTTTTGATTGTCTAAAACCCTCCATTACGTCATTCAAAGGGTCTACTTTTAGATAGTTATACAGGGTTCGGTCGTATTTAGCCTCCGCACATATTCCCTGGTATACTCATCTTCACCGTTCATTTCATTTCATTCAACTAAGCTCCCCCTTATTTTTTTTTTTGCCCTTTCCGTTTTTTTGAATACATTCACTTCAATTGATAATTTGTCCGTTATGTTGGAAGATCCCAAGGGAACGGACCCACCAAGAAAGAAGAAGAGAACTTTAGGAAGTTTCCCATGTGCCCATTGTGATAAAGTGTTTACTAGATCAGACCATTTGGCAAGACATAATTTGAATCATGAACCTAAAGAAGTTTTCAAATGTGATTTTGTAATTGTGGAATATGGTGGTAATAAAAGAGTATGTGGGAAAACATTCGTAAGAAAGGATCTTCGTGAAAGACATATGAAGAGACATTTGGAATTTATGGATATGAAACCACCTCTGAGTAATGGAAGTGGGAAAACTAAATCTAGAGGAAGATCAACTGATTCATCATCAAGTTATGGTGATGAATCTCCAAACACAGGGGCAAGTGGATTGCTGATAAATAATTTGATTCATGAAAATGAAATACCGAAGAAGAATTCGGTGGATGAAAAGGATGTATCTCAAGCCATTACTACTGATATTCAGGATCGTCCTGCTCCTGTTCAAATGTATATGGGACAACAACCACAATATCAAATGTACCCACCACCACCAAATCAAAATCAACTACAAACAAATGGTCAAGGTCAAATACAGGGGCAATTACCAGGCCAAGTTCAGAATATACAGGGTCTTCAAGGCCTGATTTCTCAAGTACCAAGTGTTCTGGGAATGCTGGGAACTCAAGGATCTCCTCCTTTACAATCAGCTCAACCAATACTGGCACCTGGAGGTATTACCCCCAATGGCCAAGGAATTCCTTTCATGAGTCCTAATGATTATAATAAAGCAGCTAACATGGTGAATGCCGGTCCTCAAAGTCAAAATGATATTTTGTATTGGCTTTTCACTGAAACCCCTCCTAATAACATGATGCCTAATAATAATAACAACAACACTAACACTAATAATAATAATAATCAAGGTATGGAAGCTCCCAAAACCAATGGAGAGATGAGAACTCCATTGGAATTTGCTAATAATCAATTCATCCCATCTCCATATGGAGGTTCCTCTCAAATGTCACCAACTGATCCATACAACTTCAAAGAACCACAACCTCAATCTTCATTTCCTCAACCTAATAATTTGCCAATTCAAAGAAGTGATGAATCGCTAACACCATTTTATAATTTCAATGGTTCTTTGGGATATGAACTTCAAGATGTAAACATTTTCTCAAATGATGATAATCCTCTTGATGAAGTGTTTATTAAAAACAGCAGAACCCAATTGGATAACTTTGCTTCTGTTAAACTCGGTTCTGATGATACTACTCCTGCTCTTGTTTCCACAACATCCACCAATTCACCATCAGAATCAAACGCTTCAAGAAAAGCATCAACTGCATTCAGTCCTGATTCTATAAAACCAGCAAATTCTGAACCTTTAGAATCCAAACTTGCTAATCATGGTCTCAAACTCAATGTGGCTAAAAATAAACATTTATTTGTCGATAGTCTTATTTTAGATCTGTTTGTCAGGGCATTACCAGCTATTTCTAGAAACAGGATTTCAGAAATATTCAATCATAATGAACATACTCAGAAATACACCTTAGAGGATAGATTATCATATTATCTTTATCTTTATTGGTTGGTGTTCCATACTCAATTTACATTTCTTCATAAGCCTTCTTTTGATACAAAAAGAGCACCTCCATTGTTGGTGTTGGCTATGATTTTACTTGGATGTAATTATAGTTCACCTGATGAAAATGAAGCATGTGCAAAGTTAGGTAGAAAATCACCAGAAATTAAGTTTAGTTTGATGGTTACAGAACCTCTTAGATACAGTATTTTCCAACATGAAGATTTCAAATCTCCTGTTAAGCTTTGGATTTTACAAAGTTTGGTACTTTTGGAATGGACGGAGAAAAACTTCTTGCTGAGAAGAATGCATGAAAGAGCTCATGTTCATCATGGGACCACAGTACAATTATTAAGAAGATCCCCACTTTTGGGAGGTAATCCTGCCCCACCAATCAAGAAATCTAATTCAGCTTCAGGTTCCGCTACACTGGCAGGTGAAGATGATTCAGATACTGTTACCAAAGAATTGGCAGCTTCTCAAGATACTTCGGATTCTGATTTGTATTATAAATGGGTTGAAGCTGAATCCATGAAGAGAGTAACCTTTATGATTTTCTATCTTGATATAATTGATTATATTAAGTTCCGTCACAATCCACTAATCACCATTTATCAATTACAATTATTGAATCTTCCAAGTGATGATGAACATTTATGGGAAGCTAAAGATTTGAATGGATCTTTTAGAAAGATTGTAAAACGTCAAAAGAAATTACAAGCTCAAACTGATGGTAAGAAAAAATCCACAAAAATAAGACATGGTACAAGTTTCTTGAATATACTTAAAAAGTTACTTAATCCATTACAAGCTTCAGAACTTGGTTCATCTAATTTATCATCATTTACCAGAAAGATCTTGTTGGCAGGATTGGTATCCATCATGTATCAATTACAACAATCTGATGATCAAAATTCATCTTTCTTGTTTAATGGAATTTCTAACGGAAACAAGAGTAAGATTTGGAAAGAAATTTTGTCTAAGGCTTTTGATAATTGGAATTCAGAGATTCTTCAGTCTTATACTACTCAATATCTTTCACCAGCTACCTATTCTGTGTTCAACGATATTAATACTTCACAGGTTCCAATTCCAATGTACCATTTATCGCAAGTTATTGGAATGTCTGATATTAACCATTATGATATGGATATCTTTGCAGGTTCACCAGGTAATCAAAATGTTGAGGCCACTATTAAGGATCAATATGTTGTTCAAAGAAAGTTGAATAGTATGTGGCTGAAAAATCCATCAGGAAAGAGAACTATTAATGAGTTAATCAATTTGAAGAGTATTATCCATTGTTATATGTTATTATGGCAATTAATGCTAAAACCATTAGAAGATGATTTGGACAGTAATGTTCAATACTTGGAATGGAATGTTAATCGTGATTACTTCGATAGTATGTATGCTGTTGGAATTTGTACTTTGGTTTTATGGTGTTATTCTTATTCTACAAACGGAGTGGAAAGTAATAGATTCAATGAAATCCAAGATTTTAGAATGACTGGTAAACCTTATGAAGAATTAGTTCAATTAAGTGCTGAAGGTGGTTATCAATATCTTGCTAGAGTTCGTCAAGAATTCTTGACTTATTTGAGGAAAGATAATTTACACAAGGTGTGTAACATTCATCCTTTCAAACCTAATCAAGATAAAAGATATTCACCTCATGAAGTTTTGATTAAATATTGTGATATTTTACCATTAATTACTCATAAACAAAATATGAGTGGATTATGTTTCTTGGTGGGTACAAAATTATTGAGTAGTCAATGGGAAGTAATTCGGGAAATTGCTAAATTGACTTTGAATTGTGGGTTCAGATCTATTGGTAAAAAGGATCCAATCTGTAGGGATTTGAATGGAAGATTAGACAATTAGTGTTAAATTTTCATTTTTATTCTTAATTGGTCTATGTTAATTTCAGTCTTTGAGACTGGATATGTTATATTGTTATTAAAAAGGTTCAAATGAGAAATGGCTAAGGTTTATTAATTTCTGTGTTAAAAAAGCATGGTTGGCTAATTATTTACTCATCCTTTCGTCCTAGATATCTATCTATTTAGTTTCAAAACTTGTATAGATAGATACGAGGAACCAACTGGCAAAATGTTCGTCCAGTTGGGTGTATTATATTATTTAAAAGTTATAGTTCTTGCTAATAAAAAAAACTGCATTGCAGTTGGATTTGATTTAAAGTAGATATTTTTGGTTCATCGTAGATAATGATATAGTGATCAGTTTGGGTAACCATCAAAGGATTGTAGTTTATTGTATACTTTTGAAGAATATTAATTTCTACGTATTGATTATAAATCCCATGCAATTACTAAATAAAATACTCATCTGCGTACTTTGGTACGTCTAAAATACATAAAAAATGAAAGTAATGAAGTAGAATGAGCCAAGCTTGAGACTATTGGTTCCAGGATGAGCACATCACTGAACAAGCTCAAAACTTGGAGAAAAATGCCTAAACGACAAACTAAAAGGGGCTGATCTCAGCTAGTCCGAAATATTTGGTTCGTTTGTCCGTTGCTTAAATTTAATAGTTGGTTATTGACCAATTTAATTAATAATTTAAACTAATAAAACAGCATTGACACATCCATCTCTATCAGGTTCATTGGTGATTTGGGCATACTTACCCCACACAACCTTACCACCGGCAGTAACTAAACCTAATTCAGAAACATTAACTTCTATAATGGTACCTTTGGTTAAAACACCAAGTTGAGTATACATTGGAGATTGAGGATTCTTTTTAACCCCCAAAATTGGTAAGAAAACAGTAACTTTCAATTCTGGATGAGTAACATTGGCTTTCTTTTGTCTTAAAGCAGCTGGTCTAATAATTCTTTCCATCTTAACTGGTTTACGAGTGAAACCTTCACCCACAAATGTATGTTTGGTAATCATTCTCTTCCATGCTTTAGTTCTAGATTTACCACTCTTTATGACCTTGAACATTTCTTCTTCAGAAATACCACGAACACGTGGTAATGGAACAGAAAACTTGTCTGCCTTTTCCAATCTCTTTTGTTTAATGGATGAAGAAATAGCTTTGGCACTATTATTGGTTTCACGATCCAAAAGATAAGTTGGTAAAGCTTCTCCTTCATCTTGTTTAGGAGTAGATGGTCCTTTAACCTTGGATTCTTGATGTGCCTTAATCTTCTTCTTCATAGCAACCTTTTCACTATATCTCTTCTTAGCAAATTGCTTAGCTCTCCAACCAGTTAAGTTTTGAGCATCCTTAGCTATTCTGTGACCTTCTCTGGCCTCTCTCTTTCTCTTTCTTTCATCATGGTCTAATCTCTTACCATGTTGTTTGATGTGTTGTTCAATATATTCGTTTTGAGGCATTTTGGGTTTATCAATAAAACGGGTTTATCGGGTGTTTGTTTCAACAAGAAGAAGAAAAAGCCAAAAAACTTGATTTATGGGTTAAACTTTTGTGAGGGTTTATCACCTCATCTCGTTGGGAGGGCACATAGGGCATCGAAAAATTTTGAGTCACGTGGGTGATGAGATGCAAAATTGTTTAATGGTGAGAGACCTGTGTAAAACCAACCAACCAACTTAACCAACTCATCTAAGTTAAGTGTTTTACAATATTACAATGTCTTCTGTTGATGAAATATTGGCGGGTATAACGGCATCTCTCGGAACTGCCCGTGCTGGTGTTGATGAGCTCACCAAGTCCACCAAAAAGGATGAGTTTCCTCACCTTATTAACTCACTTTTAGCTAAGGTTGGAGGAGATCAAAAGCTTGAAGGTGTATCATTATTAGCATTAAAGAATAACTCATTAGTATCATACTTAAACAATCTTGTTTTGATTGTGTTGAGTCATTTGGAGCGCCTTGAAGGTGAAGATGTGGATCAACAAAGACTTGAAGCCATTCAAAGATCCATAGTACAAAGAGTCACTTTGGAAAAAGGTGTTAAACCATTAGAAAAGAAATTGAATTATCAACTTGATAAAATGGTCAGAGCTTATAATAGAATGGAAGCCGATGAAGAAAAGGCCGAAAAGAAGGCCCATGAAAAGGCTGAAGAAGGTGATAGTGATGAAAGTGGTGAAGAAAATGATAATGACGATGATGATGATGACTCTTCTGATGATGATGACAACTTATCCTATAGACCAGATGCCGCAGCACTTGCCAAGATGACCAAACCAGCTGCTGGAGACCGTAAGAAGTCTTCTGGTACTGAAAAGTATAAGCCACCAAAGATCTCTGCAGTTGCACCACCTACTGCAGCCAGAGAAGAACCAAAGGAAAAGGGAAGAAGCAGAAAGTTACAAAGTATGGAAGAATATTTGAGAGAACAATCCGATATGCCTACCACCGAAGCATCTATTGGTTCTACTATTGTTGACCATGGTAGAGGAGGTGTTAAGACTCAACATGATAGGAGAAAGGAAAAGGAAATCCAAGATTATGAAGAAAGTAATTTCATTAGATTATCTACCAACCAAGTGAAGAAATCTTTCAAGGAAAAACAAAGAGATTTAGCCAATCAATTTGCTGGAGAAGATTGGTCTATGTTCAATAATACCAGAGATATGGATGAAACATCTAGAAAGAGAAAGCTGAAGTCAGTTTGGGATAGAGTCAAGAAGAGAAAGAATTAAATTCAATAATAATATATTTTTTAACATGCCATAAAGCAATATGTGACCGAACCTTGGTCCGGTCAAAAAAATAAAGAACAGAGTCAGTTTAATGGGTGCAAAAAATTGTCATTACTGCTGATAAAGGGATTATGTCCTTTTGTTGGTGGTACTGGAAGTAAGTGAGACCCCCTGACTAATATATTTTGTGGATAGATAAGAATCCACATAAATAGAGTATTGTGTAATAATTGCACAGTATCAACATAATACATACAAATAGAAATTGAGCAAATTAAGTGTAGAAAGAGAATCGGGAGGTAAAATAGGGGTAGTTATCGTAGAATGTACAAATTAACCAGTTCAAGTGTATGAGAATTATGGAAACTAGAGAAATTTCAAATTTATAGGAAATTGATAAAATTCTATAAAAGTGGAAAGTTTCTGTGTACGATAGACAAAGTGGTGATAATAGGAGACAGAAACAAAGGTATTGGAGTGAGTAAAATATCACAAGCACTCAAACATCACCGTTTTGAAACATCCCTAGCACAATCTCACGCCACAATCATCCCTGTAGCAACAATTACAGAGTTTATTATAGTGCGTTAGAGATAACGGAATTATTAAGAGTGAGAGTGAGACACATAGTGAGACATTATAAAAACCACAAACCACCGTTAGAGTCAGAAGCGGACAAAAACAGAAACTACATTTACACAGAGATAAGCGTATCTAGATAAGTAGACATGAAACGTACAAAAAGCACCATGTGGAGCACAATGTAAAAGTAAGCCCTTGGAACTGAGCCATTGCAACCAAATTACTCAAATTACTCAAATTACTCAGTGCACGCATGGGCTCCATCCCCACGTTATTCATCCATTACAAACAATATGCCAATGTGCCCAGGGACACACCAGAATATACCAGGGATACCAAGCGATGACGAACACTTGGCACTCAATGTAACGTGGTAGTGAGCCACCCCCACCCCTTTTCAGTCACTATTAGTGAAATTAGTGAACCTTTGGATATTGATGGATCCCATCACCCGAATGATAAATCTACTAGTAATAAGGAGAGCACGATTGATTTCTAATAATTTTTTACAAATCCACAGTATTCTAGAAACATTTATCAATTTTAGTAATCCGAGCTTTTTTCCATTGCGGTGGGTTCTTGAACCTTAGTGGCTACAGCCAATTAGTTAAGTTGATGTAAGATGCGAGAGCGGAGGGTACACGCGTGTTCGCAACCATTAACAATTGAAATAAAATTTCAATCCCCGTCATTGCAGCGGAGTAGTGTGCAGGCCCGCCAGACTGTGGCTCACTTTTTTTTTTGAGGCCGCTCGTCCTCGTTTAAGTCCCGCCACAGTTTTTACCTGGGCCGACACACCACCAACTGATAAGATGAGGGATGGGCAAGATGAGACACGATGGGCCACGGTATTGGCCTCGGTATTATTCTACACCCGATCCTTAATCTAGCGAGACCTTTCTACGGCTTACACCACTATTTATTCCTTAGTCATGATGGTTTCCTCTACGCGATGACTCTTAGATGGGCGAGATGGGGCTTGCGATGCACCACAATTCCGATCTTCCCTTCCGAGGAAGGCTCACCATGTCAAATAATGTATGGTGGGGTTGAAAGTGGGACACAGATCGGACAAGATACCTTTTGGTAATAATGACAATTGGATTGTAGGTTTTCTTTATCACCCTTATCCCATAACCTCTACAACAATAGCCGTTCGTGCTTTTGTTCTAGACGGTTCTAATGGAGTAAAACTAATAAAATTGTAGTTTGGGTTGCAGTGAAACCCCCGTGATCATATTTTAATTCTCAGTTTTTGTTCACGGGAGCTTCTAGAATTTTCACGTTTATAATCACAGTTCGCAATTTATCAGCCAGTGGGCTAGTTCGATCTATGAGGCGAAAATTTCACAGTATAAAAGGAGCGGCAATTTCCCGAGTTTTTATAAAGCTTTTTTAATAGTTTACTATCAAACACATTATAGAATAATTTACAATGGTCGCTCAAATTCAAAAGCCAGCTCCAACTTTCAAGAAAACCGCTGTTGTTAACGGTACTTTCGAAGAAGTTTCCTTAGAACAATACAAGGGCCAATGGGTTCTTTTAGCTTTCATTCCTTTGGCTTTCACTTTCGTTTGCCCAACTGAAATCATTGCTTACTCTGAAGCTGCCAAGAAGTTCGCTGGTAAGGACACCAAGGTTTTATTCGCTTCTACTGACTCCGAATACTCTTTATTGGCTTGGACCAATGTTGCTAGAAAGGATGGTGGTTTAGGTCCAGTTGACATTCCATTGTTGGCTGATACTAACCACTCCTTATCTAAGGATTACGGTGTCTTATTAGAAGAAGAAGGTGTTGCCTTAAGAGGTATCTTCTTGATTGATCCAAAGGGTACTTTAAGACAAATCACCGTCAACGATTTACCAGTTGGTAGATCTGTTGAAGAATCCTTAAGATTGGTTGAAGCTTTCCAATTCACTGAAAAGTACGGTGAAGTTTGTCCAGCTGACTGGCAACCAGGTTCCGAAACCATCAAGCCAGATCCAACCAACTCCAAGGAATACTTCAACAAGGTTAACAAGTAAATTTTTTGTTCATAGATGAATAGATACGAATAGAAGTAACCAACGAAGCAGTGCTAGTTGGTAAATTAACGATAACAAAAAGAAAAGAACCAAAAAAAATATTAATTTTGTAATTAAATGAAATTTGAAAAATTTCACCGTAGATCAAAAATGAATCATATACTGTAAGGTATCAAGAAGATCATACCAAACCCCGAAAATTGATTGTCGCTAAACAAGACGAGTCAATTGTACCAGATCGCTTGACATCTGAGTCAAACCACGTTTATAGTGGTGCGGTTTTGGCGGTTTTGGCGGCTTACGCCGTTCTGGCCGTTTTGGTGTCACCGGATCAGTGAGTAAATCACGCTCTCTCAATAGCATCAACTGATTCTTTTGCGATAAGCAAACCCACAATGTCTGAGATCATCCACTTCTACAAGTACGTGGTTACCAACCAGGTGTTCTATATATCCAAATACACATATGCGGTAGTCAACATCAAGCCGTTGGTTCCTGGACACGTCTTGGTGGTTCCATTGAGAACTAGTGTTAAGAGATTCACTGACTTGTCACCAGAAGAGTCGATAGATTATATGAATACTCTTCAATTGATACCTAAACTTATCACCAAGGTATATAAGGCAGATTCGCTCAATATAGCTATTCAGGACGGACCAGAAGCTGGCCAATCGGTGCCACATTTGCATACTCATATCATACCTAGATATAGAACTGATGGATATGGAGATGCTATCTATAAGATGTTAGAGAGCAATGATGCTGCTTCTGCGTACCAGGAGTTTGAACAGAGAAAAGAGATGTTTAGAAAGGGGTTGGCAGGGCCAAATGTGCTTAGTAAGCCAGACGATGAAAGGAAGCCAAGATCAGAGGAGGTGATGAAGAAGGAAGCCGATTGGTTAAGACTGGAATTGGAGAAGTTGTAAGTCAACACAACGAACTCAACGAAACAAGTGAATTGAAAAGGTAAAAGAGTTACTTATGCCTTGTTAGCCAAAAGGAGCAAAAAAGAGCTGTAGTAAGCTTTAGAGTACTTCATAAGCTCCTACTTAACCAAAGATAAGGCTAAAGATATCACTAAAAGTGTGAACTAAATTGTGGTTCATGCTACAATAGCAACTATCCTAGAATAGAACGATACTGATATACAATACGAAACCGTGTAGATTATTAACAAAATAGAAGTCATTTGATAATATCGAAGGGTCTAGTGATAAGATTCCCAAATCAGTAGAACATTGTACATCCTTCTCTTATCTATTGGTCACTTCTATGAACTGTGATAACTGTGATAATTGTAATAATTGCGAAAAATTGCAAAATATGAGAAATGTAACCACAACTGATGCACTATAACATCACAAGACAACAGCAAGAACACGGAATTATACGAAATAGTGAAGTCTAAACAGCTAGCACAGATTACTAATCCTCCTACTGTATTTTTATTCCCTTCTATCCGTTCATCTAGACTTTGTTGTGGTTACTATGGGTCGTATTACAGAGCAATAGAGAATAATTATAGTGGTAGTGGTAACAGCCATTGGGCCGTGTTTCTTCACCAAAAGAACACATTTCTCCTTAAAAGTTTTATGATTTGATTCGTGTGATACACCTCAATTCTTTCCAGAACATTCTACCTCCATTTCCCTCATTTTACCCCTGTTTCTCTTGCCCTGTCAATTCTCTCTTACCCTCACACTCGGTTCTGGTGCGGCCCAGTTTTGCAACACTTGAAGTCCAAAAAACCCAAGTCGCAGACTGATAAAAAACTCACTATTTACACCAGTTTTACTAGTTCAGTTAACCAACCAAAGTCTTTATACACCATGGCGGAACAGCTCGACGAAATACAGTGGAAATCACCGGAATTCATCCAAGAAAGAGGTCTTCATACCGGGAATGTTCTTGAATACTTTGCTTTATCTCCCTTTTATGATAGAACATCCAATAATCAAGTGTTGATGATGCAGTTCCAGTTTCAACAAATTCAAATACCCATGGGAATGACCTTCCATCAATACTTTCAAAATAGACTTCTGGAGATGACGGGGGTAGAGTTTGTCATCGCATATAACAGAGAACCTGATTTCTGGATCATACGAAAACAAAGAAGACTTGACGCTCAAAATACCATCAGCTTACAAGACTACTATATAATAGGTGCCAATGTTTATCAAGCGCCTAAGATCTACGATGCCTTATCATCCCGGTTACTTTCCAGTGTTTTGCTGCTTCGTAACTCTATTGATTTATTAAACAATATGACCAATTATCATATTCTGGATGGTGGTCATTCTTATATCAATACCCACCAAGTGGCGTCTACCCCTTCTACTCAAGGTAAACCACCAGTGAGTGCCACTCCTGGTCTTCAAACTCCTCAAACCGTGGGTGCTACCAATACTGGTACTATAGGGTCAGTAACCAACCAAACCAGTGCTACTGAAAGCATCGAAGTTACTAGCAGTGCCTTTAATAATTTATTGAATAATGTGGTGCAAACAGGACAAAAGAATGGAACTCCAGGCGAAGAGTCTCAAAGCATTTATCTTGATGATATACCGCTTTACGGAAAGGGAAGTACAGTAGAGATGTTAGGATTAAAGGTCAGTTTGGAATAAACATCACCACCACAACAAAAAATAAAAAATTGCTCTACAACAACAGGATCAAACCTTTGAATTGATTTGAATATTACATTCTGAATACTTTCTTTGAAAGAAAGAACTTTCTTGTTTGACCCAAATGGACAATAACCGCCAAGGTATCAAATAAGACCAAACGTGGATTCAAAGTGCTTAATAAAGCCAAAAGAGTCAACTTCCAAATACTGCAATACATCAATCGCAATAGTGAGGATCGAGAGAGCTCAATAATGCGGATTTCACGTCTCAATGGGGGTGTGTCCAGTGATTCTAGAGCCGTCCACAGTGAACTGTGGACCAAATAGTTTAGATAAACTAAATAGAATAATCTACGTTTTAATGACAATCTTTGGAGGACCGTAGGGGTCCATATCTCTAATCTTTAATGATCATTTATTATGACTTTGTCAATATGACTGAGTGCAAAATAATAGCCTATTTAATGGATGGCAAGATCAAAGTTCATCCTTTGCAACTTCTTCCTTGGCTTCAGCATCAACTGGAACTTCAGCATCAGAATCAGCTTCAAGTTCACCAGAAGCAGCGATCTTGATGGCCTTGATTGGACGGTTACCACCACTGGTCTTAACCTTTTCAATGTAATCAACAACATCAAAACCATCAAGAACTTCACCAAAAACAACGTGTAAGTTGTTTAACCAAGAAGTAACAACAGTGGTAATGAAGAATTGAGAACCGTTGGTGTTTCTACCAGCATTGGCCATAGACAATCTGTATGGTCTGTCATGCTTTAATTCGAAGTTTTCATCATCAAACTTACCACCATAGATAGACTTACCACCATAACCTTGACCAGTTTCATAATCACCACCTTGAAGCATGAATTGAGGAATGATTCTGTGGAAAATAGAACCGGTGTAACCAAAGTCTGGATCAGTGGAAATAGCAAGTTGTCTGAAGTTTTCCACGGTCTTTGGTACAACAGTACCGAATAAACCAAGAGTGATTCTACCAATTGGCTTATCATCTTCGGTCATATCAAAGTAAATCTTGTGGGTAATTGGTGGGTTTTCTGGTAAGTCTTCGGCGACAGTTTCCTTGAAAAGGAAGAGCAAGACGCTGGCAAGAACAGCAAGGATGCTAACGTACTTCATCATTGATATGTTGGTGTCCAGATGTGCTGGCATTTTATCGCATACTTAAGTGCACTTAAATCCAGGTCACGCGATACAACACGTGACAAACATAGTAAAAAATTACCAATTTAATCATATCCTTTTAGTACTTGAGTTTGGCCTATATGACTCTGGCAACGTTCTCGTTTCTCTTCTTTTCTCTGGCCAAGTATGACTTTACACGCAAGCGCATCAATTGGTCCTCTACCAAGTCGCTGACATTGATCTTGTTGGTGCAACCGTTAATAGGACAGTTATTATTAGTAGTCAAATGGGCCAATATGGATTCCTTTTCGAAAGTATGCTGACATCTCTTGGCCTTGACAGGGTTGGTGAAGTAGTTAAGCGAGATCGGGTCCTTCAACGAGATCTTTCCTCCTGAAACATTCAATTCTTCGTCTTCTTCATCATCTGGTATAGGCTCTTCAGGGTTCTCTATCACAAACGTAATATCCTTTAAATTTCTATAATCCTTATTGTTCTTTAAAAATTCTCCAAACTCCTGCTCTTCATCATCCACTTGGAGACTCATCCTATACTGTTCGTCTATCTCATCGGCAAAATTGACCGAGTGTTCTTTTGATGCAAATTCTTGTAATGTCTCTAGCGTGATGGGTGGCTCTTCTCGTGAGACGTGTTTTATCTTCTCTTTGGTGTCTTTGATGGATTCCTGGTACTTGTTGAGTTTGTACTGGCTGCGAAGAAGCGCTTCCAAGTTTGCCAAGTTGGACGCCAACACGCTACTGACGTCACTGGTCTCTGTAAGCATATAGTTGATGTATTTGTTAGCATCAAGAATGATCATATCCACGAGTTCTTGAACCTGCTTGTTGACCGAAGGCCGGAAATTAGTGGCCTTTTCAAAGTCGTGCTTGAGGTTGGCATGGAGCGGAAGATACTCCGGCACAGTCTGTTCCATGGTGGGCTAATTGGTGGTTTTATGAGGTTTGATCTGGTTGTATAAAGGCAAACACGATATGAGGTAGTGCGCTGGCCAATATACCAAATCTCAAGTGCAGCAGCAAGGGCTCAACTTGGTGAATGGTGAAATAGACAGGTTTAGCAAATAGTAGAACTGTGTAGGAAAATGGTACAGAGAGTTGTAATTTGATTAGAGCATAAGTTTAGGTGAATGGTAGCGCCAGACTTGAGGGCCATGTAAGACATACACTCTATTTGTGCCATAGCTTTACTTCCTATTAGAGTAAGCTGCAAAATCCTATTTAAGTATTGAGTAAAGCTAATTACTGCAAAATCCACAAACTATCTACACTGTCTACTTGTTTTTTAACCATAAATATTATGGCCCTACAATTCATTTCGTTCCGTCGTTGATTCGTTCGTTTAACTAGAAATACAAACTCACAAACTCACTTTGATTGGCTTGTTCGTTCTTTACAATTATTCATATCTCATTATAGTTTTTGTTTTTAAGTAAAGATTAGAATCATCATTAGCTATTTTGTTAACTATTTTCTTTTTATGCTTCTGATTCATCTTCACCTCCAGTCACCAACTCATCTGGATTATTCTCATTCACCTGGTTCGAAGTATTGGTGGTACTTGTAGCACTACTAGAATTGCTTGGAACACACCAATTTCTATGACAATGCCATGCCTTCATTTGACACTCCCTTGAACAATATTTGGTTCTTTTACATCTCCGACATTTCAGAAATTCTCTTGGATACTTTTCCCATTTCCCACATTCAAGGTTACCACATTGTCTGACACTTCCTCTGAGTTCATTTCTTCTGCATGAATTTCTCATAATAACTCCTGACCAATAATACATATCAGTACCAGTTAAAAAGGTAAACTTCTCAACAATTGGGAATAAATTAACCTTTTTATATTCGATTAAGGAATCATCTTGATCTTCATTTTGTTCATCAATATCAAACCCAGTATATTCATCATAGTTCCATTTCTTTGATAAAAATGTTTTTTGTTGTTTTCTTTTCAAGATTATTGTTTGAACCAATTTTTTAGTTTCAAGTTCGATGTAATTACTCATCTTTTCATTAAGATGAAATAATTCAACATCACGTTCAACATCATTAATAATTGATTCACAATTAATAATCTCATCATATAATTTATTGACATAATCAGAATTCATCATAGTAGTTAATGATTCTTGTGTTATTTGTTCTTCATAAATATTATGTGTGCATTTTTCCTCGATTTCTTCTTCATTCTCTTCAATGAAATCAGGATTTGGTTCCTCATCATCTTCATCTTCCTCCTCTTCATCATCTGCATCTTCATCATCTTCATCATCCACTTCAAGTTCTGCATCTTCAGTTAAACAAGTTTCTTTAGCCTTGTTACATAATTCGAATTTATCTTCTTCCAATAAAAAGTTATCATTCCTAATTGAATTGATATCATCCAACATTTGAGGAGAATTTGATGCTGATGGATTGAATCTATAAGAATTACCTTCAGTTGGACTTTTAGGTGGTTGCATAGATTTTAATTTTCTGGATTTAGGAGTGATCTTTGGTCTTGGTCTCATTCTAAATGCCATGTTCTTTTTGATGCTTAATTTCATTTGTTTTTCCAAATAAATCTTCAATTGTTTATCTCTAATACTCATATCAATGACCAAATGAGTATTTTGTAAAACATCTTTTAAATAAGAATATTTTGAAATATATGCAAGAAGTTGTAATGACCAAACGATATCATCATCTCTTGGAATAACAACACCAGTTTCAGTGAAATTTCTAACTGAAATTTTTGAATTAATTAATGCCTTATTAGTTTCATGATCTTGTAAATATAAATCAGTCAAGAATTGAAGATTACTATCCATTTCATAATCATTATCATTGATGAATCTATCATCTAAAAGTTCGAGTTCCTTTTCTTCCTTCAATTTTTTGATAATATGAATAATCATATGTCTTCTGCGAACATCATTACTCACAGATTTATTTCTTGAGTTATTCAAAAGGTTAATGTTCTGATTAATATAATCATTATATTTGTTAGAAGGAGCAGAATTGTTATTAGACTCTTTACCTGATTGTAAATTGATAGTATTAAACCTTATAAGTTTAAAAAGTTGATCGACAGTCAAATTTTCGTAATCGTCATTAGTTAAGTTATTTGCATGATTATTATTGAAATAAGTTGGAAAGCGAGTGTTTGTCAAGCTTGTTGCTTCAATAGCTGCAGTAGCTAAATTAATTGAATTTTGTACAGGAAAATTATTAGCAGGCACTGGTGGTTGAGGGATTTGTTGAGTAGGAATAGGGCCTTGTTGAGGAAGATCCATTCTAGGAAAATTAGTAGGAACAGGATCATTTATAGAAGGATCTAAACGAGCCAGCACAGGATTAGTCTCTGGTTGAGGTTGAGGGTGATGTAAATGAAGATGTTGATGGTTGTTATGCGATTCCTCACGAGATTGTGGTTGAGACAGTCCTTGATTCTGAGGTTGCTGCTGCTGCTGCTGCTGATGTTGGTGTTGTTGTTGTTGCTGTAAATGAGGCTGAGATTGGGCATGAAGTTGAGGCTGAGAATGTTGAGGCTGTGGTTGTGGTTGTGGTTGTTGTTGAAGAATAGATTCATAAGGAGCAACTTCAGTTTGATAATTTTGCTGGACAAATGGTTGTGTAGGAGGAGGCGGAGGTGGTGGTTGAGTTTGACCATTTTGATTTTGACCATTTTGACCATTTTGAGCTGCTTGAGCTAAATGTTGCTGAAGATGTTGATAATGCTGCTGATAATGATTTGCTGTACGAGGCTGTTGAGGGGCATTTGGTCTTTGATGTCTTGAATTAGCATGTATGAAAGTACGTTCATGTAATGAAAGATAATTATCCAATATCGTGGCAATAATTGGTAAGATACCTGCTTGAACAACTTTTTGTCTAATTTTCTCAGTACCTCTAGTACCAACTAAAACCAAACATTGGAAAGCAAGAGTCCATTTCCAAGCAGTTAAGACTTTTTTCTCACTATTGAATATAGTATCATTAGCATTAAAGGTAGCATTATGACATTCATGAAGAATTTCTACCAAACGTTCAATTCCTCCATCCACACTAAGGGTTTCTCTAACTTTTGCCAGGGATGAAACAAGGTAGGTAAGATAATTCAAGGAGTTAACAAGTGGTTTGTCCGAGGTAACATCGAGAGCTCGCCTATCATAAAGACTAGTGGTTATAGTTACCGCCGCCTTGTTTGATGAGACGATTTTGTAGTTAGAATCACGCATGTAATTGAGGTGAAGCTCTTAGATGACGTAGTATTAAAAATCACAGGGTTGTAAAGGGGGCATAAACGGCCAGAACGAGGAATAGATATATCAAGAAGAAGGTGTAACAAGTGATTCAAAGTTGGTGTTAAGTTAGGTGCTGTTATGAGATGATTGTTTTGTAAGGGGAGCGGTTGCCACTGGGCGGGGTCACGTGATATGGAATATTGTGGATGGAGAAGGGAATGGATGGGAATGGAAAGAGGGTGTGGGGGGACGTGGAGAGGTGAAGAGAATGGGGGCAGTGTATTTGGTGTGATGGGTGTTGGGCACTTGGTACAGAGATGGGTTCCTACGGGTGGTTAGTGTTCTGCTGGTCTAGGTAGAGCAGATAAGTGAGAGTGAGAGCGAGAGCGAGGGCTTCCCTCCCAGATCAGCATGGACTCGCACTGGTGTCTAGGCTGCAATTAAGGGCCCGAATAGCGAGAGCTGGTACTGGCGCACTCACCAGCAGGAGACGTAGAGCGAGCTAAAGTTAGCATAGCTAAGCCATCACACACTATAGTTCGATTAGGCTAATGTTCCAAGGGTCCTCTGGTACTGTTAGCTGGTTCATTACCGATGGAACTACGGCACTACACCACCGCAAATGGGGGTTTGTTAGGCGGTTGCCTCTGTGGGGATGTGGAATTTTTTTTTTTTTTTTGCGATCTATGGCTGCACGGCACCAAATTAATGTATTTTAGTGCCTTTAAAACAATAGTTTTAAGAGGGTTAATTTTGTGGTTACGAAGTAGTTACGAAATCAGTTACGAAGTGGCTTATTGGATTGGGAATGATTTTAGGGGTGCTCGCTGGGGCATACGGATTTAGGGAGGCTTATATTGTCCCGACAATTCTCGGGGTATGTCCAGATCGGGGACTGAATATGGAAACTTTTTGGTATCACCAATTTATATAGGCTGGGGTTAAGTCGGCGAATGGGCGAAGGCGTCTAGGCCACTGGCATTATTATTATGGTATTTTTTTAAGTAGTGAAACAGTCGGGGGAAGCTTCGGCGGTTTGAGCGATGCATGAGATGCCTGAGAATCAATGCCTTATGGAATACCCTGCACTGCTCCCCGCCCCTCCACTAAGCAGCCGTATCGATCATCATATTATCGGTATCTGGTGTAATCTTATCAGAGATCAAAAGGTATAAATTATTAGTAAGCCGAACTTTCGCTCTCGCTTAGCCTGCACAGACTTTAAGTTAAACGTCTTGCCAAGTACAGGAGCGAGATGATACATTGTGTGTATGGTAACCGAAAGGTTAATTGGCAGCCAAACCAGTTAATGGACAGTTGGGATCAAGTTTATAACCCAATTGAGCCAGCGTCTCGGGCCAATCGCTCAAATAGCTTAATTGCATACATATACGCTAACCAGTAAAAAACTATAAAAGAAATAGCCAACTAGCAAATCTAATAAGTAAACTAAGTAACTTGTTTAAACTTAATGAATATATGTATATATTATGATCTGAATGAATCAGACACTTCTATATGGTATCACAATCACCAGCTGAACTGGTGATAGCTAATAATCAATCTTACTGTACAGGAAATCGAGGGCACTCAATTCCAAGTGACTAAATCCCCTTTTATCTAAATCTCTTTTCTACGCTCCACACAAACTCCATACTTTGTTCCATGAACATTAAGGTCAAGACAGAATGAGGACCGATTCTGAACAATTGAGCCCAGAAACCCTTGTATAATGCACCAAAACCTTCACTTCTGACGGTCTTTTGGAAACAATCCCATGGACCCTTATATAAATCACCCTTTTGGTTGTACATTCTGGTTAAGACAACATCCCATGGGTTCATGACAACGGCGACAGCGGCACCTGCGGTGGAAGAAGACAAAAGATGGAGGAACACAGACTTTTCATTCATGATATTATTGTTAACAAAGTAGTTCTTGGTCATGTAATAAACTGGCAATTGAACAGAAGATCCAGCACCAGTTCTCATAATGGCAGCATCAACACCTCTGTACAAACCCTTGAAACCTTCACTTTGGTAGATCTTCTTGAAACCATCCCAAGTACCCTTATAGTAAGTTTGTTCACCCACAGCATCACTAGTGATCTTGGAATATGATTGCATACGAGTCTTGATAAGGAAAAGTGGATTGGCAATAATGGAACCAATCACACCGGAAATGGTACCGGCCAAAACGTTAATGTGAAGTCTTTGAGGAACCTTATCACCTTCTTGGAAACTACCTGGATGTAAAAGGTTGGTAAGATGGTATCTAGAAGTTTCATAAAATCCAACTCTACTACCGTTTAAACCAATTTGATAAATATAACCGGAAACAAGACCTTGTTGAAGACCTCTAATACCTTCATTTTTGAAAATAAGCTTGAAAGCTTGGAATGGGTTCTTGTATAATACTTGAGTGTTTGCAGTCTTTTTAGTTAATTCACCTTGAAGTTGCATACGAGTTTTGATAAGTTCAATAGGATTGGTGAAAGTGACAGCACCACAAGCGGCCATACTACCGGCCAAAACGGAACCGAGAGTCGACACCTGTTCTGCTGCCGTCTTAGCAGGCTTTGGTTGAGTAGAAGACATGATAATGATATATATCTAAAGATAAAGAATCTGAAAGATTTTAAGCCGGTACAGGAAGAGATCATGTGATCGCACAATTTCCTGATCTCACGAGCTGACCCGAACAATAGAACAATAGAATAGCGATAATGTCCGATTGACCGAGCGAGTGGGTCCCTATTAAGTCTCGGATAAGTTATTCGATAGACATATTTTCTAGAAAGTTAACTAAGGGACTTGTCCTAGACTTGTTGGGGACAATTTGAATGAATATTTGACTCCGGTGATGCTCCGGTGACTCTCGGTGACTCTCGGCGATTGTCCCGGTTTCGGTCGAGAAGATTTACTATTAGAAAAACATTTTAAGCAATAGGAATCAACGGGAAGGATAAATCTAGTACATTTTGAAGCATTACAGATGTATGGAGATTTAAACACTTCAAAATAGAATCGGGGATTGGAGGGATATCGGCATATGTAGTAGAATTTAGCTGTGTGCAGGCGCCCGATACCGGCAAGATAAGAAGAGATGGAAGGCGAGGAGATGCCTCGAGAAAATGGGAGTGATTGTTCAATAAAATTGGTGAAAGAGGTGAAAAGGTAGTGTGGAGATGCTGAATCAATTAATATCAGCTTACAATTCACGTTAAAATGGCACTTCTATCGAAGAAAGAGTATGTGATAGCACCAAATACATATACAATCTGCCCAATTGCATTCAAAAAGAATAAAGAAATGTATTAAGAATACTTTACAGGCATGCGGACTTTCTCAACCTATCTTAATCTATTTAACTTCGTGATTGGGATGACAGTAAGTCATAAAACAGGTGGAGTTGTCAAATATTAAGTAAGAAATTACATAATACAACTTAAGAGACACCAGTAAACGTAACCAAGCTTATACTTTGCTTGATAGGCAGGCCTATGTACTCCAATTCGTAGCTGCTTTAGAAGCATATCCTTCTTTTCTTTTTGCTCCCCACATCTTCTTCCTCTCTGACTCAGTCATCGCTATCTTGGTGGCCAGCACACGTGACCTATCATATACCTTCGCCATCTCCACTATAACTCCAACACCAACCATGTTAACCAGCAAAGTCCTCCCTAAACAGAGGATCCAAGCTCTCAATAAGCGGTTACTCGCCACAGCCGCCGAGTCATCCTACACCGTCGGTAAAAACATCCACGGCTTCACAATCAACCAAGTACAACCAATTCCAGAATTTTCTTTAACCGCTGTTCACTTAAAACATGATAAAACTGGATCGGAACATTTACATCTCGACGCCAAGAACGATACCAACAATGTTTTCCTGATTGGATTCAAGACCAATCCTCCAGATGCCACCGGAGTTCCTCATATTCTTGAACACACCACATTATGTGGATCAACCAAGTATCCAGTAAGAGATCCATTTTTTAAGATGACTAATCGTTCATTAAGTAATTTTATGAATGCTATGACTGGTCATGATTATACTTATTATCCATTTGCTACTACCAATGCCAAAGATTTTGAAAATTTGATGGATGTATATTTATCATCTACTCTTCAACCATTACTTACTTATAATGATTTTAGTCAAGAAGGTTGGAGACTTGAACATGAGAATTTAGAGGATCCAGAAAGTAAGGTTACTTTCAAGGGGGTTGTTTTCAATGAAATGAAGGGTCAAAACTCCAATTCTGCTTATTTTTTCTATATTAGATTCTTAGAATCCATTTATCCTTCATTAAATAACTCTGGTGGTAACCCAGAGAGTATTGTGGACTTGAAATACGAACAGCTCAAGGAATTCCATCGCAGAAACTACCAACCTTCCAATTCCAAGACCTTCACTTATGGTTCATTGCCATTGGAAAACCACTTGCAAAGATTAGGTCAATACTTTGAAGAGTTCAAATTTGACAAGGACTTCTTACCAAACAACAATATCAAGTACCCAGTATTTGCAGAATCTCAATTCTCCGGTGAAGTTTCTGTTCCAGGTCCAATCGATACCATGTCCTCCAAGCCAGTTGAATCTCAATACAAGACTTCTATTACCTGGAACTTAGGAAACCCACTTGAAGAATCTAACCATTACGATGTCTTCAAATGGAAGATCTTGAGTTCTTTGTTGTGCGATGGTCACTCATCTCCATTTTACCAGGACTTGATTGAAACCGAATTGGGTGAAGATTTCTCTCCAAACACCGGTTTTGATACCACCACTGCTTTAGCATCTTTCACCTTGGGTTTAACCAACTGTTCTCTTGAAACTGCAAACAATTTAGAAGCCAAGACCTTCGAAACTTTTGAAAAGAAGGTTCTTCCAGAATTGTCCAATTCTTCATCATCTTTTGCTGACCGTATTGAAGCCATTCTTCACCAAATTGAATTAAACTTGAAGAGACACAAACCTGATTTTGGTTTGGGTCTTTTGAACTCTATCTTACCAAACTGGATCAATAATGTTGACCCAATTAAATTGCTTGAAGTAGAAACTATCTTGACCAGATTCAAGAACGATTACAAGGAAAATGGTATGAAGATCTTCAAGGATTTGTTGGACGAATCCGTTTACAAGCCAAGCGTTGGTAAGTTCAAGTTCACCATGACTCCAAATGAAGAGTTCCAAGATGACCTTGTCAAACAAGAACAAGACAAACTTCAATCCAAGGTCGAAAACTTGACCAAGGAAGACTTGGAAACTATCTACAACCAAGGTAAGACTTTGGCCAAGCAACAAATGGAAGAACAAGATGGAAGCGTCTTGCCAACCTTGACCATCGATGACATTGAAAAGCAAGGTGACTTCTATCCATTGACCTTCGATGAAATCAATGGCAAGAAGATCCAACAAAGAATCGTGGATACCAACGGTCTTGTCTACGCTGCTGCTGTTAAGGATGTCTCTTACTTGCCAACCAAGTACTACAAATACCTCTCTCTTTTCAGCTCCTGTCTTACCAACTTGGCCGGTACTACCAAGACTTCCATCACCGACTTGGAAACCCATATCCAAAAGCTGACTGGTGGAATCATGTTCAACTTCAGAACCACTCCAAATCCATTCAACATCACCCAAACCAAGCTTCAATTCAGCTTATCTGGTATGTCCTTGAAGGAAAACTCTCACCATATCTACGAGTTATGGGAAGAGATCTTGAGTCTGACCAAGCTTGAAGCTGACGACTCTGTGGTTGTTGACAAGTTATACCAATTAATCAAGAACTTGGGCCAAAACCAACTCAATACTATTGCTGACAGGGGTCACTCATATGCTGGTAATGTCAGTAGTTCCAAGTTGAGTGCTACCAAGTACGTTTCTGATATCGTTGGAGGAATGACTCAAGTTGAATTCATCACTGAAATGAACTCTAACTTGGAAAAGAAGGGTAAGGAATATTTGACCCAAGAAGTGTTACCTATTTTACATGAAATCAAGAGCATGCTCTTGAACGGACGTGAGTCTTTCAAGTACAGATTGGTTGGTAACGATCAAATTGTCAAGGAAAACAAGAAGCTCTTGGAGAAGTTTGACGACTCTGTTACCAAGCTCAACACTAACGGTGCTTTAAGTGGTGATAACTTGACCGATTTGGTCACTAGATTCAATACTAACCAACTTGGAATCAACACCAAACAAACCTTGATTGACTTGCCATACCAAGTCGGTTACGCTTCCTTGTCCAAGTTGGGATCCAACTACACCCACAAGGACGGTGCTAGTTTGCAAGTGTTGTCACAATTATTGACTTTCAAGCATTTACATTCTGTCATCAGAGAATCAAATGGTGCTTATGGTGGTGGATTAAACTACGACGGTTTAGGAGGTATCTTAAACTTCTACTCCTACAGAGACCCTAACCCAGTTAAGTCAATTGAATCTTTCAAGGAATCTTTTACTTATGGAAAGTCTGGAAACTGGGAAACTGACGATTTACAACAAGCCAAGCTCAGAATCTTCCAAAGTATTGATGCTCCAATGAACATTGCCAGCCAAGGTTCCACTGAGTTCTATGAAGGTATTACTGATGAAATGAGACAAGAAAGAAGAGAAAACTTCTTGTCTGTGAATAATCAAGATTTGGTTGATGTTGTTAACAAATACTTGATTGGAGGAGAAAACCTGATGACAGTTATTGGTGACAATAAGTTGTTAAATGTTGGAGAAGAATGGAATGTTAGAAAGTTAAAGGCTGTTGAAGAAGAAGCCATTTAGATGAAAATGTAAAAATTAAAATAAAAATTAATTGTCAATGAAGTTATGGGATATTATTGTTTCCACATTTAAGAAATGGCCCTGATTCTGGTGATAATACTGGAGTAGTCATTGGTCGCTCATGTATATAAGTTAGAGATCAATAGATCAAAATTAGAGACTATTGTAGAGTAAGAGTAGAAGCACACTTAAATAGACTGAAATGTGGACAAACTTTATTGTACTACTTCTTCACAAAGGTTGGTTTACTTGTTGGATCTTCATCATTGGAACGACTGGTAGTTCTCTAACTCCTTTATAGTTCTGGTTCTTGTCTATATCACTAAAAGATTTCACTTAGTAGAACTATCTATTTGTGATGATCCACACTTCTTTTTTTAGCTTCTTGGCTGATTTCTTTGTTCTTTTTTGGTTCGTCTCTCACTGGTATTCATATCTTACTCTTAGGAGCTACATAATGGATTGTCATCCACGCCAATAAGTCTCACCACCCTTCGGGTGGATTGAGTTCGGCTCTTGATTCTTTTCTCGTCGTTAATTACTATATACATGTACCTAGAGATACCCAACTATATTATAATGTGTGGCCTGATAGCCGTAGTATGATGGATGTTCGACCCAATCAAGGAACCCACTACAGAACCGCAGTGGTCCCATAAATGGAACGTACACCAATATTTTGATGATGTTGTGGATGGAGTCTTGCTCATTGGCCAATACGCATTGAGTTCATTGATGTTTCTGTGACAGTGACGAGTCACTTTCGAGGGACACACCCCGAATGGGTAACATTATTATTTGGGAGTGTGTGGTTCAGTCATTTCGTCCCTTTTACAACGGCATTTTGGTCATTCATGGAGATATTTCGCTCGTTCACTCGCTCACTCGATCATGTTTAGATTCTGTGCTTTCTGATGAAATCCTTTGGAGCTTGTTCTGGGATTCTTCTCTTTTTGTCTTCGGTGAACAAACAGTGTCTCTTGGCTCTTGGATCGTACAAAATCAAGTTCAATTTTGGTTGGTGTCTTGGGATGTTGAACCATTTCTCGTACCCGGTCTTGGCAGCAGACACGAGCTTGACCATGGTGTGGGTGGATTTAGGTTTAGCCATGGTTGATTAGTTGTATTGGATAGTGATGAAATTTTTCAACTATATTGGAAGTATGTGCAGGCCACCAAGAGGTGAGACAGACAGACATACACTGGAGAGACATAAATGATTCGAATGTCGCGGTTTCGTGTTGCTGTTGGTTGTGTCGCCCTAAAGGACGACACGGATTACATAATCCACGCGTGAAAATTGGTGGAGAAAAAGACACGCATGGATCAACAACACAATTCCTATCCACCAACACACTACACTAAGAATGAAGTCGGTTGTCGTTTTCATAGCATTCATTGCCTCTTTGGTCAGTGCCTTGCACCTCGAAGTTCCTGCCACTCACAAGTACCCAGAACCAATATGTATTCGTGATTTTGTCCTGGAAGACAGTTTAGTGGTGGTTAACATTAAAACCAATGGTAGAGTTGGAGATGGACAAAAATTGGACTTTTATGTTGTTGATCTGATTGGTAATGAATACAGACGTAAATCCAATGTTGCTGGTGCCATTAAGGTTGTTTTCACTAGTCATCATAGTGCAGCATTTGATGTTTGTTTCACCAATGTTAAAGATAACTCGCGTCAAGGTTATATGTCAAGAGAAATTGAATTAGAAATTGAAAGTGGTGCTGCTGCTAGAGATTGGAATGCTTTACAAGCTAGTGAAAAATTGAAACCAGTTGAAGTTGAATTACGTAGAATTGAAGAATTAACCAATGAAATTTATGAAGAATTACAATATTTGAAAGCTAGAGAAGAAAGAATGAGAGATACTAATGAATCTACCAATGATAGAGTTAAGTACTTTTCTACCATTGTCATCATTTCCTTGGTTGGTTTGGGTGTTTGGCAAATTCAATACTTGAGACATTACTTCAAGGTTAAGCATATCATCTAATCATCTAATTCTCAATTTCCAATTCCCAATTTTTCATTTGTTCTATTTATATCTTGAAAGATCAACTGCAAAAATTTGGGACATATTTCATCCTTTTTTTGGTATCATTCACATTATTTGAATCTCGTTATATTATATCTAATAAAGATCAATGGGTGTGGTACCTATTGGTTGAAAAATCGGATCGAATTCATTATAAGGGTTCGGGGTTGTCTCTCAATCAACAATAGAACTAGATTGATGATACTATGGTGATTTGGACTGGTTTCCTTTCTTATATTCTTCAGCCAGATTCATGTTCTCATTACACAAAATAACCACTTGGTTGGTTCTATATATTTTCAGTCTATAATAGCGTATATGATTGCAATCCACGTTCAAAAGTTAGTCTATAAATGTAGTTTATATATCGTGTTGTATTATATATGGTTCATCCAAGTTTGATACTGAAGATATCAGCATAGTTACTCCAGGTTTCCATTGATTCCAATGCCTTTTGTTTCTCTTCAGTGCTCATATCGTACTTCTTTGACAGATCAATATATTTTTGGAACACGGCTGCCCTGGATGTGTCAGCAGTGACACATTTGTCCCGTATAATGTCTGAATCGACTTCTATACCGTCAACATCATCGAATGCTAAGTCCAAGAGCCATTCAAGTAAAAAGTTTACTTTCTTCCAACACTGATCAAATTGTTCGTACGACTTGTAGGTCTCGTCTTCTACTAACGGAAGATACGTATCGGGCTTGGCTATCGCGTCTAGAATACTGTTCATGTTGGTGATCTGCCATTTTGGATCGTCCTTTTTAGGAATCTTGGAGATCTTTGGTTTCTTTTCAACTTGAAACTCGGTATCGCTATCTTCAATAACCACAATCTCGGTGATCTCGTCACTATCATCTATGATCTCGTCACCCTTCAATTCAGCCCATCCGTTCCGCTTTAAAATAAACAGATCATAGTCCACCACTTTGGTTATGTCAAGTAATAGTGTCAGTGCAAGATCAACCAACATCGAAGTATAATAAGCTTGCGGGAAGAAATCATTCTTTAGCTTT
This sequence comes from Suhomyces anneliseae, assembly GCA_030568535.1. Lineage (NCBI taxonomy): Eukaryota > Fungi > Ascomycota > Pichiomycetes > Serinales > Debaryomycetaceae > Suhomyces > Suhomyces anneliseae. The sequence continues at coordinate 44,038 of JAJMGB010000005.1, read as the reverse complement.
CCACAATAGTAAAATTGCATTAAGTACTTGAAATCTATGACTTCAAACTTCCTACTGATTTCACTTATCAAATTTTGTGAACTAAGATGGGTTAGGTTTTGTGAAGTTGCAGTTAAACGGTCAAATCCAAGCAATGATCCACTAGAATAGAAAAGAGATCTATAGTAAATTAATGAAAGAAACTTGAAGCGAGTTTCGATTGAGTCCATATTGTCATCATATTCGTTTGGTGTCCAATTAATAGGTACATTAAGCTTTTCTTTAACATCATTTTTAATGATTATTCTCTCACGATGGTAGCACGAAGACGGAACCAGATTACTCTTCAATCCCAAACCATTCATGAGATATTCCACTAATCTATCATACCAGTCAATCTGAGTAGATCCTATTTGCGTCAAAAGACAATAGATTAAGAATGTGGAATCTTCAAGGTGATATAATACAAGGGTTCTGGAACTTTTTGAACTTTCAAAAAAGTTCATTAATAAGTCCAGTGAATTCTTTTCAAGATTATCTTGAATGTTAACATGTGCTTTGATAGCTTGAAAAAAATTGAATGCAATAAAATCATACATGACTTTTAACAAGTCATTATATGTAGAATAAATTATATGGTACGAAGTGAAGGATGAATTAAGGCGACGCATGTTATATTTTGAGGATTGGTCAGCACAATAAAAGGCCCAGTTTATCAACATCCAAAGGTTGAAGTTGGGGTTCTGTTTAGGACTCAATTTTTTGCTTAGAAGATCCTCATCGTAGATTTTGATATTAGCCCATTTGTATAGTGGGGCATCGAGTTTTTGTTGTTTATTAGGGCTAGGAGATTCTTCTCTTGTTCTCTTCAAATTGTCCAATAGTTTGAAGGAGCCATTGAGCCCAGAAACATCAGAATCAGGACCTAAGAGGAAACTTTTTTGGGGTGAACTATGGTATTTCAAGAGTTCGTCCTCCATGTTTGAAGGAGTTTCCAATATGGTTGCTTCTGTCTCCGAGTCACTGATCAAATCATTAGTATCATCTGCAGTTTCTGCTTTGGTGGGTGATCTCTGGAAAAATGTGGTGATCTTGTGTTGTTTACTTGGGGAACCATGTTGTTTTGGAGCCAAGTTAGGTTTCTTCTTGATCAATGGCGATGAGTAAGAGATGGTTCTAGACACCCGAGACTGGTACACAAAATCTCCCATCACAACAAGCATTTTCTTGTATAATAATTGGACTACTGGATCAGTATGGGGTCCTTGGATTACCACATCACACCATTGCCTCAAGAGCCATATACTTCGCTTATGGAGCGGGCTCTTTAAAATAGAAGAGTCATAATCTTCATTCAATGCTTTGACGTAGTCGCTTGTGGGGGCAATCCCATCGATGGTGATGTTTTTAGTACTCCAGTTTGTGTTGGGGCTTCTGGCTGCTAAGGTCAAAATTATACGGAGCACATTATTAGATGGAAGTGCTAGGTTGATGTAAGGATCCAGAGAGTCCACGGAAGACTCCACATTCATCCGGAACGTGGTTTCGTAGTGCGATAGAAGGTCATCGAATTGCTTGACATTATTGAGGTTTATAGGGTGGTCAATCTGGGCTAGCTCAGGGATGATCTGGTGAATAAAGGACTCCTGGACTTCGAGGTACGTAGGTAGGTCGAACAAGAGCATTGGACCAGGAAGCCAATGTTGTCAATTGTAGTGGTAGGATATTGGTGATATGATACAGGGGGCCATCAAAAGGGTCTCTACCTGGCCAACTTATGGGTGGTTACTGTGGGCGCCAATAGTAAGTGCAATTGTATAGGAATAACAACTAGCTGATATTAACAATCAACACCGCCAGCAATGTGCTGTTGTGATAGCTATGGTGGTGTTTGGATGAGCGGTGAGTGACGTTTGCCAATTGTGGTGATTCAAGTGCTTTCTCTAGAGGAAAGGTCAGATCAGTGTTGCAATGTTATGGTTGCAATCTTTATCGCTAGTTGGTGCAAGTGAGATGATGGGTGACCGAGATAAGATAAGAACTGAGCCTGGTGAGTGGGAATAGAAAGGCGGTCCCTGTGATTACTTGATGTGGTTGGTTGAAGTACGGCACCAGTTGTAGCAGGGGGTGGAATTCTGGTGGTAAAGAATGGTGGTGGTGGTTTGTTGTGGAGGTAAAAGTTTCCAGTAGGGTGTATTGGGTGGTGGGAAAATTCTCGTTAGTGAAATTTTCGATCCTCGCTGGAGTAGCGAGAATTTTAGAGAAACGCTCGTAATAGGCTCGTGGGCTTTTCGCGCGGGGACCACAATCGCGACCTGAGCCCGCGCGAGAGGAGAGTGAGACACAACCCCAAAACCACTCCAGCCAAAAACCATCTACTACCAATTACACCCAAACACATCTACCAGATAACATGTCTGTAACAGTAAGTATCACCAAATAAACAGTCAATCGTACTTATTGGGGCTTCTGGGCCTTCTACCAGTTTGTCTACTGCCCCAATGCCTGACATATCGCTAACAAACCCCAGTTCCATACCACCACTGGCCCCTTAAAGGTCCAATTGTACTACCAAGCCAACCATCTTGTCCAGCTTAGACACGCGGAAAACTTCCTTATCCACTGTGCTAGTGGGAACTACAACGGAGTGAGGATATTGAGATATATCCCTGATTTCATCCTTCAAACCGGTGATCCTACCAATACTGGTAAAAGCTCTGAGCCTGCCAATCCAGACCATGTATATACCACACCAATGGGAGCCAAAAAGACGGAATATGGCGGAGTCAAAAGAGGGTCGATCTTTGCTGTGAATAACGAAGAAAGACAAGATACCTTAGGATCGCAGTTTTTCATAGTATTACTGGACGCACACCGCGAGGTGATAGAGAAAGGTGACTATACTTATTTAGGAGAGATCATTGATGGGTTTGAAGCCATAGAGAAGGTGGAAAAGGATGATGAGATCGCGGGCGGAAAGAACGGTAAAGTCAAGGGTAAGTGGAAGGAAGAAGAGTGGATAAAAGAGGTAGAGATCAACTATAACCCATGGATCTGAGTACCAAAGAACTAAAAGAGAGAGAAACATACAATGACTCAATTGAAGTTGATAGTTAATTAGTTTCTATAAAATGATGATGATCTTAAATGTTAGTATTAACGTAAATATACAGTGTAGAATTTAGGAACTAAGGTTCCAATTGGCCCAATTGATTGAGTGGTATTATCAATTGAGATAGTCATGGTCCAAGAAATGGTTTTCCAATACAACTAATGCCCACTATTAATCTGAGGATGTATGTTCTGATTATTGGGTGAAAGATTAGCGAGCTGTAGAACTCAACCTTTCAATTATATATAATAATATCTTTTACCATCTCGAACTGGTTTCTTTTATAACAAAGTCTTCTACTATTACTGTTAAAGTCAAGTAATTCATTTCTCCAATCATTTACCTTTGATATTGACTGGCCATGAACCAGCATATCTTTCTTTTGATGTTACAATTTTCCTTTTATGTTATTATTGAATATTCTCTTACCCTCATAATATCAGTCTAGTTCGCCTAGGTTTCCTAATATCTCCCCAAAGTCCTTAATTCCCAAATAAGAGCCCACCTTTTGCTTGTTAAAATCATAACTAATAAGATTACCTTGAGAATCAGTGGACCCACAGCTCAACATATCAATAAGTAAGGAGTCACTGAAGTTGACTCTTCCTTCAGCATCCAAGTTGAGCACTGATTTTATCTTCTTTAAATCAGGCATGCTAAGTTTATAATTAAGGATGGCTGATTTGGAAGTATTATCAGTAACAGCCTGTACAAACAACTTCCAACTCTCATATATATGCTGGTAGTTGTTACGGAACTTGACTAGCTTATTGGTGCTTCGTATGAGCTTATCGATATCCACGATGTCTATTAAATCATCTTCTGAACTGGTGATTGTATATGCTTTTAAAAGGTTTATGGTGGTGGTCTGTTTGACATTGGCAAGATCCAAGACAAACGGATCAGCTGTTTGGATAAACTCGTAGTAGTAATCAATACATTGAATGATATCGTCGGTAAAGATGTTTGGAATACTCAAGTCCTCAAATAACTGGGGTAATTGGTTGAGTAAGAAATCTGGTGAATCCGCGGTTAATTGCGTATATGATTCCAAGGTTTCGTCTTCGATCTGGGGATCTATTTCTTCGAACCGCTTGGACTGGGCGAACCCGTCATTACGTGAACGGGGCATGTTGAAAGAAGGTTGGTTAAAGAACTGATCTATGTTTAATGTAGATTTCGCAATGAGCTGCCGCGATGGTACTGCTTTCGCACTAAACTTAGTGGACTTGTACTAAACAGATACCACTACAACAGGTACTACGGCGTATATGACTCATCTATAGGATATAGTCGAAGCTGTGAAGTTATGATACTGACAAGGTATTAGTAATCCATATTTCATAATTTTTAACACATTTCCAAACACATTTCTTGGTAACTTTTAGCCCGTATTGTCATTGAGGCTTAGTGTTCCCTCCACCACCATCTCTCGCTAAGAACAGCTCCTGTAGCCACCTGAATTACGGGTTCCATGATGTTCTTTGGTATACTAACCAACCCTTGTTCTATTTTATACCACATTTTGGTGGTAAAACGCCGTTTCTACTCGGTTCGATAACGTTTTGGTGGCACTAATCGTGGCTTTCCTTGGCAACCGCTATCTTTTTGCAACTCCGCACGGACTTGATTAAATCTACAATACAACAGCTTTTATCAACATATAAATCGACCCATAAACCCCACCCATTTAGTTCAATCTCCAGCCAGTGTACCAATCATGTCTAGAGAACCATCAATTTTTACTTCCCTTAACGAAATTCCTCGTTCCGGGTTCCGTATCCTTCTTAAGAACGAATTGGAACAACCATCTGGATCATTCAAACTCCGTGGTATTGGTCATATGATTGGAGAGTCCATCAAGGAAGCCAATGAACTCGGAAAGACCGATATCAGAGTGTTCTCGTCTTCTGGTGGTAATGCCGGTTTAGCCGCTGCTACTTCAAGTAACCATTATGGTCTTAAATGTACTGTTGTTCTTCCAAAGATCTCCAAACCATTAGTAATTGGACACCTTGAAAAAATTGGTGCTGAAGTAATTATCCATGGTGAACATTGGGGAGAAGCTGACGAATACTTAAGAACCGTTTTAATTCCTTCCCTCGATAAATCTATCCATCCTGTTTATGTACATCCATTTGATAACCCAAAGATTTGGGAAGGTCATGGTCAAATTGTCGCTGAATTCGTTAAGCAATTGGCTCAATACAAAGGAGACACCAGCCGCCTCAAGGGTGTAGTCTGTAGTGTTGGTGGAGGTGGTCTCTACAATGGTATGGTCAATGGCTTACAAAAGTTAGACTTGAAGGTGCCTGTTTTGGCAGTGGAAACATTCCAAACCAACTGTTTCTCAGCCGCTTTGAAGGCCGGTAAAGTGGTCCATCTTCCTGAAATCAAGACATTGGCCACCAGTTTGGGCTCTCCGTACATTTCACAACAATCTTTGGATAACTATGCCAATCACCCAACTATTGTGAAGGAAATCGATGATTTGGATGCTGCTAAGGCTGTTATTGATCACTATGCCAAAACTGGTGTTTTGGTTGAACCAGCTTGTGGTGCTGCCTTATGTTTTGCTTATGAAAAGGTTAACCAGCTTGAAGATATCTTTGGAAGATTAGAAAAGGACGATATCGTGGTTTTTATTGTTTGTGGAGGCTCAGGCATTAACGAAAGTATGTTGAGAGAGTACAGAGAGTTGATCAGAAAGAGAGAACAAGCATTGATGGAAGGATGCGAAGAAGAGTAAATATAGAGTAAAGGAAATGGTAATATCATATTGTAGTAATTTTTCATCTGTTGTATTTGTTCTGGGTGTTGTTTCTGGCCAAAGGCCGAATATTATGTCCTGACTTTTGAGTGTTGCTGCTGGAATGTCTGCAAAATTCCTATGATTTGCAACCCAAAATTACAGTTAATAAGCAGAATTGGGTTGAGTCTCCAAAGGGATTGCAATTATTAATTCTACGTGGAATATCCAGTGTCTAACGACTCTGATAACTTACTAATCAATACTATTACATAGATCATTACAGTACATTATGGACGTTAACTATCTTCATGTGCCGTTGCATAATGTAAAATAATAATTGGAACTTTTCAGTTTTCACAGCAATTGAATTTCCGTTGACCCTCCAGGTTTAAAATTATCACAGCGATGCCTTCGCCCCAATAGTTTGGGCTTTGGTAGCAAGTGAACCGTGAGCCCCTAACAACTCCTATAAATCATAACTGGGCCCATACAACACACATACTACTACTCTAGCTACTAGCCACAACTTGACCACAAATTAACCACTACTAAAACCCAAAGTGCAATACAGTGATTCTAAAGTTTGCAATTGTCACAACAAAACCCATACTGCTTTCACAACTCTCTTACTTTTCTAGTGTAGCTGGCTCTCACTGTCTCGACAATACTGCAATTCTCACACCACCACCAAATTGCATATGATTTTTTTATCAGTGCGAAATCTGGGGAAATCTCAAGTGATAACGCCCCAGCGAACAATCACAGCCCAATGACACCAATAAGGTTTGAGAGTTAAGGTTGCGCTAAGGGAAGAAGACAGCTTAGCGGTAGCATTGGAAACACGCTTGGTTTTTTTTGGCTCGCTAAAGTATGGTCATGTTCCGTTTTTACAGCCATCGGAACCCTGCACGTTGGATCGGCTCCCCGTCGGTACTGTCGCTAATCTTTCTCGGGACGAGGGTAGAAGTGCTTAAAGTTAGTGAGCGAGTTTGTTGCTTCGTGCCGGGCTCGCCACCACCACCATATCACGTTCAATTCGCACGCCGTAAATATATAATCTTCTATATATATAAAGTGGGGGAGTGCAATCTACCAAATCACCATGTCAAGATCACCTAATCTCTCCAACACTTGGCTACCGTTGTGGAATAACAACAACAACACTGTTGAGAATAAAGTAGAGAACTCACCACCAAAGGATTCCGATAAACCCATAGACAAAAGACGTCTTTCCAATAGACCATTGAGACACAAAGGATCAACAAACTCATTAGCTTCAATGACAGCGGGAAATTGGTTAAGCTGGAACAAGAGCAAGGAACTCCAGTTATCGGATGATGATGACCACAAGGACGACGATGAGCGCCATGAAGACGAAGAACATCAACAGCAAGAAGATGAAGATGAAGAAGACTATGTTCCTGATAACAACGGAGACGAAATAGACCAACATTACTCCAAGGGAAAGAAATCGGGACTGTCGTCGTGGACTTTCTGGAACAGTAACAACAATAACAACAACAATAATAACAACGATGGTAAAGACAATAACAAGGAGCCTAAGGTACCCAGTATGGCCAATACCATTGTAAACTCCACTCCTTCTCTCCCTAGTAGAGCAGACCTCCTCGGCTCAGGATCCAAACAAAGAAAGGCCGATAAGGCCAACGATGACGATTCCACCAGTCCAGCATCTGAATCAGGAGAAGACGATGCTGTTTTGTACAAACCCCATGATAAGACTGCTCAATTCAAGCAAATCAACACTCACAAGAACGAGAATTTAAGAGAAAACATCATTGTACCAGACTGGAACAACACCTTACCAGCACAATCATCAAGATCCTTAAACTCCAGTTTGGCCTCTTCCATATTTGGTAACTCATCCACCTCCAATAACAACAATGCTCAAGAATCAAAGATGGACCTCAAGAGCTGGAGAAATTTCCTTAACCAGTTATCATCCAAATTGGGTTTCAGTACCCAATCTTTGACCAGTGTGGTGGATGCCAAAGATGGTGAAGAAGACAGTCCTCAAAAAGTAGAAAAGGAGTTTAATTTATTATATGAAAAGACATATAGACTTTATGGTAGATCATTAGAAAAACTACCACCTCACAAGAGAGCATGTTTACCTAATTATAACAAGTTTTACACCAATAAGGACTCATACACAAACGATCAACAAACACAATATGAAGAAGATATTAATGATCCTAATTCTATTTCCATTTCCAATGATCCTATGGGAAATCTTTTAATTAATCACAAGAGTCGTGGACCTAAACCTCCTGTTGAATCAGATGTTATCTCCTATAAAGCCGGACCTTTAAGGAAGATTAAGAAGATTTTAATTATTGGTGTTCATGGATTTTTCCCAACTAAAATGATTAGACCATTGATTGGTACTCCTAAGGGAACATCACTTAAATTTGCCAATGAAGCCGAAAAGAGTGTCATTCGTTATTGTATTGAAAACAACATGATTAGTGAAAATGATACCAACAGTATTAGTATTCAAAAGATTGCTTTAGAGAAAGAAGGTAAGATCTTTGATAGAGTGGATTTCTTTACCACAATTCTTGAAAGATGGCAAAAGGAACTTAATGAGTGTGATTTTATTTTTATTGCTTCTCACTCTCAAGGTACTGTTGTTTCTATCATTCTTTTGGCTAAACTTATTAGTATGGGAATTCTTAAAGACCCTATCGAAAAGAGAATTGGTATCTTGGGTATGGCTGGTATTAATAATGGTCCATTCTACGGTATTGATAAATCCTTCTTGATGAAAGCATACTCTGCTATTGAACACGATTCCTTGGCTGAATTGTTTGAATTTACTAAGTTCACCAGTGAACAATCAATGGTATACAAACAATCTGTTCAAGTTATCATCAATGCTAATGTAAAAATATGTTTCATTGGTTCTATCAATGACCAGTTGGTTCCATTATACTCGGCTTTAGCCTCTCACATATTCCATCCAAACATCTATCGTGCTTGTTATATCGATCATTCATCACAAACCCCATTATTTATTCAAAAATTAGTATCTTTATGTTGTCATTTACAAAACATTGGTTATTTCGATAATAATGTTCTTAAGGAGCTTAGTACTTCTCTTTCCGGGCTGATGACTGGAGGTGGTCACTCTAAGATTTATAATGATGGTAAGGTTTACGATTTGGGAGTCAAGTTCATTCTTGATACTGATGATATTGTTATTCCTTCCAGTCAAGTGATTCATCATGAAATGGGAACTGGACTTGAATCCAATCCTACTGCAAGCAGTCAACCTACCAACAATATTATTTCCACTGGTCAAATTCCTGAAGATAAACTAGTTTCCAGTGGAATTGGAACTTATGGATCTACCAATAACTTTGGACATATGGAAATACATGGAATTCCGGTGACAAACCTGGTATATATTAAGGAATTCAATGTCGGTAAGATTGGTACCAATCCATTCATTTTGCCATGGTGTTTAAGAGGTTTATTGTTCAATATTGAGAAGAATTGGCCAAATAACAACAAGTTGTTGATGGTAGATAGTGGTAAAGATTTGGGCAGAAATGGGTATGATGAAATTAATGAATTGTACGATCTGTTTGACAACTGGAAGCCTGAGTCCAAGGTATTGAAGGAATTGAAGTTCAGATTGAATGGGCTCAGAGCCAGTAAGTTGTGAGAAAATAAAGTTACAGACACTTATGGTACAAAAGAGGATAATTATAATTGAATTACATTGGTAAATTGTGTCAAAAATGTGTTTATTATGTGAGTGAAAAATTGGTAGAACAAAAATTACAAAATTATCTGAAATAACAGTATTGTTCTACCGCCACTACGGATCATGAAAATAACAATTTTTCACGTTCTTTAATTTATTGTTGGCACTGTTCAATTACACTCTTGAATGATCTATCTACCTTAAAACCTCAATAAAACACGCTAAAAAACCAGACAAAAACCCCTGCTGCAATACTGGTATCTAGCCACATCTCTGGACCACCCAGATCACCGCGGATCTCGTCCCTTTCGCACTGCCACTCCTTTCATTAGATAAATATATATTTATATGGTATACAAATATGTCTGTAGTCCACGTGACGCGCAGTAACATCTCACTCCCTCTCCAGTGTGGGAGGTCCCACGCGTAAACATCACAGTTGTTGAACACTCATCTACACCATCTCTGGCCCCTCATTCGCCAGGAATAGCAACTCAAAAACAACTTTCCAGGTGTCACCACCTTCCATTCACTGTACTATAATCAGCAACCAAGTTGCCTAATTGGAAGAGCGATTTTTTCCAATCAAAACACTGAAAAAACGGTCAAAAACGGTCAAAAAACGGTCAAATATAGCCAGATTTAACCCAAAAAACACCCCATAATTCTTCATTAACCGCCCAAAGGTCCCACCATCACTAATCACCACAATTAGCCGCCCTGTCACAGCCACACATAGCCATCCATACCCCCAGTAATCACCCCCTAATCAACAATGATAGAAAGCTTTAAACTAGACGAGCCGCTCTTCTCTCCCTTATTAGAGACCACACCAGATACCTCAGATCATTCGACCGATGAGAACGAATGTAAACGTGGCTACAGCCTACAAGACTTGGTGACCCGTTGTGTGACGGTGTCTGAGTTGAAGAGACACGTACTGTGGGAGAGTATACTTGGATATGGACAAACAGAGACTGCCAAGTACAGACGGATCTGGAGCATAAAGGTGTTGGTCCATAAGTATTTGTTTGGAGTGAGCGATAATGATAATGATAACGAACACATCAAGAAGGAAGAGGTGGACGTGTTAAGTCCATTATATGTGGAGGTAATAACGAGTCTCCAAGAAGACGGCTGGACGAAATTGGAGATTGAAAAGTTGTTTACTGTTATGATCCATGATTTAACTGCCAATGGAATATCCACTCATTTACCCAACAAAAGCATAGACCAAGTTATAGAAGCCATTGGGGGCTTACCTGTTCCGTGGACCAAAGCAGAGATTGAACATGTCAGACTGACCAAAACAAAGACAAATGACGGCTCAACTAGTCTTCCATTGAGAGATCATGAAACTATCGAAAGGGTACGAGCAGTTTCTGACTGTAACATCGACAGCGAGTCCAATATTAATCATTTGAAACTATTAATAGAAACAGATCTTTCATTTACCAATCTTATAGTGGAACTTCCACAATTCCCTATAGATCAAGTGGTGGAAAAGATACGAATCCTCAGAGATTTAGAAGCTGTTGATCTTAGTCCTGGTGAAAAGAGAACACTTAAAGACTACATTACCAATGGAGACTCTATGGAAGGTGCTTATATTCATTTTCCTTGTAGATCAAGGACCTTTATAACCAAGAAGTATAAAGAAATGGAGTATATTTCCTCCAGAAAAACCAAGTTCCAAAGTCATGAAGCCAGATTACTTTATGAGGCTCAATGGGTGATGTTTACCAGTGGAGAATCTAGTTCCAGAAGATCACGTAAGAGAAACTACGAAGATCTTGAAAAATTAGAATCTGAATTAAAGCCTAAGCCAAAACCTGTCAAAGTAGAGCTCACCCCAGAAGAATTGGCTGAAAAAGAACGTAGAAGAGAGCAAAGAAAGCAATTAATGGAGAAGAAGTTAGAAGAAAAGAGAATTCAAAGAGAATTATTAAAAGAAAAACGGAGATTGGCTGGTGATAAGCCCAAGAGAAATGCCGATAACAATTCATTGAAGAGTCTTTTGGCAGGCTCTGAACATTTCCAATCTGTTATTGGTGACAAGAAGATGGTTGAGCAAGGCCAAAAGAGAAAGAGAATACAAGCAGACCATTTCAAGCCCGAAGTCACCGTTAAATCACTGCTTAAGGCAAGACCAAGACAGATCCAAAAACTTGCATTAAAGAAAGCATTAAAGAAAGAATTAAAGAAGAAACAAGCTAAGCAAGCCAAGCAAGCTGCTCCTAAAAAGGAAGTGACCAAAGCAAAAAAAAAGAAGACCGTGAAGCGTGAAGAGTTTGTCAAATCTGAGACTCCAAAAGTTGAAGAAGTAGAGGAAGAAGAGGTCGAAGAAGACTATGTTTCCCCATATGATCCTACTGATATCAACAGCGACTCATACGTTCCACTCCAAGACCGTCAACTATTCGAATCTGGATTATACGGTAGCGAATCCATAGCCACCGTTAAATACGTGGAAGGAGACAACACAGGAGAGAACTCACATTATATCATGACCAAATTGGATGAAGAAATCTTGTTTGAAGACGACTTGGCTGCCCATATTGTCAAGAACCATGTGAAGAACTACCGTTCATTACCAATCTCGTTCCCTTCAATGGACGATTCTTCCAACATTGTCAGAGTCCGTTTCCTTATTCATCCTTTGCACTGTGAACTGTTCGTGTTGGCAGCACCAAAGAGTAATGAACTTGACCCAATCTACGAAATCATCAAGCTCTTCATGATCCATTATACTCTTTACTTTTCCCACTCTGAAGTATTGAAGACAATCATCACTCAAGACTACTGTGAAGCTTTGGAAAAGTCCGTTGAAGATAACGACTTTGGAGCTTTCATGGCAGTCATTGATAAATGGAATGCTCTTATGGTAGAATTATCGCCAAACACTGAAGAAGTTGCTAGTTTGGCCAATAGAAATAAGGATATCAATCCTGAAGTCAGACAGTTCCTTGCGGATGATGAGATAATGGTTCCTGATCTCAAACTCGAAGTTTTCCTTAAGGAAACAATGCTTGAGGAGCCAAGTCCTCCATTTAATATTATCGAGAAGGGCTTGGCTAAAGCTACCATCGATTCTATCTCTATAGACGGAGTGGAAACCCCATCTTCTGTGTCCGAAAGCCAGTCATCCTACTCAAAGGAGTATAAAGCTGCTTTCTTTAAGAGATTACTGGAAATGACCACCATCTCCAGATTCACTATGCAACAGATTCTCTTGAGAGTTTACTCTCGTGTTGTCTCCACTGACTCTAAGAAGCTCAGATCTTACAAGGCTTTCACTGCTGAAGTTTACGGTGAACTCTTGCCTTCATTCACCAGTGAAGTGTTGGAAAAGGTGAACCTTTTGCCTAGCCAGAAGTTCTACGATTTGGGTTCTGGTGTCGGTAATACCACTTTCCAAGCAGCTTTAGAGTATGGAGCTAAAGTAAGTGGAGGATGTGAATTGATGGATCATGCATCTAAGCTTACCACCTTACAAGAAGGTTTATTGCTGAAACATATGAAGGTCTTGGGATTGAAACAGTTGGATCTTGACTTTGCCTTACTGCAAAGTTTTGTCGCTAATGAAAAGGTCAGAAAGAGTGTCCTTGATAGCGATGTGCTTATTATCAATAACTACTTATTTGATGTTAACTTGAATATCGAAGTGGGTAGATTATTGTATGGCTTAAGAAGTGGAACCAAGATCATTAGTCTTCGTAATTTCATTAGACCAAGATACAGAGCTACTGGTGATACTATCTTTGACAGATTGAGAGTAGAAGAACATGAGATGAGTGACTTTCTTTCTGTCAGCTGGACTGCTAATAAAGTGCCTTATTTTATTTCTACTGTTGAGGACAATATCCTTACTGAATATTTGGGTAAAGATGATAGTGTATCTCCAGTCAAGTCTCCTGAAGTAAAGTCCACTACACCGGAAGTGAAGCCTCCTGTATCAGAAGAAATAAAAGCTGAAGAGTTGAAACCACTTCCTGAAGGATTGAAGTTCGAGTTTGACGAACCAACCAACGATTTGGCCAATGAACTTACCAGCTCGCAAGTGGATCCAGTCATCCTGTGATTTAAAGCATCAAAATAATCATCACCACTATATTCATCATAAATAATTAAAGGGTAACCAATCCAATTAGACAATCTGTAACATTATCCTGACCTACACTAACAACCAAAGTTGCTAAAGCTACTTTCTATTTGTATTATATGTATATTACAAAATCATTTGATATGATTACTATATAGGTAATCACTAATATATTCTACACTAATAATCTACACTTATCCACAAACGTACCAACTGTATCGTTCTGTAATAATTTATGAGACATTGCTCACTTGGTTCTTTGGCTCTTCTTTTCAGTACCAACACCATTCACTTCTTCACTTGGTCTTTTGGCATTACCGTTACCATTAACTGGTTCAACAGATCCAACCCTTGAACTGTTGGCAGAGGTGCTCTGTTTGATCTTCTTCTTGGCCACAGTAGGACCTTCCATCTCTCTGGTGATGGCCAACAACAAGGTATTGATTCTTCTACCGATTTCTTGTGGTGTTCTAGATAACATGTACCAGTCAAACTTGAACAAGTCACTGGACATGATTTCTTCTTTGACCTTTTCAGATAAGTTTTCACTGAAAAGTCCAAACTTATGAACACAGTACAAGATAAATCTGTCTTCAGTCTTGGAGTATACTCTCTTAGAGTTGTTTGGAGGATACTGGATCTTTAAATCTTCGAGTGGATCGGCAAGCATTTCCATTTTCATGGCCAAGAACTTCTGTTGGTTGATCAACTTGGTGTACTTCTTTTCACTGGACTCTATTTGGGTGAGGTACTTGTCGTAACCGTCGATTTGCTTGTATGAGGTCCAGAACTTCTTGACATACCGTTCGGTGTCTTCGACGGTCTTGTTACCCAAGGCATCGGAGATCTTGGCATACTCTTCTCTACCGTATTTGGCAGAGGCATGAATGAAATTGGTGAAGTCTCTTCTGGACCAGCTGTGGAAACTTTCGGCCAAAAGCTTGTTCTTGAGCTCTATTTCTTCTTCGCTGAGAGGAACCACATCATCCACCTTCTTCTGTTCTTGAGCTCTTCTTTCTTCTCTGCTGATATCGTCTTTATACTCTTCAGCCAAGAACTCTTCGTCACTATCACCAAAATCAGCAACTGTGAATTTATAACCTATTTCCTTCTTGAATGCCAATTGTTCTCTTTCAAGTAATTCTGGCAATTCTGGTGGGAAGAACTGGTGATCTTGGATATTATATGATTTAGGAGCTCTTGGCATTCTGGCAGCACTCTTGGAAGCTGCTGGTACTTTCAATACGTCTTTATAGTAGTTATCTATCGAATAAACGTTTTCCTTTCTTTCTCTCTTGGAAGGATTGATCCAAGCAAATCCTAATTTACCGGAATTGTCTTTGGAAGCAAAGTTTTGACCATTCCATTCGTAAGTAGAAGAATCGGAAGTGAAATTTTGAAGATCATCAAGACCTAATTTATTGAATTTGGCATTAAGAGTGGCAGTCTTTTCTTTACCTCTTTGTAAGATAGCATCAATATCATCATCCAAAAGAGTGGATTGACCCTTTTTAGATTCAAATACTTCTTTAGCACCATGTTGGATCATTCCTATCAAATCATCCTTGGAGTTTCCGATATTGGCAGCACTATTGGATTGTCTTCCTTGCTGAATAACCAATTGGTCCAATCTTAATTTTTGTGCAGCTCTTTCCAACACTTTTTCTTCTATGGCATTTTCTGTGACAAATCTGAACACTTTAACTTGTTTCTTTTGTCCAATTCTATGGGCTCTGTCCATGGCTTGTAAATCGGCTTGAGGATTCCAATCTGAATCGAATAAAATTACAATATCGGCTGTGGTTAAATTAATACCCAAACCACCGGCTCTGGTGGTTAATAAGAATATGAACTTTTCTGAATCAGGAGCATTATATTGGTCAATGGCTTCAATTCTGTCTTCATGAGAAGTAGAACCATCGATTCTGGAATACTCATAATCTCTGAAATAACAGTAATCTTCAAGAATATCCAATAATCTGGACATTTGAGAGAAGATTAATACTCTAGAACCTTCTTGACGGAACTTCTTAAGCATTTTATCAAGAATAATCATTTTACCAGCGTTGAAAACCAAATGTTCATCAGTGGTATATGGAGGACCAGGTTCAGCACCATCGAATAAATATGGATGGTTACAACATTTTCTTAATTGCATAACAATGTTAAGTAACCGGGTTTTACCTTCTCTTTTACCAACAGCACCGTTGACGGCATCGATATCTTTGTCTAACAATTTCTTGTACCATTCCACTTGCATGGATGACATTCCGATATAGACATTAGTTTCTATCTTGGGTAATAACGACTTTTCCACGTCTGATTTGACTCTCCGTAACAAGAACGGACTGAGAAGTTGGTGCAATTGTTGGACCACTTTATCTTGATTTTTCTGTTTTTCTTCTTCTGTCTTTTCTTCGTCGTCATCGTCGTCATCACCCTTTTGGTTCTCAAACCATTCGTCGAATACTTCAGAATCTCCAAACACATCGGGCAATAAGAAATTTAATAACGCCCATAATTCATGAAGGTTATTCTGTAATGGAGTACCGGTGATCAAGAGTCTGTTTTTGGAGTAGAACAAACGGATAATCTGGGAAAGAGAACTGTCTTCGTTCTTAATTCTATGGGCTTCGTCCACCACAATATATTCCCATCTGAACTTCTTTAAATGGGTTTTTTCACGTATAACCATCTCGAAAGATGTGACCAACACGTCGAACTCGGCCTGGAGCAATTTGTTCTGGATGATATTGGCTCTCTCTTCTTTGTTTCCTTGTAAGACGACCACATTAACGTCTGGAGTCCATCTGGCGAATTCTCTTCTCCAGTTATCCAAGGTGGATTTGGGAACAATCACGATGAATGGTCCATCGATATTCTTAAGGTATCTGAGGTAACCCAAGAATGAAATGGTTTGTAAGGTTTTACCCAAACCCATTTCATCGGCAAGGATCCCACTAAGTCTATTTTCATAAAGGGAAATCAACCAATTAAGCCCTTGGATCTGGTACTCTCTAAGAACACCATCTTTGACATACGAAGGCGATTTGGTCAATACAGTAGGCTGGTGATCTTCATCATCTTGATGTTCTTCGTCTTCGAGAAGCTCGGCGTCTTCTTCCTTTTCAGTCTTTCTTCTTCTTCCCTTGGTCTTCTTTTGAGTAAACGAAGTCTTGCTATCAATTTCACGAATGGTTCGTTTGAATTTGGCATCTTTAGAAGCATTGAGATCTATGAAATAACGAAACAACGGCGTTAAATTCAACAAGTATTTGAACCGTTTGGTGGAATCGTCCACGTCGTTTTGTTTGGCGATTTTTGGATCTACATCCAAAATAAATCTGGCTTTTCTTTGTTCATGGGTTTCATTATTTTTATTATTATTATTATTACTAGTGGTATTGGTGGTGGATTTATTAGTGGACTTATTCTTATCATTATTGGTTGTTCTAGAACCTTCCACAGATTCAGTGTGTCTTGACTTTCGACGTCCTGTCATAATGTTTGGGACAGGATGGTTGGTGCAAAAGCAATCGTGGCTGGGTAGGAAAAGGGTTAGAAAAATCAGGAAAGTGAAACTGTTATTTCTCAAAAAGATCTTGTATATAAACTGTATATAAAAACCTCCAAAACTAGCCTTTGTAGCGGAATAATATCTAGGTCTATATACAATACCTGGGTGTTTTCTACTATTATAATAAAAAGTATTATAGAGGAAAAATAACGCGACTTACCCAAGATTGGAGAACGATGAAAAGTGCGTAAATTTCAGGGGAATAATGGGGGTATGGGTAGTCTACGGAAAGAGCAGAAATAGGCCTATTTGGTGGTGGGGAATGAAGGTGGCAAAATGGGGGTGTTGGTGGACTTGGAGCCACGGTTGTTCTATATACTGTGGTTATTTATTGTAGATTATTTAAAATCGTGGATGGTGAAAATTAGTGCATCCAGAAGGTGCTGCGGGTGGTAACTGCCTGCTCCTACTGCTGCTGCTACAGTGAGGCTAGTGAGGCTAGTGGGGGTGATACTTACGCTGGTGTTCCTGGTGCTGGTGTTGCTGGTGATACATTATACTAGTAGATCGATCGTAACTTCTTCTCTATACTAGATCTCTGTATTGCTGTTGCTGTCCTCATTGGGGCTCCGCTACTCCGACTGATCTTCTCTGGCTATTATCTTGGAGCATTATTTTTCAGCTGTTCCTGGTGCCGTTTTGGGTCATTTCCCCAAATGGCGATGAGCAACACCAATTGCCACGAATAGCTGGGGAAACCAAAACTGTATGTTCGTTGCGGCCACCGATTGGGTTCTGAAGGTGTTCTAGGGCATTGGTCTACGGACATCGATATGTGCATCTCATCACCCATTTGGTGCTTTACTCAAGTATGTAAGAAGTGCATTGACATGTGAAATCTCACCTGTAGATCATTAGATGCTTTGGAAAACAGCTACCTCGGGCAATTACAGCAGATCTGCCATTTGTTGGGTTAGGATCAGACACCGAATACTGTCACAAGACCCTGGAATCACCGTGTAGATTGGTTTGGTAGTATCTGTAGGTTCTGCCGTTTACCTGCCCTTGTATTTGGCTGCTAACAATTGAGATAAGCTTTTGGAAGTGAAATTTAGCCATATTAAGTCTACGGAATTACACTCCTATTGTTAGTGGTGGTTTCACTGTTTTTCATAATGCAATATAGTCCTAAATGCTGTCTACAACATATACATGCTTTTGCGGAGGCTTAGACTTGTCCTTTTTTGGTTATAGCTGGTTTGGGTTTGAAATGGCTGCAACAGCCTTAATACTCACCGCCTAGACTTGGATCTTTCACCAACTTACATCACCACGTTGCCCTCAAAGATTCCCCAGTCGATCTTATTGAGCTTCTGTTCCTCCAACCAAGTATTGCACTTCTTAAACACCCCCAGCTCAAAGAACCCTCTGTGGGCAGAAAGTGGTGAAGGATGGACAGTTTTGAACACCTGAAACTGGGCTGAAGAAGCGAGTTTCGGATCTACCTTGGTGATTCTCAGCTGGGCTGGCGATCCCCAGGCCATGATCACGAACCCTTGGTTCTTCTGCTTATGGTAGTCTACGCCTACCTTGATCACCTGTTCGGTGAACGTTTCCCATCCTCTTTTCGCATGGCTATTGGCCTTGTGTGCTTCTACTGTGAGCACCGCATTAAGCATAAGTACACCTCTCTTGGCCCACACAGTCAAGTTACCACCTCCTGGCTTGCCTTGTTTCTTCAACTGGTTAAAGTCAGGAATGATAAAATCTGGATAGTCGATCTGGATGGTCTTGTAGATGTTTACGAGCGATGGTGGAGGTCTGGTTGGTTCAAGCACTGAGAATGCCAAACCGTGCGCTTGGTTATGGTTGTGGTACGGATCTTGTCCCAAAATCAAGCACTTGATGTTGGGCAATGGTGTGTAGTGGGACCACGAGTAAATATCGTTTGTCTTGGGGAAAATGGTCTTTTTGGACTCGGCCTGAAGGAACTTTTTCAATTGGAGGAAATATGGTTTGGTAAGTTCCTTGTGGAGCGGTGCTAACCATGAAATGTGGAGGGTATTGATCTCCAATTGAAGGAGTGATTTCTGTTCTGGGGTAAGAGACGCGATCCATTTGGATTTGCTGAAAAATGGGAAATCGCTGCATGAATCGGGGTCTTCTGTACCTTCTGGTTGTTCTGTTTCTGGTGCGTTTTGATCTGGTTTTGGAGCTGATTCTGGGGTTTCTGTAGCTTCAGTGGTGACTGTAATTTTTGATTCTACCGATTGAGCGGTTTTGGTTCCATTTTGAGCGTCTCCGGTTTCAGTAGTCTCGGAAACCACTTTAATTTCTGTACTTTCTATGTTAATTGTGCCATTAGTCGCTTGGTTCAGCTCTTCTTTGGTCTTGGTGATTTTTACTTCTTTTGGGGTTTCTTTACCATTGACGCTTTTCTTTGGGTCTTTTTTGATCTTCTTTGCAGCTGGCTTGGTTTCTTGGGCTGCAAAGAAGTCTGTTATCAGGACCTGGTTGGCTCCTGGCTCTACCTTTCTCTTTACCATTATGTGATGATGTAGTAGAAGACGCGGCGCGTTCTGTTAACTATAGGTTAGTGAGGCTGGAAACGAGACATACTTTGTGACATAACGACACAGTCGCGACATAGATAAGACCAATACTAGTACTAATCTACAATCATTAATCCCTACAGAATAAATAAGACGATAAATGGTGAAATAGTATTAACAAATATCGTGAAATTGGATGTTCTATTTTTGGAAGACATTGGTAGTTTTCTGGGTTCAAAATGGCCATTTTATTGATATTATCCGTCTAATTGTAGAGTACTGGAGTATTTTACAATAGTTTCAATTGCTATTTTAAGCGGAGCTAAAGCCCTGCTTTTCTTGCTCGCTTAAGCTTGGCAATTTGGTTCTACATTTTGTCTGATTTTATTATACATTACTCTATAATATTAGTCTACAGTACAAGTAGTGGATTGGAAGGCACTAATTGGTCTTCAACTATTTCTTTAGTCAACCAATCAGCCTTTGAACGTCCACTAGAATGAAGATATGGTGCTAAAGTCGCTAGAATAACTATTTTTGCACCTGTAATACCACTTTCTGTTGGGCATTAAAGGCTTAGAATGGGTATTTTCTTTAAGTAAATACTTTTGCACCCATTCCAGACCTATTCTTCAATGATAGCAAATGAGTTTGGCCATTTAAAATGAAAAATCTATGGATTTGAAGGCTTTGAATCTCTTTTGATACGTTCTTTTCCTTTAAATTAGAACAATTTGACCAAACCATATGGATATTCGTGATCCTTTCTCAAGAACATACTGGTCAAAACACTGAACAAGCCGAATAATAGCAAATTACAGGCCAAGACGGCGGCCATTTTACCTTCTTCCAGCTTGATCTTACTGGTTTTAGTGACTTTATAAGCACCCAAATAAATTAAAGCAACTAAAGTCATAGCCAATGCAAAGTAGTTGGTGGCCACCATTACGATTTCAATACCGAATTGATAATAAAGACCTCCACTAATATAGATTAAACCCTTTTCATTATTGGCCACAAATGGTGCGGCCACTGACATGGTAAACAGGTATCCACTAACAAATACAAGAGTAAGAATAATGATAAAAATGGCATAACCTTTACTTTTACTAGAAGTTCTGACAAATGAAGGACCTTTCTTTTTGAGTAAAATAATAGCAATGAATGTAATAGCAAAAGTTTTTATGAATTTCATGGTAGGATCTTCTGGTTCATCAACGTTGAAAACAAGGGTCAAAGTTTCACTTAAGAAACGAGCCAATTCTTTTGCTTGGTTGAGGACATCAGTTTTTGGTAATTGGAACTCGTAATGAGCTTCTGCAAAGAATGCATCTGCATTATCTTCTTTTGCATTTGAATTAGGAGGAATAAGCCATACTTTAGGAATAGAATTTATCCGAGCAAGTTCAAATACACCGATATTGGCTCTATCAATGACATCTATTATCACAAAATGCATCAAATCGGCATGGAACTGGTCCTTCCATTTACTGGATACTTTGGATATCACTTCTGGTAATGTTTCACATACTTCACAGCCATGTTTCGGATCCGAAGATGTGAACACCACCAATGTATAATGGTCTCTTGGACCCAACAACAACGACACGTTACCATTGGTAATGGGTATGATATAATCAGGATGGTTTTCCAGTTCTTCCGATAACGGAGAACCTATGGCGAGTATGAATAGCCACGCAAAAGCCCATAGCCTGGCGAGGATCATTATTATTGGTATAGTATAGTAAAGTTTAAGATGATAGAGAGAACCGAAGATGTGCAATATTTACGAGATGCGAACAAACGTGCGATAACACCAAACTGGAACAACAAACATACAGAACGGGAAGAGAGGAAGGAGCATGCGACAAAGAAGTAAGTGAAGGGTAAGTGGCTAGCCAAGACACGAGATTTGTCACATGTAGTTTAGTACAGCTATATATAACATATAACTGTGTAATTGTACTGTAGTGATGGCCTAATAGGGCTAGTGCTAGTGCTAGTGTAGTGTCGGGCGAGGTAACCTGGTTATTCCGAGTTGCAGGATCTTGTGGCTCAGTCTAAACGCACTGAGAGATTGAGCCTTGCAAATAATTTTTTTGACACCACTGACAGACTCTAAGTGAATATGAACAAAGGATTTGAAGTAATTGAAGGAGTTGAAAGTGGCTTGTGCCATGGGGTGTACATTCTAGGGCTAGGGAAATAGTTTTCCAGAAAACTAGTGGCTAATACTAGATAAAATGATTGCATTTAAGTAAGAACTTCTGCGAATAGACTAATGAGCGAACGAAACAATAAGTAAATGCTAGAAATAGTTAGTACAGTGAATCACCTAGCCACCATTATACTTTAGTGCTATGTACAGTTTTATCTATCCCCTTAACAACCTATTTATAGGTCTATTGTAATTAACTCACTAGTCAGGTTGGCCTGGTGATTGTAGAGATAAAGAATGCCAAGAGAACCAAAATTAGGTTGCAAATTTTATCAAATAGAACACCAAAACTGTGGATAAAATTTGCAAAGAAAACCAGTAAGTTTAACCATCTGTCTTTAAAAGCCAGCACTATTATTTCTTTTCAATATTGCTTAAATCATACTATAAAACAGTGGATCTACTATGTCTTCCCTATATAATATATATCGATACAGACAAAGAGACTTTTGTTAGTGAGAGTAATTTTTCTTATTGATATCGAACTACAAAAATACCATTGCTGATATGACTTTGTCTATGGATCTATGATTAGGATATTATATACGAATGGTCTATGATAATTTCTATATAACCATACTCGTTGAGGAGTTATGGTATGCAGTTTGTGCGTTGACAGACACGATGATTATTCGAATCGACAAAACTATAATTATTTCTTTTTGTTTTATCGAAATCCTCTGGAATGGTATCTAAATGGCTCCAGAGAACGGTATTTGGGTATCTTTTGAAATAGTAGCACAGAATATTCAGTTCCAGAATTTATTGAAGTTCAACAAGTCCAGTCCGAAAATTATATTTCTTTACTTGAGAAAATAGAGGATGATCTTGAATCATTAAAAGTGAAGTAAATCCATAACCTTCTTGTAGTTTTTCTTTTTTACGCATATTGTATATTTCTTCTTCCCAATTAATCGGTATGTTCTCCCACAAAATCACTCTTTTCGTCCCTATTGATAATAAAAAATCCCATGGTCACTATCGAAGCTCCAAAGAGATATAACCAGTTAACTTCAAATCCTTTAATGGCCCAGTCTCCAACCATAGCCAATGGAATAGTCATGGACAATCCCACTGTCACAGTAAGAGGACTGGTTAAAAGAACAGCCTTACACCAACAGAAGTCACTGACAAATGTCACTAAAGCATTGGCAAAAAGAAGAGTCGCCACTTGTCTGGTTGGAGGAAGTTCAAAAGTTTCATATCCTGTGAAATGAAGCACAACAAGAACTGGCCATAAGAAAACAAGACAGAAAATCCCCACAAATCCAAAGAAAAGATGGGTATTAAGAATTTTTTCCTTTTGAGAGTTTTTGATAGTGATTTTGAATTTCAAAAGAATGGTATAAAGACCATAAATAACAGCTCCCAAAAGAGCCAAAAAGTTACCCCAAAGCACCACAATATTGGATACAGTTTGTCTTGGTGATACTGAGTCTACTTCAGTGACAATAAACACACCGGTGAAACTTAATAGTATACCAATGATCTTATTCTTGCTGATCTTTTCCACTCCGTAGATGTAACCAATCAACAAAGTGAAGAAAGAGGAAGTAGAAGAAAGAATGGTTTGAGAAGCCACAGAAGTGTAGGAAAGAGAAGCATTGGTGACCAAGTTGGCAGAAAACCACAAGACAATGAATTGGAGCGACAAGAGAACAGTTTCATACATGTTGATCTTTTCTTCGTCATCTTCAAGTACGCTGGAGATACTCATACCATCAATGGCGGCCAAGTTGGAGCCAGAGCCATAGTTGTGCATCAAGCCTTCTTCATCTTCTCTTGGAGTGGATTGATGATAATCCGATTGTAATTTCTCGAAGAACTGTCCCACGGTCAAGTTCTCGTACCGCAAGTATGGAATAAGGTAGAAGCAGAAGCATCCAGTATTGATATAAGTGATGAAAAATGGTTTTCTATAGGTATCGTCTTCTACCAATGCGTTGACAAAGAAACTGGACGTCACCCAGAATATCACCACGGACGAAAGGTTGATAAGCCCGAGGACCCATTTCTGTGACGATGAAAGGTTGTTTTCTGGTTGGAAGAACGCCAGGACGTATTTGGAAAGCGATGTTCGAAGGTTGGTGATGGCGGACATTGAGACAACAAGAATAGCAAAAACGACAATGAAAGAACTGGCTAACAAAGGGGAAACGGTGGATCTATGTGTATGGTTGTAGTGATGTGGTTAATGACTATAATACCCTCGATATACCACAGAAAGTGTTGATGACTGTGTTTAAACAGGGATGGGATGAGATGGGTACGACAAACGCCAACTTGGAACAGGAGGAAAAAGTGGCGATGTTATCCAACAAATGTGAAGGTTAACTAGGCGCTATGAAGGAGCAAGTGTTCTATGGTAACGTGCAAAGTACGCTTTATAACAAGGTGCCTAACGATAACTTAGTGATGTGAGAGTTTTTTCCCTTTTTACCTGCCTAGAGTGTAATACGAGCTTATCATCTATTTGGTGATGGTTGGGAAAGACACTACAAGATAACACTATGGGAACTTAGTAGTGCGACCGTACCACCAAAAGGCTCTACAATACCTAGTTACCTAACGAGGAATCTGTCCCACAAAATGCCACCAAAGAAGTAAGTGCCAAGTGCGGTTCACCGGAATGGACCGAAGGGTTTGATCAAGGGATGGGAAAGAGGGGGTGACTCAACCTCAATTGGTGATGATGATGATGCTTGGCATCGCTAGTTTTCCCCAGTGCAAAATGATCCAAAAACGGTCCAAAACCGTCGATATACGAATGATTCATCAAAACTTACTAACTTCAGAATTGCCAAAGCACCAGTGAAAGCAAAGACCGCCAAGTCCAAGGTGGATCCGCTTAACTTCAAATATGCCAGAGATACTGCCAACAAGTTCAAGTTTGGAGGCCATGTTGGTATGGCTGGAGGGATCTCCAACAGTGTAACCAACGCCATGGACATCGGAGCCAACAGTTTTGCGTTGTTCTTGAAATCTCCAAGAAAATGGGTATCACCAGATATCAAGGATGAAGAGATTGTCAAGTTTAAGGAATTGTGTAAGCAGCACGGGTATGATCCGCTCAAGGATATCTTGCCCCATGGTTCCTACTTGATCAACATGGGTAACCCCGATCCTGAAAAGGAAGAAAGGGCCTACGAATCCTTTGTTGATGACTTGAAGAGATGTGAAAAATTGGGCATTGGGCTCTACAACTTCCATCCTGGATCCAGTTTGGGATCTGATCACCACGAATCGTTGGTTAGATTAGCCAAGAACATCAATAAGGCCATCAAAGAGACTAGTTTCGTCAAGGTTGTCATTGAAAATATGGCTGGTAAGGGTAACTTGATCGGTAACGATCTTCAGGATATCCGTGATGTTATAGATTTGGTTGAAGACAAATCCCGTGTGGGTGTTTGTGTCGATACTTGTCACACCTTTGCTGCTGGGTACGATATCAGTAATGTTGAAACCTTTGATGCTTTCTGGAAGAAATTCGACGATATCATTGGATGGAAGTACTTGAGTGCTATCCATCTTAACGATTCGAAGGCACCTTTAGGAGCCAATCTCGATTTGCACCAGAAATTAGGTTATGGTTTCTTAGGTTTGGAAGTGTTCAGAATCATTGCCAACTATGAAAAGTTCCATGGCTTACCTATTATCTTAGAAACTCCTGTTGAAGACGATGACAGTGTTTATGGTGAAGAAATCAAGCTCTTGGAGTGGCTTGAAGGAAAGGACGCTCTGGACGCTGAATTCATAGCCAAGAGCGAGGAATTGTCTAAGTTGGGTGCAGCAGAAAGAAAGGAACATTTGAAGAAGTTTGAGGCCAAGAATGAAAAGCCAGCAAAGAGAAAGAAGGGTGATATCACATCTTTAGTTAGCAAGAAAGTGAAAGTGAAGAAGAGCGATGGTGATGATGTGGAGGTTGAACAAGTGGAATTAAAAGACGAAAAAGTCAAAGAAGAATAGATGACAATTATGAACGGTGATGCCTATTGAAAGTAACCTGGATGGTTATGGATTATATAAATAGTTTTATAGACTTTCTAAATGGATTTACGAATAATATGTGTAAGAATCATATATTATATATGATATATGTATACGAAAAACAGAAAGCAACTGTTATTTGGTTAGCAGACGAAAGTGTGCATTTCATGATTGCAGTTGTATAGTTATCGGCTGGTGAAGAGAGTAATCAGTATTTATCGATCCTTTCGTGTATTTGTCTCAACCCTTCTTAATTTTCGCAACTTTTTGCACCCATTCTATTTGTGAAAGCTAACCACAATAAACTGGGCACAAGCTACCAATACCCCTAAGCTAAACAATTGCTAGTAAATGATATCATTGGTTCTAACCAAGCATACGCATAATTTCGTGGTTTGCGTATATAGGATAGCAGGAAGTTACGTTTTCCAGAGAATTGGTTACAATATTCTTTTTCAATATAAAGAGTATCGTATGATTAACCATGAAGACTTTGCAAAAAAGTTGTTTGGATTTTCTGATAACGAGTTAGAAGCTTTCTCTGATATATTGCCTGTTTATTTGAATCAGCTAATTTATCAATATGTCGATATGATTAAGCTTGGAGACCGTCGCCAACAATGCCTATTATTCAACTTTTTAATTTCGCTTCCAGTTGTTGAGATACATAGGCAAGAATATTCTTTGGACAGGTATCCCAGGTATCCTAATATAGATCAGATCTTTCCAAATATGCCAGAACTTCTTATAACTGAAACCCATTGTGCACAGCTGAATAAACGAGATATTTGTATCTATGCAACCCAAATACTTGAACAATATCAAGGTAATTGGGGAGCTATTCTTGAAAGGATGGTCCCAAGGATGTTTTTGAAAACCACTATTAGAAATCATAAAGAAGCTGTGGAAGCATGGGAGTATCACATTTTGACTCCTATCTGTAGAGTGCTCTCGCTTCTTTGCAAGATGTCTATCAAAGCAGAACATGAGCCTAAGCGAGAAGAGTGTGACTATACTATAAGAAACATTTACAAAGTATTTTGTGTGGTAATGGTAGTTGGTTATGGAGAGCTTCGGATAACACCAGGAGTGTCAGAAGAAAGTATTTTGTGCAATTTCTACAAGAATCCCAACTTACAAATAGTTAAGAGTAAGCTTATTGGTCATATGATAAGACATCGGACTACTTTTGCAATCCTTACTGATTCGTTTCATGCTATTTTGTTTTCATTAGACATGGAATGTTTCGAAGATGATTCGGAGATTTTTGAAAGGTTAAGAGGAACCAAAGAACTTCGGATTCCATCACAAGCTTTGGCTGTACATTATTATTCTATGTTTCCTGCTTATCGAGAGGCTATTTTGACGTTTTTGCATGGACTGATATATAAGAGACTTGAAGTCAAAGAACAGCGCAAAAAACTCCTCAAGTTTGAAAAGTATATTAAGGACGAACATGTATTAGATTATACTGTGTTATCAAACCCAGCAATGTACTTTAGTCCCTATTCTAAGTTGGTGGGATCAGAGACAATTGAATATCAAGGTCTTGTGCTTAGGAAAAAGTTGGACTTGCCTGATTTTAGAGTAATGGCTCTTCAATATGGCAAAGGCTATTTAGCACAAGTTTTGATGATGAAAGCATCTGAAATGGAAGAATATATTGAAAAGGATATACCCTCTGATACTCTTATTGTGTTGAAGGTATATGATCCAATTCTTGTTCACAGAATTCGAGGTAAGGACCCCAAACAATATTGCAAGGATCATTATCTTAATGAGAGGAAAATCTATGAGAGATTGTCAACCAATAGAAATATTAACAATTGTTATCTTCCAACTACTAAATGGGTCAATGTCAGTGTATACAGTAGGTTTTATCGGTATATCAGAGGATATTTCAATATACTCAAATTCCTACCACAAGAGATTACTGACGATGAAGATACCTATGAGAAGGCACTAACTCAACTTTGTGAGATCCACCAAACTGGAGTAATTCATAATGATATCAGACCCAGGAATATGAGGATCCATAATGGTAAGGTATATTTTATAGATTTTGGCCTTTCTTATACAGTTAGAGAGGGACCAAGAAAGATTACTGGAGTTCAACAAGATTTGAATGATCTTGCTAGAATGTTTAACAGAGGGCTTAAGCGTACCCAACCTGAAAATTAGTAGAATTTTAAATAAATGAATAACTGTATTGTTGAAATTAAGAATAGGTTTTCATCAATTGTCTGGTTTTCTTTTGCTCTATCTTTTTGTTTTTTGTATAGGTTTGTGCTTGTCAGATTTCGCAACCATTTCAGATCCTGTTTTTATAGTGGAGCCTCCATGAGCACAACTATAGGAATGGATACATGTTTCGTAATAGCAATGCAATTTGAAGAATATTTAGAACTCTTTTGTTTTGAAATTGACTTCTTAAGTGTATAGCTTTTCAAATGTCAGTATTGTTTTTTGCATTGGACTTATTTTGTGAAAAACTAGAAAAAGTGAAAAATTCGAAAAATTCAAACAAATAAATTAATAGTTGACATTTCTACACAATTAGACCGTTACGGCAGTCAATTACAAGGAACAAGAATTAAATAGCTTCTCTTAACCATAAAAAACCGTTGATTCCCAAAACATAGCGAATATTGACTGGGTATTTGGATGTCTATTGAGTGACCATATTGAGTGAGCACTAAACTATTTGGTGATCACTGAAAACTCCTCCACTACACACAAAAACTTAGGCCAATCACAAGCCACCCCGAAAACAACTCCCCAAATCAATATCTATTCATCTTCCACGTTCATCCCTCACTTCACTCAGAATTTTACCTCTTCAGCCCAGGTTAAAAAAATACAAAACCCGCCTTAAGCTTTAACTGTGCCGAGACGCAAATCGATCCTTGAATTTCGGTACAGTACGCAATTTTTGGTAATAAGTAGCGATATGGGACGAACCGAAAAATGAAAGAGCCGAAAAATACACCCTACACAAATAGCTTAAGATCATTGGGGCTGGTGCGAGGTGGTCATTGGACTCGAGCTTGCCAAGAAGTGTTTAACTACTCACCCATAGATGAACTTGATCTGACAATAGATTGGGTTCACCAAGTCATAAACCCATAAAATTGTGTCAAAAGGACCCTATTCTAGTCTTTCTACCAGTAATTGTCGGACTAATCGAACCTTCAAACTAAAGTGGATAAAGGTTACATGACAACACCACTAGTGCTTGTTGATGAGGCCATCCCTATGTAGCTCGTAAAAAATACCATATTTTTTATCAGTACATACAGGATAGATTTGATTATATAGTGAAGTTCCTTCACTATCTTTGAAGGTTAAGAAGACAGAGGGAAAGGCCAGAGCGTGGTTTTAACAAAGCTACAATCATGAATACAACCAACAAATTTTGCCTTATTTACTTCAATAATTGAGTCATATTATCATTTGTGGATTGGTTTTTGTAGCCAATTCTATTGTTTTTTTTTTTTGCAGTACAATCCTTCGTAAATCTGAATATACGAAGTAATGCATTGCCGTTGTTACTACGTACCCTGTATAAAATAATTTATGTTTAATTCTATTTCGGTACTACTGCAGTCAGTTCTCTCATTAACCCTCTCTCCTTATATTTATTAGAATATCCTCTAGATTATGTGCTTATCAGCTCCAACAGTTTATTCACAAACCCCAATCATAATATAATGTTGAGTAACCTTCTACTCGTTGCACTTCTGCTAAACGCTGTTGCTGCTAGGGTTATATCTCAAAACACCTATGACCAAGGAAGTTACCAAATTGAAGCCGGTCCTATTAAAATAAATCCAAATGTGTACTGGTCTATTCTGGACAACCCAACTAATAATATTGATGGTCCTTTTGAAATTGGTGCTGGTGGTGGATTCTATATTTCTGCTTCTTTCGGATTTTCCAATGATGTGACTCTTGATTTTAGCAGCTCTTCTAGCATTAAAAATGATGGTATCATAGAGTTATATAGTTCTACATATCGCTCCACAAACGGCTACTATAGATTTGCTGGTGAATCCTTCATAAACAATGGTCAGATGTACATAGGGGCTGATGGAGGCAATAGTGTCATGACCATTACTTCCTCTAGTTGGACCAACAACAATCTTATTATTTTTTATCGAGGTCAAAGAACCTCGAGTATGCTTCAGCTTGGTGATTCAGATAGCATTACCAATGATGGTTCTATTTGCCTTTATAACAGCATTTACAAACCAACTACCCCTGTTAGTGGTTCTGGTTGTATCTTTCTTGGCTCAGGCTCTAATCTTTACATTTCCAATGCAAAATTGTCAATTGATAAGGATCAAATAATTTACATGCAAGCTCCTACCGCTACTCTAAAGGTTGAACCTCTCAACACTCCAAACATGTATGTTGTCAAGGGTTTTGGTCGCGGTAATGTGATAGGTTTGTCTAAACCTCTTCTTACATTGGCTCCACCAGGTTCTGCACCATACACTTATAACCCAGCAACTGGTATCTTACTGTTGTACGCTTTGAATCTGCAGCAAAATTTCAACATTGGTTTTGGATATGATCCTAATGGATTCAGTGTTATTGATGATTTTTTTGGTAACGGTATTGAGTCTGTTCCAAGTGCTGCGGTTACTTACAAAGGTGCTGTCCCTGATCCTACAATTCCAAACAAATGTGCTCCTTGTTACCCATTTTCTTTCCCACCTGTACCACGTACTGGTACCCCAAGTCCACCTCCAACCTCTTCTAGTTCTTCTAGTTCTTCAAGTTCTTCAAGTTCTTCAAGTTCTTCAAGTTCTTCCAGTTCTTCAAGTTCTTCAAGTTCTTCCAGTTCTTCCAGTTCTTCTAGTTCTTCTAGTTCTAGTTCTTCTAGTTCTAGTTCTTCTAGTTCTTCTAGTTCTAGTTCTTCTAGTTCTAGTTCTTCTAGTTCTTCTAGTTCAAGTTCTTCAAGTTCTTCAAGCTCTTCAAGTTCTTCAAGCTCTTCAAGCTCTTCAAGTTCTTCTAGTTCTAGTACCTCCAGTTCTTCTAGTTCTAGTACATCTAATTCTTCTTCGTCTAGTTCATCTAGTTCAGCTAGTTCATCTAGTTCTTCAAGTTCAAGTTCTTCAAGTTCTTCAAGCTCTTCAAGTTCCAGTTCTTCTATCTCCTCTAGCTCTGCTACTTCAAGTTCCTCTAGTCCTGCTACTTCTTCAAGCTCTTCAAGCTCTCCAGTTTCCTCAAGTTCTTCCAGTTCACCTGGCTCATCTAGCTCATCTAGCTCATCTAGCTCTGATATCTTCTCGAGCTCCGTTTCTTCCACTTTAGCTGAAACTTCCAGCTCTGCTTCTAGTACTGATGGTCCAACTCTCTGCTTAAGGGATGGCTCCGGGTGTGAGAGCTCATTTGCTAACCAAGAATCCACTACTTCTAACATTGCCAACAGTACTACTGCTACTGTTACTCAACATGGTACTACTGTTATCACTGTTACCTCTTGTTCTGATAACAGGTGTACTCCTCACCCAATCACCACTGGATGGACGGTTGTTACTGAAGACCACACTTCTTATACCACATACTGTCCATTGCCCGCTAGCGCAGGTACCACCGTTGTTACTGTCACCTCCTGTTCGAACAATAAGTGTACTCCAAAACCAGTAACCACAGGTTGGTCAGTTGTCACTGAAAAGGGCACCACTTACACCACACTTTGCCCATTACCTACTAGTGCTCCAGGTTCAGCTCCAGGTTCAGCTCCAGGTTCAGCTCCAGGTTCAGTTCCAGGTTCAGCTCCAGCCCCAGCTCCAGGTTCAGCTCCAGCTCCAGTTCCAGTTCCAGAAAATGAATCTGATGCTCATACCATCGTTGCATCTACTTCCAAGCCTGAAACAGTCATTTCTGTTCCAGTCTCCTCTGGTGCCATTGATGTTGCAACTGTCGCTCCAGCGGTAGGTTCTGGTAACGGTATTGTCGCGTCCGTTAAAGCACTTTTCGTTGGTCTTATTTTTTCTTTGCTTTAGGAGCTTCATGTTCAAAACTCATGGCACTGGAAGTGGATATGAAAAAATTACTTTTCGCAACTTTACATATTTATTCATTTCGTTATATTGATATTTTTCGTAGAAACGGTGATTATTTCTTCAATAAATGTTTTATATTTCCAAGTCAATAGAACTATCAATTGCTTCCATTGACTTCTATGGAACAATAGCCGAGAACATATCAAAGTAATTCCGTAATTGGGACTTGAAGTCAACAGCCATGTGGTGCCTGAGAATGTATAGACCGACCATTCCTCACTTCTCTCTCTCTCTCTTTCTCTCAGTCTCACCATCTTACCAAACCTCATTACCTCACGTGACCCGTCCACCTGTTTACAATAAATTTTCCCTATTACCAATAACTCCACTATAACCAATGTTTGGGGGATCTAACTCAGGATTTGGAGGCTTCGGCAACTCCAACAACACAAACACTTCGCCGTTCGGCGCCGCCAACAACAATCAACCTGCCAATGCTTCGCTGCCTTTCGGCGCCAGCAATAACTCTGGTGGAGGCATCTTTGGATCCAATTCCAACACTACCAATTCAGGAAGTGCTTTTGGATCCAATGGATCAGGATTCGGCGCTAGCAATACTGGAGGAGCTTTCGGGGCCACCAATGCCAATTCCGGAGGTCTTTTCGGTGGAGCTACTAATACCAACAATAACAACAGTTCACCATTTGGATCAAACAACAATACTACCAGTGGATTTGGAGGAGCATCCAACAACACTCAATCAGCATTTGGAGCATCCAATAATAACACTGGAGGTGGATTATTCGGAGGTGCTAACAAGACCGGGTTTGGTGCTACCAATACTGGGTTTGGAGGTGCTTCTGGTGGTTCACCATTTGGTGGTTCCAATACTGGAGGTTTTGGAGGTGCTGGAGGTGATGCCAATGTCAATAATGGTACTGCTGTAAAGCCATTCACTCCTTTCAGTGAAAAGGATACCAGTGGTGCTACAACTGTGTTCCAAAACATCTCGTCAATGCCTGAATACAAGAACTTTTCTTTTGAAGAATTAAGATTAAAGGATTACGAACAAAATAGAAAGTATGGTAATGGCCAAGCCCAAGCCGGTCAACCTGGTTTTGGAGGTGCTGCCAGTGCTGGAACCGGGTTCGGTTTTGGTAACAACAACACCAACAATGCTGCCAACACTGGCTCTGCTTTTGGTGCTAGTAATACCAACACCGGTTCTGCCTTTGGTGGTTCTTCTTTTGGTGGTGCCAACACTTCTGGTGCTTTCGGTGCTACTCAAAACAACAACTCTCCATTTGGTGCCAGCAACACCGCCAACAATACCAGTTCTGGTTTCGGTCAAGCCAATAACCAATCTCCATTTGGTGGTGCCAGTAATACTGGTGGTGCCTTTGGTGCTTCCAACAACACCGGTTCTGCATTTGGAGGAGCTTCTAACACTTTTGGTGCTAAGCCAAGTGGTTTCGGTCAATCCAATACTGGTGCATTTGGTTCTAGTACTTCTGGTGGTTTTGGTCAATCCAATACCAACAGTTCTCCTTTCGGAGGTGCCAGTAATACTGGTGGTGCATTTGGTCAAACCAACAACCAATCTCCATTTGGTGGTGCTCAAAACAACAACACTGGTTTTGGCCAAACCAACAGCAGTCCATTTGGTGGTGCCCAAAACAATAACACTTCTGGTGGTTTGTTTGGTAACAACAACAATAATAATGCTCAATCTGGTTTCGGTGCCAGTAACACCAACAACGCTTTTGGTGCTTCCAACAACACTGGTGGTGGATTATTCGGTAACAACAACCAAAATAACCAATCTGGTTTTGGAGCTAACAAACCTGCTACTGGTGGATTATTTGGAGGAGCTCAAAACAATACTTCTGGTGGACTCTTTGGCCAAAATAACAACAACACTGGTAATACTGGTGGATTATTTGGACAAAACAATAACACCAATAATGCTTCTGGTGGACTTTTTGGACAAAACAAACCTGCTGGAACTACCGGTGGATTATTCGGTAGCAACAATAACACCACTGCTACCAACAACACTTCTGGAGGTCTCTTCGGAGGTGCTCAAAACAATAATGCTTCTTCTGGTGGTCTCTTTGGAAGCAAGCCAGCAGGAACTACTGGTGGATTATTTGGATCCAATACTGGTGCCTCTACTGGAGGTTTCGGACAAACCAATAATGCTCTTGGTAACAACACCCAATCTGGAGGATTATTCGGAAACAAACCAGCCACTGGTGCTGCTACCGGTGGATTATTTGGATCTCAAAACAACACCAACAATGCTCTGACTGGTGGCGGTCTCTTCGGTGGTAATAACAATACCGCTTCCAACACTTCTGGTGGTTTATTCGGTAACAACAATGCTGCTGGTGGATTAACCAACAACACTACTAGTGGTGGATTATTTGGTAACAAGCCAGCAGCCACTGGTACTGGATCTTCTGGACTTTTCGGTGGAGCTAACAACGCCAACAACGCTGTTAACAACAACCAACAAAGTTTACTTGGAGGAGGAAATTTCCAAGCCACCAGTCAACAATCATTGGCCAACATTAATTCCCAAAACCCATACGGTAACAACCCACTTTACCAAAGTCTTACCGTTCCTCAAGGCGCCAACGCAGCCACTCCAACTGCCATCAAGACTGGAGGAGCTCCAAAGAAACAAGTTTCATTATCTGGAGCTCACGCTGTTCGTCGTTTATTCCATCCTACTGCACTTCCACAATCTCCAAAGGCTAGCAAGCCATCTAGCCCTATTGGTCAAACCAATGGATTATTCACTTCCCAAACTGACAGTGCTATCACCAATTCCGATATCTTTACTCCAAACCTTGACTTCAAAAAATTGGTTGTTAAAGTCTCCAACAAGGATAATGGTAAGTTGATTAAATCCACCGAAGAAGAAAAACCAAAGAGAGTTTCATTCTCAGTTTCTAGAGAAAATGGTGTTGAAGATAATAAATTAATTGAATCATCTGAAGAAACTACACCAGAAGTATCCAAGGAACCAGAATCCAGAAAGGAATCTGTTGTTGAAGATGAAGTTGATGATAACGGATACTGGACCTCTCCATCTCTCAAGGAATTGAAAGGTAAGTCTCTTGCTGAACTTCACTCCATTAAAGATTTCACTGTTGGTCGTAAATACTACGGACACATTAAATTTTTGGAACCAGTGGATTTATCCAGTATCATCAATTTGGACGACATTCCAGGCGACTTGGTTATTTTCGGAACTAGATCGTGTGTTGTTTACGACAACGGAAATGCGCCTAAGTTAGGAGAAGGCCTTAATTTACCTGCAGAAATCACCTTGGATAACTGTTACCCTATCAGAAAAGCGGATAAATTGGCAGTTGTTGATCCAAAGAGTGAACTTGTGGTCAAACATATTGAACGTTTGAAGCACTTGCCAGATATGGAGTACAAGAGTTATGAGCCAGAAACTGGTAAGTGGACTTTTAGAGTTACTTCTACTGTCAGCGAATAATAAGGGTATCGGAGTTGACGCAGCCAACAAAGTGAGCTGCGGCTAAAAAAAAAAAAATTAGGGCCGCTTGGCTTGTACCCAACCACACCACAAAGACACAAACAAACAAAATAAGTGTATAGCGTGTTGACCATTCCATGTTTGTTCCCTGTTTTGGTAACTGGACAGTTATGCCGATAGCGCAATAGTTGAAATAGATTCCAGGGTTCTAGCGGAAAAAAGCAGTCCGATATGCGAGGCGGGCGATGTGGGGGATCAATAGATCGTTTTTTTTTCTTGATGTACAAGGCAGATCATCAGACACACCCTGAATCGAAGAATTTTCAGGTCCCAAATAACATAGAGATTCATCAGGTTTTTTGAAAAATTTAAAAGAAGAAGCCATGTTCAAAATTGAATCTATATGTAACCTGTCAAACATAAGGCTCGTATTTTTCATATGCACTCGAGTGTAACTTTTTTTTTCCTTTTTCCTCCTGATCCCTATCGGCCTATCGGGGAACCGTTGGTAAGTCAATCCCATTTCCAATAATGGTCGCTCCGTACTACCAGTGATTCTCGGGAAAATAAGGAGGGGCAACGAAATTAATATGTAATAAATGTCCAATTTTTAGATAAGCACCGATCCTTCAAGAATGTAACAAATAAAAAAAAAAATACTATAAATATATACAACATAACCACAAACCTCTATCAGAATTTTTTTTCCTCTCTATAGTTCCTTATCTATTGTGTGCGACAAGAAGCAAGAGAAGAAAAACAAAACAAAACCGCTCATAATCTCCGGCTAACTGATTAAAGTTATTTTTTCTGATAATAACCACAATTAGAGCACTAATAGCATCAAAACATCACCAAACCCACAACCACAACACATACAATCAGATTCATAGACGGATACACTCACACGATGACCAAGGCATTTATCACGTTGTTGACCAACGAGTCGTATCTTCCTGGTGCACTTACATTGGCTGCTACTATCCGGGAGTACCAAACCGAGCATAAATTGGTGATCTTATTGGCACAAGACAGTTTATCAGAACAGTCACTTCAATTGATCCGAGAAGTATATGACGATATCATTGCCATTGATGACGAGGTACTTTTGGCCCCATTGAAGGGTGTTTCTGATAGTTTAGGTAGACCCGAATTATCAGTTACTTTCTCCAAGATTCTCCTTTGGAACCAGACCCAATACGACCAATTGGTGTATTTGGATAGTGATACCCTTCCATTGACCAACCTCGACAATCTCTTTGAGGACTATGGCGACATTGACCCTCACCAGATCGTTGCTAGTCCAGATTCAGGCTGGCCAGATATCTTTAATTCAGGGGTTTTGGTACTTAAGCCACACCTGGCTGTGTATGAGGAATTGTTGGAATATGCTAAAGACGAAAAGACCTTTGACGGTGCTGATCAAGGTTTGTTCAATGAATACTTCAATGTGGCTACCAAGGGTAAAAACTGGATCAGATTACCTTTCCTCTATAATGTCACCCCTAACTTGGGCCAACACTACCAATACTTACCAGCATTCACCAGATTCTTTAAGGATATCAAGCTTTTACACTTGTTTGGAGCTGCCAAACCATGGCACCTGAGAGACATTTTATCCTCGGATACCGCCAACTACCATCACTTATGGTGGGCTCAATTCAATAAGCATTATACCAATGGCTCAGTTAGGGCTCAAATCTTACAAGCGCCACAGGGAGAAGGTGCTAATTTAAATTTTGCTAAATTGGCCAATTCCTGGGATTCTGGAGAATTCCTCTTCCAACCGGTTGATTTTGATGAAACCGTTCAAGCTCCTGCTATTTTCCCATGGGAACACAGACAGCCAAAGGAACCTACTCGTTATTTCGGTTCTAGTAAAGTCAACGATTCTTTAAGAAAGAAAAAAACCTCTAGATCAGATGCTATTTTGGAAAAGAATATCGAAACCTTGAAAAACGTCAAAGTTGAAGAAAAAGGTAAATCTCTCAAGCAAAGTTATGTGTTTAGTGAAGCTGGGAGTTTCAATCCAGAACAATCTTTTGAAGCAGTCTCCAAAATCCCACTTGAATTCTTATCCAAAGAAAGAGAAAAACAACAGAAAAGACAAGAAAAAGAAACTGAACCCAAAAGCAAGTGATATTGCTCTCATCAACATTAGCTCGGTTGAATTATTTATACATAGACTTATCCGAAAGTATATTTAATGGATATACGATTGGACCAGGTCTTACCTTTTTTTTTCCTACCTAGACATTTTACATTTTATCATTATTATTATTATTATTTTGGCATCCTATACTTCTAATAATTCCCTGAGTATAGGTGTCGTTTTGTTATTATTGCCATAATTCAGGGCAGCTTGTTTCCTTTGAAGTGATTATTGGTTGATACTGATGTTAAATGAGTGTGGTAACTAATACTATTTATTTGAGATCTCAATTGATATGGGTTCTCTACCTCACCAACTCATTTAATGTTCGCTGTTGGAAGATTGCTTGATTTTTTTTTTTGCAGCAATCTATATTTTCTAGTTCAATAAACGTAAATCCTTTTATTTTCTTGGTGAACCACACACTTTAAGACATTTGTTCGTGGTTATTGGTGATTGTAGGGTTATCAATGGCTCATAGAATCAAAATGCAAAAAAAAATTGCCGGTCCCAGGAATCGAACCTGGGTTTGTTCGGCCACAACGAACTGTACTAACCACTATACTAGACCGGCAGAACTGATGTTGGTGTGCTTGGTGAGGGATGAGCAAATATTTTGCTGACGTAATAATGGACCTGTTCTTACATAATTAACATTCACCAAATTGTCAATAAACCAGCTATTAATAAACCAAGTGTGAGGGGGATTTCGTAATTAATTCTGCATGACACCTTTCTACTCAGCCTCTTCTCTTCTAGACGTTAGCTATTCTTTAGGTGGTGGCTGATGAGGTGGTTACTGGGTGGTCTTTGGTGCTTCATGTATGCAAATGTACCCACACCACCTAATCAAAGCCTAATTTAGCCTGGTTAACCCATCTTACCTCTTAAGGTTTGTGGAAGTAGCATCACCCAAAACTTGATTCATGACGTAGGTACTTGATCTCGCTAAATATGCTTCTCTGTAAGTTAAAGGCATCTATAAGAGAACTTGCATATAATCGTAAAATCAGTTTGGTGCCCAAATATTTGGCTGAGGAAGCGCTTACGTAATCAGGATCATAGCCTCCATTGACATTGATGTTAAAACATTCCCAATTGTGACTGGAGAGAATGGAAGAGATGGCGAGGAATGGTAGAAAGTTTCAGGGTCCATTATGCATTTTATAGATGCTGTTAAGTTGTGCAATTGGCATTAATTGACGAGACTTTTGTGGCCATTCGACGCGGGGTTGTTTGCCGAAAACAGCAAAAGGATGTTGTATAGAATGCGAACTTAGCATATATACAGGATCATGATTAGTCAATGATTACGCAATACAAGATACTCAAGAGGATTTAACCAGATAGGGTTAAATCCAAGTCAATCCGATGATATAACTGAATAGGGTTATATTCCCTCTAGGGCTCATAGTCGAAGGCTGTGTTCTACTCCTTCGTTGGATATCATTGGTTGACTTGGCGGGGTTCTTGGTTTGTTGGGGTTGCTGTTGTTAAGCTCTCCCAAGTATAAATACCAGTAGATTTATAGTTCTTTTAGGATCAATAAACTAGGTTATAAACGGTTCAGTAAGTTCTCTACATAGTTCGCTACTGCTATTGGTCATTAAAGGAAGAGAACTTATAAAACAAAGGACACATTTCAAGTCCCAGTGGCCGAGTGGTTAAGGCGACGCCCTGCTATCTAGCAGTTTAGGCGTTGGGTTTTACCTGCGCAGGTTCGAATCCTGTCTGTGACGTTATTTTTTTGTCAATTGTATAGAGTAGGAACTAATTGAATCGATTAAATGGATCAATTGGTGTTTGATCTATGTTTTTGCCAAATTTGTCAATTTTTCATAATTTTCACAATTTCCAGAATCTACCTACTACAAAAATATGGTAGAAAATTCTAGTGACGTAGAAAACGCGACAACACAGACGTAGACAAAAAAGCACTGCAAAGTTGCCAATGCTAAATTATTTCTTACTTAATAAAAGTGTACATGGACATAGACATGGACATGGACATGAACATGAAGGTCAGTTATTTCCTAAGATCTATATGCCATGCCAAGTGTATTGGCATCTATGTTGTATTAACACATTTGCCATTTACCCCACCAGTATTTTAGAAGACTGTTATCATCTACACCCTTGATCTTTAGTGGCTAGTAGGTGACAATGGTACAAAGATAGTTATTAAAGATCAAATGATGTTACAGAAAATAAAAAGATGATTGACAAAAAAATAAAATATAGAGATTAAGAAAGGAACATATTTAAAAACTTAATTTTTATTTGACAGGACGTTGATGGTTTCCAATGGGCAACGGTTGCACAGCTACACCCGTAACGGACGACAACAGCGGGTTCATAATTTGACTCTGGACAAATATTATCAATGGCTGTAGCTCGTGTACATAGAGCCAAGATCTATTGTCTCGCGATACTTCTGGAAGCCTGTCACAAACCCATACAGACAAGTACAAACAGGGCAATTCGAAAAGCAGACAATTTTAACCACCTCCTATAGTTGGTTAACAACCACCACGGTGTGGGTGTGTTTGTGTGTGTACTGTGGGGAACCAAAAAGTATGGTTTGAGATAAGCATCTAAGTTTTGAAGATCAGATGATTCATCTGCGGGACCAACCAAAGATACAGAGTATCAGGCAACAGATAACATGATACTTGAACAGAAGGCAGGTGCAACAGAGCCACTTGCGAAATAATTATGTAGACAGACATTATTAGAGCCATCACTATAGATAATTACTGTGCACGCCTATAGTTACCCAGATATAGTTACAATAGTTTAGATAATTATGAAGTATAGCGGCAGCGGTTACTAGCCACAGTAGTAGAGGGATGGAGGGGAGGAGAGGTGGGGGACACGAAACAGCCATACAATCAAAAAATTTGATAATTATAATTTGTCCACCGGATATTCGGCAATTATGGAGGCAACCTTAACCTAAATCTCGTATATGGCAAGAGTTTTTTTTTTTCTCCTCCAAATTGATTATGAGATAAGTCAAGTGGGTGGATAAAGGTGCAGAGATCCACACTTCGCCACTATTATTATTCTGCAACGCAGGTCCACCAATCTAGAATAAACCGTAGTATATGTGGTGAGTCAGTAAACAGATTTCTAGGCATTACATAGTGAACAGCACTCTCAATCAGAGGAAAAGGTAAATACAGATTAGCGACTATTACCAAGATACGAAATGCAGGCAGCAGGCAGGGTATAAACCGGAAAAAAGCAGGCTACCAATAAGAAGTGAGCGCATTCACGAGTTGGATAGATAATCGTTTAATAAAAAAACATCACCATCGTGGAGAGTGGAACCACCCTCCTCCTCCACCCGTGGCACTCGCCTCCTGCCTCCTGGTTTACGAGCCACGGTTGGGTGTGTTTGTTCTTGTTGAGTGGTGTGTTTGCACCCATGATTCAGAGGAGAATGTGGGGGACACAAAGATCATCGGTATTGCACAAACCAGCAATTGCAAGCAACTTTGATTGGGCTTAACTATTTACTAGGGTAAAATCAACAAAGTGTCAGTGTCTGGGCCCCAGGAATTCTCGGTTGGCGAGGTTAAAGTCACTACAATTACAATATTACAATAAACATCCGTTTCAAGTGTGGCCCTGGTGTAACACCCCTGATACAACACCGG
The DNA here is from genome assembly GCA_030568535.1 of Suhomyces anneliseae. Classification (NCBI taxonomy): domain Eukaryota; kingdom Fungi; phylum Ascomycota; class Pichiomycetes; order Serinales; family Debaryomycetaceae; genus Suhomyces; species Suhomyces anneliseae. Next base: position 2,744 of record JAJMGB010000005.1, on the reverse strand, counting down.
AATTAAGTGGACTCTATCGCCATAACAGGGAGTAATTGCCATTCTAAATTTGGCGATATATGGCCCAATTGTATATATATCTGTATAAATGGGTTAATGATGGTAGGTGGTGATATTGTTAGTAGAAGTTTAAGGTTGTTCGATGGTTGTGTTGGTATTCAGGGTCCACGATGGTCGCCTCATAAAAAATTGTCTGGTAGGTAACGGGAATATTTTTGGGCAATTTACGACTTAGAAGGATCATAACTAAACATAGAACAACAATCTAGATCACTAACTTGCATGTATGCAACAAAAATGTACATATATACATCAATAAAAAAAAAAAGGTAAGGCAATATTGCGCGTCTGCGCTAACTCCATCATTACATAGACATAGTAATTCAATTGAACAATTCCAAGTTTGTATTGAAGTAAATTGGAAATATCTCATGGTGTTTTAAACAATTCATCAAGTTTTAGTTATTATCAAAAAATTACGAATGCGAAGTATCTTTAATTTTTTTTTTTTTTTTTTTGGTATTATTTTCTTATTATTGAATTTTAAAGGTGATATATTGGAAATTAAAGTATCAACAAAAAATATCTATAAGGAAGTAGGTAGGTAGGGTAAGTAGTGTAAGTAGGACGCAAAAATACCCAAAATATCCAAAAAATAAATATTCGAAAAATACGTATCCGATATGATTCGTACAAATAAGTTAATGAATCAGATCTTCAAAATAGAAGGGTACTCTATTGAATAATTTTATTTGTCGAGACTGGATGTCTGCATATTCTTTATATTCTTTATATTCCTTATGATCCTCGGTGTTTAGGGGAAGTATTGAATAGAGATTGGAGAACTTTAAGGTGATACAGAGAGATACAGAATGATACAGAACGATACAGAAGATGGGAAAATTACAAAGAAAAGTAATGGTCTCAGGGGGATTAGATGGTAAATCATACCATATTTATCTGATAAGTAAATATCAATTGAATCTGGGAATCTGGAGGGGAAAGGAAATGGAATTAACCATAAGCTCTCCAACCTAACCGAGATATAATAAGGTTTTTTAACATGTTAACAGTTATTATCATCAAACCATACCTACTGCAAGTAGTATGATATTTGTACAGTTGGTGCATTGTAAAAAGAATTAAATGATAAATGGTACGCAATTCCGCTAACTTACCAAGTCACCAAAAAAAAAAAAACCAATTGGTTAATAAAGAATCTGCATCAATTTTTTGTCAGTATGTAAAAGAACAGGCCACTTTTGGATCACAAAATAAAAAATATTGCAGATACACACGTTAAAATTGATTGTAAAATTCAAACCTGCGCACATACGACTGGTATGCATATTATTGTATAAACGCGTGACAATCCACTAATACGACGAACATTAACTATTAAAGGTGACTAAGATTAAGTATGACTTTGTGTAACCAATGCATATGCATGACATAACCTTTGGGTCATATCATATCATATCATGTATGATGTACTTATGTACTGCGGCTCCCGCTTCGATCCGCTTCCGTTTCCGCTTCAGTCTTTTTACTATTTGGTTTGGTGTTTCTTTGGGGGTTTTAGATTCAAATTAACTACCTGAAGTATTTTACAAATACGATTAAATATACCAACTTGATTCCATTATTAATATTATTATTTGTAGGGTGAACTATTATGGCTTCGAATTTAAGTTATTTTTCCCTCAACGTTCTATGTTGTTGATACGGGGTAACCTAACCCAAGTAAGCTAAGTTAACCTACGCTAAACCTAACTTTATCACTAACGAACTGTTAGTCTATCAAGCAGACATTTTTGTTTTTTTTGGTAGTACCTCTTCTTTGATGGACTACTGTACCAATTGCTTGCTTTTAATGCACTTAGTCATGTTAGTAAATTCTAGCGAGTTATGCCATAAAAAGTTGCGGTTCTTCAACAGGTTACCAAAATCCCAAAATGCATAGTTAACCGCCTTTCTCGCTCTTGCAAGGTAATTGCCGCAAACACAGAGGCAGATAGCTTAGGTGCAGGTGAAGGGCAAAAAAAAAAAGTGGAGAATTAGAATTACAAAACTTAAAATTGCCGAATTAACAATTAGAGGTCCTTCATAAAACATCGTAAATTGTAGAGGAGAAAAATAAAAATCAGCTTCGCCTACAGCAAGTTTAAAATGGATTTCTATGATAGATTGTATAAGGGTATAATGTTATAAGGTTATAGGAGATATCAATGATCAATGGGGACATAAGTAGTGGTATATACACACAGGTGAAGTGAGAGAGCGAAACGTTCTTGGGTCTTGAGTTATACCCCCCACGCATAGTGGCGATGAATTTGTATCATTTTTTCTTACAAATTATCTCTTACATTTATGCATAAAAAAATAAAAATTATCCAATACATTCTAAAAAATATTCCCGCAGCAAAAAAAAAGAAATGATCTTGAGAAAAAAATAATCCCGCCTACCGAATTCCGCCATTTTTTGGGTTAATCTATCTCTTAGACCCAGGCGTTACTGGTATGATTTACTTGAGGAGAACCTGGCAAAACAGGGTCATTTCTTTCTAACTTTTCACCTTTGGTTATTACCCTTGTGCCTATAGACATATTAGTCTTGTTTATAGTCATCAATTGCATGCCTCTAGACCTCTAGCCGCTGGTTTCCCTTCCTGTCTTTTCCCTTGTGCTCAGGTTGTAGATTGCCTGTCAGTCTGAAATGGCAAATTTTTATCGACACTTGCCGT